>CP136061.1:137035539-137723897 GCA_032622095.1 Siphonodentalium dalli | reverse complement strand
TTTAAAAACTTGGATGTAAGACTCGTTTCTTGTTTTTGTATTAGATTAGACAATTATTCAATCATAAACAATCATTTTATAGAACTGTGACCACAATGTACTTATTTTTCTATTTTTCAGACCCCCCCCCCTATAACCCGATAAATCGTGTACTGCTACCTTAAAATCGTCTAATAGAGTGCACAAAATAAAAGATTCATCTGAAATTCGAGTTACAAGAGAAGAGTATTTTTCGCGACCCCCAACTCGCATCACCACCTGAAATATAGATCATAAAATTTTGAGCGAAAAAGTGCTTCAAGATCCAGGAAATGACTGTTAACATCCATGGATCACCTAATGTAATGCACAAAACAAGAAAATTATCTGACATACAACTTTTAAGAATAAGATTATTCGCCACGCAGCCCCCAGCCACGAACCAATTCAGATCGCTAGATTTTTTTTCGCAATTCCACTTACAGTTCCATAAATTGATTGCAGGATCGTCTAATCTAATGCACAAAAGAAGACACTCATCTGACATCCAAGTTTTAAGATTAAAAAGTTATTCGCCACCCCCCCCCCCCCCCCAAACCAACTCTGACTGCATATTTATGTTCGCAATTCCACTTCCAGGTCTACAAAATGATTGTTTATGATTGAAGAATCGTTTAATCTAATGCACTAAATAAAAAGCTATTCTGACATCCAAGTTTTAAGAATAAAGTTATTCGCCACCCCCCCCCCCCCCCCCCCCACACACCAACCAATTCAGGTAGCAGATTTCACATTTTTGTTCGCAATTCAACTTCCAGTTCTATTAAATGATTGATTATGATTGCAGGATCGTCTAATCTAATGCACAAACTGAAAAGCTCATCTGACATCCAAGTATTATGAATAAAGTTATTCGCCACCCCCCCCCCCCCCCCCCCCCACCAACCAATTCAGATCGCAGATTTTCGTTCGCAATTCAACTTCCAGGTCTACAAAATGATTGCTTGATTGAAGAATCTTCTAATCTAATGCACAAAATAAAAAGCTCATCTGACATCCAAGTTTTAATATTAAAGTTATTCGCCACCCCACCCCCCCCCCCCCCCCCCACCAACCAATTCAGATTTCACATTTTTGTTTGCAATTTAAAGGTACTCAATCCGATAAAGCTCCTCTCAATTACTATATCAATGGCTTCGGGGGTCAAAAATATTTGATTCGAGTCGAGGAAGTCACCAATCAAAGCTCAGATTTGTTAGATATCGATTTTAGAAATCTATTATTTTTCATTATCGGGAATTCTTTCTGGCCCAGAAGACAGTCAAAATTTCGTTATTATTACCACTTGATTATAGAGTTATCCACCCTTGTCTGTTTGAATAGAGTTTTGGCGTAAAATCTCGAGCAGGTTACCAAATTGACGGCAGTTATTAGTACTCATCTCGAACAATTAACAAATTTCAAAAATCAATATCTAATAACTCTGAGCTTTGTTTGATGGGTTCCTCGACTCGAATCAAATATTTTTTACCCCCAAAGCCAAAGAAATAGTAATATAGGACCCTCTGATCGGATTGTTGTTGTTGGAATCTGTTGAGATGGGGACCCTCTTTACGGATTGAGTACCTTTAACTTCCAGTTCTATCAAATGATTGATTATGATTGCAGGAACGTCTAATCTAATGCAAAACAATAACAAGCTCATCTGACATCCATGTTTTAGGAATAAAATTATTCGCCACCCCCCTCATCAACTAATTCAGATCGCAGATTTTTGTTCGCAATTCTACTTCCAGGTCTACAAAATGATTGTTTATGATTGAAGAATCGTCTAATCTAATGCACTAAATAAAAAGCTATTCTGACATCCAAGTTTTAAGAATAAAGTTATTCGCCACCCCCCCCCCCCCACCCCACCCCCCCCCCCCCCCCACCAACCAATTCAGATTTCACATATTTGTTCGCAATTCAACTTCCAGTTCTATCAAATGATTGTTTATGACTGAAGAATCGTCTAATCTAATGCACAACATGAAAAGCTCATCTGACATCCAAGTATTAAGAATAAAGTTATTCGCCACACCCCCCCCCCCCCAGCCACCAACCAATTCAGATCGCAGATTTTCGTTCGCAATTCAACCTCCAGGTCTACAAAATGATTGCTTGATTGATAAATCTTCCAATCCAATGCACAAAATAAAAAGCTCATCTGACATCCAAGTTTTAATAATAAAGTTATTCGCCACCCCCCCCCCCCCCCCCCCCGCCACCAACCAATTCAGATTTCACATTTTTGTTGCAATTTAACTTCCAGTTCTATCAAATGATTGATTATGATTGCCGGATCGTCTAATCTAATGCAAAACAATAACAAGCTCATCTGACATCCATGATTAAAGAAAAACATTATTCGCCACCCCCCCTCACCAACCAATTCAGATCGCAGATTTTCGTTCGCAATTCCATTTCCAGTTCTATCAAACGATTGATTATGATTGCAGGAACGTCTAATCTAATGCAAAACAATAACAAGCTCATCTGACATCCACGTTTTAAGAATAAAATTATTCGCCACACCCCCCCTCACCAACAAATTCAGATTTCAGAATTTTGTTCGCAATTCCACTCCCAGTTTTATAAAATGATTGTATATGATTGAATGATCGTCTAATCTAATGCACAAAATAAGAAGCTCATCTGACATCCAATTTAAATATTAAAGTTATTCGCCCCCCTCCCCCCCACCAACCAATTCAGATCGCAGATTTTATATTTATTGATAGCTATCCCATTTCCAGTTCTTTAAAATGATTGTTTATGGTTGAAGAATCGTCTCATCTAATGCACGAAATAAGAAGCTCATTATCTGCTCATCTGACATCCAAGTTTTTGGTATAAAGTTATTTGCTACCCCCCCCCCCCCCCAACCAAGCAATTCAGAACGCATAATTTTTTTCGCAATTCCACTCCAGTTCTATATAATGATTGTTTATGATTAAAGGATCGTCTAATATAATACAAAGAACAAGAAACTCATCTGACATCAAAGTTTTGAGATTAAAGTTATTCGCCACCACCCCCTCCCCCAACCTATTCAGGTCACATATTTGTTTTCGCAATTCCACACTACCAGTTCTAGAAAATGATTGTTTATGATTGCTGGATCGGCTAATCCAATGCACAAATGAAGAAATCTAACTGACGTCCAAGATTTAAGAATACTTTTATTCGCCACCCCATCTCAAATTCCAATGACAAATATTTGTCCGAAATGTACTTCTAAACCTTGAAATGAACGCCTAATGTAGTACACAAATCCTTACATATAATGCACAACAAATAATCTGACACCAAGTTTTTGACAAAAAAACGCTGCACCTTCTTCCACCCCCTAAAATCCTCAATCAGTTATGCAACACCCCATCCCCTCCTCCCCCCTCCATATCCACCTGTCATACAGATCACATAATTTTGAGCTAAAATATGCTTGTATGCCGTATTTGAAGTTCCAGTGTTAGGAAAAAAATGTTATGTGCCACCCCCTTCTCATATTGCAACCCAACTCACAGCCTTTTGCGCAAGGACTGACAATCATTATTCCCGATGCTCGAGATCACCATACTCTCCGTATGTGGACCAAATAAATAAAATATATAAACGCTATTCGCCACCCGGGTGGCGAATAGCGATTTCTATGTTATATGACTATTCGCCACCCGGGTGGCGAATATATAGCCACTGCCATGGAAAACAGGAATCACTTCATGTGATAAGCTAAAAGCTAACTTTTATAGTGCTTTGCTGTATATGCGATCTTCGTTGTTTACAACTTTGCACCACAACTTGATCATTCGTGTGTTAATCATTATACTAAGCCAGATCTATGTCAGATCACCCTGGTTTGAACCCGGTCCACGACGCAGATCTATACGCTTGTAATAGACCATCACCCGTATAAACCGCCTCGTTTATAACATAGTCCCCTGTGAATATGCCTACCGATATACATGTAAATGAGGACAAGAACTGCGGGGTCAAATTTAGTTCCGAACGACAATTACCAAAGGAAACGATTGATTATACGTTCAAGCTCAGAAGAATATTTGTAACTTTCTTAGAGGAAGATCAATACATATTGAAAAACGCATTGACGAAAACATATGAAATACTTGAATAATAAGTGTCTCAGAGGAAATAAGTTTGTAGTGGTGCGTGGGATGTAATATTTATCGAGGTATAGGGCTCAGAACAGAACGGCCCTGTGCCAATGCATTCTCTTATATATGCGAGTCGACCATAGGTCGCCTCGCATATATAAGAGAATGCATTGGCCTAACACATTAAAAATTATAAAATTGTTAAAGAATGTAAGAAAAAATGGTAAAAAGTGTTAAAAAATGATTTTTTTAGGCCAATGCATTCTCTTATATATGCGAGGCGACCTATGGTCGACTCGCATATATAAGAGAATGCATTGGCACAGGGCATAACTGTAACTATCACAATGTGGTCAAGGAGCCGGTTCCAATGATATCCATATTTGTATGGTTCTATTGAGACAGACCGAAGATATTTTAGGCTGTTGAAGCTTTATTTGGCCGGTTTTGGCCGGTTTGTTGGGTAAAGGGTTAAACTATTATTTATGATAGTCTATAAGCAGTTTCCTTCGACTAAAGTTGGCATTAACATTTGGATTCCCTAACTATGGAAGCGATTTCAAAAGATCTGAAAATTAGATCAAAATATTAATTCATGAAATGTGTGCTAGAAATAACTGTCTAAATAATGCGCCTGTATGTGGATTCGAGTTCTATGGAAATATAATTAAATCTGCGTGTCCACACACTTGTTCTGATTTTAATTTAAACTTGAATTTAAAGTGTTGTGAAACACTCCGGTAGGGTGATCCAAAAGAAATTGACAACACACATCGCCATTCTTATATATTCAATAAATGCAGTGACTCTTGGTGGCGAAATTAATTTCGTTAGTTTATCGCTAATAGTTGCGTCCCGAATCTAGAAGTAAATATTGACTATAGAGCCTAATTCAGACGATCTTTTCTATGGAGTGGTGCGGTAGATTTGCTTGATATTTTCGGCGATGCTAGTAGAATGCTACATCCCTCCAGTTGACATAGCACCTGAATACTAACTTATCAGTTTTAGGCACTCGTCCATAATATGTCTTTAACTGTTAGAGACTTCCTGTTGTCTCTCGGAGGACGCCGATCCGTTTAGGGGAAGATTTAATTTATGCGGCGTGAAAGTAGCTTCTTATGCCTGACAAGACACTTATAATTCTTGATGAATCTAGTGTGAGCTTTTATAACCCTTTCTTTACTAAATAATCATTGACGATTAGTTGCCTTAGGAAATGTTCAGATAATAACGTCAACAAACGACCATAGATGAGGGTATCACCCCCTCCCCCCTGAATCCTGAATACGAGTTAATTTTGGGGAGTGAATCCTGAATACGAGTTAATTGTGGGGGGGGGGGGGTGAATCATGAATACATGTTAAGAAATAATACATAGAAGTTACATAGACACATTATGATGCCGGTCGCGTTATGAGGCCGTTATGATACCATTAATGATACTTTATGACCAGGGACGTGGAGGGTTTCCGTTGGGGGTGTCCACCTTGGGAAATTCCAACTGCACCCCCCTCCTTGAGTCAGAATCAGACCGAACACAAGTTTTGCATAATTCCATTTGCACCCCCCTCCTTGCACCTCAGTGTTTAGGCCTAATATCCTATATCTTCATAAACCATGATTCTATATTCCCGGTATGAGAAAATTCAGATATTTTAACCTGAAACATTGCATAAATCCTAACATCTAGTGGTCTAACTCCATACACATGAACATGGCTACGGGCAAGAGACCACGACACACCGAGCTGACCATCGTTGTTCGGCCGGTGTGAGAAAATTTTGAAATTTGAACAAGAAAATCGCAACTCCTAGCATCCAGACTGGCCTCAACTAAAGCTTTCCTATAGTGTTGGAAATTTCAAACCTCATACTCCCCTTCAGGTTGGAAAATTCTCCAACTGATGACCACAAGTTTGACCAAATGTAGTAAAATATTGTTAAACTTATTAGGATTTTTGTATTGGCCACAGGGGAGAGACAATGACACACCGGGCCGACCATGGTTCGGCCCGGTGTGCGAAAATTTTGTAATCTGAACAAGAAAATCGCAAAATCCTAGCATCTAGACTGGCGTCAAGCATTTTTAGCATATTTATGATGGCACGGTGGTCGAATATGCCCAAGAAGCTATTATACCCACCCATTCACACAGATAACTAGCACAAAATATTACTTTGCGCCATCAAAACCTGCGTCCAAGATGTTTTGCTTGAACCCGAATACCAGTTAATTCGGGGGAATGAATCCCGCGTACGGCTTCAAAACACCCTGAATCCCGCGTACCGAAAAGGGGGGGGGGGGGTGATACCCTCATAGATCAAATCTAACCATTTTGAGGAAATCACACCAAGCCTAGTAAAATGGCTTCAAATATGTTAGTATACGAAATACCAACACAGTTGATGGTTTTATCCCTTCCTTAAATAATATTCTTCAACAATAACTACAGTCGAATATGATTGTGCGGATAAAAAGAAGATAAGATAATAACAAACAAAAAAATGTTCCCGACCCCTGTGCTTAAACACCACACAGAGCGTCGTACAAATGTAGTTAGTGGCAGTTTCGTGTATCCAACCTCCTAACCTTCGCTCGGTATCGGTGCCATTTGAAGAGTTTCAACAAATAGTTGTTTGACAGTACTCTTTACTATCAGTAGTTTTTGACAATCTATGCGATTGTGTGACTCCCTGTCAAGCCAAATCAGCCATATATCGGACTGAACGGGACCCTCAGCACAGCTATTCGCGGTCTTGTGAGGAGTATAATCAACACTCTTGTTTGTGCAAACGATGTTAACAGAAGAGCGTCAGATTGGACATTCAATCAGGAGAAAATCATTTACTGGCCCAGACGTGGTTGGCTTGATAGATTAACAATTTTCAGCAATACTTTGCAGTGTTTTGTCAATAAACAAAGAATGATTCTAACAATGGGATCGAGTCTAAGAACCAAGAACATACCTCATCAATGGGACATTAATACCTCATCAATGGGACTCTAATACAGTATTTTCATTCCGTGTGGTCATGTTTGTGTCACGGTGTAAACATAACAACACAGCATGCTAAACTGTAAAATATCGTTTCCAATAAACCGATAAAATAAATTTATTCCGAAACACTGAAGATGCGTGACTATGGTTAATCGCTGCGTCGGGTCAACTGAACCACTGCCTTGAAGCGTTTTAGGCCCGAAGTTGGCAATGAAATAAGCTGTACCATTTGATACGGTCGCCCTATAGTACCACCTGAACGATGTGCCGTACCCGCAGGTCAACGCACCACGTTATACCGCGCCCTGCATGGTACCACCAGTACTCATATACACTATCCTAACGAGATGTACCTCGTGGCAGGGTGCCGTATTAGGGAGCACTTACCCCTCACATTGGACATATTATACCCCTCGTCTGGATCAAAATAGTTGGATAAATACGTCAAATAATTTTATACGGACTTTATAGTCCGCGAAAACTAATTCAAGTCATAGAGTTTATAAAAGTATGTTTCTTCGGCACGAAACATTAAAGCTGGTTGATTTGTAGTCTGTTCCTGATATCCCTGGTATTAATAAAGAGCTAGATCATGCCATACAACCCTTATAATTATCAATACCCTGCACACACAGCCATCCACAGCCCTTCCAGATATACCATGCTTGCGCACACGGCCATTCATACGCCCAGACGTGCATATGCACATCACCCATGACAACTCGGCCAATCCCAATATGACCATACACCACATTATTGATCATACAGCCACTGCTGCCACTCATTGTATACATATGAATATCACAATGAACACCACACCCATGACCACTCATTGTTTTACTATTCAAGTTCATACACTAATTCCCTGTATACCTATTAACACTGTCACTCCCTGGCTGCCACTTTGACATACACCATATTTCAAGTTGATCAATTGCTATGCTAAAGGGCGAGAGTAGCCACATGATATGCCCCCCTCAGTTCCGTTTCGAAGTTCTGCCCATTTCCGCTCAAAAGCATGGCCATACTCACATAAGACATTGTTTGGCAAAATCCCATACTGCATCCTCAAAAATGAATTTGTCATTCCCGAAAAGGTACTGGGATAACCACAATAGAACATGTAGTTGTCCTTTGATTACGTAAACTAGCTCCTAACTAAGTGAGTCACAACCTGCTACCTTTTGGAACAGCAGGGAATAATGTTGTGTATATACTGGGATAAATGTGAAAAATCAACTTTTTTACCAAATTTGTTTTGCCATTTTGCAAACCATGTTGAGCAGTTTTGTCTATAAACACATCAGCGTGACACACAGACAGATCAAAATAAATAAAACCTTTGATACCAAGGATAGTTCCATTTTACTTGAAAATATGGTCCAAACCTGAAAAGTGATTTTTTCCCCCTGATTTTGATATCAAGTTTGTGATAGAAAATCCAATATTTCTGGTAATGTCAGTGGTTACAATATTAACAATTAACAAAGGTAAGAAGTGTTAGTACTCAATGTATACAGGATAGAACAACCTATTTTGTACATCGGCCACAACTCGTAAGCGATTTCGTGGCACTCGGGGGTCAATATTTACCATTTTCAAAATCTTGGCCGCCATTTTGGCAGCCATTTTAAGCCAAAGTGACAATTTTGGTTCCATTGAGTTGAAATATTTGTAAGCAATAGTATGCCTCACTGACATTGCATGGATACCTCGTTCTGTAAAATATACTTTGTTAGGGATCGGAAGGGGCTAGGAACCCATGAATGGCGTATAATTGCTTCAATGATCAGTTAATATGAACAATACAAAATAAAGTCACAATTCTCAACCTGTTCCATACAGCAGAAACTGATCTAGAAGATAGTAGTGAATAAACGTCATATATTCCACTTCCGGCTGCCATTTTGGCGGCCATCTTGTGCAGCGATTTCCCATTTTGCTCTAATAACATCGCCAAAGCAATGAATATTAATAATTGTCGGCAGGCAATGGCCCACGAAAAATAATACGTCAGATGCAACTTGCAACTAATGGGAAGATAAAGGAAACTGCGACATCGCCCCAATCAGATTTAAGGGGAGGGTTAAGTTTTTGCGTAGTTCGCCCAAAATGGGCTCAACCATTGGTAAATTCTTATAGCATATAACCTACTGTCTTATATTCACGTTATTTTAAACAACGTTGAACTAATATCTGGAAAATAATGACACCCGACACACCGGTGTCATAATTACAGTGTGAGTTTCCATGTGAGCACGATGTAAAAAAGTTACCCAAAAATTACTAAGGGTAGGTGAGGGAAAAGGACAAATTTCATATTTTGCCCCAGAAATTCCAAATGCAATGACCGGATCATGAACCTAGAATGAACAGAAAGCTACAGAACTGATACATAGTCACAATTATTCCATCTTTAGTGCGACACCTGGTGTTTTCTCAGCCAATACTATAGCGACCAATCGTAGTTCATGCGCATATCTCTAATCTTTGGTGCGGAGTTGACGTCGACGATGTTGATGATGGGATAATGATGACGATAGATGAGGACGAAGATGTATAAAGACGGCGATAAAAATACGGATGCTGAAGATGATGATGACGAGGGTGTTGATGATGACGATTATGATGATGATGATGATGATGAAGGTATTGATGATGGTGTTGATGATGATGGTGTTGATGATGATGACGATGATGGTGATGATGATGCAGATGAATAATGATGATGTTGATGATGATGTCGACGACTATGATGACGATGACGATGTTGACGATGGTGATGATGATGACGATGTAAGTGCATTAATTTGCAGCATTAACAATTAAAGCATATAAGCATATAGTTGTTCTCGTGTACTTGAATTCAAAGCATCAAACACACGAAACCGCGTTGATGCAAACAAACATCACAAGCGTGACGTCACGGTCTAGACTGAGGTTATGACCAGCGATTTATCAACAATATCTTAATTAACCGTCACACAAGGACAGATTATTTGTTTACGGTGAATTTACCATCGCCCGTTAAGTTTGATATATTGGTGTTCCGACCACAAGTTCCTCCTTTTATCGCTAGCGATAACACGAGAATAAATCTGCCATCAAAACATAAAGGCCCATAAAAACACATGTGTATATATATGTGTGACAGGACGATTCCAAGCAGTATATCTATAGCAATTAAGCATTAGAGAGATTCAGCTTGTAACGTGCATGTAGCTTGCAAGGTAAATGCCAGCATGTGATAGCGACAATTAATACGAGACAACTCAAACAAATACCTGCAATTAGGGAACATCTCGTTATATCAAATTAAAAAAAAAATTGGCAGTATATTAATAAATGTCGTCCCAAAAGGCAGAACTATGTAGCAGTTGAAGTCAAAAGAGCTTGTGGCAATCGGCTGAATGATAACGCGTTATAAATTCGAAGGATCAATCACCATAGTATATTCTATTTTAACTAACCCTGAGATATCTTCCAAACAAAATAAACCATGTTTATGATTGGACATTTTCCCAAAATGGCGGTTTAATGCCTAAACGTTACACGCCATAACCTACAGGCGGAATCTCTCTCTATATATTGTGATTGTGACATTACAGAGGATTTTCCGTGAAACTAGAAAAAGTTCAACATATAGAGTATATGTGACACGCCATATCAAATCCAGTCGGAAGTCGGGATTTTTTTACCCTGTGCCAATATGCATTCTCTTATATATTCGAGTCGACCATAGGTCGCCTCGTATATATATAAGAGAATGCATTGGCCTAACAATTTTTTACAATTTTAATAATTTGTTCTTGTATTCTTTAACAATTTTATTATTTCACCCATACAGAGCCCCAGACAAACATGACCAGACGACACTCTTCTGTGTGCTTCTATATATGTGTGGGGCTCCCTGCAGGGTAATGGATGTTTTTTGTTATTTATGTCCTAAAAATTGTAAGAAACATTTATTTAAAAAACATGATACAAAATTGTTAAGCCAATGCATTCTCTTATATATGCGAGGCGACCTATGGTCGACTCGCATATATAAGAGAATGCATTGGCACAGGGTAAAAAAAAATCCCGACTTCCGACTGGATTTGATATGGCGGGTCACATATAACAGACGCGGTGAAACGTTTACATAAAATTTACATATACAATGTTATTGAACCAGATTCTCTCTCTGAAATTGCAAGTGGTAAACGGAATACAGGATTTATCCGACCAGATAAGTTAATGCAAAACATCACGACTCGCCCCAAGATTTTTAACGTGACGGTGTTGTGTTAACCCCTTAGTGTAAACATATTTTATTGCATAATAACGCAACGGGATTAAGACACAAGTTTTACAACTTACAAAGGGTCTCTCTCCCTATTTAAACTTTTGGCGTGTGGATATGTCATATATGACGTCATATCCATGGGTGAATATATTTTTGCTAATAAACTGAGTAATATTGTAACAATCGCCTATATAACAACAAATAAATCACCCAAGCAACATTATTAAAAGCATGAATCAATGTCAATAATTTAAATTATATCCACCCACAGTTTCCGTGCATGTAGGACAGTATAGGAGATGATTTTTCGAGGTTAGGTACATACAATGTAGTAACATAATATTATTACCCTAAAGCTACCATGAATGACAAAGATGTCGTTCTATCACCCAAAGGGTTAAATATGTTAAATAATGAAGTGTCAAAGACACTGCAGCTCTACTTGGAGAGACGTTAGTTTTAGCAAAGTAATATGGACTCTATCGGTCAGATGCTCGTAGCCCGTTTATATAATTATAACCATCGGTATATGCCAGATTAACCGTACAAATAAAACTGCCGTGCTTGTGGTCGTGTATTTATCCATGGTGTGTGTGCCCACATGTGCATGGTTGGCCGTATAACCTGATGCCCGGTGTTCTTGCTTTGACGGGTAATCATGTTCGACCGGTGTTGTTAGATTGGCAATGAGATTAGCAGTTTCTATGTCTGGTCAGATTTTATGTGTGAAATTTGTCTGAAATAGACGCACTTTTTATACTAGAATTTGCGCAACCATAGCGCAGGGAAATGCGCTCGTTGAGTTGGTTTATGTGTTTTAGCGACAGAATATATATGATATATAGAGGCCAACAGAACGATATCCAATTTGGGTCGAGTGGGATGTCTTTGGTGTAGTTTTGTGGTTATGAAAGCTCACTGTCCCCTGATTTCTACTTTCTGTGGTCTTCTTTAAAATATCTACCCCTCTCCGGATGCCACTCTTGTTTTCCAACATAATTTAGTACCGACGATTTCTCGTCTTCAGTGAATGCAAGACCGCGCTCCTAGCATGGGGTGGCCGATACGGGTGGTTATATATGCAGGGGTCTTACTCCCCGCCCAATTGTAGTCAAACCTAATGCAACAGTAGTTGGAAAATTCACACTAAAATTAGGTTGAAATTGTTCTCATAGTTTGATTTTCCAACAATTTCTTAGTGACAAATTTGTTGTGACTGAAATGGCAAATAGTTTTGCAATTTTCGAACCTTAGGGTGTGTGTCAGGTTGAAAATTTCATCAAATTAGAAAGCTTGAGGCCAGTCTAGACGATAGAATTGTAAAATGTTCATGTTCAGATTTCAAAATGTTGCCAAACCATCGTCCGACCCGTGTGTCCTGTGTCATTGCCAGTAATTACTTGCTAATTACTTTAAGCAAAATAAATCGGCGTGTGAATTTGTCTGGCGTTATACCACTAGATGTTAGGATTTTTTAATTGTCAGGTTCAGATCTGAATTTTTTTTATCATACTGGGTCGAACCATCATTTCCATCCCCCCGAATGGCTAGTGGCCACAAGACTACTGGCCCATTTAAAATAGGCTACCATCTAGTAGTTGGTGAGGTATCATTTGGGGAAAATCAAAGCCCCAGGGGGTGGGGTGCAAATTGAATTACGCAAACTTGTGAGTTTGGTGTGGATCAAGGGGTGGGGTGCAGTTGGAAATTCCAAGATGGAGACCATCCCAACGCAAACCCTCTAGCCACGTCCCGAATGCCAAATATCCCAGACTCAACCAGGGGTGCCCCGCGACTTAGTTTTTGCTATCGGTATATTTTTTTCTACACGAGAATACACTGCACCGGCGGCAAAAGATTGACATGCTCTAAAACAAGAAAGCCAATGTCAGAAATGGTAACGCGCTCAAGATCATATATTATATACCCATGTTTGTAATTATAGAATATAAAATTTATTGGTTTCGCGAATGACCAACTCAGAATTCCGTTAAAGGTACGTTGGCCTTGGCGGTGGGTATCCTGTGAAAATATTTCCACCCGTCAAAAACCGCCACAAACAGAAAGAACATCAAAATGTAGACAGACTTTGTCCGTATACAAATAAGAAATATCGCATAAACAGTATGTTATTGTCAAATGTTTGACCATTGTTATGTAAACAAAAGCATAAAAAGTTACTTTTCTGTTGTGTGTTTATATTATGATGGTAAACATAAAGAGCGTTCTTTGTTGGTGAATTCCTGATATGGAACTAATAAAGAGCGTTTATGCCATTTGTGTGTGATTAGCCAGTAGCATTGTGCTGTCTTCTGTAACACAAGCAGGCTCTTGCTTAGGTAAAATATAGTAGGTCTTTATGATAACATGCTGTTTACGTGATGGTCATGGTATATATGAACGAAACTGTATGCTTTTAATGTTTTTCTGTTTACGGCGATTAGAACAAATATGAACATTTTCGACAACTAAGGCCTCACGTGCCTTTAAAATAACAATAACAACCAGCATCTAAGTAGTAAAGAACCGGCGGCCGACTCCGATCACAACCCTCAGTGGGCTGCAGAACTAAACATGTCTATAAAAGTTGAAATATAAGACTTACAAAATATCTTTTTCATTTCTTTTATTTGTAATTGACATAGCATGTCACAAACCAAAAATCAACATTATTGACATACTAATGTAAAGGACAATAAACTAAATTGAAATTCCCAACTACACCTTTTACCCGACTCGGCCTCCAGGTCGCGCAGTTCGACTTTTAAATCCGTCCCAAAAATTCCCATTTCTATAAATAAAACCGCCAGCGCAAACTCCAGCGCCCATGGTTATATATAAACGGGCTACGAGTATCTGACCGTATATCATTATTTTGTGTATCTTATCCATCCGTCCAAACTACGTAGATGCAAATTTGCAATGTCTGTTTATGTTCCGTATGTAACAGTTAAGAGGGAGGTAATATGGCAACATTTGAATGGGGAATTCAGTGCTATTTTTTGGGAAAAGATTGATCAAACCTTACACAGCGCAGGTGATCATATCATACCTTTTTGGAAAGTTTGAATTCTTATCTAATGACAACATGAAGCGGAATTTTGATTTTCATCCCAGGGGCCTGTACTATAGATTTACAATTGCCGTGTTTGAACAGGTGTACAAGGTTATGGGAGGTACACAGGAGGCGTGAAGTGCAATAGACCACTGTTTTGTAATAGAGTATATTATACCCGTGTGCTCATTACCGATGGGTGATTGGGTTTGATCAGAATGGTATTCAATATAATACTCCAGCGATTTTGCATGACAACCCAACTAGAAATTGAAATACATCTTAAAACTTGAATTGTTGGAACAGACGATAACCATTGATGACATATAACACAATGCACGAACGGTTGCGGCGTACTCACTAAGCGATTATTTAAAGTATACCGATTATCACTAATACAATTGAACACGGATTACCCATGCACTATAGCGATAACATATCAATGGGTGTCTCCGAGGAATATTTTTTGTCATTGGTCAATCAAGTCACATGTGGCAAACCTATTATTTTATTGGTCACCATGCATGTAAACGAGGCGTTGCAAGAAGTCGCCTTTTCACTGTAAGAATAAGAGTGGAGGTATATGGTAATCGACACCTTCTGTGTGCCCCACATAACCATGTACACGTGGTCAAACACGGCAATTGTAAATCTATAGTACAGGCCCCAAGTTGGATATATTGGACATTATTAAAAGGTAGGTCACCATTCTTTATCATTGTTTAAAATATCTTCATCAAATGTCACAAAACAAAACATAAAACGAAAAATCTGCTTGGCGTTGTCACTAGATATATGCTCAAACATTCCAACAAAACATGAAGCATTAATCTACGGTTTCTAAATATTGAGTAATCCTGTCTTGAAAATTAACAATGAATTCCCCATTTAAATGTTTCTACTTTACATCCCTCTTAATAGCGGTTCAGATACTCTCTCCCGGTGAAGCGACACACTTACGGATTGTCAGGAATTTCATTTGAATTCAGTGATTGTTCATGATTGAAATTCATGCAAAGTACTGTTGCACTCGGCACTGATCTGATCATGCGAGCGTGCCCCATCATAAATCGCGACAGACACCGGGAATATCCATTACTAACAAATGACGAACATGACTTCCCCATCCTTGTGATCATAACATGGTATTTATTACGGGTTATTAGAACCATTAAGCCGTGTGGCTTTTTGCACATGTCAGATTTCAATTCTCTTAACACCAACTACGACTTTTGTGACAGCTAACGGAATTGAGAAGAATCGCACCCACGCTTGAAGATTACGATGATCAATTTATATATCACTAATGCCATTTTTTTGTGTTTTTGTTTGCGGGGTTTCTTTCCAGTCAAACGTCTTTCGGTTTGCCTCGCTTTTGAATGCACGTGAAATGGGTATGTGCGAACTCTATATATTGTAAACAGCTCAACCGAACTGACAAGTGCATCGTACAGAGTACCCGCCTCAAAGATGGCTTTCCGCTGAGGCTTATTCATTGTCTGAGGTCACTTAATTCGAAAAAAATGTCTTAAAATGCGGTTATCCTTCACCCCATTGTGGCTCACGAATATACCAAAATATAATTCACATATATATGATCTAAGATGACGGAGATGCATGCAGGGGTGGATGTATGTTATACGCTAAGGGGCATAACACCAGAAGAAATGAATGAACAAAACTTGTTACATATGTATATGGTCCTTTCATGCTGACCCGGGCATCATAAACATAGTTCAATCATGACATACGACGACTGAGATACTGAGTTGGCACACTTTCACCTTAAGTACCATAAATCTGCAGCAAGTAAATGGAGAAATCCGTTACTTGTGGGTATCCCTTCCCCCGTGGTGGTTCAGGATCTTACCAAATATCACTCAAATCTGACCTATCATGGCTGAGACAGAGCTCCAAAGTTTTTACGGACGACAGAACCCATTTCCCCCGCCAAACCATTTCCCCCGTGTGTGTGAGGGCGTGTGTGTGAGTTGGTGAGGGAGGGTGTGTGATGGTGTGTGATGGTGTGTGTGTGTGTATGTGTGTGTGTGTGTGTGTGTATGTGTGTGTGAGAGAGAGAGAGAGAGAGAGAGAGAGAGAGAGAGAGAGAGAGAGGGGGTGAGGGTGTGTGTGTGTGCGTGCGTGCGTGCGTATGCGCGCGCACAGTCAGAATAAATCTCAAAAGAAATGTTTATTATTACATGCTTTCTCATTGGAAAATGTTCAAGGGAAATGTTTTTTTGTGCGCCATGTAACTTACCGAACGCGGCGGCGGGGGGGGGGGGGGCCCTGTGGCAATTCGGTATACCATGAGCTGAAGTCATAAATTGTTGAACAATATATTTTATCTCTTCTTACTCGAGTTGGCGATAATAGTCTATGCATATTAGCGCTTACGTAGGATGACAAGGGCCCTAAGGACAAAATGTTCGGCACATGATGTTGAACGAACGAAGACTGTGACGGAATGTGTGAGTAAGATGCATCCCCAGATCAAAGATATATACTTCATATAATGGAAATTCAGTTATCTTTTTGTGTTACTAATTTACTTGGTTATTTCTGACCCGTTTTTTTCTACAGAAGGCACTCCCGGTTTGGGGACATGGTTGCGGCGGGTAATACCAGGCAGCTGCGGATGGCGATGCTGGTATTGTCCTGGGACACAAAAGTAATTACAAAAGATGTCGGTTTCTGGCCGTATACATACTTGACCTTGTTTTTCGTCTTTCCAGTCTAAACACTGGTGTTTCATTGAGACAAGCCTGGCTAACTGGTCCTCTTGCAATGTGATGTCGTGGGTCCTGCTGATTTGTATAAGGGACAAAACCATACAGTGAAGAAAAACTTCATTTAGTTTTCGCAATGCCATGTCTCCGGTATATAGCAAAGCCGATCGGTTCGACTGGAAGGTCTTGTTTGTATGGAATATACAAGAACGTAGATATTTCACAAATGTTTTAGCTGGCTGCCATAAAACGACAAGAAGCGATTCCGAAATAAGCCCAGCGTGAGCGATGAAAAAATGTAGATTAAATAATGCCAATTTGGGCTAATTTCCTATGGAAATAGTACCACAGTTGTAATGTTTTTAAAACTGCATTTTATGTCCATATAGAGCGTATATTGAGGTTAAATGATACCAATATGAACACATGTCCCTCTTTCATATAAGCCCGTTGTGTTAATTTTGATGAGATCAGGTTGCCCATTCACATTGTTCCACCTCTGTCAACGAGCTATTTCCCACCAGTTGTTTCACATGTACACTGATTGTTCCACCGAGTTCGCACTGACAACGCGAAACTCATTCTGGTACCCGCATGTTGTTTTACGGTTCGTAAGCGACGCACGTATTCTATTTCCAATACCCCTTCAAGCTGATTCTTCTATTTCAACACCCGGGCGGTTTCGACACATTGGGGAATAACCTCTATCCAGCGTGGAAAATCAAATTGACAAAGTAACATAACCAATTTATGTTTCTTTTTCGGTCAGCCTCCCCATAGCAACACCTTTAAATTTGAAAAATAATATAAACCTTATTCAAAACAGATAACAAAACGAGGAGTGTGAATTTAATTGAATATACGCATAGCAACCGCTCATGTACATGTACATTGAAATTTGTGGATCCATTTTCAGCAAAACGGTGCATTTCAGGAATGAAAATCGAGAAAATTCGATGTCAAAGTTATCGTCCAATATTGTTCGTGTATAAGAGCGAGAGATCTGCTGAGACTAAATGTGTAATATTTGCATCATTGCTCTTTATCAGTGGACACACATCGGTCGGGGATGTTTTACATCGGTATTGAACCTGCGATTTAGCGGTATCAAATCTACCATTTATGAATGTTGTAAGATAACACCAGCCAGAAAAAGAAACATAATGAAGTCACAAGCATACAGCGTTCCATATTAATAGGATGAAAACGCTTTCAAAAGTAAAAAGTGCATACATTGTTTAATGATTAGGTAGGCCATTATATTGCTTCATAATTCGTTTCCTTTCATTTGATCATATGTATGGTTTGTGCCAAATGTTTTCTTCCACGTTATATTCGAAGATTCATTCTTTGACAATGAGAAATCTATTTCTTCGCGGATTCTTCTTCCAAAATCAAGCTGTCACCGCACACATACCATGATAACGTGTATTACAAACGCTGCCACCACACACATACCATGATAACGTATATTACAAACGCTGCCACCACACACAAACCATGATAACGTATATTACAAACGCTGCCACCACAAACATACCATGATAACGTATATTACAAACGCTGCCACCGCACACATACCATGATAACGTATATTACAAACGCTGCCACCGCACACATAACATGGTAACGTATATTACACACGCTGCCATCACACACATACCATGATAACGTATATTACAAACAGAACCATCACTTTAATACAATACCAAAAGAAAAAACACTATTCAGTTTTATGACCAACGCGTTGACAAAGTTTGCATATAAATTCATTTGTATTAGATGAGCATTGGATCATATCTCTATATTAAGCCCACTACAGCATAGTTCGATCGCGAATTATTGCATGCGTGTAATGAGATGAACGATAGTATATATACATCGGAATAATGGAATAATGATGTACTGTTCATTGATTACAGTAACGTACGTTGAACGTCTTCCCACACTCGGTGGCGACTGCCTGGTTTCCGGGTACATGATATCAGCGCAATCAAGTCTGCGACGCGATATCACATCGGTGCCTGCAGAATTTAGCGAGGACACGGATATAGAGACGAACGACGAGCAGACATTTTTGCTGTGGCCATAATCTCTGCAGTTCGCAACTAGAAATCCACTGAGACATGTCCCATATCGATGTTTGCGAATATTATATACATTACGCAAATCAAACATTCAGCTGAAACGTATATTTTATAAATATTATTCCAAACTTAAATGTCAACTAAAAACATATATTTCCGATTGAGTTAATAACAGATAACATTTAGAAATGAATGTTGATTTGCTTGCGTTCCATAGAGTACGGATGCAAGTTGTTAATGGATGCAAGTTGTTAATGGATGCAAGTTGAGGTCAGCGCGGGACGTCATGTGACGTAATGTTGACCAACCGACGTGCTGCTTTCACAACGCGATTGCATGTGTTCATATCACATATTCAGTCAAATACATACACA
The DNA here is from genome assembly GCA_032622095.1 of Siphonodentalium dalli. NCBI lineage: Eukaryota > Metazoa > Mollusca > Scaphopoda > Gadilida > Siphonodentaliidae > Siphonodentalium > Siphonodentalium dalli. The sequence goes on along the minus strand of CP136061.1, from coordinate 137,704,228 downwards.
TTAAACATTCCTGCAGATACTACCGCATATAAATGTTTCTTTTTCTAATTTGATCCCCAAAATATGTTGGTTTTTTTTGCGAATTGTACGATTTTTAGAGAAAATTTCACGAAATGATAAAATTTTAGGAACATTTTATTTTATCAGCATTCTGTGTACCAAATTGCAAATATAAAACTCCAGAAAACATTTATTTTGTTTGATATTATCTTTTTAACCTCATTTGTGCCATCTTAGGGACAATGCATAGAGGATTAACCAAAGATCGCTATATATATTCTAACACAACAGCTTGAAACCTTTTGTCATTTTCAAAATTTGAATATTTGCGAATGTATGGTTGGTTCCGTCCGGATTTGTCGTTATATACAGAATTTCTTCGTTTGGAAACGCAAAATCAGAATGTTGTATGAATTTTAGGATTAAAAACAATAATTCATAAAATAGTAAAATTTTAGGTTAATTTCATTTTATAGCCTATTTGTGGGCCAACGCCAAGCAAGAGGCGCGAATTCTAAGCGCGCAAATTCAAAAAATGAGCGAAATATAATACTGCACGGATTTAAATACTAGTTAAATAAACCAACTATAATTCAAAATCGTCATTTAGAAAACATGAGTGCAGCACTGTCTTTGTATCAATTCAACGTCAGATATATATATTAATGGTCAAACAGGGAGTTTCAGCCCCTCATCGGCAAAATTCTCTGCATGTAATGTCTGCAATGCGACATGGGCACACATTCACATTTTCCACAACCACAAGGAAACGGAAATCATCATCTGGAATCGATGGTATTTCCAACACAACTGGAAGAAGCTATACTATCCATGTTATTATGTCAGCTCTTGCGATTAGCCAATCAGCGTCGATAAACAGTGACGGTTTATGAACCCATATTATGTCAGTGACCCCATATGAAATCAATATTAGGTACCTACCCACCATCTTGTTTTTCATAAAACTCTGTCGCCTCGGGGATATTTTTGGCGTATTTTGGCGCCAATAAATGTGAAATCTGTCGGAATATCTGAATGTAGCAAGGTAAACTTTCATTCGGAATATCTGAATGTAGCACTGTAAACTTTCATCAGCACAGAGCGGAGTAGCGAAACGAGCCAACCCGCCCACAGTAGATTGTTACGGAGCAGTGTTCCGAGTAACGCAATGAACAAACCCAACGATTTGTGCACGGTGACAACGGCAAAATGAAAGTCTTGATTCGTGTCATGAAAATGACTAAATGATACTTTTTATTCAGTTTTTTTGCAAATTCCTTGCAAGATTGAATTACAGTGGAGATAAACGTACCCTGTTTCGTTGTACATTTTGAGATTCTAGCATGAAAACAGTTTCAGACCGCGATTTGTTTTTGTTTGTCTGTTTGTTTCATTTGTAATTTGTAATTGTAGAAGGTTTTGACTGGCCAATGATTAGTGAGGGGGAGAACATTTACAAAATTTTAAGTGTCAAGAAGAAAGACGTTGATGTACATGTAAGTTCATATTTTAAAAGCTCGGCAATACTGTAGCCACGGGACATGACAACATCGATATTCCGTAGCACTCCTTGTGTTTCCTTTGATATATAGCTGTCGAACCTTTTTACCTTTTTTTCTTTTTTGAACAGATCATTGGCACTAAATCTGATAGGGTTTGGTTTTATTCTTGAAACGGATTCTGAAGAAATCAGAATACGCTTGTTCGTCTTCTTTCAAGCCGCTGAGTAAAAAAGTGCATCGCATGCATAGCATCTTCTTTCGTTCCCGTGATAAGGTTGCCGATATGTATGGGCGGCCATTCGGTCGGAAATTACATGAAATAAAAGTTAATGGTGGTTTGTGAAAACAATTACAATCTATTTCAAACCAATAGTCTCCATATTCAAACCAATAGTCGTTCTTTGATTCAATAAGAGACAATTCCGTGTTAATAGGTATATATTCATAATCAACGTTGACCGATGCAAAATTAATGTTCTATTTTAATTTAATAGCATTCATTGTTCAACTAATATCTAATAACAGACAATTAATACATCTTCGCTCATATTCAATAAGCGTATATTCCGTTTCAATAGCCATATTTTCTTAATCAATAGACATATTTCAAACCAATAGACGATTTCCCACGATCAGTGATTATCGTTATAAACTAATCGACCTTATTGTAAAATTAATAAACCTTATTGTGAAACTAATAACTTATTGTAAAATTAATAGACCTTATTGTAAAACTAATAATCAATAGACATATTTCAATAGACTATTTCCCACGATCAATGATGATCGTTATCAAACTGATAGACCTTATAGTCATTCTAATATTTAACAGAAATAAATTATCACAATGCAAAATTAATGACGTTCTATTTGAATGCAATAGGTTTCGTATTTGAATCGATATCTATACCCCAGGATAGATAATTTGTTCCTCGTGAGAGACCAATTCAACCTCCGGAATTCTTGCTCTTCAAATATTGACCCTCGTGTATTTAGTGTGTAATAGCGGAATCAACTATTTCCGGTCAAACCAATGACCAAATATGCAGAATTCATAACTTCCGTTTACAAATCAATGATCAATTCTTGAACTAACGCTAGGGGCGCTGGCCACCAATTTTACTGGAGTCACCTAACCGCAAAATCCGCGACGTCAACATGGGATATCCCCGCAAGCAAAAAAAAATGCATGTTCTCGCACATTTTCGCGTCAGAAAGTGACCCTGAATATGAAAACTGCGATGATATACGGACTGTGGACTATATCCTGCACATGTAACAGATACCGAGGATGCATTTGGGAGCTTGTTTTTAAATATTGGCCCATATTACATGAAGCAGAATGCCGACGAAGATCTGAAGATAGTCACGAGGACAGCTAGACAGAAAATCAGTGCCAACAATCATTGAATCGATCAAATTATACAACCAGACAACTATCAAATTTTCGATGTCATTCATTGTTGACGATGATTGTCATAATAACTGACTGTTATTCAACTTATTCTACAAATCAAGAATCTATATCTAATTCTGAAAAAAAAAAATTCTAAGAAGACCTAAGGAAAATTAAGCAACCGAATTTGAGGACTGTATGATGTTGATGTATCACTGTCAGTATCTATAACTCATTCACTGTCAGTGTTACTGTGATTGTCACTGTTCTCAGTGCGGCAGGGAGTGTCTGTCAAAATCCGGTGGATAATTTAGGAGGTGTGTAACAAGTACTAACAACACCGTAACATAATCTTTCGATCTACTGCGTACTAGCACTGTATATTACGACAACTTCTTCTTACTTTAAAAACCGTCTTGAACAGTCAGATAATAATTATGCTGATTCTAGCTATCGGTAACACTAGACGTGTCGTGGGATAGGATTATGGAGTATTGATCGAGTACACCTGACAGTTGCATGAAGAGCACTTCATAACTCAATCATAAGCCAACATATCATAACTCAATCATAAGCCAACCAGAACAGAGGTCATGCAACTTACAGATTGCATTATATATATTGTGACCATATAAATGATATACAACTATAGTGACTTCTTCATTATTTCACTATCCGATACCATAACTACTGTCGTTCCATACCATATTTTTTGGTTGTTACATACCGGATTGTTTGGTTACTTTTTTTTATTTCGTACTCAGACGTACTGTAGAAAATCATGTATTTGTTTCCCTGTGGTGTGACATGCATGTAGTAACATGGTACAAACTGATTTCCTACATGGTACTAAACTACCAAACATAAGGTACAAAACTGCCAAAAATGTTGGGGTCAGGAACAAAAAGTGGAAGGGGCAAAAACTTCCACACCTCATTAACCTGGGCAATGACGAGTCACCCTGTTTGTTATATAATACATGTACAGGTATTTATATAGGATATTTCTTCTTTGGTTTGATATTAGGCCCTATATCATCCTGAGGTAACCTCATATCACTATCAGCCTGACGTCGAAGGCTGATATGAGGTTACCGATGGCTGAAATCAGGCCTATAATATCAAATCAACCAAGTAGTACCCTATCTATTAATTATGGTACATGTAGTTCGCCTCTTAGTAACAGTGTAATATTGACAACTCTTTCAAATGAGTGACATAAAAAAAATATCGGTATCTACGCATAATTCAACAGTGAAATAGAATTATGTCATAAAGCCATATTACTCGGATCGTGATGTCATAAAATCATATTACTTTAATTAGTGATGACGTAAACTGAGTGATATTACTCGATTTAAGGCAAATTGAAGTAATATTCACCTAACTCCAAATAAGCATACCGTGCAAAAATGTCATATCTAATTAATAATTTTCGAACAAATTTGGACCGATATACCGGAACATGTACCATGTAGCCATCTGTAGGAAACTTCCTTCCAAGTGAGTGCTGTCGGAACATACATGTATCAAGGTGGACCCCCTCCACAATGGGAGACTCTATTCATGCCCCTGATTTTATTGGAAATAAATTATAATGTGCAATGGAATGAATAGCCAATAGGTTGCTGGCACTTCATACCATGGGAGTTTGACATAGAGATGTTTCGTACCAGGGTTCTGGACATTTCATACCAGTTCCTGTATCATTTCGACAGTTTGTACCATTGAGTATACCGGTATTATTTTTTTTAAATAATATTAAAACCAGTCAAATATAGTATTCAATTGCCTAAAACCTGTTATTTATCAACATTTTATTCAATGAAATTTTCTGGTTTGTCAAATATCTGACACAAAAAAGCCACTTGCTTTTTAGAGTTATCCATCTGCATCAGTAATTTGGTCCGAGACCATCTTCTCGTCGACTTTTTACCTGGCCACTTAAATTATCGATTGTGAAAAATAATAGATTTCAAAAATCGATATCCGATCACTATCAGATTTGATGGGTGGGTTCCTCGACTCAAATAAAATATGTTTTACCCCCGAAGCCAAGGAAATAGTAATATTGAAGCGTTAATTCGGATTATGCATCTTTAACTTTGTCGCACAATTTCACTTTGTTCATTTTTTTTCGCAAAAAAAAAGAAAGAAATATGTTAACATGTAAATGTTGGGTTGTCACCATCACGAACGTTAAATCATAACATGTTCGCTTTCATTAAGTTAACAAAATTAAAATAATTGTTCACATACAAATGACCAATCATTATTTGTGGGAACCGACTGAACATACCCAGTATATGGTGTGAAAAGAACAAAAACATGGTACGTAACAATTAAACGTGTCGTTCAAATTAGGGGTACAAACTGGCCATAGTAGGAAAAGTCGTTTGAGCCATCCAATGGACCTGGGTGAATCGCCGATCGGTCTTCCACGTGCATCTGTGAAGAGGGGAGTCAACCTAATTAACTGTTATTAACAAATTCTCAAACAAACGGAATTTCAATGTTCAAGAAATTTAGAGGTCCCCTCTTACTATGGGAGGCCCTTTTCACATTTATTATTTGTTTGCGCTTAAGCGCAAACATGTGTCTATCAATTTATTTGCGCTTAAGCGTAAATGATTCGCGCTTAATCGCAAATACCTAACAATCTCTTACTTCCCTCTGATTCTGAATGATGGAGTCTATATCATAGTATATTATTATGGGCCCATAGTAGTAGCCCCATACAGACTCGAAAGTTGAAAAGTCGAAAGCATCTCTCTCCCTGGTGTCACAAGATTTGGTGCGTCACTCCCACAGCTCTAGTATTTTTTATTAAAGGGACATCTCCTGCACAAATATATATTATTTCCATGGCCATACAATGGGAATTAGGGGTTACTGGGGGCTTGCTTCCCTCATATGGTGTACTTATTGAATTGAAATAGGGAAAAAACCCATATTTTCATATCAGCATCCCTGTCTCCATCCCAGCGATCTAGTATATTTTATAAAAGAGACATATCCTGCACAGATCTATACCATTTCCATGGTCATAAAAGGTATCTAGGGGTTATTGGGGATTGCTTCCCTCATATGGCGGGCCTATATAGACTTGAGTGATTAATTCAGGGGGATCAATGTACCAAATTAATTATCTATTTGTGCTTAAGCGCAAATATGATATATTTGTGCTTAAGCGTAAATGATTTGCACTTAAGCGCAATAATTTATAAGTAATTGTATGACTCATATAATTTGCACAGTCCTGTGACATTTTTGTTAACTATATGACTAGATTCATACATGTAACGGTGATTTTTGGTGAAATTTCATACCGGGTTCTGTATAATCAAATTATTGAGTGATCGGGAGGGACTGGGATCACACGAATGACATATTTTATTGCTCCAATGATCACTTAACATTAACAATGCAAAATTAAGACACATTTCCGAACCAGTTCCATAAACCAGAACCTTCTAGAAGATATTAGCGAAAAAACGTCAAATCTCCTTTTTCAGCTGCCATTTTGACGACCATCTTGGACTGGGAGTTCCAATTTTACCCTAAACATTATATCTCTCAGAGCCATATGTACTGAATACGCCTAATTTATATATTTATAAAATTATATAATCACGAAACGCTCTTTGGAAAACCCCGTAAGAGACGGGTTAAAGTGAAATTTCAGCGTGGCTCCATATCTAATATCAATAAGTATGTGAATATGTACATATGTCCAAAGTTTCATGCTTTAGTCACAATTTGAACAATTGCCCCTGAATTGCCTTGAAAATTTGACTTAATCTACTCCACTCTATTATAGTGAATATTTATCGTCGTTACGTGCGCTCGCGCAACAGTATGGCGATCAGTCAGATTCGTTGGTGTCACCCTACCGATTTCACTCCATGACGTCACCCTTACGCAGTACATGCCGGCGACGTTACGGGGTAGATTATAGAGTTGACGCCCTTGGCACTGACTTCCGTTACTAGCTCGTTGCTATATAAACAAACCAGCGATGTTGCTTTTGTCGAAAATTGACAGTCAGTACATTCGCCCTGTTTACATGTACTTTCAGAAAATACAAAACACCACAACGTTATACCCCACCAATGTCAGTGTCTCCATATCATTTGACCAAATTTCTTGACATGAAACCGCGACAGACTCGGCGTGAAATACATCGCATTGAGTAAACAATTTCCCATTGTTTCAATTCAACTTCAAGATCGCGGTAAAATCAAAACCGCAATTTGTAAGTGGTAAACATCTGAAAAAGACATCAGGTACACGCAGAAACTAATTGTTGTGCATATTTATTTCTATTTGAGGTGGCAATTTTTCATGTTTATCAGTATTTTTAACGATAATAGCGATGGTAATTGGGGGACTATATTTTATCTAGCGCATTAAATTTAAAATAAAAAGTCGTGAATTGGCTGAGTGTTTTCTATGGCCGCACATTTCGTTGATAATTACGAGCCATTTGTTTGTCTAAATAACATTTTTAAGTTCGAAGAGCATTAGAATGGGGATAACAGTGTGGTGTTTTGTGATTTCGGAAAGGTACTTGCATGGCGAATATACTGTGGCAAATACCCGTTAATGGGCTCCGGCTCCGCCGTCGCCCATTAACTAATTTTGCCACAGTATATTCGCCATGTACCTTTCCGAAATCACAAAACACCACACTGTTATCCCCTTAAAATTATTGAAGATTGTAATTGTCTTTTTTCGCTAACATTAAATTAAATTAAATTAAATAAATTAAGTAAAATACAGTGAAATTATTTTTTTAATTATTTTTTATTACATTTTTGCGCACGTTGGCATCTCTCTAAGTGCATTCTAGTTTGATTTGCACCGAGTGAACTACTGCAAATCGTCACACCAACATGACATAGGGAATTCCCATGTTTATTTATATATTTCTGACGCCACATGAATAAAGTTTCTTCAAACATAGCCACCAGAGACCTCAAGCGTTTATTCGTGTTTTAATCATTGATTTTGACATGGACTATTATTAGTTTGACCGGAAATAGTTTATTTCGCTATTAGATATTGATTCGAATACAAAACATATTGAATTGAACATAATATAACCTCATTATTTGTGCATTGGTGATAATTTATATCTAATAAATATAAGAATGACAATAAGGTATAATAGTTTGATAACGATAATCATTGCTCGTGAGAAATCGTCTGTTGGTTTGAAATATGTCTATTGATTAAGAAAATATGGCTATTGAAACGGAATCTTCGTTTATTGAATATGCGCGAATCTGTATACTAATTGTTTGTTATTAGATATTAGTTGAACATTGAATACTATTAAATTAAAATAGTACATTAATTGTGCATCGGGCAACATCGATTATGAATCTATATCTATTAAAACGGAATTGTCTCTTATTGAATCCAAGAACGACTATTGGTTTGAAAATAGAGACTATTGGTTTGATTAGATCTATATCTATTAAAACGGAATTGTCTCTTATTGAATCAAAAACGACTATCGGTTTGAAAATGGAGACTATTGGTTTGAATCAATATCTATTAAAACGGAATTGTCTCTTATAGAATCAAAGAACGACCATTGGTTTGAAAATGGAGACTATTGGTTTGAATCTATATCTATTAAAACGGAATCATTGTCTCTTATTGAATCAAAGAACGACTATTGGTTTGAAAATGGAGACTATTGGTTTGAAATAGATTGTAATTGTTTTCACAAACCACCATTAACTTTCATTTCATGTAATTTCCGACCGAATGGCCGCCCATAGATATGACAGTCCCCTGATGTGTCAAATGGATTTCTTCTTTGCTTTATGTATACTATTATAAGTAGCACACAGTTTGCACCGCGAACTGAAATGGCATCTGTGAAATCGTGGTGCAGGGAATACTCATCATTATCGTTCTTGTTGCAAGCTTCGCGCATAAGTTTAGAAAATTGTACCTTCTCATGCTTTATCAGATCATGCTTAGCGACAGCATTGCCCAATCTAGTCATACGTATATGATGCCACCCACACAACTTGCTGTATGTCTGCTCAAGAGCTTGGTCCATCGTCAATCTGCCCCGTGAACCACCGCGATGTTTGCTTAACCGTAAATGACCTTCAAGAAAATCCACGTGGATGGAAGGAAACTGCTCTTGTAACTTCAAGTAATCTTCATAAAAGACTGAACCCCACCGAGAGGTATGGATCCTATCGAAAGTAAAGAATACCGGTAATACTCGGCCGAATGTGGAAACAAATAATTGCCAGTCACCTCCCCCACCGAATGCGTCAGATCACGTATAGAAGTGGAACCAACACAGCTAAAAACTTATGCCAATATTGAAATAAGTCACTGACCGTAGTGCACTTCGCTACAAATTCGGCCACATCATTCTGAAACGTTTGGATCATCCTGGTACAACACACCCCACTGAATATCCCACTTATTTCATCGCGACCTGTACATGCCCGATGTATCTTGACTTAGCATTACCATATATCTTCGTAATTGTCCAATGCAATGTAGCTTCTTTGAAAAAAACTGCCAACCACTAAAGTCTCTGTATTGATTGTGCCAAAAGAGTTATACCTCGCATTGCTCTGGAATAGTGAGAACCTTTAAAAAAAACTATCAATGACATGTGGGCCATACATTTCATTCTCGATGAATATATGTTCAACGCCACTATCGCGAAGGTATTTACCAATGCATGACAACAGAACTTTACACATGTGGAACTCAACATGCCCAATAAAAATATTGTTGAATTTTCTGGCACAACGAACACACATGTATAAAGTGCGTACATATAATAGCTGAAACAGGCTTCAAGCCTTTACTCAGCGTCGGAGGGGCCTGTTGTCCATGCGGACCCTTTGTACGTTGGTGCCTCTGGCCCCTGTGTGCGCCCTGTGCACATGGCAGACAGATCCTACTCTTTATATATATTGATAATATTATTATGCTATATATCATCGGGAAAATATGTTCATATTGGACCTAAATATTGTCATTGGTTCTTATTGGACTTATTTGGTTCTGATATAAGCACATAGTGGACTTATATCGTTGTTCTGTTGGATGGCGCGGGTCACGGTGAAAACACACAATTAAAATTTTTTAAATCAAAATTTCGAAAATCTAACGCATCTATAACCTCCGCCAGGGTACCCCGGGTCACCACACCAAATTTGGTTGAAATCGGACCAGCAGTCTGCAAGAAAAATCCGGACAGACAGACGGCTCGACAGACAGATCCTACTCTTATATATATATACTAGCCGATGAGCCCGACGTTGTCCGGGCTATTCAAAACCAGCCCGACGTTGTCCGGGCTATTCAAAAACCAAATTTCGATAGCTCTACCCGTTTCCGAGATCTGGTCTGCGCATGCGCGACGCTTGCGTCGCACGGGCTCGGTGACCCGATAAAATTCGTATCCGGGGCAAGATACATTCACATACCAAATTTCAAGTCGATAGCTCCCCCCGTTTCCCAGATCTCGTCTGCGCATGCGCGAAGCTGGCGTCGCACGGGCTCGGCGACCCGATAAAATTCGTATCCGGGGCAAGATACATTCACATACCAAATTTCAAGTCGATAGCTCCACCCGTTTGCGAGATCTCGTCTGCGCATGCGCGAAGCTGGCGTCGCATGGGCTCGGCGACCCGATAAAATTCGTATCCGGGGCAAGATACATTCACATAGCAAATTTCAAGTCGATAGCTCCACCCGTTTCGGAGATCTCGTCTGCGCATGCGCGAAGCGGGCGCCGCACGGGCTCGTCAATACGACATCGTCCACCGCCTGGTCAAACTACACACACGTACCAAGTTTCGTCCCGATCGGTCGAGAATCGTAGATTTGTATCAATGACATACAGACAGACAGACAGACATACAGACAGACAGAGGTCTTCAAAATATATGTGAGATATATACTAGCCGATGAGCTATTCAAAAACCAAATTTCAAGTCGATAGCTCCACCCGTTTCCGAGATCTCGTCTGCGCATGCGCTGCACGGGCGTCGCACGGGCTCGCCAATACGACAACGACGACCGCCTGGTCAAACTACACACACGTACCAAGTTTCGTCCCGATCGGTCGAGAATCGTAGATTTGTATAAATGACAGACAAACATACAGACAGACAGAGGTCTTCAAAATATATATGAGACTAGCCGATGAGCCCGACGTTGTCCGGGCTATTCAACAACCATATTTCAAGTCGATAGCTCCATCCGTTTCCGAGATCTGGTCTGCGCATGCGCGAAGCGGGCGTCGCACGGGCTCGGCGACCCGATAAAATTCGTATCCGGGGCAAGACACATTCACATAGCAAATTTCAAGTCGATAGCTCCACCCGTTTCCGAGATCTGGTCTGCGCATGCGCGAAGCTTGCGTCGCACGGGCTCGGCGACCCGATAAAATTGGTATCCGGGGCAAGATACATTCACATAGCAAATTTCAAGTCGATAGCTCCACCCATTTCCGAGATCTCGTCTGCGCATGCGCGAAGCGGGCGCCACACGGACTCGCCAATACGACAACGTCGACCGCCTGGTCAAACTACACACACGTACCAAGTTTCGTCCCGATCGGTCGAGAATCGTAGATTTGTATAAATGACAGACATACAGACAGACAAACATACAGAGGTCTTCAAAATATATGAGACTAGCCGATGAGCCCGACGTTGTTAAAAAACCAAATTTCAAGTCGATAGCGCTACCCGTTTCCGAGATCTGGTCTGCGCATGCGCGAAGCTGGCGTCGCACGGGCTCGGCGACCCGAAAAAATTCGTATCCGGGGCAAGATACATTCACATACCAAATTTCAAGTCGATAGCTCCACCCGTTTCCGAGATCTGGTCTGCGCATGCGCGAAGTTTGCGTCGCACGGGCTCGGCGACCCGATAAAATTCGTATCCGGGGCAAGATACATTCACATACCAAATTTCAAGTCGGTAGCTCCACCCGTTTCCGATATCTGGTCTGCGCATGCGCGAAGCTGTATGTATATATATATATATATATATATATCCGAGTTATGGAGGCACGCGCTCATTGCTTTATATTTGCTTAACTCAGTGAGCGTGATCAAATTCTCAGTTATTATCGAAATGTGTCGATCGGAATGGTACATTGAGATGTCCCTCAAGCCAAATCGATCCCGATTTCACCCATGTGCTTCGACATATATAATTTGTTATTATATCTGGAAGGATAGGTTCTGAAAGACTCCTTGATCTTTCCGTGTCTTAGCAATAGGATGCTCCCAAATTCTTCTATTCTTTTTCTTGATGAAGCCTCACCACACGATGAAGACATCTTGGAGAAATGATTCGCCACGCACGTGGTTATGGCAAACCAAACCGCTATTTAATATTAATTTTACTTAAGTAAAATAAAATGACACTTTATTTCACTTAAGTGAAATAAAATGACAAGTGAAATAAAGCGCAATCTACATGGTTTTATTTTACTTAAGTAAAATAAAATGACATTTTATTTTACTTAAGTAAAATTAAAACGCACACTAATTTTACTTAAGTGAAATAAAATTACCATTATGTTATGCCCTTTTTATATTTTATTTAAGTAAAAAAGAATTTTACTTAAGTGAAATAAAACAGTTTTTATTCAACTTAAGTAAAATTCTTTTTTACTTAAGTAAAATAAATGAACATTTGGGTTTATTTCACTTAAGTGAAATAAACGCCATCTACCGGTCATAGATAGATGTCATTTATTTTACTTCAGTAAAATAAAGTGCAACCGAATGTTAAGAGTTATTAATGATTTTCCCCCAATCAGTTTAGAGACCATCGCCAAATCCCACCAAACCACAGGTTACCTTGTTATAAGGACAGCGATTGTTTTATGATATATAGATGACAGCTTATAGCATCAACCTCATGCAATAAAATTGAAAACATTCCACACCCACTGCCAGTACATAAATAATCAGAGAAAACTGCTAAAATCTGTGATGCGTTTGTGTTGTTTGATGCTTATTATGCTGGTACATGCAGTTGGCGAATTTATTCTAGTCTCTAGGTGCTCTCGTATTACATCGCACTGGGGGAAATATATGTATTGGTTATAGTTCCCTCGAGTTGTCAGGTTAGAAGTTTTTTGACAACAGCGGTACGTATTCTGATCTCCGTGCGATGCAAATCTCCTATATCCCCTTCAGAGAATATTCTATCAGTCTCTCGTATAACCCTGGAAATTGAGTCCAGTGTTGTATCGACTGAATCTGCCATAATTATGTAAATACGTTAGGCCTATTATTAGTAAATGGAAGAAATCCGCCATTTATAATACACAACGGGAGATAACTTTCTCACGAACATGAACAGCACCTCCGGCGTACGTGCCAAGGGAGCAATTATTAGTTTGCAAGATGACTCCCATAGTGGGCGCTTTATTTCACTTAAGTGAAATAAACGCCATCTACCGGTCATCGATAGATGTCATTTATTTTACTTAAGTAAAATTAACGTATTATTTTACTTAAGTAGAATTATTTTTTACTTAAGAAAAATAAAGGTCATTTTTTTTATTTTACTTAAGTAAAAAAGAATTCTACTTAAGTTCAAACATGGTTAATTTTACTTAAGTAAAATTGTTTTTTACTTAAGTAAAATAAAAAAATGACCGTTATTTCACTTAAGTGAAATAAAATGACATTTTATTTCCCTTATGTAAAATAAAGTGTAATTTTATTTTTACTTAAGTAAAATTAATATTAAATAGCGGTTGGCTTGCCATACGTGGTAGGTACACATACCTGCGTTATTATCGTATCATTTTCGTGCGTTAATTCGCATACGTTTTACGCATACGATAATACGAAGGTATGTGTGCCAAGCGTAAAGTGCATGTATTTCGCTATCCAATCGTGTCCGCATTAGTTGCTGACACAGAAGACCGTCATCGGCCATTACAGAAGGAAACAGCTAGAATTTATTTCAATTAGCTTCACGACGATACTCCAATGTGGTGTGATCGTTTGTCGATAACATTTAAAATTGGTTTCCGGTTTTAATAAATGCGTCCAAGATTCACGTATATCAACTACACCCGGCTTCCGTCTTTGATATCCCTGAACAGAAATGCCGTTTTGATCGATTGGATAAAATGATCGCAACATTTATTCCATAACTTGTGATTTATTGAAGGCGTTTATAGTTTGACGTTTGAGAAGACCGGTGTTGGATTTTAACGTGTTATGACCATATATGTGTTGCTAATGGAAGAGTATCTCATGCAGGCTCGAAATCCTAGACACAACGTATAAAATAAACCGACAATATATTCAACTAAGATTAATATCAGCGTCGCCGAAATTTGATTTACCTGCTTGGAGGCTGAATGAGTGAATTAGAATTACTGTTTATTCGCTTTGCTGGAAAAAAGAAAACAATCGGAACCTAATCGGAACGGCAGGGGGTAATTTTTTGCCGATGCCGATTATAAACATAAAACCCAAATATCGACCGATTCCGATTGGCCTTCCAGTTAATTTGTTTAACACCAAAAATAAATAAATTCTGAGTCAATACAAGGGGCATAACAATTTTCATCGAACCAAACCAATGTTCGAACTTGAAATAAATTGACAAGTGATTAAAGGTACGGTTGGCCTTGGCGGTGGGTATCCTGTGAAAATATTTCCACCCGTCAAAAACCGCCACAAACAGAAAGAACAACAAAATGTAGACAGACTTTGTCCGTATACAAATAAGAAATATCGCTTAAACAGTATGTTATTGTCATATCTTTGACCATTGTTATGTAAACAAAATCATAAAAATTTACTTTTCTGGTGTTTGTTTATATTATGATGGTAAACATAAAGAGCGTTCTTTGTTGGTGAATTCCTGATATGGAACGAACAAAGAGCGTTTATGCCATTTGTGTGTGATTAGCCAGCAGCATTGTGCTGTCTTCTGTAACACAATCAGGCTCTTGCTTAGGTAAAATATAGTAAATCTTTATGATAACATGCTGTTTACGCGATGGTCATGGTATATATGAACGAAACCGTATGCGTTTTAATGATTTTCTGTTTACGGTGATTGGAACAAATATGAATATTTTCGACAACTAAGGCCTCACGTGCCTTTAATCAACATACATGGACATATTATGTCCAGTGCAGTATGGTTTCACCTCAAACTAATTGCAACACAATGTTTACCAGTGGGAATAAGTACATTAACCCATCATAAACAAAATACAAAAAATGAAAAAGGGTCAAGAAATGCGAAATTGGTGAATTAAATTTGTCAAACTTTTGTAAAATACTCAATTTATGTCTTTTTTTCAAGGATATTCCTAAAAGAACTTAATTTCACCGTGACAATCCCTTCCATTTTCATATCCATTTTCTATAGTACACAATCCTGAGTTATAGAACAGAAAACCTTTCCTATGTCCGTTGAGTATTTTTCGAGTTATGTGCCTCCAAAATTGGGAGTTTATCTAATATTGTGTCTCAATTTATCAGAATTAGCTAAAATCAATACGTTATGGCTAATATTTTAAAAACTAGAGAAAAATAAAGGGATTTCTTGTTGTTTTAGTTATTTCATCTCTAGATTAATTGTGCACAGAAGATGATTACTTTGTGCATTAATGATTGAGAAGACAGAAATATTCTTAAACAAAATGTGTGTTCCATTGTACGGACAATGTTATAAATTTGCCTGTGGCACAGCACTGCATAATGAAATGCCATATATGAGGTCATATACGCACAACTCAATAAATTGATATCCATATGCACTGTCTGTCTCATATAAGGATTAACTGTCATGTGGACTGTTTTTATGGAGATGTAATCGTGAGGTAAGTGGTCATAACTTGTGTAAAACCCGAACATACAAGTTATGACCACTTACCTCACTGTTACATCTCCATAAAAACAGTCCACATGACAGTTAATCCTTATATTTATATACATTTAGCGAAAAAGCCACTTTTGTAAATGTATTTAAATCGAAAAGTGTATCGTGACAAAACCAGCCCAAAATAACCCATAGCACCCTTGGCAAAAGTTAAAGTTAACAGGAACAATTGAAACCCGATGATTTATTAAGTCAATCCTGCGCGAATCCAAATGCGCCCAAAACATTACGCGTTCGTCTTTCCAGACCCAAATGACGTATCGATGTTGTTATGAGCTGACGTATCGATGTTGTTATGAGCTGTTGCGCATTCACCGAGAAATAACTGCAACTAGCCACGTGGGCTCCGACCAATCAGAATGCTGGATTTAGTGATGACAACACTTAGTATGTAAATATATCCATTTAAGTACACATTGTTAAACGCACTGTGAATGAACTGCCCAACAAATGGTGAAGAAAATCAACTTATGATCCTATGAATCCTTAGTATTGACTATTTTCCTAAATAAATATGCCAATTTGGAGAGCTTTTGTCCAATTTTAAAGGTTCTTGTGCATAGATAGTAAAATAAATGAGCCATATGTGTAATAGCATTTAACTTTCGTCCTAAAACAAACGCATGTTTGATTGGGTATACATTGTACCACCCAATTACATCACGCTCTTTGTTGTTTTGTTTATTTTTGCAGTTTCAGCTGGAATTCTCTCATTAGAATATCATTATGCAGCTCGATTGCATTTCTCCGATATTAAAATCGAGTCGACAGAGATGCGTTAATTTCAAACGCGGATTTCAGAGTTTCAGACGCATCACCAATTAGTCGTTGTCTTGCACACAATAATTATTCGTCGGTATTGCGTCTACTCGCATTTATTTGAAACAATTCTGCCGACTCGAATTCGAGTCATCGGCAGTGCGACGTTTGTTCCACGTGTTAAGGACGTCGCATAATCTGTGTTTCACTTAGTTATCAGCTGACAAGTGTTTCTAATTATATTGATGACTAGCAAACGTTCTCAGCAGACTCTGATTTCCTCTGAATATGACAAAAAAAATCGAACATAAACTTACTTTTCATCGTTATTTATTCGATCGCACACTTAGTGCCGAAGCCTATACAATGAACTGAGAACCACCCAAGAATGTAACATACCCCACTCAGTTGTTCATTGTGACATATAAATGTTATATTGAACAAATGGTGACTTAGTAGACACCAGTCAAGATGACGTCGAATATGGTCGGTATTATTTTTTTAGAATAGGCACATGAGTATCTGAATTCTAGAAATAATTTCGCGTAAATATATAGGGACGTTTACACGTGTGTGGCGTACTAATAATATGCTATGTTTTGGAAAGATGGCGGCCAAAATGGCGACCAAAAATGGAGAAAGAACTATTTTTCTATCATTTATTCTACATAAGTTCTTGCCATTTTTATTGTTGGCTATATTTTGGCTAATATTCTTATATTTTATAAGTCATAACATCGCGTCGTGATAGGCACGAACGGAAATTGCTCCGTGGATTTTCTCTATATATCTGTATATTGAAATTTGATGGAAATCTACCAAATAAACTTCGCGGATCACCGGCGACAGGAACTACAGTATAATGTAATAAAATGGATGTTATTGAAGATAATTTCATCGTATCACACGAGAGGGACTATTCGCTGGATGTGAAGAAAGCAGGAAAAAGAAACAGACGGAATGGTGGACACTTTTGAGAAAATTGAAGTTAAAAACAAAGGTAAATACATAACATTGGAAATAGATACAAACCGTTTTGAATGTTACAATGTTACAAAAAAGGTATCAGGGAAAATATTGGACTAATAAACAATTTATCGAGAAATGTGGTATGATATGGAGATGTGCAAGTGATAAAGATAGAAATTTATTCGAGGACATTGTGAATGTACCCGGGAAAACCAAAGCCCGGCGAGTCACTATTCAATTCATTCGGACACTAAAAAAAATTATAATGCAAGGAACAAAAGAGAATGTGTCTTGGTGGCTAAAACACATTTTGCCTGTTGTTTACAAGTCAGGATTTGATTCGGAATTAATAAGGACATTCTTAAAAATCTGGATTCCGTTCTCGACAAACAATATGAAAACGCTGAAACGGGGAATGATCAACCTGTAATAAATTATCCTGAACATGAAGATGTTATTCAAAACCAAACTTCACAGGTCACATCGAATATTGAAAGTAGCAAAGAAATAAATGTGACATCCGTTGATATTGACAAAAACAATGTAAATCTGTCCTGTCTGTTACTCCAAAACGGAAACATGGTGTGAGTCCGTGTGACTGTTAATCAAAAGGCTCGGAAATTTATTGGAGACTACATATCTACCACAACGCTAAGACGGTCTGTTGATGAGCTACATATGATGATGGAAGAAAGTAATCTGGATGGGATCGAAATGAACGACTATTTTCATCAAACCATTAATGATATTCGTAGCGAAATGACTTCACAACATCAATGCGCAAACACTGCAGAATTGGAACTGAAGATAAGTAAGCGATTTGAAAGCATAAAATCTGAGCTTGGTGAGAAGATCTCTAAATTAGAGCAGGAATCTAAAGAGTTACGAAAGCACAATGGCAGGCTCGCGAATCAGTTCCCTTTCCTGAACAAGTAACGGAAGGATCGAGATTGTGATTCTTGAAGAAATTCTGTCTCGGACGCCACAACGGAAACACCTTCGATCAATGCGGGAATTAAGCCGTTAACCGTTAAGAGTGTGGATGTGGCTGAAAATCGGACGACGACAGAGACTGTGATTGAACACAAAATTCCAATTGCAAAAAAATATGATGTGCTAGCTGAACACAAGGAATCATTGGTGTCAATTCTTTATGAATGTGAAGCAGATTTCTCTGATGACAGTGATGTGATTAACGAGACTGATGGCTCTGCAATTTCTCAAAATCTTGTGAATCGTAATGAACTGGACCAGCCTTTTCACCTGATACTCGGCGATTCGTGTTTGAGGAAACTCAATTCTGATCAAATGAGAGTTGAAAACGAAAATAACATTGAATTTCGTCCTGGTCACAGAATCGGAGGACTCATTGGGTGGTTGAAGAATGACAATGCAACGAAATTCAGAAATGTTCGCAAAGTAACTGCATATTGACATTAATAGCTGCCGAAATAATATTCACACAAAAAAGTCAGAAATTACGGAACTCATTCATAAAATTAAAGATAAGCTCTCAGTTGCCGATATACGCTTCTCATCAATCCTGCCAACTCTGCATTCAAGCTATATCAATCATCTAGTTGAGGAAACAAATGAATGCTTAACCGTAAATGACCTTCAAGAAAATCCACGTGGATGGAAGGAAACTGCTCTTGTAACTTCAAGTAATCTTCATAAAAGACTGAACCCCACCGAGAGGTATGGATCCTATCGAAAGTAAAGAATACCGGTAATACTCGGCCGAATGTGGAAACAAATAATTGCCAGTCACCTCCCCCACCGAATGCGTCAGATCACGTATAGAAGTGGAACCAACACAGCTAAAAACTTATGCCAATATTGAAATAAGTCACTGACCGTAGTGCACTTCGCTACAAATTCGGCCACATCATTCTGAAACGTTTGGATCATCCTGGTACAACACACCCCACTGAATATCCCACTTATTTCATCGCGACCTGTACATGCCCGATGTATCTTGACTTAGCATTACCATATATCTTCGTAATTGTCCAATGCAATGTAGCTTCTTTGAAAAAAACTGCCAACCACTAAAGTCTCTGTATTGATTGTGCCAAAAGAGTTATACCTCGCATTGCTCTGGAATAGTGAGAACCTTTAAAAAAAACTATCAATGACATGTGGGCCATACATTTCATTCTCGATGAATATATGTTCAACGCCACTATCGCGAAGGTATTTACCAATGCATGACAACAGAACTTTACACATGTGGAACTCAACATGCCCAATAAAAATATTGTTGAATTTTCTGGCACAACGAACACACATGTATAAAGTGCGTACATATAATAGCTGAAACAGGCTTCAAGCCTTTACTCAGCGTCGGAGGGGCCTGTTGTCCATGCGGACCCTTTGTACGTTGGTGCCTCTGGCCCCTGTGTGCGCCCTGTGCACATGGCAGACAGATCCTACTCTTTATATATATTGATAATATTATTATGCTATATATCATCGGGAAAATATGTTCATATTGGACCTAAATATTGTCATTGGTTCTTATTGGACTTATTTGGTTCTGATATAAGCACATAGTGGACTTATATCGTTGTTCTGTTGGATGGCGCGGGTCACGGTGAAAACACACAATTAAAAATTTTTAAATCAAAATTTCGAAAATCTAACGCATCTATAACCTCCGCCAGGGTACCCCGGGTCACCACACCAAATTTGGTTGAAATCGGACCAGCAGTCTGCAAGAAAAATCCGGACAGACAGACGGCTCGACAGACAGATCCTACTCTTATATATATATACTAGCCGATGAGCCCGACGTTGTCCGGGCTATTCAAAACCAGCCCGACGTTGTCCGGGCTATTCAAAAACCAAATTTCGATAGCTCTACCCGTTTCCGAGATCTGGTCTGCGCATGCGCGACGCTTGCGTCGCACGGGCTCGGTGACCCGATAAAATTCGTATCCGGGGCAAGATACATTCACATACCAAATTTCAAGTCGATAGCTCCCCCCGTTTCCCAGATCTCGTCTGCGCATGCGCGAAGCTGGCGTCGCACGGGCTCGGCGACCCGATAAAATTCGTATCCGGGGCAAGATACATTCACATACCAAATTTCAAGTCGATAGCTCCACCCGTTTGCGAGATCTCGTCTGCGCATGCGCGAAGCTGGCGTCGCATGGGCTCGGCGACCCGATAAAATTCGTATCCGGGGCAAGATACATTCACATAGCAAATTTCAAGTCGATAGCTCCACCCGTTTCGGAGATCTCGTCTGCGCATGCGCGAAGCGGGCGCCGCACGGGCTCGTCAATACGACATCGTCCACCGCCTGGTCAAACTACACACACGTACCAAGTTTCGTCCCGATCGGTCGAGAATCGTAGATTTGTATCAATGACATACAGACAGACAGACAGACATACAGACAGACAGAGGTCTTCAAAATATATGTGAGATATATACTAGCCGATGAGCTATTCAAAAACCAAATTTCAAGTCGATAGCTCCACCCGTTTCCGAGATCTCGTCTGCGCATGCGCTGCACGGGCGTCGCACGGGCTCGCCAATACGACAACGACGACCGCCTGGTCAAACTACACACACGTACCAAGTTTCGTCCCGATCGGTCGAGAATCGTAGATTTGTATAAATGACAGACAAACATACAGACAGACAGAGGTCTTCAAAATATATATGAGACTAGCCGATGAGCCCGACGTTGTCCGGGCTATTCAACAACCATATTTCAAGTCGATAGCTCCATCCGTTTCCGAGATCTGGTCTGCGCATGCGCGAAGCGGGCGTCGCACGGGCTCGGCGACCCGATAAAATTCGTATCCGGGGCAAGACACATTCACATAGCAAATTTCAAGTCGATAGCTCCACCCGTTTCCGAGATCTGGTCTGCGCATGCGCGAAGCTTGCGTCGCACGGGCTCGGCGACCCGATAAAATTGGTATCCGGGGCAAGATACATTCACATAGCAAATTTCAAGTCGATAGCTCCACCCATTTCCGAGATCTCGTCTGCGCATGCGCGAAGCGGGCGCCACACGGACTCGCCAATACGACAACGTCGACCGCCTGGTCAAACTACACACACGTACCAAGTTTCGTCCCGATCGGTCGAGAATCGTAGATTTGTATAAATGACAGACATACAGACAGACAAACATACAGAGGTCTTCAAAATATATGAGACTAGCCGATGAGCCCGACGTTGTTAAAAAACCAAATTTCAAGTCGATAGCTCTACCCGTTTCCGAGATCTGGTCTGCGCATGCGCGAAGCTGGCGTCGCACGGGCTCGGCGACCCGAAAAAATTCGTATCCGGGGCAAGATACATTCACATACCAAATTTCAAGTCGATAGCTCCACCCGTTTCCGAGATCTGGTCTGCGCATGCGCGAAGTTTGCGTCGCACGGGCTCGGCGACCCGATAAAATTCGTATCCGGGGCAAGATACATTCACATACCAAATTTCAAGTCGGTAGCTCCACCCGTTTCCGATATCTGGTCTGCGCATGCGCGAAGCTGTATGTATGTATATATATATATATATATATATATATATATCCGAGTTATGGAGGCACGCGCTCATTGCTTTATATTTGCTTAACTCAGTGAGCGTGATCAAATTCTCAGTTATTATCGAAATGTGTCGATCGGAATGGTACATTGAGATGTCCCTCAAGCCAAATCGATCCCGATTTCACCCATGTGCTTCGACATATATAATTTGTTATTATATCTGGAAGGATAGGTTCTGAAAGACTCCTTGATCTTTCCGTGTCTTAGCAATAGGATGCTCCCAAATTCTTCTATTCTTTTTCTTGATGAAGCCTCACCACACGATGAAGACATCTTGGAGAAATGATTCGCCACGCACGTGGTTATGGCAAACCAAACCGCTATTTAATATTAATTTTACTTAAGTAAAATAAAATGACACTTTATTTCACTTAAGTGAAATAAAATGACAAGTGAAATAAAGCGCAATCTACATGGTTTTATTTTACTTAAGTAAAATAAAATGACATTTTATTTTACTTAAGTAAAATTAAAACGCACACTAATTTTACTTAAGTGAAATAAAATTACCATTATGTTATGCCCTTTTTATATTTTATTTAAGTAAAAAAGAATTTTACTTAAGTGAAATAAAACAGTTTTTATTCAACTTAAGTAAAATTCTTTTTTACTTAAGTAAAATAAATGAACATTTGGGTTTATTTCACTTAAGTGAAATAAACGCCATCTACCGGTCATAGATAGATGTCATTTATTTTACTTCAGTAAAATAAAGTGCAACCGAATGTTAAGAGTTATTAATGATTTTCCCCCAATCAGTTTAGAGACCATCGCCAAATCCCACCAAACCACAGGTTACCTTGTTATAAGGACAGCGATTGTTTTATGATATATAGATGACAGCTTATAGCATCAACCTCATGCAATAAAATTGAAAACATTCCACACCCACTGCCAGTACATAAATAATCAGAGAAAACTGCTAAAATCTGTGATGCGTTTGTGTTGTTTGATGCTTATTATGCTGGTACATGCAGTTGGCGAATTTATTCTAGTCTCTAGGTGCTCTCGTATTACATCGCACTGGGGGAAATATATGTATTGGTTATAGTTCCCTCGAGTTGTCAGGTTAGAAGTTTTTTGACAACAGCGGTACGTATTCTGATCTCCGTGCGATGCAAATCTCCTATATCCCCTTCAGAGAATATTCTATCAGTCTCTCGTATAACCCTGGAAATTGAGTCCAGTGTTGTATCGACTGAATCTGCCATAATTATGTAAATACGTTAGGCCTATTATTAGTAAATGGAAGAAATCCGCCATTTATAATACACAACGGGAGATAACTTTCTCACGAACATGAACAGCACCTCCGGCGTACGTGCCAAGGGAGCAATTATTAGTTTGCAAGATGACTCCCATAGTGGGCGCTTTATTTCACTTAAGTGAAATAAACGCCATCTACCGGTCATCGATAGATGTCATTTATTTTACTTAAGTAAAATTAACGTATTATTTTACTTAAGTAGAATTATTTTTTACTTAAGAAAAATAAAGGTCATTTTTTTTATTTTACTTAAGTAAAAAAGAATTCTACTTAAGTTCAAACATGGTTAATTTTACTTAAGTAAAATTGTTTTTTACTTAAATAAAATAAAAAAATGACCGTTATTTCACTTAAGTGAAATAAAATGACATTTTATTTCCCTTATGTAAAATAAAGTGTAATTTTATTTTTACTTAAGTAAAATTAATATTAAATAGCGGTTGGCTTGCCATACGTGGTAGGTACACATACCTGCGTTATTATCGTATCATTTTCGTGCGTTAATTCGCATACGTTTTACGCATACGATAATACGAAGGTATGTGTGCCAAGCGTAAAGTGCATGTATTTCGCTATCCAATCGTGTCCGCATTAGTTGCTGACACAGAAGACCGTCATCGGCCATTACAGAAGGAAACAGCTAGAATTTATTTCAATTAGCTTCACGACGATACTCCAATGTGGTGTGATCGTTTGTCGATAACATTTAAAATTGGTTTCCGGTTTTAATAAATGCGTCCAAGATTCACGTATATCAACTACACCCGGCTTCCGTCTTTGATATCCCTGAACAGAAATGCCGTTTTGATCGATTGGATAAAATGATCGCAACATTTATTCCATAACTTGTGATTTATTGAAGGCGTTTATAGTTTGACGTTTGAGAAGACCGGTGTTGGATTTTAACGTGTTATGACCATATATGTGTTGCTAATGGAAGAGTATCTCATGCAGGCTCGAAATCCTAGACACAACGTATAAAATAAACCGACAATATATTCAACTAAGATTAATATCAGCGTCGCCGAAATTTGATTTACCTGCTTGGAGGCTGAATGAGTGAATTAGAATTACTGTTTATTCGCTTTGCTGGAAAAAAGAAAACAATCGGAACCTAATCGGAACGGCAGGGGGTAATTTTTTGCCGATGCCGATTATAAACATAAAACCCAAATATCGACCGATTCCGATTGGCCTTCCAGTTAATTTGTTTAACACCAAAAATAAATAAATTCTGAGTCAATACAAGGGGCATAACAATTTTCATCGAACCAAACCAATGTTCGAACTTGAAATAAATTGACAAGTGATTAAAGGTACGGTTGGCCTTGGCGGTGGGTATCCTGTGAAAATATTTCCACCCGTCAAAAACCGCCACAAACAGAAAGAACAACAAAATGTAGACAGACTTTGTCCGTATACAAATAAGAAATATCGCTTAAACAGTATGTTATTGTCATATCTTTGACCATTGTTATGTAAACAAAATCATAAAAATTTACTTTTCTGGTGTTTGTTTATATTATGATGGTAAACATAAAGAGCGTTCTTTGTTGGTGAATTCCTGATATGGAACGAACAAAGAGCGTTTATGCCATTTGTGTGTGATTAGCCAGCAGCATTGTGCTGTCTTCTGTAACACAATCAGGCTCTTGCTTAGGTAAAATATAGTAAATCTTTATGATAACATGCTGTTTACGCGATGGTCATGGTATATATGAACGAAACCGTATGCGTTTTAATGATTTTCTGTTTACGGTGATTGGAACAAATATGAATATTTTCGACAACTAAGGCCTCACGTGCCTTTAATCAACATACATGGACATATTATGTCCAGTGCAGTATGGTTTCACCTCAAACTAATTGCAACACAATGTTTACCAGTGGGAATAAGTACATTAACCCATCATAAACAAAATACAAAAAATGAAAAAGGGTCAAGAAATGCGAAATTGGTGAATTAAATTTGTCAAACTTTTGTAAAATACTCAATTTATGTCTTTTTTTCAAGGATATTCCTAAAAGAACTTAATTTCACCGTGACAATCCCTTCCATTTTCATATCCATTTTCTATAGTACACAATCCTGAGTTATAGAACAGAAAACCTTTCCTATGTCCGTTGAGTATTTTTCGAGTTATGTGCCTCCAAAATTGGGAGTTTATCTAATATTGTGTCTCAATTTATCAGAATTAGCTAAAATCAATACGTTATGGCTAATATTTTAAAAACTAGAGAAAAATAAAGGGATTTCTTGTTGTTTTAGTTATTTCATCTCTAGATTAATTGTGCACAGAAGATGATTACTTTGTGCATTAATGATTGAGAAGACAGAAATATTCTTAAACAAAATGTGTGTTCCATTGTACGGACAATGTTATAAATTTGCCTGTGGCACAGCACTGCATAATGAAATGCCATATATGAGGTCATATACGCACAACTCAATAAATTGATATCCATATGCACTGTCTGTCTCATATAATGATTAACTGTCATGTGGACTGTTTTTATGGAGATGTAATCGTGAGGTAAGTGGTCATAACTTGTGTAAAACCCGAACATACAAGTTATGACCACTTACCTCACTGTTACATCTCCATAAAAACAGTCCACATGACAGTTAATCCTTATATTTATATACATTTAGCGAAAAAGCCACTTTTGTAAATG
The DNA here is from genome assembly GCA_032622095.1 of Siphonodentalium dalli. NCBI lineage: Eukaryota > Metazoa > Mollusca > Scaphopoda > Gadilida > Siphonodentaliidae > Siphonodentalium > Siphonodentalium dalli. The sequence goes on along the minus strand of CP136061.1, from coordinate 137,678,160 downwards.
TATTTAAATCGAAAAGTGTATCGTGACAAAACCAGCCCAAAATAACCCATAGCACCCTTGGCAAAAGTTAAAGTTAACAGGAACAATTGAAACCCGATGATTTATTAAGTCAATCCTGCGCGAATCCAAATGCGCCCAAAACATTACGCGTTCGTCTTTCCAGACCCAAATGACGTATCGATGTTGTTATGAGCTGACGTATCGATGTTGTTATGAGCTGTTGCGCATTCACCGAGAAATAACTGCAACTAGCCACGTGGGCTCCGACCAATCAGAATGCTGGATTTAGTGATGACAACACTTAGTATGTAAATATATCCATTTAAGTACACATTGTTAAACGCACTGTGAATGAACTGCCCAACAAATGGTGAAGAAAATCAACTTATGATCCTATGAATCCTTAGTATTGACTATTTTCCTAAATAAATATGCCAATTTGGAGAGCTTTTGTCCAATTTTAAAGGTTCTTGTGCATAGATAGTAAAATAAATGAGCCATATGTGTAATAGCATTTAACTTTCGTCCTAAAACAAACGCATGTTTGATTGGGTATACATTGTACCACCCAATTACATCACGCTCTTTGTTGTTTTGTTTATTTTTGCAGTTTCAGCTGGAATTCTCTCATTAGAATATCATTATGCAGCTCGATTGCATTTCTCCGATATTAAAATCGAGTCGACAGAGATGCGTTAATTTCAAACGCGGATTTCAGAGTTTCAGACGCATCACCAATTAGTCGTTGTCTTGCACACAATAATTATTCGTCGGTATTGCGTCTACTCGCATTTATTTGAAACAATTCTGCCGACTCGAATTCGAGTCATCGGCAGTGCGACGTTTGTTCCACGTGTTAAGGACGTCGCATAATCTGTGTTTCACTTAGTTATCAGCTGACAAGTGTTTCTAATTATATTGATGACTAGCAAACGTTCTCAGCAGACTCTGATTTCCTCTGAATATGACAAAAAAAATCGAACATAAACTTACTTTTCATCGTTATTTATTCGATCGCACACTTAGTGCCGAAGCCGATACAATGAACTGAGAACCACCCAAGAATGTAACATACCCCACTCAGTTGTTCATTGTGACATATAAATGTTATATTGAACAAATGGTGACTTAGTAGACACCAGTCAAGATGACGTCGAATATGGTCGGTATTATTTTTTTAGAATAGGCACATGAGTATCTGAATTCTAGAAATAATTTCGCGTGAATATATAGGGACGTTTACACGTGTGTGGCGTACTAATAATATGCTATGTTTTGGAAAGATGGCGGCCAAAATGGCGACCAAAAATGGAGAAAGAACTATTTTTCTATCATTTATTCTACATAAGTTCTTGCCATTTTTATTGTTGGCTATATTTTGGCTAATATTCTTATATTTTATAAGTCATAACATCGCGTCGTGATAGGCACGAACGGAAATTGCTCCGTGGATTTTCTCTATATATCTGTATATTGAAATTTGATGGAAATCTACCAAATAAACTTCGCGGATCACCGGCGACAGGAACTACAGTATAATGTAATAAAATGGATGTTATTGAAGATAATTTCATCGTATCACACGAGAGGGACTATTCGCTGGATGTGAAGAAAGCAGGAAAAAGAAACAGACGGAATGGTGGACACTTTTGAGAAAATTGAAGTTAAAAACAAAGGTAAATACATAACATTGGAAATAGATACAAACCGTTTTGAATGTTACAATGTTACAAAAAAGGTATCAGGGAAAATATTGGACTAATAAACAATTTATCGAGAAATGTGGTATGATATGGAGATGTGCAAGTGATAAAGATAGAAATTTATTCGAGGACATTGTGAATGTACCCGGGAAAACCAAAGCCCGGCGAGTCACTATTCAATTCATTCGGACACTAAAAAAAATTATAATGCAAGGAACAAAAGAGAATGTGTCTTGGTGGCTAAAACACATTTTGCCTGTTGTTTACAAGTCAGGATTTGATTCGGAATTAATAAGGACATTCTTAAAAATCTGGATTCCGTTCTCGACAAACAATATGAAAACGCTGAAACGGGGAATGATCAACCTGTAATAAATTATCCTGAACATGAAGATGTTATTCAAAACCAAACTTCACAGGTCACATCGAATATTGAAAGTAGCAAAGAAATAAATGTGACATCCGTTGATATTGACAAAAACAATGTAAATCTGTCCTGTCTGTTACTCCAAAACGGAAACATGGTGTGAGTCCGTGTGACTGTTAATCAAAAGGCTCGGAAATTTATTGGAGACTACATATCTACCACAACGCTAAGACGGTCTGTTGATGAGCTACATATGATGATGGAAGAAAGTAATCTGGATGGGATCGAAATGAACGACTATTTTCATCAAACCATTAATGATATTCGTAGCGAAATGACTTCACAACATCAATGCGCAAACACTGCAGAATTGGAACTGAAGATAAGTAAGCGATTTGAAAGCATAAAATCTGAGCTTGGTGAGAAGATCTCTAAATTAGAGCAGGAATCTAAAGAGTTACGAAAGCACAATGGCAGGCTCGCGAATCAGTTCCCTTTCCTGAACAAGTAACGGAAGGATCGAGATTGTGATTCTTGAAGAAATTCTGTCTCGGACGCCACAACGGAAACACCTTCGATCAATGCGGGAATTAAGCCGTTAACCGTTAAGAGTGTGGATGTGGCTGAAAATCGGACGACGACAGAGACTGTGATTGAACACAAAATTCCAATTGCAAAAAAATATGATGTGCTAGCTGAACACAAGGAATCATTGGTGTCAATTCTTTATGAATGTGAAGCAGATTTCTCTGATGACAGTGATGTGATTAACGAGACTGATGGCTCTGCAATTTCTCAAAATCTTGTGAATCGTAATGAACTGGACCAGCCTTTTCACCTGATACTCGGCGATTCGTGTTTGAGGAAACTCAATTCTGATCAAATGAGAGTTGAAAACGAAAATTAACATTGAATTTCGTCCTGGTCACAGAATCGGAGGACTCATTGGGTGGTTGAAGAATGACAATGCAACGAAATTCAGAAATGTTCGCAAAGTAACTGCATATTGACATTAATAGCTGCCGAAATAATATTCACACAAAAAAGTCAGAAATTACGGAACTCATTCATAAAATTAAAGATAAGCTCTCAGTTGCCGATATACGCTTCTCATCAATCCTGCCAACTTTGCATTCAAGCTATATCAATCATCTAGTTGAGGAAACAAATGAATGCTACCGAGAGGTGTGTCGAGAAGAAAATGGTATGTTCGCGGACAATACACCGGGATTCGTTGACATTAATCAAAAGCAATCTTTATTTGGGGTAATTGGCACACGAGCTAGAGGGGGACAGAGTATTGGCTCAAATATTAAATATGTCACAGACTGGAGAAACAGCTGACAGCGGTGTGATTCGTATGGGTACCAGAAGGAATGCGATATACAGGACAGGTAGGAAGACACGTGGTAAAGAATGTTAATGTGAATGGTATGCGGTACTATCGCCCGAGGTCCGAATAGATGTTCAACAGCGAACGTCAGCCACTAAGACAGACAATTATTAGAATACCTGCAAGTAATTCGCACCAGAATATCAGTGGTGACTCAGATTTACAAAATGAGATGAAATACGTTTACAAACCAACTTCTTAAATTTTCAGATGTCATCTGTGGGAAAGTTTTAAACTGTTAGAATCATTACATAATATACATGTTGATATTGCGTTACAATAGTTGATTGTCGCTACACATACTGCATAGGCGTGTGCATAATTATAAAATCCGTATAGGTTGAATTAAATTGGTTTTGACAACCTAATGCAAAAACGTTTTATGTTCAAAATCTAATCTCATCTATGATCGATTATTTCAATTCTAGGCTTATCTAAAATTTAAAGTACATAACAATATTTTATATTGTTGAGAGTAATTCACACATTCCAAAACAAAACAAAAACAAAAAACAAAACAAGAATTTTTTTTCGGTGTATCAAGTTTTGGAAATTGTCTTAGGTGATCCATCGAGATAGAGCAAACATGACGTATCCTATACATTTACAATCTTCCAATGTGAAAAATGTATGCTATACTTCGTTGAATCCACAAGGCCTGGAAAATAAAATATGTTGCATCAATACATATACCGGGATACCACTCTGTTGGTCTATCTCGTATAGGCAAAACTGTAAGAGGTGGTATCGCATTTTTCTGCCGTGTTAAATATCATAAATTCATCAAAGGAATAAATCACAATCAAGATTTCGCACTAAGCGTAGCATTTGATGGCAACATATTTGGCTTGGATAGAAACATGTTTATATCAGTACACATACCGCCTAAAAATTCAAGTTACTGGAAAACGAATATTTTTTTTTTTTTCGATATTTAACAAACTTAGAATTTGATAAACTAATTATATTGGGAGGTGATTTTCATGCCAGAACAGGAGGGAGGCCCGATTATCTTGCATACGATGAGATGAAATTACATTTCTCATCCTCAAAACTATACATTTGACTCTAAAGATAAAGCAGCCAATACGTTTGGGAAAAGTTTACTTTCGATATGTAAACCGACGGTATTACGGATTATAAATGGTAGGAAGTTTGGTGATTCGCTCGGAACCTTTACCAGCTACAGTTATAACAACGCGAGCACAGTCGACTATATATTTATACATGAACGATATTTATACGATATTACTTATTTCTGTATTAAATCTCCAACTGACATTTCTGACCATTCTCAACTTTCAGTACATTTTATATTAAAGCTGTTCACTGTAAACAAAAAGATATATTTAGGAGACTAATGTTACAACGAAATGGTGTGCGTAGAGTGTGTTTAAGGCAAAGACAGCCTTCTCTCAAAATATTATTCAAAATAAAATTAATCAATATAGATCAAACAAATATTCGGCGATGCTTGTAGCTCGTATATGGCGACGCGTGATCTTAGTATGATACTCACATCAATAATGCTTCGACGAAGAGAGTTAATGTTAACAAAAATAAAAAGAGGAAGAAGAGAGCCTGGTTCGATGATCGGTGAAAACAGCTGAAGAAATAAATGGAAAGTGCTATAGAGGAAATGAAGAAAATGTCATATGACAAATCGAAATTAATGCGAAAAAGTCATATAAGAAACAAACAAAATTCAAATATAGAATCTTTAGCATGGCATTTCCGAAAAATTAACTAATCTTGAAACCATTGATCCTTCAGAAAACTGGAGAATAATAAACAGTCTTCGGTCAAAGATAGATAATTTAAATCCAGATGAATCTGTTGAATTTTTCACATAGTAACTATGTCCAAGAGTAAATAACCCACCAATAAAGTATTACCACCGCAAACCGTGAAATTGCTCCTCAGCGACAAACCCATTCGGCCGAATTCTGGTCCCTGGTCTAGACCAGGGTTTCATGTAAACCATAGTCTAGACCAGGCCGAAACCACGGTGATCGCCATCGGCTGAATTCTGGTCTCAGGTCTAGACCACCCTAATAATCACGGTGTTCCATGTCAGGACTTGGTCTCGCGAAACCACCTGGTCGCAAGCGGGGATCGGCGCATTGTTGTACAATCAACGACAATCGATGAAAATCTATGGACAAAAGCGTGCTGAGCGCTGCATCGAGATTGGTGTGTTGGTGTCTCCAAACTTGAGCATGTGAAAGCGGCTTATATCCGTGTTATATAGCGGTATATGTATGCCGTCGCCGTTCGACGGGGATCACGGGATAGGGGTGCATGGTGCGGATGTCACGACGTTCTCAGTTTTACGGGTGGAGGAAAGTCTACGCAGATAGTAAATTCACCGAGAAACACTCCGCTGTGTGTAGAAATACCGACCCCGGAAAGGGACCGACAAACTTGCCCAGATACACGAATCAGATTATCCTCACTTAGAGTGGATCGCGAATCCGCGCTTGTCGGCATTCGAACCAGCTTCGTCAGCGCTAGATGGGATAATACCAGCTTACTCGCCTCGAAGCTGGGTAACACATGGCGATCACCGTGGTTTCGGCCTGGTCTAGACTATAGTTTACATGAAACCCTGGTCTAGACCAGGGACCAGAATTCAGCCGCATGTGTTACCCAGCTTCGAGGCGAGTAAGCTGGGATTATTGGTCAGCACTGGTCCGTATTCTCGTCTTTTTGAAACTCAGGTTTACGTAAACCAAGGTTTGCCTTCTTATTGTCATTCAAGCCTGTGTCGGTCTGTTCATAATTCGAACCATGTGGTAACGTACACGTTCTGGTAACAGAAACATATGTATTTTTTGGAAGCATTTATCTTTATGTTAACCAAATAGGAATTGTGTTTTATTGATATGCCGTGTAGAAGAAAGATTATAATATATATGAACTGGACAAAATGTAATATAATCGATAATTATGTGTGTTATAGGTAATAGTCTACAACTGAGACCTAGTACCCCCCTGGTCTGAGATTTTTGTATAAACCAAGACTTGAACCTGAGACGAGAATACCAATTTCTGTTTTCGCAGTAACGATACAGATTGGTAATTTGATTGTAATCATGCGTGCGTTTATCTGGCTTTACAGCGGAGTTTTATTTATAACACCCTTGCCTTGTTTGAAAGCATATTACCGTTAGATGGATTAAGTCAGATTTTCGTGCTATTATTTCTAATATGTTATCGATGGGTTTGGTTGACACGGATAAATAGGGAATGATTGTAGTTTTGCAATCGGAACGTAATCCGCATTGGATGCGGGTGTCTTTCGTTCCGTGTTTCTGAAATGAATTGAGGTCGGAGCTAGTTTTGATAGTACTAATTCATCATTTGAGAATAAATTATTGCTGGATATACAATATAACAGCAAAAACTCTCAAAATTATATTTTTAAGTCAGAACGAAAAATTGTGGTTCAAAATAAGGAAATGTCCGATTAAATTGAATTAAATTAAATAAAATGCATGGGACCCCTGCTCTTGATTAATGATTATTTGGTCCAATTTCTCAAGCCTTGACATTTCAACTTGGTTTATTTGTCATAATTTATCTTTAAACATGGATTTGGAAACAAATTACATGGCTATGGAAATATCTGCTACTCCTATCGGAAGTGTGATACAACGCACCCATGTGGATTTTTTCCGATACCCCCACCAACCCACCCCACCCCACCCCCCCCCCCCCCCGTTGTGTACATTTTCAATCACGGCGATAGTTATTTAGAATCTTTCTAAATTTTCAACTTATTGCAAATTCCCAAGACCGCGAAATTACGTTGCACATGTCACCCCCTCACCCCAATGAATTGTTGGAAATTTCCAACAAGTACCTCACTATTTCTAGTTGTTGGAAATTCCCACCTGATATCCCCTATAATAATGGTTCAAAATGTTTTCAAGAGCTGAATGTAATTTATGTGTAATATTTTGACGCAAAGTTGAACAATATATAGTTGGTTCTTGATCCGAACAAACAATATTTTACACTATACATTGATTGTAAAGGACGCCGGTGGTCCCGTCGGTAGAATGCTCGGGGCATTACCCCGCCATTTGCCATCTAGCGCTGACGAAGCTTGTTCGAAAGCGCGGTTTCGCGATCCACTCTAAGTGAGGATAATCTGATTCGTGTATCTGGGCAAGTTTGTCGGTCCCATTCCGGGGTCGGTATTTCTACACACAGCGGAGTGTTCCTCGGTGAAATTTACTCTCTGCGTAGACTTTCCTCCACCCGTAAAACTGACAACGTCGTGACATCCGCATAGGGGGTGAGAAATCCGCACCACCCCTGCCCCGTGGTCCCTGTCGAACGGCGACGGCATACAGATACCGCTATACAACACGGATATAAGCCGCTTTCACGTGCTCAGGTGTGGAGACACCAACACACCAATCTCGATGCAGCGCTCAGCACGCTTTTGTCCATAGATTGTCATTGATTGTCGTTGATTGTACAACAATGGCCGATCCCAGCTTGCGACCAGGTGGTTTCGCGAAACCAAGTCCTGAAATGGAACACCGTGATTATTAGGGTGGTCTAGACCTGAGACCAGAATTCAGCCGATTGCGTCCACATAAATATTAAATGCTTTAAAACAGCTAAAAAATAAGAAATCGACAGGATCAGACAACATTTCGAAATAGATAAATCCTAGCATATGTAGGATGGCCTCAAACTTTCGATTTGTTGGATATTTCCTGAGGTTGGAAAATGTCCAACTGATGGCCATTACAGTCCGATTTTTACCAACAGTAGGAAAATATGCAAATGTTGGTCCAAAACAACAAATGCCCCACTAATAATTTTTTTGGAAAATCAAACTACGAGAGTAATTTCAACCTATTGTTGGTGTGATATTTCCAATGTCAGTTGTGTTAGGTATATGAAATTTTCAACTTTTGAAAAATCTGACCAAAGTTGGGGTTATGTTATGTTATTCCACATGTTTAGGTGGAAAGTTAAAAACTAATTATGTTCATTGTTTTAAAAACCTTTTAAAATGGTGAAGAGTTCATAATAAGGATTCATAGAAATACATAAGTTGGAATTAGGCACCAATGTTTTTGGCCACAACAGTGTACTTAAGAGGTTATGAGAAATACATGTTATGGATATCAATTTATTATGTTGTATAACCTAAAATATGGCATTCCATCTGTGTCACATGCACATTTGGCAAGTCCATACAATGGAACACACAGTTTGTTTGAGAATATTTCTGTCTTTTCAATCATATATAGATGCATGAAGTAATAATGATATGTGCTCAACCTAGTGAGGAAATTAATACAACAGCCAGGCATCACTGCTTTTCAAATACCGGTACTAGACATAAAATATTAATTTAATAGACAAAAATAGACAAACTCCCAAACTCGGAGGCACATAACTCGAAAAATACTCGATGTATCTGGAACAGGGTTTTTGTTCTGTAATCAGGATTGCAGTCTACTACAAAATTGAGTTTTTTATGAACATCCTTGTCTTCCTCCAAAGCCATAAATTGAGTAATTTACCAAATTTTGACATCCTTATTTCACAAAATTCACCAATGGACTATATCTGGAAGCAGTCAAATAACAATAGCTAAAGTTATCATTCGGAGCGCAAAATAATCATCAGTAAATATTAAATCGAAAAGGCGCATAACTCAATCAGAAATGGTCGGACCGAATCCAAATTCGAACTAAATCTTAATGTTCACGTGATTGATCCATATTCTAAATTTGAACGCTATCGGATCGCTTATGAGGACCACATACCAACTTTCGTAAAATTATGTCAAATATGTTTGACGTTATCCGGACAACAAACGTTTCAGAAGGACGACGAATCATTTGAGCAACTAAATCATTTGTATTCCCTCGAAGTTTTGTCAGGGGTTAAATACTTGAGATGAAGGAGCCATTTTGATGCGTTTGGGTTCCCAGCTTTACCGAAAATATATCTTGGCAGTAAAGCGACATGTAACCAAAGTATATCCACATAATTATACATAGTTGGTCTGATTACAAATCTCAGACTATCTAGTTCCCGAAACGTGGGATTCCACATCAGTGGCGCCAATCAGAACTCACTATTAGTGGCGTCAAGATAAAAGTGTCCAATCTAATCGATTAACGTAGCGCGATGTGACTTAATTTGGGCAAGACCGCAAGCTTTCCGAGAAATGAAAATTTGGCGGGAGTATGGTGACGATAGATTCCTTAACAGTATGAATCTGAGTTTATGTTAACACAGACTGGTGTGTTGGTATCCCACTGTGCCGTGTTTTTCAGCACACGTTTGACACCAAATCTTGCAACCTTTAAAACTGTTATTCCTTACACATATTTGCTTTTTATTTGTGACACAACGTTAAGAAAGATGAAAATAACATAACCCCACAAAGGTAAGCTGGGCACCCAAAGGACCGATTCCCAAAGCTGCGTCGCCAACACACCAAAAATGCTGCGACAATGAGTCCTTCAGCAATACTTGATGCGCCGTGTATGAGCAATGCGACATTATGTTTATCCTTCGGAACGTATAAGGAATAGAAATCTCAAGGCCTTGTGTTCCTAATATCCTTTATATATCTTTAGTTGAAACGCCGTTTGAGAGTTGGTCAAGAAAATCGATGCCAGTTGGAATAGAGAAGCACGCCACTTTGAATGATTTATTGGAGAATAAGATGAATTAGTTCTGTCTGGCGTGCTGTAATTGACTGCTCGTTTGACCAAACCACAGGGAGTTATGCGCGTTGTTTGCTATTTGTGGGAACTTATTAGCCTTTAATAATTTATATTGTATACCAGATTGTCTGTCTCCTGATTAAGATGTTTCCGTTGAACGCGGAAATTTTGACATCTACTAATCCAGTGTACTTTCGGGTCCTGATCACGAGTCTGTACAGTTTTTAAGATGAACAGTGCATTAGACCGCCATGAGGTGCCAATTGATGACGGAGTTTGTTCCATGGAAGTAACAGATGCCACACATTCGCAGCTTTAAAGTTTTATCTCGGACCCCATCGTAAATACGGTGGTGATGATAATGTTATTGGTGGTAGTTGTGACGACGATTATGATTGCCGATGACGACGATGCTGCAGTAAAAATTAAAGTAATGGCCCTGAGGCAGCAATACACAATTTCCAGCAATTTTGGCCAACATGGAAGGGGTTATTACTGAGCCATTATATATGGCATAGTCCCATCAAACTTTTTTTTATTTTCGACATACAAGTTGTCACTGATTTATCAGTAAATAATCTTCGTCTGAGTTATGTTACAGCTGAGAAATATTTGAAACAGAAATAAAGTTATTTTAGAAATAAAAAAAAAATTCTTGCAAGAGCAGATGACAGAAGTCAGGGGAGAGTATCGGGTTATTTTCCTACAACCAAACACCACACGGAGTTGACCTTCACTGAATACGAAAATCATGCTACGTATCCCAATTCTTCACCTTTTTTTGCGAAATTTCCCAGTTTTTAAAATAATTGTGCTTTGGGGAATACTAGAACCTGTGTGGCCGCAATCATTCCCACTCACCTAGTGAGATTTGGGTTAATATAGTTTTCAGCAATGGCGATCAAATCGGAATTTGTTAAGTATTAAACCAACCACCTGATTAATTGAATATGCAAAGAGCCAATGGAATCTGTTTCGCTCGACGCAACAGATAGACTATAGAGAATAGAGGGAACATTCAGACCAGCCTGTTCTTCCGAAAATCAGCACTTTATGGGCGTATAATATGATATGATTTAGATTAAAAATCGGCTCATTTTGAGTGCCATGATCGACTCATACTGACTTATTATAAGTTCATTATGGGCGGAAAATAACACGAATAAACCAACTAACCATTTACCAGATGTACGCTCGTTACAGTGGCCAAAGCCATAAAGCGGAATAACCGATATAACTATGGGTTAATTTAAGAATAAAATAGTAACCTATGTGAATATTATAGGTCGATTATGAACCTATTTGCGCGAGGATATTGTGCTCAGACACATCATTACACGAAATAGCAACTTCTATATAAGAAGCTAGGTATACTACAAATGCAAACAATAGTTGGATATTGGCATACTCAGAACTTAATTCGTACACTCACATTTGTAGTGAGTGAATGGTTTATGTTGAATGTAAAAAACTAAGCATGTGGTGAAGAAATTAGTTAACTTGTTTTATGAAAAAAGAAATACCTCAATTAATTTGTACAATTGAATAGTATGATCTTATTTTGCAAATGAATACCGGCAGATATATACATGTATAAATTAATGAGAACTATTCCATCATATCTAGCCTACGTACTCAGTTCGAATTATGTTTCAAAGAGTTAACAAACAAGTTGATTGTCACTACGTTGGGAATAGGGAAGAGCGGTGTTAGATGATTTGGGTAATTACATCCGGAATAATAAGGGAATTCCATTAGATGGCTCCAACAGCCAGCACAAAAACGCATCTCTCGGATAAGGGTATGCCACATCGAAAGAGGAAGCACTGTGAATTTACGGCCCCGTTGGCATCAAGGGGGATTAGTCAGACAACAACGTCATCTGAACGGATTGAGAATGAAAATGGCAAGTGTGCATACTTCATTGACATATTCCAGCACTTTATTAATAAGACCACGAAGAGGATATTATGCCAGTTGAATTGTTCTCAATTTCACACATAAAAAATATATTCACATAGAAGGTACATGATATGAGAGTAAGTAATTAACTTGTTAACACTTTCACGACGGGAGCTGCGCTGGCGCAACAATAATGACCCTATGCCAATGCATTCTCTTATATATGCGAGTCCACCATAGGTCGCCTCGCATATATAAGAGAATGCTTTGTCCTAACAATTCTTTATAATTTTTCTTACATTCTTTAACAAATTTATTATTTTTTCGTACATTCTATAACAATTTTTATCATTTTTCCTTATATTCTTTAACAATTTTATCATTTTTTTCTTCCATTCTTTAACAATTTTATCATTTTTTATCAATGTTTTTTACATTCTTTAACACTTTTTTTTATAATTTTGTTCTTACATATTTTATCAAATATAAAAAATAATAAAAAATTTGTTAAGCCAATGCATTCTCTTATATAAGCCAGGCGACCTATGGTCGACTCGAATATATAAGAGAATATATTGGCACAGGGTTTTCGCAAAAATTCAGAAGCTCCCGTCATGAAAGTGTTAAAATGATCAGGGTATTGTCGTAATAATAACTTGAAAGTTGAAACCAGATCGGCTGAATTCTGGTCTCTGGTCTAGACCACCCTAATAATCAGGGATAACTTCCGGTTAACAATGGCGGCGCCACATAAACTCGCTCGTGTAGGAATCACTGAACTAAATGGTTTCCCATAGGCAACAGTGTTAACATTTCGGCCAAATTCACTGAATTGAAGCCTGCAGGCCATACCAGTGATGTTTACCCAGCTAGATTGACACCAGTTGATCACGAAAATGCAAGAAAAATCATAGGTCATGTGTTTACTTTTTAAAATAAATCACCAAGTCTACGACAGGGCTATCTCACAGCCAAATTTGATCTGGAAAAACCCAGAACTACAGCAGCTAGTTAAATAAATTTCTCGCTCACAAAAACCCATTCCCCCATTCATTCACCAGTTTAAATTATTTAGATATCATGTACAAATCAAATAAACGCGATGTCATCCTTTAATAACGTGTCGCATGTATCAGGTGAAGGTCATTCTTCAGTTACCTTCACCTTTAGCATTCCACGGTGTACTCGCTCCCCGACTCTAGAACACATTTAGCTCCCTGATTCCTGTAGCAACACCGCGAAAGGCACTTTTTAAACGAACCGTATCTTCAATTTGAATGATTAACGTAAACATTTAGACCTTAGATATGGCATATTATAAAACAGAACATAAAGCAATCAACACAGCAAAATAGAGACGATGACATTGAAATAACTTGCCTAATTTCGAGCTATGGTGGACGCCTACAAAAATACATCACAAGTTTACGAAGCTCGCGGAGACGATACATCTGGTACAGTGCAATCTGTTAAAAATTTGATAAACACACGAAGAGGGGTCTAGGCTCATTAGCTCTCTGAATTGAAAGATGATTCAAACCCCCCAAATACGTGTCTCTCCACGTCGACATTCTCGGGATGAACTAGACAGTACAACTGGAACAGACTTAATCAAAAGCACAGTAAAGACTGAATTAAAGGCAGCCTTTGACACATTTGGCAAAAACTCACACAACAAAACTTCAACAAACCGTGCACGGTGTTTCAAAAACATTACATCTCAGGTGAACATTAAAGGCACGGGCGGCGTTCGTTGCAGAAATATTCATATTTGTTCAAATCGCCATCAACAGGAGGAATATTAAAATATATATAGTTTTGTTCATATGCCGAACATAATCAGCGCGTAAATAGCTTATTGTCATCAAGACGTACTGTGGTGTACGAAAACAAGAACCTGCGTTAATCACACACAAATGATATAAACGCTCTTTATTATTCCCATAGCAGCAAAACATTAACAAATAACGCTCTTTATGTTTACCATATCCGGATCTCATCAAAAGCCAGGTTCTGTAACAGTTTTTGCTTTTGTTTACATAACAAAGGAAAAACATTTGACAATAACATACTGTTTATGCCATATTTCTGATTGGTATAAGAACAAGGTATGTCTATATTTTACTATTCTTTCTGTTTATGGCGGTTTTTGACCGAGCTGAATATTTTAACAGCATACCCACCGGCAACACTTCAGAAATTACCAACTTGAAAACTGAAGTTGTGGAGCTACGAATAGACAACACTAACTTGATAGAAAAAGTAATTTAAATGAAGAAATCATTGGAAGGTTTAAAAAAAAAACAATGTGAGGAAATTTGAAAGCCCTGAAACACAACAAGAGAACGATTCTCAGTACAGTTTGCGCTTCCAAAATATGGAAACACCCCAGAGTCTACCAACATATGGAGTCTGGACAGAAGAAAAAAATATGTGCAAAACTTATTTGGGTATAGAGATTTCGGAAAGAAACATTCACATGACCCACCCACTCGGTGAAATAAAACACAGACATTGAAGCTTCCAAACAATGACACCAAAGTAAATAAAACTGTTCAGTTAATCGCGAGTTTCAGTAACTATGATGCCAGGCATGCTATTTATGATAGTTGGCTGAAGCTAAAAGGGAAATCTGCTGTTATCATTTCTGAAAACCTTACCAAAAAACATGATTGTGAAGAGACTTGCTGAAGGCAGGAAGAAAACAAAATCCATTCTTGCTGGATGCGTGATGTGCGAATCTTCGCGACGATATTAGGAGATAAAAAATCCCCTATAAAAAACTAAAAGCGGCAAGCACCTTCGTTACAGGAATTGACCCAGCTCAATCATCAGATGAATCGGAAAGCGAGCTAGATCTGTCTGACGACATGGAAGCCTAATATATATATATATATATATATTTTTTTAAAATAATTTTTATTGAGATCAAAAATACATACTCATTCAGACTTGTCATACAAACAATACAGACATTTGGGAAAAATTGCAGGAATTAAAGAGGATTACAATTAGATATTCAGTTTCAATTATTCTCCACATTTCAATGATATAAAAATAGAAATGAGAACTTCATATAAGTTTGATTTAGGGAAGCATCTAAACAGGTATAGAGTCTCTACTACGGCTAACCACCATAACAGTGTGACTTGTTGTGAATAGAGAATTTAAAAGTTTCCATCTTTCAAAGAAAGTTTTTTCCTTCCTAGTGGAGAAGCGTTTCAATGGTACCTCATCTATGTTTTTATAATGCTGTATTGTTTCTATTAAGCCCTTCACTGAAGGTTCACTATTCCTGAATTTACAGGAATATATATACCTTTTATATAGTAAAATACAAAGACTACTATATATTATCTATTTCAGTCTCAATTATATTGCATCCCAAGGTTACCCATTCTGGTGAAATGTCAAAGTTTATATTACATTTTTCCGCTATTTTTTCATGTAATGACAATAGTACTGATTTAGAAACTGGGCATTCATAGAAAAAGTGAAGCAGTGTTTCCTTTTGTTCTTGACAGAAGCAGCACAACTCAGTTTCTGATAATTTGCATTTAAAAAGCTTTGAATTTGTGTATAAGATATCATGATTCATTTTGAATTGGAAAGATAAAAGCCCAGTGTCATTTGTTATTCTGGCCGTGTTATTGTATATTGATTTCCATTGCTCAGTTGAAAATATTTTCCCAAGGCGGTCTTGCCATTTTTTCTGAGATGTTTGGGGTGACAGGATAATTTCATTCAAGAAAATGGGGTAAAACTCTCTGCAAGCTTTTTCACAGTTTTTTAATTTAATTATATAGTCAGATGTCACACTGTTAAGGTGAATTGATGTTGATAAACAGTCTTTCCATGCCTTTGGTAAGGCTGTAATCAGGCCTATATAGGTGGTGAAGGGTGTTTGTAAATCATACTTGCTACAAAATTCCTCATATTTCATTATGCCAGAGGTTTCATCATTGATTAAATCATTTAAAAAGTAAATACCCTTTTCTACCCAGGTCTTATAAAAGACCATTTTCCGGTTTATTCTGATATTCTTGTTGTAAAAGAGCGGTTCACTTTGGATATCTTCTGGGGTTGTGGTGATAGATGTAGTTTGCAAGCAAGACCATGATTTAAGTACATCTTTCCAGAAAGTATTCAATTTTTTACCAATTAAGTTCAGCCCTTCTTTTCACCCCCAAGTTGTTTTAACTCATCAATAAGTATCGATTTCCAACTAGTTTCAATATTTGGGTTCAACATTTGTTTTATCCATGTCAGTTTCAATGCTTTATTAAAAGATTCCAAATGAGGAAATTTAAGGCCACCTGCTTCTAATTCATTAATAATAATATTTCTCTTAATTTTGTCTGGTTTACCTGACCAAATAAATTTGAAAAATACTGTTTGAATTTGGTTTTGCATTTCAATCGAAGGTGATGGTAATACTGTAAGACAGTGAGTAAGCATTGGTAACGCCAATGTTTTAACCACTGTAGACTGAAGTTTCTAAAAGACCAGTCATTTAGTAGTTTTTAATTTTCACAATTTATTCTTGTAGTTATTTTGTATGTAATTTTCACAGTACAAATCTATTTCAATGCCAAGAATTTTGAATGATTTTTTGTGATTCCAGGATATTCTTTGGTCAGTCACCTTTTCTTCACTACAACCCCTTTTTGCCCCAATCCAGACTGCTTCTGTTTTGTCAAAGTTAACTTTTAAACCTGATATGGCACTAAATTTATCAAATGTATTAAGTGCAACATTGAGATATTTTTGATCATCCTGAAGGAAGAGCGTGATGTCGTCTGCGTATTGTGAGAGTAAGTATTCTGATCCATTTAACTCAATACCTTTTATTTACCTGACCAAATAAATTTGAAAAATACTGTTTGAATTTGGTTTTGCATTTCAATCGAAGGTGATGGTAATACTGTAAGACAGTGAGTAAGCATTGGTAACGCCAATGTTTTAACCACTGTAGACTGAAGTTTCTAAAAGACCAGTCATTTAGTAGTTTTTAATTTTCACAATTTATTCTTGTAGTTATTTTGTATGTAATTTTCACTGTACAAATCTATTTCAATGCCAAGAATTTTGAATGATTTTTTGTGATTCCAGGATATTCTTTGGTCAGTCACCTTTTCTTCACTACAACCCCTTTTTGCCCCAATCCAGACTGCTTCTGTTTTGTCAAAGTTAACTTTTAAACCTGATATGGCACTAAATTTATCAAATGTATTAAGTGCAACATTGAGATATTTTTGATCATCCTGAAGGAAGAGCGTGATGTCGTCTGCGTATTGTGAGAGTAAGTATTCTGATCCATTTAACTCAATACCTTTTATGTCCGGGTTAAATTTTAGATTTGCACAGCGATAATAAAAAGATACGGCGATGGAGGGGCACCTTGCCTTACTCCTCTGCAAATTTGTATTTTTTTGGAAAGATTACCATTATTGATACATAGCTATAGATATCTGTGTAGAAGGTTTTCACCCATTTTTTAATTGAAGTTCTAAATTTGAAAAAGTCTAAGCACTTCTCTATGTAAACCACTCTAATGAGTCAAATGCTTTTTCAAAATCCAAGATTGCTAATATCCCTGAAATATAATTTTTTTTCACATTTGTCAATCAAATTTAGTGTCAGTCGAGAGGATTCTCCAATATACCGTCCAGACATAAAACCAAGTTGGGAGTTGGAAATTAATTTAGGGAGGTATTTTTTTAGTCTATTAGCTACCACTGCTGATGCAATTTTCATGTCTATATTGAGAAGTGAGATAGGTCTCCAATTTTTCAAATGCGCTTTATCTTTATTTGGTTTTGGGATACATGTTATTATACCACATTTCTGTGTTATAGGGAGTTCAAGTTGGCTGTAACCACAATTAAGAGAATTAGTCACGAATTGTCCTAGGACTTTCCAAAAGAATTTATAAAAACTGGCAGTGAAGCCATCACTTCCTGGTGAACGGTCATTTTTCATATTGTTCAAAACGTTTACACATTCTAAATTTATTAATGGTCCCTCCAAAGATTCTGACTCATTTTGATCTAGGGTATTCAAAAAGGGGTTATCTTGGTCCCAAAAATAATCTTGTAATGTTATTTGTTCCTTATTTTTAACTTTAGATTTATATAAATCTCTATATAAATTTTCTTGTTCTTGTAAAATTTGATAAAAGTCCTCGGTTTCTGAGCTATCGGATCGTATTATTTTTGGAATATTTTTTTCTGTATAATGTCTTTTTTCCAAGTTACAAAAATATTTTGTACTCTTTTCACCTTCTATTCTCCATTTGGCTTTAGTTCTAAGAATTATGCCCTTTACCCTTTGGCTTCTGATTGACTCAAGTTCAGTATGTAAATCATCTATCTCCTTTTCTACTGTAAGGTCACCATTGTCATTCTTCAAATTTAATTCGGTTAGTTTGTTCTCTATTTCCACTTCTCTTTTATTCCTGGATTTTTTTAGTTCAGAAGAATAAGCAATTGTTTCTCCTCTTATCATTATTTTTAGTGTCTACCAGAAAAGTTGGTCATTAATTTTGAGTGAGGGTTTTTCAGGGGATGGCCCTAATTGTTCATTATCATTCAATGAGTATTGCTGAAGAGCGTCTCTAATTACCTTTTTAACAATATTGGCATATTCCTGTTCTCTTAAAAGACTATCATTAAATTTCCAGAAACCTCTTCCTCTAGGATGATCAACAAATTTTAAGTTCAATGAAATTGGGTTATGGTCTGACCGGTATCTTGTCCCTATATCAACATTTGAGATAAATGGCTGGAGGTCAGAAGAAACCAGAAAATAATCTAGCCTAGCTAGCTTATGTCCCGGCCCCTTCCATGTGTATCTTTTTCTATCGACATTATTTAATCGCCAAACATCATGTAGATCTAAACTTTGCATCGCTTTATGAATTTGTTCATTTGATTTTGTGTTATTGTTGTGTTTGTAATTAATTGTGTCAAGAGTATAGTTCATTGGGACATTCCAATCACCACCTATTATAACAGTTCCGTTTTCTAATTCTTCAATTTTTGAAAATAAATTTTCAAAAAAGAGTGGGTTGTCGTCATTTGGACCATAAATTACAGTTAGGGTCAATCTTTGATTCTGAATAGAATCAATAATTGATTTGTAAATTTTATAGCCAATAGTACTTCTAAATAAGATAGCCACACCTCTACTTGAACTAGTGTATGAGCAAAATTCCACTTGATATCCCCACTCTGTTTTCCAATTTCCTTCGACTTCTTTTGATGAATGAGTATCGGTGAGAAAGGTAATGTCAAAGTTGTCCCTACATTTATTGAAAAGGTCGCGTCTCTTAACCTGGTCAGATGCTAATCCCCTACAATTCATGGCTCCTATGGTGATATTAGTCATTAATATATAAATATCTGATAGTGTTGACTAAAAAAACCCAATGTTGATAAACAATTTTAACATGTACATTTAGACAAAAAACTGAGATAAGTATATATGTTGATCTATAATAATTTTTATAACAATAACAATGGACTTCGAAATGAACTGCTTTGCTCTCTGCACGTGTATCAATCTGAGTTTTGTATTTATAGAAAAGCACATGCAATGTCAAATACGCTAGTAGAAAGTACCAGCGTATTTCACATTCCATCCTCTTTTCTATTTATATTCAAGTGAAGTCCAGAACTCTTTGGAAAATGTTGTATAAGCTTAGTTATATATTTTTAACTGAGTGCCTTGTGAAATACTATCAGACTGTTAACATTGAATAACCATGCTTTTTAGATTTTCCTTATAATAACTGAAAAATAACTGTAATAGAAGATACTATTGATCTGACTGAGAAACCATATCATTCAGTTTGTCACATTTTTTTAATCATACAGTAATGACCAAAGCAATCGACCACCCAACCACAGCAGAATCAAGGGCGACCCCCCAATACCCAGTCGGAAATATGGCCGACCGCCACTCATCAGAAAGCTCCCGGCGAGAGCCCTCCGAAAAATGACAAAAAGCCACACCCCAACCAAATTCCGAAAAAAACACCCACAACTCCCCCGCGGCCAAGTGGTCAATTACTTTGGGCATCACTGTATCAACAAGTCACACACTTCCCGAATTCAACCACTATAAACAAAACCAGCAATTTTTAAACAATTAACTTCTATATATTGTTGACCCATTAAAGCTTGCCAAGCTCTTCATTGCCCCATGTCAAGCTTGCGTGTATGGTCTATTTTTGGCCAATTACTACTAGTAGTAATTATATATTTAAAATCATTAATAGTAAGTGTTGGTATACATTGAACCTAGAGTCTTGTTTTTCCAATTCACATGCCTGGTGTCCATTTAAAAATGAAAGAATATGATAAATTTTCCCTTGATGGATTGTACAGTGGTCTGTGATGTTGCCATTATTTAATTGAAAGATTGCATCATTTGTTATAGTCAGACCAGTGCCACAGAAATCTAGAAGATATAAATTGACTCTTGATTAGCAAAATAAAAGCCTGCATCAGACTGGCTGGTTGAGCACAGGGTGTGTGAAACATATTCAACATATTTATATATTCATATTATAACAAATAATAATACTTTGAGACAAAACAAAAGTGTTCTACTGCTTGTAGAATTCCCTCCTGGTATTTGTTTTTGGGTGCACTATAGTACATCTATGAATGTTTATCTGTTGTGACTGTCTCTATGTCTTCTTCTCCAACTTCAAGTAGGGTTAAGATTTTAAGTACACTAATTTTGTCTTCTTTTTTTGTTCCATTGGAAATTCTGCGCGGTTTTAGGAGTTGTTTTCTCAGCTTGGCTAGGGTTGGGGGAAGATCTACTGAAACCCCATAACCACTTCCTGCTTTTAGCGTTTTCGCACTGTCTAAGATTAAATCTCGATGTGTCAGAGAAACTAACCTCACAATCACATCAGGTTCATTGTCCCGTCCGGACGGTAGTCGATGGCAAGCGGCAAAGAACATATTTGCAACTTCTTCTTCCTCAATTTTGAGTTTGCGGGTGAGTGAGTCACGTACTTTTTCTTCAGTTTGATCTGCACTTTCTTTTATCGTACCAGAAATTCCTCTAATTAACAGATTCCATTTCCTGCCCCATCTGTCTAGCTTTATGTGTGCACTGTATAGCTCTTCCTGTTTTTTAGATAGGCACTTAAAATCTTCTTCCAGAGTTTCTTGTCCCATGCCAAGGTTTACTGTTGTCATTTCAATTTCATCAAACTTTAAGTCACAATACTCTTTTGTTTCTGTAGCACTTTCTTCCAAATCACGTATTCTTTCTAGAATCTTTGGAATCACTTCTTCTTCCAAGACTGTAACTGAGTCCACTGCTTTCTTCGATTTTTTTCCACGCTCTGTACTTTTTTTGTCAATTCGTCTATCTTTTTCTCCACACTGCCCAAACGTCCGCCTAATGCTTCGTGCATTTTAGAAAAACATTTTGAAATGTCTGGGAAACTGTTGCATGAATAGTCTTTTTCGAGTTTTTCTGCTAACTGCGCTCGTGTTGCCGACTTCTTGGAAAAGTTAGTTCCCTAATTTCGTGTTACGTACACGCTGACTTGCGTTTTTGTTGAAATTGTCTGTTTATGTATCGCCAAACTTATAGATTTGTTTCGCTACATCTCGAAAATAAAGTTGGTTAATAAATTAAGTCTGCTGAATTTTTCTATTCAGAGATTGTTTGTCATTTTATTCAGTTTTTTTCCTCCGAGTTCTGGATAGTTGCTCACGTGGTCGCTGCCATACCGGAAGTCCTGGAAGCCTAATATAGGTTACAACGAACGTTGATAGAATGACTTTTCTGTGATATTCAGAATAATTCTGAAATGAATGTGTTATTATATTTCGGTTATTATACTAATATTTGATTAAGCTTGATCACGCTGTAATTTAAAGCACAGTCGATATCGACTGTGAATGGAGAGTGACCTCCCTCATTCAGTACACTAAATATTTCTTAGTGCATTGGACTATTGATTTGGGGGTCACCTTTGGTTCATAGTTGCCGGGTTACTGAACATAAGACCCCTAAGTCAACTAAATTGATGCCGTACATCCATGATAATATTAAACTCTGATTGAAGTCATACAGCTTTGTCTCTGGCACCAGGGAACGTAAAGTATCTTAAAACAAAAGGAGTGACTCGTTAATTGAATTCAATTAAAATTGAGAATATTTATGTTACTAAAACTTCTCATTCACCCATTCACAATACATTTGTACCTCTTTGTGTTGAAAATCAAGCCAGACACGTATGGAAAGTTTTTCGTTTACTTCCCCTATGAGCAAATCTCATAGAATTACATGTGTTTTTCTTTCTTCGAAATTACACCAATCAATTTAAAGCATTATTAACAATGCTATATTGCTACCAGTCCTAAATGAAGTGAAACATTGTTTTTACAAATGACAGCTAGGATTATTTATAGATACTTTTAGGCGCTGACCTCCACTCGTGTATAGTGCTAACCTACAAGATGTACATGTATCTCAATACAACTTAGAAGTGCTAGATTTACTGGTATCGATTTCTTCATAACAATGTGTAGGCCACATTGCCTCTGGTCCAGGCGAATCCCTCTCCCTGCTGATGTCACTCCCTCAGTCAGAGCGATCGTCTATGCAAACAGCTGTTGCAAATTTTTTATATAGCTTAAATTTTCTTACTTATGGTGATAAATATTCAGCAAAACAGCAACAATAGGACTCGTTGACGTTGGTGGCCGTAAACAACGAAAAGTATCTTGGAAGCGAGGTTTCATGTTCAGATGATGCAGAACTAATATCAAATTTATGATTATTCTTTCTTTGATTTTACTATTTGCCAGTGACATTCACGAAAACCCCGGACCCTCACAAATTGATACGAGACATACAATATCGGTTTTCCACGTAAATATTAGATGTGTGGCATAAACTTAAAAACATTGTCGATCTTATTGATGAGTATGATATTATATTTGTTATCAGACATTTCCTTATTTTGTACAACAATTTTTCGTTTTGTCTTAATATATTTTGAGAGATTTTGCTGTTATATTGTATATCCAGTCCAGCAATAATTTATTCCCAAATGACGAATTAGTGACTACATGTAGCTCCGACCTCAAATCATTCCAAAAACACAGAACTAACGATACCCGCATCCATTGCAAAACCCCTATCATTCCATATTTATCCTTGTAGATCACACCGATCGATAACATATTGCGCGTAGAAATAATAGCACGAAAATCTGTCTTAGTGTAAACATATTTTTATTTCCAAATCCAAACATAATACACATAATACACAAATGACATAAATATATAACATATAAGAGATAATGTATGGAAATGAGGATCAGACAACAAGCCCGAGGGCTTATATGAAGTTTTCTCCTCTTTGGCGACATGCCCCATCCCCAATAAGTGAGGGAGGGGTATCGATCAGACGGGAAAGGATATAAATAATGTTTTTAAAAGGAAAAGTAACTAAGTTTGAGTTGGGGATGGAAACAGCAGGAAGATAGTGTTAAGGATAGCAGGAGGCAGAGAGAGAGAGAGAGAGATAGAGAGAGAAGAGAGAGAGAGAGAGAGAGAGAGAGAGAGAGAGAGAGAGAGAGAGAGAGAGAGAGAGAATCAGAGAGAGTGAGAAAGTAGAGGGGGCAGAGTTTTCAATAATTTAGTTGCTACGTGATGAAAATTATGCTCGTAGTAATATCTGTCTTAATCCATCTAACGGTAGTGTGCTATCAAAAAGTGCAAGGATATTAAAATAAAACTCCACTGTAAAGCCAGCTAAACTATCGGTATTCTCGTCTCATGTTTGAGTCTCGGTATTTACACAAAATCTCAGACCGTGGGGGGGGGGGGGGTACTAGGTCTCAGTTGTAGACTATTACCTATAACACACATAATTATCGATTATATTAAATTTTGTCCTCTTGATATATAATTATAATCTATCCACTACAGGTCATAGCAATATAACACAATTCCTATTTGGTTAACATGACGATAAATGCTTCCAAAAATACTTATGTTTCTGTTACCAGAACTTGTACGTTGCCACATTGTTCGAATTATGAACAGACCCGACAAAGGCTTGAATGGCAAACCTTCGTTTACGTAAACCTGAGTTTTAAAAAGACGAGATTACGGACCAATGATCCTAGCTCACTCGTTTCGAAGCTATAGGTAACAACACACCGCGTTATCACCGTGGTCTGTATCTGGTCTAGACTATATTTTACGTGAAACCGGGTCCAGACCAGAGACCAGAATTCGGCCAGATATGTATCTATATATATAAAAGACTAGGATATGTCTGTCTGTCCGTCCGCCTGTGTGTATGTTCGGATTTTTCTCCCAGACTGCTAGTCCGATTTCAACCAAAGTTGGTGTGGTGACTTGGGGTACCCTTGAGGAGGTTATAACAGTGGTTGTTTTCATAATTGTGATTAATTTTTTTTATTGAAATAAATAAAAAAAAAACACAGAAAGGATAAGCTCACTATTTATGAACCAAATAAATGTGAATATTTAGGTTCAATATGCACCTATATGCAGACCAGATGTACGCTCTTTATATTATGTGTTTTCACTGTGACGCGCGCCATCCAATCCAACATAATAACGGGCATAAGTCCACTGTGTGCTTATTCCATAATCAAATAAGTCCTATCTGAACAAGTGCCAATGATTATGTCCAAGATGAACCTATTTGCACGGGGATATATTGAAGTAGCATAATAAATATTACCTATATATAAAAGAGTAGGGTCTGTCTGTCATGTGCACACAGCTCAATAAAGGCTCCCGAAGGGAGCCTGTTTTCGGGAGCCTGGTTCCGCTAGAATTTCATATAGGTATCCCACCACACAACAAATTTGGTTCAACTTGTGTGTCATTTTGAATAAAATTATGACCGTAAACAATAGGGTCCTTTGCATCTAGTCTTATATTGCAAATAAAACTAAAAAAGATTACATGTCAGTCATAACCAAAAGTGTTTGGCATTTGGGATCATCGTTCTTTTCTAAGTTGTAAAGAAGACAGCGACGAAGAAGGAGCATATGTCAGCCCAGAAAGTTACGGTTGGTGAAGAGATATCAGTATAACAAACGAAGATTGACGAGACTAATCTGGTGAGTAGGAACAATAATTTGTTGACAAGCAGTAAAACAAGAAATGTTTCTACCCATTTACGATACACTGGGAAAATTGTGTCAAAGGCTAATGATTGGAAAAAGGAATATGACAACAAGCATAGCCATTGTAGTGAATGTAATCATTTTAATGCAGTTATTATAGATTGTTCATTTCTATTTCATATAAAACTAAGATTACCTTCCAATCACCATGACATGACCTGAAGTGTTCAGCATTTGATCGTATATAATATAATATAATATAAGCATCAATCATTTGATCGTATATAATATAATATAAGCATCAATCATTTGATCGTATATAATATAAGCATCAATATTTTGTTCCTAACTGCAATCAATTAATAAACATGCTGAATAAAGAGCTGACATCAGTCCGACAAATCTGATCAGACTAGATGCTCTGGTGAGAACAATATAATCAAACTACCATTATGAGAATAAAACGGACGTTGCAAACGAGCGTATTTTTCGACAATTGGAATATTCGTCCCACCTCTTTTCTATTGATTGACCCGGCGACCAGTACACGACTGGTGATTCCATGGCATTCATTTCGTATCACGTAGGTTTCTCCGACTACATTTCCAAGTTTCCTCCCATTTCGTATGGAACATCTATATTTTATACAAAATATGAGATTTGCCATTACATGTACCTCTCCCATTGTGAGGGATGGGGGGGGGATTTATTTCTGAATAATGAACAATCTGGTGCAACGTCATTGGGTTAGGGTGGATACACACATGCATGTAATCTCTGTATGTAAAATACATGTATTTTACATGGCCACACCAATAATTGACAACATTGATCACCTGCGCGCGAGAGATTCATTGTTAACAGGCCAGCCAAGTGAGTAGTGATAAGCGAAGTCAAACTCTCTTGTTATCAGGACATTTAAGGCCAGTCCAAAACAGGTCTTCTCTTACGGATGTGGAAATTAGTTACGTCTGTGTGATATCTGGCATTTTATTAATGCACGAACACCAGCAGCGACACATCTGGTGTATATACAGACTTGATATAGAACATTTTCGACCAATGATGCTTGCTTGGCGTGGGGTTTCGAAAGCTTCAAATCGTTATGGGACTTAGTTGAATGTATCGGTCGGAATAATCTGGGCAAGAAGGTACAATATAATATGTTTTACTTAAATAGCTCTGAGTTAGCCACCCCGCCTGGTAGCGTTCGGAATCATATAAAGCCCTAGACGCCACATCCGTCCAATCTCGCTACTCGATGAGAGTAGCGAGATTGGACGGATGTGGCGTCTAATATAGCCCCAAGTCGGGGATCATATAGCCCCTGTGTAAGGAAATCCTTATAACACCCCCATGTTGGGGATCATAGCCCCTGCGTTGGGGAAATCCAGGGGCCATCACATGTATAAAACCAAGAGAAGACTGACAATCAATGATGTAAACAGTAAGTCCAACATTTGGGTTATCGCGCGAACAATTATTTTAAGCGGCCTAACGACTTCGTTCAGTCAAAGGTTCTCTGCACGTTCAGAGCTTGGCTCACTGTGGTCAAACGTAGATGTAATGATTGGGTTGTCAACGGACACATATTACATGGTCTGTATGATCCATGTAAAACGCCAAATACACGATAATTACAGAGATTACATGCATGTGTGTATCCACCCTAAACGGACATGGCTCATTCGAACCTCCATTTTGTTCTACATAATTTGGAGCGACGGATACGGTAGGTCGATAAATAAACGAACTATTGATATATCGGATTCATATGCTCTGAAAACCACTTGCCAAAGTCACAGCCATTTTTCAGCAGTTTTCAACTTTTCGCCAGAAGTCAGATAAACACTCTTTATTGATACCATATCAGGAATAGAAAACCACAAAACGCTCTTTTCTGTTCCATTGTCGTGCAAATTGCTGTTTTGTGTTTGGGACCCAAACACTGTATTCACAGTTGTATTTTTCATTACTTCAATGCGTCTTTTTTGGGTTACATAAGGCTCGTAGAAAGGTAGTTAAGATATGTATCGACCTATTTCGATACTGAAACAAATTCAAAAGCGAATAATATTATGTGTATTTTGGAGCGCAAACCTCCATGTGCTTTAAAGTAAAGTGAGTATAGTTTGAATCTGTAATTATATTTACATGATGTAACTAAGGAAGTATATATTGCTTTTCTAATGGGGCCGTTTTCTATTCAATTTGAAATACTCAGAAACTAATAGCAGTAGGAATGCGATCAGGATTTTAAGGTAATTGTCCCTAAAATGTATTCCATCGAATAGAACTAAACTTTTGGCTGGGGGTCAGTTGGTTGGGAACCTGACGCATCAGATTGCCATATCCAGTACTACCACGCTGGTTCGAACCATCTATTATATATTTTGGAAGATCTGTCTGTCTGTCTGTGTGTGTGTTCGCGATGAACTCGAAAACTTCCCACCCGATTTCGATGAAACTTGGTATGTGGGGGTATTTTCGGCCGGGGACGAACATAGGCATATTAATTTGTCCGTGCGACATGACCTTGACCTTGAAATCGGGTCATTTCAAGGTCAAACGCCCGAATATCACGGGATTTCGATGAAACTTGGTATGTGGGGGTACTTTCTTATGGCGAGTCTCATAAGCATATTCATTTGTCCGTGCAACGTGACCTTGACCTTGAAATCGGGTCATTTCAAGGTCAAACGCCCGAATATCATGGGATTTTGATGAAACTTGGTATGTGGGGGTACTTTCTTATGGCGAGTCTCATAAGCATATTCATTTGCCCGTGCGACGTGACCTTGAAATCGGGTAACTTCAAGGTCAAATCGCCAATTTTGATGGGATTTCGACGAAATTTGATACGTGGGGTTACCTTTGTCCACTGGGTGTTTTGGACGGGTCAAATCGTGACCCCGACCTGACCTTGACCTTCAAAATGATCAATTCAAGGTCAAATCGGGTAAAATCGGATGGATTTCGACGGGCACGTTTGTCGGGTACTTTTGTCCGGGCAGTGTTTTTGGACTGGTCAAATCGTGACCCCACTTGACCTTGACCTTCAAAATGGACAATTCAAGGTCAAAGCCCGGACGAAGTCGGGTCACCTTCTAGTATGATATAAAACCATGCAATATATCTTATGTCGAAATGTCAATTCAAGTCTAAAGTCATATTACGAAGCACCAGTTATTTCACATTGGATATCGAAACCATGGAAGTATATCTGATTTCATGGAATCAGATCTCTAGTTTTCTGTATTGAAATCATGGAGATTACTGGTGAAACCATTTAAATCACCAAGACAAGACTTAGTGCCTGCCTTGGAATATATAAGACGATCTTACTGGTTGGTATGTCCCGTCATTGGTGTAAACAATATTTAATTTCGAACAAAACATGTAATACATTCAAACAAATTGACATAAGTAATAATAATATTCAAAACGGGGATTGGACAACAAGCCTAAAAGGCTTTTATAAAGTCTTTTCCTCGGAGCAGGAAGTTTACCCTTGGCAT
This sequence comes from Siphonodentalium dalli, assembly GCA_032622095.1. Classification (NCBI taxonomy): domain Eukaryota; kingdom Metazoa; phylum Mollusca; class Scaphopoda; order Gadilida; family Siphonodentaliidae; genus Siphonodentalium; species Siphonodentalium dalli. The sequence goes on along the minus strand of CP136061.1, from coordinate 137,649,417 downwards.
CAGAGTAGATACCATATAGGGTAAATTTAGCAGACGGGGATAACATGTTAGATCCGAAAAAATATTGTTCAAGGAGGGGGTTGAGGGATAGAGTGCAGGAAGGAAGAACGTTTGTCAAGTTAATTGGTATTGCATACCGTACATCGGCCAAAACGAAAGAGGGGAGTGAAGCGAAGTACCGTATAATTATATTTTAGTTACACAACTTTTGTATTTATAACGTATACTATTTAAGAACCATGAAACAATCAAAATCAAATCGAAACGCATCGCGGCCCACGTGGAGGAAATGCGAGAAAAAAACAATCAAACTACTAGAACTGTTAATTAATATTAAAATTAAAATAATTGGTTAGAAGCGTACTTAAGCATTATATGATGTAATATGACGAAACAATGACTTAATTGACGCTAAGTGATTTCAAGGGCACACGTTTGACGATGGACGGTTGGCGGCGGCAGCGGGCGGACCTAAAGAATGCCTTATAACTTTGACATTTGTGAACGGATTCAATTTTTTTTAGGTATGTGAGTTGCTCCCAATGACTATTTACTGCCTGTAGAAAATGGACCACGTCCGAACTTTTTGACAAGAGTTATCCATCTTTGATGACTTTTTTGCAATTTTATCACCTGTTAGCGCGATAACTCAATAAAATATTAACTGATTACAACCATATTTGATATATGAGTCTCTTGCAACAATATCTCGGACGAGTTCGAAAACCAGGTTTGTCCGAATTTTTTCCCCGGAGTTATGGGCCTTAGTTTGTCTATTTTTAGCATTTTTTTCACCGTCAGCGTGATAACTGAATCAAATATTAACTGATTCAAACCATATTTGATATATGAGTCTCTTGCAACAATATCTCGGACGAGTTCGAAATCCAGGTTTGTCCGAATTCTTTCCCCGGAGTTATGGGTCTTAGTTTGTCTATTTTTAGCATTTTTTTCACCGCTAGCGCGATTTTCACCGTTAGCGCGATAACTGAATAAAGTATTAACTGATTTTAACCATATTTGGTATATATGTCTCTTGCAACAATATCTCGGACGAGTTCGAAAACCAGGTTTGTCCGAATTTTTTCCCCGGAGTTATGTGCCTTAGTTTGTCTATTTTTAGCATTTTTTCACCGTTAGCGCGATAACTCAATCAAATATTAACTGATTCAAACCATATTTGATATATGAGTCTCTTGCAACAATATCTCGGACGAGTTCGAAAACCAGGTTTGTCCGTTTGCGCGATAACTCAATCAAATATTAACTGATTCAAACCATTTTTTTTAGCAATTTTTTCACCGTTAGCGTGATAACTCAATGAATATTTTTTCAGGAGTTAACTGCTATGCATAACTCAATGAAATATTAAACAATTTCAACACCTGTGCACCTACTGTTCGAAATTTGGTTGGGCTGAAATTTTGCTGGGTGAGTACCAATTTACTTTATTCAAATACCAAAATTGTCTTTTATTCGATTCTATTAAATACCCAGAAATGTTCTTGTATTCGAATACATTGAAAAGTATTACATGGCGCGAGTAAGCTGCTCCATTCAATCGAAACTTTTAGAACATTGAACATATCCATTCAATCTATTACATATGTTCAATATTCGGAAATTCAGAAACTTTTATAACCCGTTATACACTCTAATTTGAACATATGTAATTGCATTGGGTAAATCGGAAATATTAATTTAAACACTGTATGCAATTTTAGAAACTTTTTGGAACATGTGTAAGAGATAGAACTTCATATTATATTTCTGATGGAGCAGGTTGCTATTGGTTTCCCTCCTCGTGGGCGCTGGTAACATGAACAGGACTGTCTATAATCGATGTGTTGAATTTCAAAATACTCAGAAATTTTTACATGTACTAATAATCATTTCTATAGTAGACACGTCAACATCGTTATTAAAATTTTCAGTCAACACATCTGTAAAAACGAAATTTGAGAAAATTTTCATTGCCAGTCTTTCCATGGCCAATAACCATTTTAAATATCCAGCTCTTTTAATTTTACAGATACATGTCCCAGTGGAATCTCAGCCTCACCAGCAGTATCATCTACCATCGGACATTCCTAAATGTACGGATGCATGAAACTTTTTTTGTAACTTACACTTCTGATGTTTATAGCACTCCGCGTGAAACCTTTTTGTGGAATCTCAGCCTCACCAGCAGTATCCTCTACCATCGGACATTCCTAAATGTACGGATGCATGAAACTTTTTTTGTAACTTACACTTCTGGTGTTTATAGCACTCCGCGTGAAACCTTTTTGTAGCTTACACTTCTGATGTTTATAGCGCTCCTGAATTTCAGCACTCCTTCTTAGACGGTTTTATATGTAATTGCATTGGGTAAATTCGGAAACATTAATTTAAACACTGTGTAACTTACACTTCTGGTGTTTATAGCACTCCGCATGAAACTTTTTTGTAGATTACACATCTGATTATAGCACTCCGCATGAAACCTTTTTGTAGATTACACTTCTGATGTTTATAGCGCTCCTGATTTTCAGCACCCCTTCTTAGACGGTTTTGTATCCCTGCTATGATATGGCGTCAGCTTTATGATGTTTTGTAACCCTGCTATGGTGATGGCTTCTGAATGATATGGCTTCAGCTTTCTGATGTTTTGTATCCCTGCTATGGTGATGGCTTCTGATGTTCATACCTCATTTTTAGAGAGATTTGTAACCCTGCTATGACTATACCGTTTAGTAGCCTTTTACTTCTTTAAAATGGCACTATCTGTTCATAATCATAAAATTACTAAGTTGGGGTATTATACATCGTTGGATAGCTGTTATTATGTCCCTTCGATGTATCGTGGTGGTGACGGCCAATAAAACTGATACATACGTAAAACACGCAACCTACGTTCTCCCATTTTTCCTCCTCCGCATACATGTGCTTTAGCGGAGCCCATGCATTTGTAACGGCATTGATCCTTAAACGCTCTTTATGTTGTGACGTTTACTTTCGATTTGAATTTTACTGTCCCACCAAAAGTCTTAATATATATAAATGACATAACTGAAAATCTCGTGTGCAACATTCATCTTTTTGCTGATGACACCTCTATCTTTCTTACGGTTGAAAATCCTAATATAGCCGCTGGTATAATCAACCGAGATATTGAAACGATAGTCAGTTGGTCTGTAAAATGGCTTGTTAAATTTAATCCTCTCAAGACTGAAACACTACTAGTTTCGCGCAAGAATGATCAACCGTTTCACCCCATTTTATTTATGGGAAATTCCATAATCACTGATGTGCAAGCGCATAAACATTTAGGTTTAACCTTTGACGATCGTGGCACTTGGAATACACACATTAATTCAATAACCGAGAAAGCCTGGAAAAAATTAAATATGATCAAACGTTTTAAATATAGGCTGAGCAGAAAGTCTCTCGAAAATTTTTATTTCACTTTCATTCGACCAATTTTAGAATATGCCTCCCCCGTTTGGGATAATTGTCCAGACTACTTACGAGATGATATTGAAGACATCCAATATGAAATGGCGAGAATAGTTACCGGTGCAACCCGAAGTGTTAGTAATGCCAAGTTGATAGATGAGGCCGGGTGGGAATATCTTGACGATAGACGCAAGCAGCATAAATTGATCCAATTCTTCAAAATGAAAACCGGTAGGGCACCACCTTATATTAGTAATATGGTACCCCCAGAAAGTAACTCACTACATGACCACAACACTAGAAATACAATGAAACGCCCCCCTGATAGTAATAATGATTACTATATGCAATCCTTTCTTCCGTCGTCTGTCCGTTCGTGGAATGTACTCCCAGACTCTGTTAAAGAAGCAACTTCAATAGGCGATTTCAAACGCAATCTTAAACCTGATATATTAAAGCCTAAATACTACTTTACCAGCTATTCTAGGACAGCTCAAATTTACCACACCAGGCTGAGATTAAGATGTAGCAATCTTAACAGCGATCTAAAAGATAACCACCTCAAAGACTTGCCTTATTGCATGTGTGGTTGCATTGAAACTGCTAGACATTTTTTTCTGGAATGCGCTCAATATACCTCACACAGAGAAGAACTTCTTAATACCCTATCTGATGTAACAATAACTAGTGAATTATTACTATGGGGATCTGATGAATTATCCTATGAAACTAATAAAAAAATCTTCATGGCAGCTCAGAAATTTATAATAACCAGTAATCGCTTTCAACGATTCTTCTCTTAAGCTGTTCCAAAATTGCAATATTGAACTTGCATGGTACATCATAAACCGAGATGCTATTTGTCTCTCCAACGTGGGTCGTCGGGTCGATGGACCACTGCAGATGTTCACATGGTTATTTTTCCAATCACAAATTATGTATAAATACTTTTTATTTCCTTGAAATGTGTTATTATATATCTTTTTGGTTTATTTGAAATTAATTATATGCATGTTCAGATATATAATTACACCTCACACTCTGTACTCTGACCTTCTCTCTAAAATTCTGACATTATCTTCTGTCCCTTTGTCTCGCCTCCACCTCATATTTCTTCTTTCTATGGATCTTTTTTATGCCTCTATTATTTACCCCTACTTGACTTGCAGTCAAGTAGGGCTGTGCCATTGTCAAGGGAGAGGGCTTCAAATAAGCCTATGGCTTGTTGCCTAATCCCATTTTTCTTCTAAATTTGTATCTATTGTAATTATTTATCTGAATGTCCATAGAGGGAAAAATAAATACTGTTTAAACTAAAAGTCGAAATTGTGGATATTTAACGCGCTGTATATCAGCTATTATACGATATCCGAATATGGTTATATAATACAAACGTGTTATTTTGGCCCACTTAACACTCCTAAATTATTAACTACAAACGGATAGTGCCATTTTATATTGATCTTTTCTCATGACACTCCTATGGATATGGTGTTCACTAATCCTTTCTTCTTTTTACTATCTTAGCTTTTTTCACTTGGTGCTAGGGTCCTGCAAATACTTGATTATTCTAGTCGATCAAAGTTTAGTCAACGTTCAAAGTCAATATGTTGTACTGCTTGATATTCAAGTCGAATTATATCTGATATTTGCAGGACTCTACAGTCTACTTGGTTCATGGGTAATATTGAGAAACTAAAATATGTATATACATGTACCATGCTTACTTCGCTTTCAGAAATATGGATAATTATCACAACACAAAGAGCAAAACTCTCCAGATCGCGAGAATTTTTGCTCGGTTGAGAGCCGTGTCATATTCAATTGATACTGCCTTCACTCAAGCTGTGAAAGCCACCGACTCGATTGATATGTCAGCGGACCATATGAATTCGAAGGAAGCAGAACAACGAAAGAAGCTTCAATCTGCACAGAAGGAAATATATCTCATAAAGCAGCAGCTCAAACGTTCCCAGGCCCAGACTTTCGAATTTGAAGAGGAAGTTATGAAACTCTCAAGTTCGCAACGGAGCTCATTGTCACAATTAGACCAGAGTCTGTTCGAAACTACAAAACACTTTCATATGGTCGTCCTAACACACCGAGGACATTATTTCTAAATCTCCGGCTCTTGATAATAGATGAAATCTCAATGGTCGGCACTTTTATGTTGAATTATATCAATCAGAGACTGCAGGACATTTTTGATTCACAAAAGCTGTTTGGTGGGGTATCTGTCCTCTTTGTTGGAGATCTGTTTCAGTTGAAACCTGTTTGTGATAGGTGGATATTCACGACACCCCATGGTCCATACACTGATATGGCTACTTGCGTTTGGGTTGACTCAACAAAATTATGCGCCAAAAAGACATTGATTATGCTGAAATGCTCAACATTATCAGAGAATGAGTACATACAGTCAGACATTAATGTGCTGAAAACAAGGGAAATATCTAATGTCTTTTCTTCTCCTGCTGTTCCTCACTTGTTTTTCTCCAACAGAATGGTTGATAGTTACAATGAACACGTCCTTGGACTGTCACATACTGAGTCAAGAAATTTGTTGCTGAGGACTTCCTTAGAGGACAAATTTCAAATGAAAATAAAGATAGACTTCTTAAAGACTTAAAGGAATATCCTTCAAAATTCACACAGAACCTTTCATATCGACTCCATCTTAAAATTGATGCACTATTTATGCTGCCTCATAACCTTGATACAGAAGACGGCTTAGTTAATGGTGCAACATGTGTCCTGAAGTATTTTTCAACAGTGCAGACAACCAGTGGACCTGTGAATGTAATTTGGATGCAATTTGACAGCGATGTTGTGGGACTAAAACAAAATCAGAAGTTGAGACACCTCTATGGAAAAAACCTGAGTTCCAGTTGGGTTCCTCTGATGAAAGTTGCCAAAGAATTTCAGCTTGTTGGAGACAAAGGAGTGATGGCAACTAGGAAGCAATGCCCTGTTAGACCATGCTTCGGCATGACCATACATAAGGCTCAGGGCGCTACCCTCCCAGAAGTTGTAATTTCTTTCGAGGAATTCTCAGCTGCACACTTAGTTTACGTGGCAATCAGTCGATCCACGCAGTTGGACAAGATATTTCAGGTTTGTCAAAAATAAAATTCCCCGGCGTTAGGGGTCTTACTTTGTCAATTTTTTGCAATTTTATCACCGTTAGCGCGATAACTCTATGATATATTAACCAATCATTCAATTTATATTTGGTATATAATTCTATTGCAATAATATCTCAGACGAGTTCGAAAACCAGGTTTGTCCGACTTTTTGGGCCTTGTGTGGGCCTTATTGCCAAGTTATTGGCAGAAGTTTTTTTCGACTGCCAATAAACTCGACATAGCATCTTAGATGCGTACCCCCTGTTAATGATATCAGATGCATCTTAGTCATTTAATTTTTATGTAGTGCCCGCAAATAGGGCAATGCTAATATTATATTTGGTATATCCCGTCATTGACGCTAAGAGATTTCAAGGGCACACGCGCCATTATTTTTAATGATATCAGATTCATCATAGTCATTTCTTTTGTGTGTAGTGCCGGCAAACAGGGCATTGCTAATAGTATTGTCCCCCGAAAAATCAATTTTCGGGGGACTATAGAAACGGGCTCTGCCCGTCCGTTCGTTCGTCCGTCCAGCCGTCCGTCACACTTTTGAGTACCTTCATGGTGTAATCATCTCCTCCTACATATTTCATCCCAGAGATTTGAAACTTCAGAATATTGTTACCCATATATTGAAGATATGCACCATGTCTATAGATGACGGAAAAATTATTTTTTGACGGAGTTATTAACCCTTTTCGACTTAGAAAATTTCAACATTTTTTATAATTTTCAGTACGACGGGTACCTTCATGGTGTAATCAACTCCTCCTACAGTTTTCATCTTAGAGATTTGGAACTTCAGAATATTGTTGCCCATATATTGAAGATGTACAACATGTATATAGATGACGGAAATTGTTTTTTTTTGACAGAGTTATTAACCCTTTTCGACTTAGAAAATTTCCACATTTTTTATAAATTTTATGTATGAGGTTACCTTCATGGTGTAATCAACTCCTTCTACAGTTTTGACCGTAGATATTTGAAACTTCATAGTATTGTTACCCACATATTGGAGATGTGCAACATGTATAGATGACGGAAAAATATTTTTTTACGGAATTATTAACCCTTTCGACTTAGAACATTTCAACATTTTTTTAATAATTCTCTGTATGAGGGTACTTTCATGGTGTAGTCAACTCCTTCTACAGTTTTGACCGTAGATATTTGAAACTTCAGAGTATTGTTACCCAGATATTGGAGATGTGCAACATGTATATAGACGACGGATTTTTTTTTTTTACGGAGTTATTAACCCTTTCGACTTAGAATATGAGGGTACCTTCATGGTGTAATCAACTCCTCCTACACTTTTGATCGTAGATATTTGAAACTTCAGAGTATTGTTCGACTTGGAACATTTCAACATTTGTTTTTAATTTCTTTAACAAAGCGGCATCGACTTGCCACGTTTTCGGGGGACACTGTGGTCGGCTGACCTTTCGTCTATTTATGTGGTGGGTTCTTTGATGCTGCTGCCTACGAATTAATCTGTGAGTTGCAGTTTGTCTTGAATGTCAAGAAATCTGCAAATTTTGGGCAATCAATGTGGCAAATTTTAGGATTTCCAAGCACATCTTTTCTCGAGCAAATAATGGCCATCTCAAGACGTATATGCGGTTCAATTAAAACTGCTGTTTGCGATATGGCATTTTATGTTGATGGCCATGCAAGGTTCTTTCGGAATATTAAACGTCCCCACAGCACAGGCCTTTTCTGATGTGACCTTAAGATCACTGGACATACATGGATCACAAGGTGCCGATTCCCGAGGCTAGAATCATTTTTTTCAATAGTGTAGGTTGTCAATTTTTTTAAACAAATTTTACGAGAGAAGACGTTTTCATTTGACGATAGACTTGTCCTTGGCTCATATGTGAAACACTATATGCCACCGCCGTGTGACGTGGCCTCCCAAAAGAGTCCATTACGATCGTCATCTTAAGGGGGGGGGGGGGTCAAGTCATCAATATTGAATGGGGATTTCCATGCAAATCTCCGCAGCAAAAGTTATATATGAAGCAGTTGTCTGGGAACTAAAGCAGCCATATCATTAAACAGACATAGCATTTAGCTGGCGGATGGGCTTGGTAAATTGCCAATTTTTGCTATTAATTTATTTTTGAGAATTTTTTTTCTGGAATTACAATACTTGACCTAGTTTTGAAATTAAAAAATAAATACACCAACTTTCTAATGGAACAAATTCCAAGCCGACCCCCAGGTAAATATGTATTGTTTGCAATACCACACAAGTCATACCCAGAAATATTTGCAACTCTAACTTTTGCTGCGGGGATTCATATTTAAAATTGGTCACTTGACTCGATCTAAAATTAAAAACACACAAGCTACATGTGAAATACCTTCCCAGGCAAAGGAATTTGACATAATTAGCGCCATGCGTGGTCATATGACACTTGTTTTTATCTGTGTAAATAATATAATTGCAAAATTATCAGCTGTATCAAATAAATTGTAAACACCCATAAGCAAGATGAAAAATGTTGAATAATGGACTATTTATGCTTGGGGATCTTTTTAAAGGCACGTGAGGCCTTAGTTGTCGAAAATATTCATATTTGTTCCCATCACCGTAAACAGAAAAACATTAAAACACATACATTTTCGTGCATATATACCATGACCATCGCGTAAACAGCATGTTATCATAAAGATTTACTATATTTTACCTAAGCAAGAGCCTGATTGTGTTACAGAAGACAACAAATGCTGCTGGCTAATCACACACAAATGGCATAAACGCTCTTTATTCTTTTGTTTACATAACAATGGTCAAAAATATGACAATAACATACTGTTTATGCGATATTTCTTATTTGTATACGGACAAAGTCTGTCTACATTTTGTTGTTCTTTCTGTTTGTGGCGGTTTTTGACGGGTGGAAATATTTTCACAGGATACCCACCACCAAGGCCAACCGTACCTTTAAGGATGCTTTTTTTCTCGTTTTAATTGGGTATTTTAACTTTTATTTTTAAATCGCTCTTCCAGTGTAAATAAATGAGACCAAAAGTGTTTCCGATTTGACAATTCATGTAATATGCCAGAAAAGTGGACTTCATTTGTACTTCCAAGAAAGTATTATCAAGAATCAATATTAATCTCGTATAGTCCAACATAAAATGAAAGTTTCTATATAATTTATAAATCTGGTAACAAACAAATATGAGTTCATTATAGGCCCGTTAGTATACTCCAATCGTTTTCCAAAATATTAGAAAATGTAATTTACAATAGACTCACTAATTGCATGGAAAAGCACATGCAGAATACTTTAACCATAGGTATGGATTCCGAAAACAAAGATCCACAACTCATCCGATTTTACACCTACTAGATTATATGGCCAACGAAAAACTAAATATTTACAATAGCATTATTCAGCCTGTTCTCCCGAAAATACGCACAGCCTACCTTTTTTTTCAACAAATCAATTACAAGTTATGCAGTTATGTACGCAATGTTGATTCGCTTTTACCACATTACCAAAGTAAAACAAAATGCCATTTAGAAAGGAACTGAAAAACTTTGCAATGTGGATACAACCTACATGTAGTTTTATAATGAGTATTTTTATACCACCGTCACTGCACCCGTTTAAAGATACGGGCGGTGTTGGCGGTGGGTATGGTTTTAAAATATTCAGCTCCGTCAAAAACCACCATAAACAGAAATAATAGTAAAATATAGGCAGACATTGTTCTTATACCAATCAGAAATATGGCATAAACAGTATGTTATTGTCAAATGTTTTTCCTTTGTTATGTAAACAAAAGCAAAAAAATGTTACAGAACCTGGCTTTTGTTTAGATCCGGATGTGGTAAACATAAAGAGCGTTATTTGTTACTGTTTTCCTGATATTGAAATAATAAAGAGCGTTTATATCATATGTGTGTGATTAACCAATATAATTGCGCTGTGTTATGTAAACAGCAGCAAAACTTCTCTAACACGAGCAGGTTCTTGTTTACGTATACACCATCGTACGTCTTGACGACAATATACTATTTACGCGCTGATTATGTTGGGCATATGAACAAAACTATATATATTTTAATATACCTTCTGATGATGGCGATTTGAACAAATATGAATATTTCTGCAACGAACGCCGCCCGTGCCTTTAACTATACTGCCAACTTTTGTGTCCAAAACTCACAGTTGCATCGTGTATTTATTTAATTCCACCTGTTCCTGTCGTGATACGGCCTGACGACTGAAACAACATTACACCCTCAATCAAACAGTGAAGGAGTTGTGTGTGGCCACCCTTTGCACTATCTACTGACAATCTGGCCGATATAGCAAACGGACCATCCGAATGGTATGATCGACCAGCGCATCCGCACACAATCCCGTCCAAATACAGATACGATAGGCGAGAATCGCATGCGTTTTGATATGTCGATGCCGTCTGGAGAGTTTGGCGGGACCAGCATCCCGTCTCGATTTGCTCAGTCTACCCTTGATGCTATAAAGTGGTAGCCGCGGGCGCTTATATATAGAGTTGTTTTTATGAGCCATCAGGCCCCCGCGGCAGCGGTCGCTGGCGCGACCTGACTGCCTCGATATCAATTTGAAAAAGGGGTGACGTTGCTTAACGCGCCTGCGGCGCTTCAATAACAGGTTAGACAGTGACGTCCGCCTCCCCCAAGCCCACCCACCCTAAAAGTGATTTTTCCTATAGTGTTTTTGAAACGTGTCTCTTTGTGGTGTCATTCTTTTGGTATGATTTTTTACTAAATAACGGGTATATTAGAGTTACATTTCTTTGAATTTTACAATCGAAACATAGTATAAGATATTCGCATGCGATGCTGAGTCACGCGGGACACGGCAAACTAAATCGCGCGCAAATTGGCTTGCGATTTTTCAGCATCCCACCCCATTTGGCATGCGATAGCGTTTGTACTAGGTGGATCGACACTGATATAATCAATTTGTCGGATCTGATGAGATGTCGGATGGAACAACATAACGTGGTGAATAGTGTTATCGACCGTACAACCATACATGATTTTTAGTCTATGGTATAACTGACTCTAAGTTTGATCCTGCCTGGCGTCGCGGCAATGTTGACGTATTTGGCCATACGATAGAATCCGTCATAGAATTTCGGTCTACTTTTTCGGCTCGCAGTGGCCACCATTTGCACTATCTACTGACAATCTATACAGTGTGGGGAATCAAACTGCACGGTGCCGCGACGGATGTTTCCGGTTTGGAAAAAAATTTAAAAGACGTGGAATTGATGAGTGTTGTTAATTGGCCATTTTCGGAATATTTCAAATTAGTTCACGTCAACAGCACATGGACATCGACTGGCACGTAACATAGCATCCACAGGCACTATGTACCGTGCGTCATGGGCATATTTATTATTGGAAATGGAAGTTTATGGTGGCAAGAAAAAATACAATTTCCAGGTGTTTGTTACGTTGCCGGTCCTGTTACGCAATATTATCACATCTAACATAGTTATTTCTATACCGAAACTACTATTATTACTGTTCTAAACTATAGTTACATTTGTGTATTTTAGTGAAGATTTTATGACAAAAATAACATATTTCCATAGAACGTAAAACTCCTTCTGTACGGTTGAGAAGTTTGATAACATGGGCTACTGTTCGGTTAATCTTATTTTAGGAGTATTTCCACAATCGAGCTCGTTTTTAGACTCCAGTTTGCCCTATAGTGTCATACATTGTGATGGGTGTTAACATTTGATCAAATATTTTTGAGTACCAAGGTTTGTCTTCCAGTTGAGAATGTAAGGCCTAACCTGCCGATATGAACTATCTACATTATGACTAGACGTACATGTATAATGAGATATAACGGTTCAATAAGTGGAGTGTGTTGGACTTGAGAAGTTGATAACATATACATGTAACGCTTTATAATTTACATCGCTAATTGCGACAGTTTTTATTTGAGTTATATAATTGAAAAATCACGTAAATCACGTTGTATAACTCGACTCAGTTTATCTGCAAAAATCACAACGCAACATAGTTGGTTCTAGTAATTCCAAGGTAAGCTCCAACTGGCTTCCATGTGCGGCTAGACTACACTACTTGGTTAATTATTTTGATCTTATGGAAGTCTATTTTACATCCGTAATAAATACGTGTGTGCATGAGGGCAAGTCCTCTCATGTTGTTTTTACTCAAACAGCGTTCGGAAAATATAACAATTCATCTTTGGCGCCGGGCTTATTGTGCCCCCCCCCCCCCCCCAGGTAGAGGATCTGGACAAATGTAATTAAATGCAGAATATATGTTTTCATTTTGAGGCCCAGTTTTTCGAGTAAATTTATTTTTATCTCCCAAAAGTTAACTAACCTAACACATGGTTCCCCCCACACCGTTGCATGAACACATTGAAACTACTATAACAGAGGAAAATTCCTGTGTCACCACTTGAATCGATCTTCCAGGTAGTCCAACCAGACTTCCGAAGTTGGGGAACAGTTCTCATTCTAAAATCTTGAGGTGAAAATTCTGGTGGATCTAAAATTTAAAAGAACATTACTGAGTTTCGATCGCCAAGCAAATATTCACTGTCTTGTCTATCGGGAGTTATCACATTTCTTAAAAAAGCTTCATAATGTGGTCTTGGTCTAGCTTAATATACACAGAATGCCAATAAAACATAAGCATCATCAGCCTAAACCGTACACAAAACAAAAGTAATAATTAACGAAACTGTACACCCCGTGACATCTCAACCATACATTATTTTTTTCTAAAGTTTGTAAAAACTCCATTATGAACAATATTTAACGTTTTGCGATGGGAAACTAATATCATAGCGCTCAGCGAATATTAATCTGTGTTAAAGGTACGGTTGGCCTTGGCGGTGGGTATCCTGTGAAAATATTTCCACCCGTCAAAAACCGCCACAAACAGAAAGAACAACAAAATGTAGACAGACTTTGTCCGTATACAAATAAGAAATATCGCTTAAACAGTATGTTATTGTCATATCTTTGACCATTGTTATGTAAACAAAATCATAAAAAGTTACTTTTCTGGTGTTTGTTTATATTATGATGGTAAACATAAAGAGCGTTCTTTGTTGGTGAATTCCTGATATGGAACGAATAAAGAGCGTTTATGCCATTTGTGTGTGATTAGCCAGCAGCATTGTGCTGTCTTCTGTAACACAATCAGGCTCTTGCTTAGGTAAAATATAGTAAATCTTTATGATAACATGCTGTTTACGCGATGGTCATGGCATATATGAACGAAACTGTATGCGTTTTAATGTTTTTCTGTTTACGGTGATTGGAACAAATATGAATATTTTCGACAACTAAGGCCTCACGTGCCTTTAAACCTCTTTAGATGTTGCGCTGAATATTAGTATATAATACCACAGAAGTTGTTTTAATTAATGATTTTCATCCTTGGCTGTGGAAAAAATCGAATTCAAAATGGTTAAAAGTAAACTTAAACAAATCAAATCCAACATTATTGGTTATACTAGTGAAGAATATCACATGATATGTCTGTACATCTCAATGCCATGCACCAACAACCAGTGACGTATTGATTAATATTGTATTTTTTATGTATACTCATACCAGCGTAAACCGGAACGTCCGTCGCTACACCGTACAGTTTGATTCCCTACACTGATAACAAGCTCCATGCAGAATTCAGTCCCCTATACGCAGGACTTACCGATGCACGCACCTACACGTAATATGAAGAAATGCAACATTTATTTATTTGAGAATTTTGTTGGTTACAATTCTGCATTATTCTAAGAAACTGAACTGTCCATATTCATTTGAAAATTGTCTAGACCAAGCCAGAATGAATTTTAACTGACAAAACACATCAATAAAATATGTTAGATTTAATTAAGAAAATACACATGCCGGGAGCGTTCATACATAGCATAGCGAGGGGACTGAACTCTTTTGCTGCTTGCACCAATAAAGCAAACGGACCACCAGAATGGTATGGCCGACAATCATTGAAACAATTTGTCGGATCTGATAAGACGTCGGATGGAACAACATGACGTGGAGAATAACGTTATCGACCGCACAACTGACTTAGGCGCGCTTAATTAAGTACATAAGACTAGATTTGTCTTATAGGGGAATCAGAACGTTTCATCATTCGTCGAAATCAATTGATTAAGCAGGATATGGTAGAGCGTTATAAATCTTCCTAAGATGAAGCAATTCATAAAAATGTAACGTAATTTCGCTCAATGATTAATTGGGTTGTGGGACGAGGAAAGTTGTCCATCAATAGCGAAAGGATGTTGGTGTGTGTGATTGGAATGATACACGTGGTACCGATATTACTATAGTGAAGTAACTAACATTGGCACGGTTCGCCTACATATTTACTGGTAAGCATATGGTTACAATACACCAAATGATTTACATAGGCCTCAGTGTTAACAAATCCCGCTGGCCTATATTCGTTGCAAAGCTTTGACCCTGCACGAGTATTTGAAATTAAAGAACGTCATTTTAGACACACAGAAATGTGCAAAAAAGTACTTGTTAACATGGTAGATCACACTGGAGCTTGACAAACGTCACACTACCCTTAAAATTGTGAAAAAAATGACATCGAAAAAAACACAAACACCTCCCATAAATTATTCGCCACTTGCACAGCCATAACCATTTACCATGTGGTTATATTTTATGTTTCTCGACGGGAAACACATCTGTGCATTTTTTCGTGCACTTTTCATCCATGTATCATTGACCATTCAGCTGCCAGAATTTTTGTTATGCTGATCGCTTGGGGGTCCCAGGGGAGATCACTCTACTAATTTGTATTTGGTGTATTGTAACCTATAGTGATCACTGGAAGGTAAAGAAAGTCGCCCAAATGATGTTATATTGCGTCCATTTATATACCCACGTCAAAATAAATAAATTTTATTCGAAATATGTCTGTGTTCTTACTTTATTAACCCTTTTCTGTCACCACCCATAGCTGAATTTGCAAACAAATTACTTTGACTTGAATGTCAATTTTTTTCATTTTAGCTGAATATTGGCAAAGTAAACAATGACGATGTACATACAAGTTGTCGATCTGATAGCTTGTAGATGCCACTTCCAGAAAATATGCCATACGATTCGCTAGGCGAATTGGGCGCACTTAGGTTTCACATTGGGCGCACCTACACAATTTTCGAAAATAATCGACAGAAAATCAAAATTGTCTCGTCACAAGAATATATTTATTGGCCGAAATTTGTGCGCGTTGGATAGTCGAACCATTTCTGCAAACTTCCATGGTAGGCTTTTTTGCCAACCTGTCATCTAACAGGGGCAATTCAACTTAGTTTGACCCGAATCGGGTCCGATTTTGCATCACATTTTAGGGTATGGTCCATCTGACGTCACGCTTTACTCTCATGTCGTGCCCAAACCCGACAAATCTGCCTTGTCGTTCATCTAGGATGTCGGACGCCAACAAATATGGTCTCACAATCATTAAAGGGACACCATTGGGCCCAAAAAATATGTCGAAAATGGTCATTTTCGGTTCTACAACGAGAAGCAGAAATAGCATCAGAGGGGTTAATTTGTAATTTTATTGGACGGCTCCGGCGCCAAATAAGCAGTCGTATCGCGTGCTTTATGTTTCCAATTTGTTTCATGGGCATAATGAGCACGGGACTTGTTTCAGAGCAGAAATCTGAAAAACGACCATTTTTCACTATAGGTTACAATACACCAAATGATTTACATAGGCCTCAGTGTTAACAAATCCCGCTGGCCTATATTCGTTGCAAAGCTTTGACCCTGCACGAGTATTTGAAATTAAAGAACGTCATTTTAGACACACAGAAATGTGCAAAAAAGTACTTGTTAACATGGTAGATCACACTGGAGCTTGACAAACGTCACACTACCCTTAAAATTGTGAAAAAAATGACATCGAAAAAAACACAAACACCTCCCATAAATTATTCGCCACTTGCACAGCCATAACCATTTACCATGTGGTTATATTTTATGTTTCTCGACGGGAAACACATCTGTGCATTTTTTCGTGCACTTTTCATCCATGTATCATTGACCATTCAGCTGCCAGAATTTTTGTTATGCTGATCGCTTGGGGGTCCCAGGGGAGATCACTCTACTAATTTGTATTTGGTGTATTGTAACCATATGTGCTTGAGACAGTTTCAAACATGATGCGTTATCGTTGGATGGAATTAAAAATTTAAAACGTTTTGCATCAACATTAATACGAGTCCTTTCTATTAAATGTTCTCGTGAAAATAAGCACATAACGCACTTATTTCAGTGAGCGAAACATGCTCATATTGCGATTATTTAACCTGAATATACTCTCTATATGGACCTATTTAAATCGATATTTTAAAGGTACGGTTGGCCTTGGCGGTGGGTATCCTGTGAAAATATTTCCACCCGTCAAAAACCGCCACAAACAGAAAGAACAACAAAATGTAGACAGACTTTGTCCGTATACAAATAAGAAATATCGCTTAAACAATATGTTATTGTCATATCTTTGACCATTGTTATGTAAACAAAATCATAAAAAGTTACTTTTCTGGTGTTTGTTTATATTATGATGGTAAACATAAAGAGCGTTCTTTGTTGGTGAATTCCTGATATGGAACGAATAAAGAGCGTTTATGCCATTTGTGTGTGATTAGCCAGCAGCATTGTGCTGTCTTCTGTAACACAATCAGGCTCTTGCTTAGGTAAAATATAGTAAATCTTTATGATAACATGCTGTTTACGCGATGGTCATGGTATATATGAACGAAACTGTATGCGTTTTAATGTTTTAATGTTTACGGTGATTGGAACAAATATGAATATTTTCGACAACTAAGGCCTCACGTGCCTTTAAAAGAGTCCAATATTGGACTATTTCCATACGAAATAAGCGTATATTGGCATTATTTAATCTACCTTTTTCATCGACACGGCTTGCCAGATACACCCTCATTCTAATGTGTTTTCACTGCGGCCCGTGCAATTCAACGGAATAACGAGAATTTATAAGCTTACTACGGGCGTATATTGAGGTTAAATAATTCCAATATGAGCTTATTTTGTCACAATAATTTTGACACGAAATGTGTCGCGTATACATGTGCATACAAAATATAATTCTTGCAGTTTCGTGGTTCCAGGAATCACCGGTGTGTCAATTTCAGAAAGCCAATTGGAAGCTATTTCTACGCTTTACAGTTTACAGCATTTGATGGATATATGGCAAGAAACGTGAGCAAAAAGTTAAGGGGGTATGTTTTTGTCCCATGTAGAAAGCCTTGATACAGAGCGGGACAAGCGTTACAGAAGCTGACAAAATATGTTTTTATTTCTCATCGTTATCTGCGTCTCAGTAGTAACCCTTGATACAGAGCGATACAAGCGTTACAGAATCTTACAGAGTTGATTTTATTTCTAGTGATTATCTGCGTCCCAGTAGTAACACTTGATACAGAGCGATACAAGCGTTACGAATCTTACAGAGTTGATTTTATTTCTAGTGATTATCTGCGTCCCAGTAGTAACCCTTGATACAGAGTGATACAAGCGTTACAGCAGTTAAAAAATCGTTTTTATTTCTCATCGTTATCTGCGTCCCAGTAGTAACCCTTGATACAGAGCGATACAAGCGTTACAGCGGTTAAAAAATCGTTTTTATTTCTAGTGATTATCTGCGTCCCAGTAGTAGGCATAACCCTTGATACAGAGCGATACAAGCGTTACAGCAGTTAAAAAATCGTTTTTATTTCTAGTGATTATCTGCGTCCCATTAGTAACCCTTGATAAAGAGCGATACAAGCGTTACAGCAGTTAAAAAATCGTTTTATTTCTAGTGATTATCTGCGTCCCAGTAGTAACCCTTGATACAGAGCGATACAATCGTTACAGCAGTTAAAAAATCGTTTTTATTTCTAGTGATTATCTGCGTCCCAGTAGTAGGCCTAACCCTTGATACAGAGCGATACAAGCGTTACAGCAGTTAAAAAATCGTTTTTATTTCTAGTGATTATCTGCGTCCCAGTATCGCTCTGTATTAAGGGTTACTACTGGGACGCAGATAACGATGAGAAATAAAAACGATTTTGTACCTGTTGTCACGCTTGTATCGCTCTGTATCAAGGGTTACTACTGGGACGCAGATAACGATGAGAAATAAAAACGTTTTTTAACTGCTGTAACGCTTGTATCGCTCTGTATCAAGGGTTACTACTGGGACGCAGATAACGATGATAAATAAAAACGATTTTTTAACTGCTGTAACGCTTGTATCACTCTGTATCAAGGGTTACTACTGGGACGCAGATAATCACTAGAAATAAAATCAACTCTGTAAGATTCTGTAACGCTTGTATCGCTCTGTATCAATGGTTACTACTGAGACGCAGATAACGATGAGAAATAAAAACATATTTTGTCAGCTTCTGTAACGCTTGTCCCGCTCTGTATCAAGGCTTTCTACATGGGACAAAAACATACCCCCTTAACTTTTTGCTCACGTTTCTTGCCATATCTAATTTGATGTCAGTTCGTTTTGTCGTGCCAATCGACTCCACCGCAAGGCCCCTATCCATTTCCCTTTTGAAATAATTACACCGGCCACTGATGTATCTCTTTTCTTGTCGGAGAAGAGCGAAACTGTATTGGGATGACGGTTCGAGAGTCCGTCCAGCAGTGAATTCGCTGCACACCCGGGAGCTCTGCCTTCAGCCTTATGATTGGATTATCCAAAATAGCTACTACAACTTCAGCATTGTGATCGCAACATCTGGCACACTCACGATCGTTCTGGTCTGCATTTTCCCGTCTTTCAGAAACTTGGTTACTACAGTGTATCGTCACGCTTGTGGAATTCCAGTATGCACTCTTAATTTCTTCTACGTTCTGGCAATTGAGCTTCTCGGCAAAATCAATTTGGACTATTATATGTCCCGCAGGTGATGTGCTTTCCGTGTTGTCATCGCAGAATATTGTTGTTACATAGGTTCGACGTGTTCAAGAAATCCTGAACCGATCGCTGAAACTCTTCTTTCGTGGTTTTTGTTTCCACGATTTTGACTTTATGTTTTCCGTCGACTTCAACCCTTTTCTATGACTCGTATGTTACCACTGGAACGTGTTTTGTCCCCATATAAGCACATTCTTTTGAAACTATTGGGGTTCATTGATACGCCAAGATTCCTCATATATTTCAATTTGAGCGCCATTAGTTATGGTTGACAGAGACAGGTGTTTTTCGACAATAGACAAACAAGATTTATACGTTTTTCGGTCGTAGTTTGTCGAATGCTAAGAATGAGGTCTCCGTGACAGTATATCTTCACAGCAAAACTTCAGGTAATCGGTGAGGATTCTTGTCCATATACTCGCTGTTGTCTTGGAATCTTTTTACCTGGCATACATCGACTAATATCTCTATCTTAACGATTCGGCCGCAAACTATATTCCACTGACAGTTCGAACTTCTGCTTAACATTTGTTTGGTAAAGATTTAATTTCACTCTGGACTGCATTAGAAATGTCCAGTTTCTTCGTCAATTTCTTCCGAATGGATGAAAGACTCATGCCACACATCCTAATATCAGTCAGCGAATGTGTTCTTGTGCGTGACCGGTGTTAGTTTGTGACCTGAGCCACTACTCTGCACTGACAATCGATTTTAGAAGCAGTCGTGCCATTTGGATGCACGCCGGTTCAAGACCCCCTATCGTCTTGTTTGCAACACGCAAAGCTTTCGATCGCCGTTGTTTTCGACCACTCCATCTCATTTTGACAACTGTCGATTACATTCTATGAACCACTTCGGTCGGAGGTAATGGATGAAGCTGCCATTTCTTCTTGGATCTTCTTCACTTTCTTGCGATTATTGCACAATGTTCCCGGGTCATTTTCAGCTTTCGTTCCTGCTAATTATAATGAAAATAGAATTTACGACTGGAGTCATAAATTCATTTTCAATATAAATACCTTGTTGTTGCATAGTTCATAGAGCACATGGGCGTATTTTGAAAAAACCCATGGCTCAAATTAATTCATATGTTGCATATATTATGTTGAGTATAAAAGGAGATGTCCCACAAATGACCCGATTTAAGGTACAGTACCCTTTTAAGTTGGCATGATAAAATAAGGCATTTTGTCTTTTAAAATAAAAAATATATCACTGACGGAGGTCATGCGACGCATGCAGCGGCTTTCTCACTTCTTCGTTTATTACATCAACGACCCTGACAATTGTCAGTATGCATTAGGCGTCGTGCAAAAAACAATGCTATTTGTGTTAATTAAGAAATAGGTTGGTGTCAGTTTAGAATTTCTTTTCTGTTTATTACTTTATGTGATATTGACTACCGGTGATTTTGATGATTCTGATAATAAAAAATGCCCACAAATTGAAAACAATTAAGGATAGAATGTGTTACGGAGGTTAGGCGGTCAGGTTAGCTAGTGCCCCCACAACTTCCGTGAAAGCCCAAATGAGGCACAAACCTGGCCTCCATAACAATTTACTCCATAACAATTTAATATTCAACCCATGTATGGGCTATAATCATGAACTAAGATCATCATTACATGGAGAACTAATCTCTTTTGTTGCCGATCCCGCTTTCAATGAATAGCCTGCCAGTATCATGGCTGAGCTTAGCAATGTCAACATGTCATGAAATAGTCTGTTTCTGATTGATAACTGGGAAATTCTTGTCACGATACGAGCATATCCATTTTGATATAGCCATATCATAAAAAGTTTCAAGAATGCTATAGTCATACCACAAAACCGTTTGAGTATATCGACGCAAATTGAGTTTTCGAACACTTATGCTAAAACACTCGCTTAAGTTTGACTGCGGTTGTGGAGTTTGGATATTATATATATTCATCGCTCCAATATATTAATATGTATCACAATACAGATAAACAATAGACCGCCCCAATGTGGAGGCTACTAAAATAACTGACAGGAAGAATCCATCCAGTATGGAAATGGCATTGATTGCTACAAATGAACCGTTTGCGACCATAGGAGAGTTATCGTTGATGACCGGTATTACCTCCTCATCTTGTTGAGTGGCCTATGTAAATATTAGCTTTTTAATGTTATTTTACCGGTATGGTTTCTAGATAGGTGTCTGTTTAGAAATGGTCATATGTTCGCAACAATTGGTTTCTGAAAACTGTTTTGACTAAGAACTAGAATAATATATAATTCCACACAACACACGAAATAGCTTATTGTCTTGGCTCAATGAGGGGAGGCTTCATTTGTATCATAATGTTGAGTTAGATTTTCGATTGCATAATATAGCATGATAAACCCATCTATCTATACTAATCAAATTAAATTGCGTTTGTTTGTCCGCTTATAGGCGACCAAACGGCTAGAATTGTGTATATGGGGGTGATTTTACTCGGGGAGCGTTATTAGATAATCCCGTTCACGTCATATGTCTTAAAGGGGCACTAATAATTATTAGATATATATTTTGGCAAAAAGGACCCAAACGGTTGGATCCTCTGAACTGAATTTGTTTTACATACGAGTAACCTGACCCAGGGAATCTTATTAGATATGTCCCGTTGATATCAGATGTCTTAAAAGGGCACTAATAATTAATTTAACTAACTAATTAATTATATACCCAAAATGGTTGCAACCTGGTCGGTGAAAATTGAAACACGGGGATAAATAGAGCCGGGGGATAAATAGATCCGTAGCGTGTCATGAAATATATGGCGTTGACCTCAAACGACTTAAAGAGGCAAATGTGAGCAATAAAGGGCGATCATTATCAGCTTAGACGATGTGTAGGAACATTGGTATATTGGTATAGATGGGACACATGATCAGGTGATTGTCATGGGATAGTCATGGGATAGGCGCAATTGACCTCAGATGACTTAAATGGGGACTAATACATTATACATGATCAACAAAGAGCGTGTATTATCAGCCCAGGGGTCATTACTATGAAGCGTTTTATTTGTAAGATTCTACAATTGTTTGTAAGAAATAACAATTTCTCATTCCGCTAATACTATGAACCTACGATTACAAACATAAATCACAAATAGTAGGTGTTCTTTGTAACTACAATCATCTCCAAATCACAATTTTTTTTTCGAGTACTATGAAAGTTAATTGAAAGTTATAACGATAAGGAACGTGACTAGAAGGTCTTCGTATCGTGTGTCCAACATAATTTTTCAGTTTTTCACACCCTTAAACCGGATAATATACCCATCTATGATACGCAGGGACGTGACGACAAGGGGTCGATTCACCCCCTTGTGAAAATGTTTTATCAGCTGGAAATCTCAAGTACAACCCACAGGTGCCTCGCCCCTCACCAAAAAACAATTTGTCAACATGTTCAACAGTTGGAAATTTTATACCTGACACAACATGAGTTGGAAATTTACAACAATAGGTTGAAATTGTTCTCGTATTTTCCTCCTTTGGTCAAAAGTTTGCATTGAAATGGCCATCATTTAGAAATTTAGGGGGTGTCAACTTGGATGTGAGGTACCAGTATGTGTTCTTCGTAACTACTAAAATTTCCCAATTGCATGTCATTTTCGAGTAACATGAACATTTATTGAAAGTTACAACGTTAAGAAACGTGTCTAGAAGGTCTTCGCGTATAGGGTGTCAAAAATAACTTGTCGATTTTCACACCCTTAAACCGGATCATATAGTCATCTGTGGTACATAGGGACGTAGCGCCCCCCCCCCCCCCCCTTGTGAAAAAGTTTTATCAGTGGAAATCTCACGAACAGGGACATGGCGATGTTGGTCTTGGTAACACGATGCCTGTCACGTTACAACTGTTCAGAATGGGTGGGGGTGAGTCGCCACCAATCCCTATGCGTCACAACGTCTCTGACCAACGTTGATGATTGATGTAGACGGAGTGTCCATAGTGAGTGATTTATCCATAGTGAGTGATACTTGCGGATTGCAGCCAACAGTAGCATGCTACATGTACATAGCATAATCAACGATATCTCCAATAATGTTGATGTAGACGGAGTGTCCATAGTGAGTGACTCCTCCCCTCAACTGAAAAAGTAACAACATATTCGGACACAGGGACAACCAGTCATGCATTTTCCCCAGCCATATATTAGGTGTATCGGATCCGTCTTGGCCATTTTTGATACCGCTATATGAGACATTCATCTTCATTTTGACATATTTTGTCTATTTCGAGTGAATTTACGGCCGATGCATTCGTCGACATTATATTAGGCAGGTGGACACATTAACGGTACGCACGTTATAAGTTGATTTGAAGCCTGTTTCCCGTTTTCAAAAACGACAAACATTATTTCAACCCTGAACTCACCAAAAAGGAAAGTGAAAAACAAAAATCTCTTCGCGATAAACTTAAACAAAAGAGAAGTGAGAACCCCCGAGAGCGTTTCGTTATTCGGGAAGACAATGTGGTTAAATTCTCAAATACTGGAACAGCATCGAAATGACTTTCATATCTTGACAACGGTAAGAAGATTTGCATAACTTGGCTAAAGGGAACGCTAAACCAGTTTGTTTATACAGCCATTCTGATAATTTGATCAATGAAAGGGACGAACTGGATATTGTTATCAATGATATTGAACCTAGTATTATATGTGTCACCGAAGTTTATAAAAAAATACTCAAAAACAACACTAAATCCAAGGGAGCTATAGTCCATGCAGGCGCTTCGTGAATGAACATGTAAGAATTGCACATGAAACTTGGCACATATGTTCCTTGGAGCTTACTCATCATTTTCAGATATAGACGCATCGAGATTTGGCCCTGCTTAGCGACGGTTGCTAGGCAACTAGCCAAAAATATAAAATGCTCATATAAGGATGGATTACAGTATTTCATTCAACTTTAGTTGTTGTGAGTTACATATTTGATGTGTAGTTATGACATAGGATGAATTACAAAGGCTTGTGACCTTGTTTCCTAGCACATTGTCCATACAAACCGTTGCTATGCAGCTACCCAAACAGTAAAATGTATATTTGGTACTATTCACGGTGAAGTTTTGGGACCAGCATCGATGGTAAATTAGACTGAAATACATTTGAGATATGCTAATAGATCACATAGTATGTATCGTTCATGTTAACGTGCCATTGAAGCAATGATAAATGCCATTCATGGGGTTGCCGCCCCTTCCGATCCCTCAAAACTTTGATTTTACAGAACGCGGTATAAAATGTCAACAAAAATCACCATCGGGATTCTGAATATTCCAACTCAGTTGTATCAAAATTATCGCAATGGCGACAGGGGGGGGGGGGTCATTCACCTTTTTCCATACAGTAGGCCGGGGTGGGTGGGTGGTTCAGCTGCGAAAAAAGTCACTTTTTTCCAAGTGGTCACAGTTTTTTCCTCTTACAACATTTCTGCAATATAATTGCCTCAAAGTGTTCAGCATCATTGTTATAGTATGTATGACACTTAGGTCAGGGCTTAGGGTGGTGGTTAGTGTGGATATAGGCATAATGCTTCTCAGAAATCCCGGTTACAAACCAACACTCACAATTTCGTCTTTTGCATCAGATCACATTGTCAAGTACCAACGCCACGGGTTCAAGATGAAAATGGACAGTTATGACACCCATGATTAAAGTAAATAAAAATGAATAAAGCTATTCATTTATATCATTAATGTTTACTCATTAGACCTTACCAGACAGCATAAGAGGCAAACGGTTACAATACACCAAATGATTTACATAGGCCTCAGTGTTAACAAATCCTGCTGGCCTGTATTCGCAGGAAAGCTTTGACCCTGCACGAGTATTAGCAATTAAATAACGTCCTTTTATACACACAGAAATGTGCCCAAAAGTACTTGTGAGCGTGGTAAATCACACTACAGCTTGACAAACGTCACACTACCCTTAAAATTGAGAAAAAAATGACATCGAAAAAAACACAAACACCTTCCATAAATTATTCGCCATTTGCACAGCCATAACCGTTTACCATGTGGTTATATCACAGGTCCCCAGAACAAAAATTGACCCCACCCCCATTATACTTAATCCTATAGGATTAAGTATTATTGGGGTGGGGTCAATTTTTGTTCTGGGTACCTGTGGTTATATTTGATGTTTCTCGACGGGAAACAAATTTGTGCATTTTTTCGTGCACTTTTCATCCATGTATCATTGACCATTCAGCTGCCAGAATTTGTTTTATGCTGATCCTAGCTTGGTAGTGCCAGGAGAAATCACTGTACTAATTTGTATTTGGTGTATTGTAACCAAAACATGGAAATCTCATGCTAGAAAGTATTGAATGCATTTAAAGCCACATCCAGATTTTTATTTGATTTTTTAGTTTAAATTTTTTTTTTTTTGGACACAATTTCACATCAAAGCCATATGAATGCTGATCAATCTGTTAAACGCCATGTTGTCAGATGGTATAAGATCGTGTGGGTCAATTACTATTTAGCATAAATGTTTTGCCTAAATTTTTATTTTATATTTTCGATACAGTTGTATTTGAAGTGATTACAGACAAGCATTGGAAATATGGTAAAATGTTCATATAATTTGTTTACAAGTCATGAGGCAATTGATAAACAAAAACAAACAGGATAACAATGGGTGCTGCAGGTTTATACGATTCTTATCTGTTCTCAGACTTTATAACTGAAACAAATACCAAGCCTAAATGGTGCGAGGCTACAAATTTTTAGGTAAAACGTGGGTGGGTACCCTGCATGAAATTGGAATTTTTACCCTTCGAATAAGGGGTGATTTGGCTGGATTTGGAGGTAAAAAGGGTGTGGGTACCCCGCATGAAACCAAATAGGGGGTGGTGGGTACCCAAGAGGCGAAAAAAAAATTCAGCCTACTGTCATGGCACTTTTTTCCCCTGATGGCGGCCACAATATGAACAATGGTAAATATTTCACCAGCGTGCCATGCAACCGCTTAGAAGTTGTGGCCAATGAACACAGTTGACTATTCTGTTTTATATATATTGAATACTAACATTTCTGATGCACCTTGATTAATAAATTGTTACTATTTTAACCACTGACATTAGCAGAATTATTGGATTTTTCTAACACACACTTGGCATCAAAATCGGCAAAAATTAACTTTTTCAGGTTTGGGCCATTTTTTCAAGTAAAATGGAACTATATTTGGTATCAAAGGTGTTTATTGTTTTTATCTGTCTTAAACATGTCACACTGATGTGTTTTGCAGACAAAATCACCCAAGATGGCTTACAAAAGTCAACCCAATTTGGTAAAAAAAAAGGTTTACTTTTCACATATATCCAAAGATTATTCTCTGCTGTTCCGAAAAGGTAGCAAATTGTGACTCACTTGGTTATTAAAGGCACGTGAGGCCTTAGTTATCGAAAATATTCATATTAGTTCCAATCACCGTAAACAGAAAAACATTAAAACGCATACAGTTTCGTTCATATATACCATGACCATCGCGTAAACAGAATGTTATCATAAAGATTTACTATATTTTACATAAGCAAGAGCCTGATTGTGTTACAGAAGATAGCACAATGCTGCTGGC
The DNA here is from genome assembly GCA_032622095.1 of Siphonodentalium dalli. Lineage (NCBI taxonomy): Eukaryota > Metazoa > Mollusca > Scaphopoda > Gadilida > Siphonodentaliidae > Siphonodentalium > Siphonodentalium dalli. The sequence continues at coordinate 137,622,232 of CP136061.1, read as the reverse complement.
TAATCACACACAAATGGCATAAACGCTCTTTATTCGTTCCATATCAGGAATTCACCAACAAAGAACGCTCTTTATGTTTACCATCATAATATAAACAAACACCAGAAAAGTTACTTTTTATGCTTTTGTTTATATAACAATGGTCAAAGATATGACAATACCATACTGTTTATGCGATATTTCTTATTTGTATACGGACAAAGGCTGTCTACATTTTGTTGTTCTTTCTGTTTGTGGCGGTTTTTGACGGGTGGAAATATTTTCACAGGATACCCACCGCCAAGGCCAACCGTACCTTTAACCATGTTAATTAATCAACTTACAAACTTACATTTGGACATGACACATTCATTTTAAAGGATGCAGTGTGGCATTTTTCCAAAACGTCTCTGGCCATGTTTTGGACGAAAATGCACACAACTTCGAAACGTAACTGAGCGGGACCATATGATGTGGCTACGCTCGCACATTAGCATCAACATTGATTGATTTAATACATGTATGTCAAAATGGCAGACAGGGAGTGACTGTGGCGTTGTGTAGTGAATAGTTATACAAGGAGTGGCTATATGGTAATGGGTGGGTCCATATAAGAAATGAACGGCGGTTTCAATATGGTCATGGCATTTTGATCGCGAGAAAAATTCATCAAACTACATGAACCCCCAAGGGGTTAATGCGGAGTTTGCTGAATTTTTATCGCGGTCAAAACCCATGACCACGTTGAATCCGCCTTTTATTATTTATATTTATATACTTAAATGCATTATGAACTAGGATAACCCATTTTCGCAGAAACGTGTACACTTATGACGAAATGTCTTGTTTGGCTTGTAATTAATGTAGACGTGTTGATTTCAAGAATGATATATCTGAAACTAACAAGGTTCGGCTGTGGATAAGAAATTGACAACAAGCCGTTCTACCATAATTATATATTTGTGAGGTCGGGGGAATATTTGTAGCGGCAAAGAAAATGATCAAACTCTACCGAGTAGCGCGGTTATTTGAACATCAACGCTTAGTAACACGAAACATATTGTATGGTCGCTCGGTTGTGCATTTATCTGCGGTAATTCAGCATTAGCCGCATTGTAATGCTATCATGCAACTATGTGGTCCACAGTGCTCATGTAAAAAGACCCAATAGGAACCTTACACCATAAAACTAATTTACGTCGGTCGCAACACAATATATGCACAACGCATATAAATTGCAATTAAAACGATAATTATGCAAATGAGAAACACCATTGTTCGCGATGTTTCGAAAGTTGTTGGGTTATAAACAGAGTGGACAGTAGGAACGTAATAACTCTTTGTCAATTCCGTACTTGTAATCATCGCTTGCCAATAAAGAAAGGCCGATGGAATGACACCAACATATTCCATAGACTATGTCCGCTGTGCACTAAAATACATATCGGAGATGAACTGCACTATTTACCAGAATGTGAATGTTTCTGTGAAGCCAGACATCGCTTCTTGCCTAGCAAAAATACCAGCATAGAACATGCAACTATTGATATGTTAGATGACATTCTGAATTTCGAAGATGTGGATTGCCTGCGCAGACTATGTTCATTCATCCGACTGATAAACCTTAAGTTAAATGATATTGAATAATATGCATTTTTTGTTGTTGTTGTTGTTGTTGGAGATAATGATGATCATGATACTGGCGATAATTGTGACGACGGGTAGACGAAGACGATAACGTGATGACAACGAAGACGGTGATATCGATGACGCGGTTACGGTGATGATGTCTCGACGACGAGGACGACGAAAACGACTACCATGATGATGATCATGATGACGATGATGGGAAGTTCGTGTATATATTGTACATATACTGCAACATTCTCAATCGTTTGTATATATCTTCTACATGTATCTCAATATCTTTTTGATCAGAGAATAAACGTATTTAACAGTGTCGATTTTATATTATAACAGAGCTGTGCATGAGGTGAGAGGATTATAGACCAAAACAAATTTCTTGCCAAATCCGGACTTGCTGAATACTCAACGACATTGAAAGTGATATCACGTTACGTTCATTGGTTTATGAACACATTGACTCAGGGGGGGGGCGTATCTACCGTAACGCTATGGGGAAATTGGAAGCGATATTAGGTGTATGTAAATATAGTGAGATGCATAGATATAGAATGCGCGGTGTGACTATGTATACATGGAGTGGATGTATGGTCATTGGAGTGGTGTACAGGTATAAAAAAAAGTAGCTTGTGTGTTGTTTGTGTATATACTTATATGGAGTGACTGCATGGCCATGTGTGGGATGTATAGGTGTACATTGGGTGGCTGTATTGTCATGGATGGGTGTATATGTATACATGTGTTGGCTGGCCTGTATGGTCATGGGAGGGGTGTATTGATAAATATGGAGGGGTTGTATGCTTATGGGTACTGGAAGAGTACATTTATTCATGGTGGTCCAATTTTCGTTGTTGTTGATAACCACAAAACTAAAAACTCCACGAAAAAATATTATCTTCGAAACTATCGCGGTCGCCATTTTGAGAATGTCACGCGGGAGATACATTTAACTCTATTGACCCGATGTACATTCAAAGCCTTGGGAGTTATGTTATGCGAAGAGAGTGACTTTCACCCACATGTCCCCTGGTGCGATACCACCTCTACGAATATATATAGTATATATACTTGCAGTGGTTGTATCGCACCAGGTGACCTGTGCTTTCACCTAGGTTATGTCGGTCTATGTAATACAATCCAGTTGTTGACATTCTCAATAGTCGGTCAACAAAAGCTTGGACACCCGACATGATCATTAATTATACGCACACAGCGGGGATGCGCAATTTCCGACGGATCGTCTAGGTGTCTGCACTTTTATTACTTGAACTTGATTGTTATTATTGGGGTTTGGAGGCGACAGTGAGTACCGGCGGACTCACGAATTTACGAACCCTCGAAAAGGTCATAAATGGCTGAACCACGAAAATTTATAGCAACGAATTTAAAGCCATTCACAGTAATGTATATAGGTGTGCAATGAATGATTGTATGGTCATGATTGTTGAAGTGTATATCCAAACCTGTATAAATTGCAGCCGGATGGTCATTGGCGTGTGTGTGGGTATATAGGAAGTATCATTGTGGTATGGATGTATATGTCATGTATATGATTTTTTCTGTTGCTGATATGTTGCGATTGGGTGTATATGTAGACATGGAGTAGATGTGTGGTCATGGATGGGGTTTATAAGTATACAGGGAGTGACTGAATTGTCATGGGTGATCGAGGTATCTTCCGCCAGGCGTTTAGTGATTTACATTGTGTTATAACCAGTGAATATATATATATTACATTGGAGGGTGGTCCCTAGCAACGGTCGGATTACCACCTGCTATCCCTAGTAACTCTATATCCTTATACAATACAATGCACTACATAATGGGATGACATATGCTAAATGTCATGTAGACTAACTCGTTGTGCAGTTTGGCCCCGAAACGTCACCGAAAATGTATCAAAATGTCACTGAAAAATACATTTTCTTGTTCGGGTGGCTGCATAGCAACGGTTGTTATGGACAATATGATATAAAATGATGTCACAAACCATTGTATGTTATCATATGTCACAACTAAACCTCCAATATGCAATTAGCAACCACTACAGTTCATCTAAATTGTGTAAACCATCCCCATAGGGATATTTTGTTATTGCGTAGCAACCGTTGCTAAGTAGATTGCCATCTTGACGAGGTCTATATCTGAAAATGGTGTGTCAAGTTTCATGCTTTTAACGTGAATTGTGCGATTCTGACACCAAGTGCCTGGACTACTACAAATAAAAGCTTATGACATGTTTATCGGGAAAAAATCCAAGAGGCGTTAATATGCACATTCATGGTTCTTTATCAAGTGAAGAATTAAATGTTTCTGAATTACAAGAATCGGTGTGGTTTGAGTGGCGAGTTGGACAGGAAACCGTATTAGATGGATGCATGTACGGGTGTCCAAGTTCGGAGAAAGAAAATGACAAATAAATGGCGACACCATTCAAGAAAATAAAGAAGAATTCCCGAGAAATATGCTAACCGTCGGAGACTTCAATGGGTCGGAAAATGATTGGCGCACTGGACATTCTCCAGGCGATATTGGTCGAAGACTTCTGGAATGTTCACGAAATGGTTTCCTTCTACAACTAGTCTAAGCCAGCGCGACACAGGCAATGACACAGTCTAATTCACTCGACCTTTGCATAACCGACAATCAAGATATCGTTAAGGAGATAATTCACCGCAACCCACTTGGATATAGCGACCAAGATATGCTAGAATTAAAATTGGATCAATGTATTTTCGAAGCAGGGAAATCACCACAGAGGAAACGTTACTTGTTTAACAAAGGGAACTACAATGCTATTCGACGGTCATTTCAAGACGAACCATGGGATATCCTTTGGATATACTATTGACGTTGGTTGGGAAAAACTATATAAAAACTAAGGGAACTTATGGAGGAACACATACCAAAATTCATCCGACAAAATATTAAGAAACAGAAAAAATAATGGTCAACAAAAGATGTTCTTAGTGCCATCAGACAAAAAAGGCAAGCTGACGAGAGATATATACAGGAATGCGAGGAGTGAACAGATTTACCACCAGTACAAACTTTCTATAGAGAGAATTCAAACAAGATGATAAAAGAAGCAAAGATGAATTATGAGAGGAAATTGTTTCGTGAGTATAAACACAATCCGAAATCGTTTTGGGGATATGCACATATCAGGAGCAAAACAGCAACCAATCACGGAATAGTAGATCTTCAAAACAAGAAGCTAGAATAACACAACGGCACAAAAAGACAAATTTAAGAAAAGGCGGATATATTAAACGATTTCTTCTCCAGCGTGTTCACTAAAGAAAATCTGACTAACATACCAGTTTTGGATGACAAAACAAACGGAAAACACATTGTAGACATACAGGTTACACCGACAGCTGTAGAAAAGAAACTAAGAAACCTGAACCCATTGAACAGTTATGGTCCAGACGGTATATCTCCTAGGATCTGGAAAGAACTGCAGCAGAGATAAGTAAATCGCTCTGTATTTTATTCAATAGATCATACGGCGAAGGAAAACTACCAGACATTTGGAAAAAGGCAACAGTTTCCTGTATAAACAAGAAAGGTTCGAAATCCGATGCGAGTAACTATCGACCCGTGAGTCTCATTGGTATATTGCGTAAGATCATGGAATCGTTTGTCAGTGGTAGTATATATCACGACACACATGGAGCAGTATTCCTTATTATCTGAGTGTCAACACGGCTTCCGAAGTAAATGTTCAGGTAAAACACAACTTTTGGAATATCTGTCACACATCATATGCAGATCGAACTCGACAGAAGCGAACCGGTAGATGTGATATATCTAGACATCCAAAAGGCGTTCGATACGGTGCCACACGAGAGGTTGATTAACAGACTGAGAGCATATGATATACAAGGCAGTTTGTTAACATGAATGACTTTCCAGATAGTGTTAAAGGGATATGTCATATATTTGCTGACGACACTAAGCTAGTAGGAAACCCTAATACAAGTAATATCCAAAACAGAATTGATGATGTGTGCCATGCAATGGTCAACAAATTAGCAACTGAAATTCAATTTCTCAAAAATTCACATGCCGCACTTTGGATTCAACAACCCTCGCCGTCAATACAACATGACAGTTTCGACAGAAAGACCACCAATTCTAGTGAGCGAGTATGAAAAAATCTGGGAGTGACTATTGATACGCAACTAAAGTTCCATTGCCATATTAACTGCATGTGCGTGTAGTCGCGCATACAGAACTCTGGGTATAATCAAGAGAACTTTCGCCAGTTTAGAACCAGACACATTTAGCTACGTGATTGTACAGGTCCGTGGTGATTCCAATACTGGAATAGTGTAATACGGCTTGGTGTTAACCCTCATCACAAGAACAGAAGCATAACAATTGAACCGGTGCAGAGACGATCAACACAAATGTTGCCGAAATTTAAAAAAAATAGTTATAGACAGAATGATAAACCACGGTTTGATGTTCTTAACAAATCGCCGAATCAGAGGCGATATGTTAAGAGAGATACAAATACCAGAATGAGTTATAGAACGTGGACGAGAGTAAACTGTTCAAGTGGGCGGAATACACCAGAACAAGAGAGAGCAGTATGAAAATGGCATATATACGAGATCACCCAGATTGTAATGTCATGTTAAACTGTTAGTATGCCGCGTATTTCATATCGTCTAGTATTATATCCTTTACACATGGAATCGATCACAGAATTGACTCCAGTAGAACCTGCGTGATCCCATAACTGTCTCAATTATATATGAAACAAATCTCCAAATGTGACAATAATATACAATCTGGGCACACTTGCATACATATGCGTGCGTGAGATGAATCCTGAAATAGTTGTTTGCCCCCATCGCACAGAATATGACCCAAATGAATCGGATTCTTGCAATATGTCCAGTTGACCACACTCGATCACGATCCCGGAAACGTCAAAGTGAGTGCAACCAATTATATGGTGTTGAATTCAGAATCTGAAATAGAAATAAAATAACGTTTTAAGGGAACTTAAATTGGTGGTTTGCGCTCAAAAATACACCTAATAATATTCGCTTATCGCCTTATGTTTTCTGGTATCTGGACGACAAATACTTGAACTATACCTATCAACGCATTGAGGTCATACAAAAAGAAAAAATAAATGTCAGATTTAGGCATATGCATAAATTCCGAGAATAGAACAAATTTATCCTCTTGTAAATTAGGTACCATAGATTTAGACAATGTGTTTTCTTCTTCCGTTTTTCCTTACTGTGTAAATAATTAAGGCAGTTATTGATCAAGTTCCAAGCTCCAGGAGTGTGGTCTTAATATCCTTCTACAGTCCTGACTGTAGGAGGTTCATTGTAATATATTGCACATTACCTCTCCATCTCTGCTCTCCTGTCGTCTCCGTTTCAATAACATTAAAAAAAGGCACGTAACAACAGCTTTTTGTCACACCACAACGGCCAAACGCACCCCACAACGCGGAAACATTTGGTCAGTGTGTATCTATACAAGTTGTCACCAATTTTGTTTGGCCTCGACCCAGGAGCGATAACTCTGTTATAATTGCGTCATTAACTAACGCACGTGACTGTAATGGGTTTGTAAACACGGAAGTGGTCTTGTGATGCATTTGCGATGTATAAACTTTTCGAGCTTGTAAAATTGCTCTCGGTTGATCAATGTTCGTCAAATGTAGAAGAAAATACACGAATAACATGTGTTGCCTTCAAAGAATGTGGCGAGTCAAGTTTGTTGGCTCTTTGCTGCTCAAATGGTTATTATTTTCTAAACCGAAACTAATCAGCTGAGGTTTCATTGGTTGATCACAAATCTGTGACCATGATGTGGAACTGGAACGCAGACTTATCACATTTTTATCTTAAAACCTGGTGAAGAAAAAAATATGTAAATTTCGCCAATAGTTATTCATGGTTTCTGCTGTTCTGTTTATATATTAAAACTATATGTCATATGTATTATTTAAATGTATAATTTAACAGAGTATATCTGGAGTTTTGAAGGGTCCATGTGGCATATTATAGTAGCGATGACACAAGTTTTTGAAAAAAATCAAGTGACGATCAAATTTTCAATGTTTTTCAAAGCCAGAGACATCTACCATCATATAGAAAGCAAAACAAAAAAATTCCTATGAATATTTTGTTTTTGCCAATTTTTTTTAATTCGGACTTCGAAGAAAAAAATTCTGTCAACTCATTATGCCACCCAGAAGTTGCCAAATAATGTCTGTGGACACTGCTAATGTGCTTTCCACTCATAATTCAGTGTAGTAATATCTCTCCTACATTAGTCTGTTGGTCGTGGTGGTGTATTAAGGGACAAAAAGCTTGTAACATCAATTGTCTATTTTCAGTTAGGATATGTGAAGATTGTATGTTATATACTAGTATTTGGTTTCCAGCAATAACACTAATAAATGTAGAATGATTGGTTGAAAACTTGTATATGCCTGAGAAATCATCAGCACATTTGGTTAAATTTAACCCGGAGGTTGATTGACATGAGACAACAACGAAGACAATCTCCAAGCAATGTTCAGATAATAAGTTCAACAATTACAACCTATCATTTGATTTGTTAAACTTGAATATTATCTGAGCATTCCCTTAGGGGTCACTACTCATCAATGAGTATTTGCTAGAATAGTTTTAAGAAAATACCACATACTTTCTTTTCATAACTGAAAATTGACTAACATTTGAGTTGATGTGTATGTTGTACCTAAATCATGGAATACATGTAGTACCTCAATCTTGGGCTTTCTTTTACCCGCAGATTTACATGAACATGCTCAAACAATGTAAACAGGAAGTTGTCTAGCCTAAAATGTTGCTCACAATATATTATGTTCTCTTGTGTGAGGCAAATGTTAATGTCTTTGGGAAGGATATGAGCAGAATGTCAACAGCATTGATTTTTGATGGACATCGGCATTAACTAAGTCATAACACGATTAAAATGCCTACAAAAATAAAGTTATGTACTCCATAGCGAATTGGATTACCAATTACATGGCATGAAAGTTATTGAATATTTGTTCATTTTTTTTGCATGAAAATAGGCTATCTATTCAGATGATTATTACATACAAAAAAATTTAAGCTTGGAATTTAGCCATGTCTGATTAATATCAATGTTCATTGTGCACTGTTACTTATTATTCCCCCAACATTTTAATTATTTAATGTCTAAATGGTTATATACATAATCAAATCATTATTTGTTATGGTCATTCGTCAAAATGACAGCCACCACAACACTATTAAATTAAACTAAATTTGTTTCAATATATTATCTTTGACAAAATTGCACCTCAAACTTAATTACAATTGTCTGGTTCACATCCCGGTGTGTTGCCTGTTCAACGCTTTATTTAATACTGTTTTATACTCTTTAAATCGCTACAAAAATTACAAGTTTGTTCAGTGACAGGTCTGACCAGACTTCTGTTGTAGCCAACACGTGTAGGCCTACTATATGTACTAGCATTGTTGTTTCCCGAGAATTTGGGCAGAACTTCCGCTGGAGGCACTTGCCAGATCCTTAACACCACCCGTAGCCAATCAAATTAAAAATTTGGGCAGAATTTCCCCTAGAGGCGCAAGCCAGATCATTATAATCAATCAAATTGATAATTTAGGCAGTTAATGCACATTGAAGAATTCTACTGTGGCTAGAGAACTTAATTCATAGGCATGTTGGTAGAACTTCTATTCCCTCCATACCATTGCCGCACAATGTAAATAACGTTGATTCTTGTTGGGTAGTGGTATTTACTATTAAGTCAAAACACAATGAAAATTCTAGCCAAAAAAAAAAATAAAAATATGCATTCCATAGCCAATTGGATTACCAATAACATGGCACGTGAGTTACTGGAAGTTACTGATGATTCCTTTAACTTTTGTATGCACGAAAATAGGCTACTTTTTCAGACGATTATTACCTTCAAAAAAATAATAACATGGAATACAACCTTGTCCAACATTAATGCCAATATTTATTGTGCATTGTCATTTATTTGTATTCTAAAATTTTAACGTATAACTTGTTACAAAATCAAAGCAAAGTTCGATGGGGTCATTTATCGACATCAAAATGGTGGCCACACAACAAAAGTCAAACGGAATTTATTTCACTTACAGTTGACAATATTTCACCTGAAACTCGATTACAATTGTCTGGTGCACACTCCGATTGTCCATTTACCTATTTTAAACAGAAAAGTAAGTAGTTTATCCAATAATTTATTGAATTTATATAACTTTTGAGCTCTGCAAAAAGACACGTTTTCCTCATTCACAGATTGAGAAACCGGAAATGGCCGGAACACTGTTGTCGCTATATATGTTACAGTAAATCAGTGAAATTAGTAATTACGCGAAATCCCTGAATCATTTAGTAAATTCGTGAAATCCCTGATCTGAGTAGGAATTTAATGAAATTACTAGAAAATTCAGGGATTTCGCGTAATTACTGATTTTAGGCGCCAGGGATTTCATGAAATTACTGAAGGACAACCAAGTTAAAGTTTAAATTTTTGTATTGCAAACAAGTTATGGAATACATAGAAATTATAGTCAATACAAAGTCATCATCTACTTGTTTTACATGTTAGGCTATTGTGACATCGTGAATTACATTTTAATTGAGCCTTGAAACATTTACATTTGGCTGCCGTGCATGTCCCCTTACAATTACATTTCTTAAATCCTTGACCACCTGTTGCAGATTGCTCCCTGACTGCAGAGCGTAGAGGGAGAATCTTTGTTTGGCAGATGTGATCGGTAGTCAAAAGTATCTCCGGGCACAAATCAAATTGGTTGCGAGAATACTTTTTCGCTCAGAATGCCTGATTTGACACCATTATCCACTTATAGTTGGAGACTGCTAAGGATTGCATATCAATCCAATCTACTTGGCATCTACTTGTAAACTCTTTCTTCAGAATTGGTCGCACCACCACCCCTTTCGTCTTCGGCCGAACCCCCTTTTTCTGGCACTCCACACACAACGATTTAAAGAACTCTAGAGCTTTTGTTGAGATGTTTGCGTATTTTTTCTGTAATTCTTTTATCATTCTGTCGCGGCCGCCATGACCAGTAGCGAGATGAGCTCGTTGAATGACATCAAACGTTTCTTCCATTGTGACGAAATATAGAATAGGTTCCTCACCGCAGTAGCTAATTTCAGTTGAGTAATAACTTTAGAATATTCCGATTTTACTGCACAGCTCATACTTCTTAAACAATTCATTTTTAAAACTCTCCTCCTTGTTATTGGACGCCATTTCGGAATGAAGATGAATGTACTGTTGTGTAGTTTCCGGCCGCAGGCCGGGTAGGATGGTCGGAATGCATTGTGCAGTTCCCTTCACCCTGAATGTATAGAAACAACCCAGTATTTATAGTAATGAGCAGCTATTAATTTTAGTATTACTCACATGATTAAAATAAACAACTTCCATAATCGCACTTCGCTGTTAAATTATAATAATGCCAGCAGAGAAGCTAATTAGTCATTGAGACAAATTGTCTGGACTTATATTGTGTAAAGTAGCAAATGTGACTCTTAAAATACATTACACTTATTTACTGAAATCCGACCAGTAAGAATGTGTAAAATCAATTAACAAATTTCAGTGATTACGCGTAATCCCTAGTCACTTTTAGTGGTTTCATGAAATCCCTGACACTTTCAGTAAATACGTGTAATCACGGACCCTGTTGAGTGGTTTCGTGTAATCCCTAGGGATTTCGCGTAATTACTAATTTCACTGATTTACTGTAACATATATAGTGCAAATGGTAGGTGGGGAGTGCTCTATTTTAGAATGTTACCCTTTTCACACAGGGCTTTTTCTGAATCCAAGGCAAAGAAGCTAGCCTGAATGAATTAATTTTTTTTTTATCCACAATACCCCGGCTTTCTGGGCAGGGTACTGGATCAGTGAACGGGGTACGGTACTATATGGATAAGCATTAAAATTCTCCAATGACAAAGTATACAGTTGTTAGATAGAGAGATAGATAGATAATGGATACAAACCAAGTACAGTAATGCCCTAAATAATCGACATCTTAACCACAGCAGAATGAATGGCTACAAGCCATATTTCCGACTAAATCCTGAAAAATTACCCATAGTTCTGCTGTGGTTGAGGAGTCGATTATTTAGGGCATTACTGTAGACAGATGAGCTTAAGCACACATATACAAAAGAGCAATACAGAGTGTGACATTCATATAGTACAAATATAAAAATATAGATATAGTAAATATAACATGAATGCAGCTTGACAGTTAAGATATTGAATTAACCACAGGTATTGGGCACAAATGTTTTTTTTTAATTTAATGAAAATTCTTTTTGGCCAATTTTTTTTTTGGCCAAATACCTGTGAAATTAACCTAGCTTAGTAATAACTACTAAATAGATACTCATACATTCATATATATACAAATCTGAATAATATTAAAACCCATGCTACCCCACCCTCCTCCCTCAACAGGACTGTCATGTTGCTTAAGAGATACTAGTAAGATAATGATTAGTAAGACAATGAAAGATAGAGATGGATCAGGTAGAGAGAGAGATAGAAAAGTAGAGGAGAAATATACACATGAATATGCTCGGTCCGACAAGTCATGCCATTGATTATCATCAAGGAGTGGACAGGAAAGCAAACCAAAGCTCACTTATTTCCACTGTGGTTCTTAATGGTAGCCGATCACATGACTGACCAGGCCACAACACAAGTTCTCATAAGGTCATCATAATATTAATAATAATAAAATTTGATAAAATAATTCCTGTTTTATTAAGTGACTCCAAGTGGCCAAAGTACAGTTAGGTTCAATATATTTCACATAATTATTCCACAAAGTGATCCTTCTGTAGAAAAAACTATTGTATCCAACTACTCTAACATGAGGCACAGACAATCTAAAAATACCACACCCGAGATTATATTTGCAATGTGTGTTTGAAAATTGGAAACTATCTCTTAGGTAGTTTGGAGCTGTCTCATCTGTGATGTTTTTCATGATAGTCAGTTTTCTTTGGGATACTCAGGATTCAACCGGAAGCCATTTAATGGACTTAATTAAACTCTTCATAATCTATATGTGTAGATCTATTCAAGCTCAGAACAAACCAGATCAATTTATTTAGAAAAATTTGTAGTTTATCTTTGGTAGTTGTACTCAAATAGCTATACCGAATAGAGGATGCATAATCAAGGTGACATTCAATTAGTGAGTTTGCAAGTAATTTCTCTGTGAAAGGGGTTAGAATGTCAGCCTTTCTATATAAAAATTTGAGTTGAGTGGTTACTTTATTTAGCGCTTGTTTGCAGGGGCGCCGGAAGAGGGGGGCAGAGGGGGCAGCTGACCCCCCTGCCCTTGACCAAGGGGGGGCGAGCGGGGGCAGGACTTGCCCTTTTTCTGGAGACAGAAAATGCTTTTTGTGTGTTTAATCTCGTGTTTTTTTTAGCAAAATGTGACTTTTTTGGTCCAAACACCACCAATTTCACAAGGAATATTAATTTTTTGTCAATTTTATCACAAAACGGTCATAAAAACCGACAAATACCATTAAAATAGGGATTTTTGCCACAATGAATTTATGGTTATTTTCCCGAGTTTGCGGAGAAAATGCCATTTTTTGCGGAAAAGTGCCCTTTTTGTAGGCTCTGCCCCCCCTGCCCTTGGATGCTTCCGGCGCCCCTGCTTGTTTGGCCATTTGTTCCACAGTGAGACTTTCATTGAGACAGGCGCCCATGCAGATATTCACCTCCTTAACAGACTTAATGTTGATACCATTGGAGCAGATGGAAAGTTCGGGACATTTATTAATTTTGCGTTTGGATCCAAATAAGATGGAGTCTGTTTTGCCTAAATGAAGTGACAATTTATTGTCAACTAGCCAGTGGATTAATGATGTTAATTCGGTACTCAGCTGCTCTGCTATCACTTTTGAATCATTTCCTGAAACTATCAATGCTGAGTCATCTGCGTACAGTAGTAGCTTGCAATTTACGGTTGCAGTGGGATCATTCACGTACAATAAGAACAGAAGAAGTCCCAATATCGACCCTTGAGGGACACCGCAAGTGATATTGATAGCACTTGAATGTGTTCCACTTATGTCAGTAATTTGGGTCCTGTCAGATATGATGAGAACCATGTTAAGGTGTTATTATCACTGCCTAGAACACTTAATTTATCTAATAAGATATAATAGCATGGTTCACAGTGTCAAATGCTTTTTGGAGGTCGATAAAGATTATTCCAGGAAGGGATCCTTTATCCATGTTCCTTCTAATAGTGTCAGTGAGGGAGATGAGGGTAGATTCAGTTGAGAAGCCTGCTCTAAACCCCGATTGATGTTCATATACAAGCCCGTAGCCAAGGGGGTTCGTTCCCTTCGAACGAATGGCCCTTTTCCTGCATGTGCCCGATGGTGGTGGTGGTTGCCGTTCGGGCGAACGTGTCATGGGCAGCAGTTGACCAAACGGCAATTGCTGAGCGTGACTTCCCTTCGAACGAACAACGTACCGGTATATAACTATAGTCATATACTACATGCAGGCTTAGTCTGCATAGAGACTGGTGCACCCAAATTTAATAAATATAGACCGCCAACCCATGTCGGTATAAAGCTGAGTTGCTGATGCATGCTGCGGCTATCGGGTTATATAGGCGCAACGTTTCAAACCATGCATATATCACTGGGGTTGCGGCTGATGCAGTTAAGCGCAACCAGGGGTCGCTATTATAACCCTCAAAATGCCGGCATCGGCGAATATGTTCGCCGCGATGAAGCTAACAGCTCGGACCGCCCTGTTGCATCTAGGGATGATTTTAGTGGCCATATCTGTGTGTGGGTGTCGTCAAAATCCACATAGGCCTAAACACGGAGGGTGGTCACGGCCAAACAGAAGTACCGATATTAACCCCTTTAGAAACTTGCCAGATTCAGCCAGAATTACAAATGTGTGCCCCCAATAAAAAAAAAACTCACAGCCCGGACCCCCATATCGCCCTCGTACTGCTAATAAATCCTTACATATATGTTGCGGAACTACCCTCGACTACATTCACGAAGAAACAAGAGCCAATTGCCCACGAAAGCCTGGCAATTAACCCCCAAAATGCCTCCATCGCCGAAGATGTTGACTGCTAATGAAGATATCAGCCCGGACCGACCCTGTTGCGTCTAGAGTGATTTTAGCTTGGTCAATATATTCAACTGTTCAAAATATCATGGCCCACACAACAATAGCTGGAAATTTCACACGAAACAATAGGTTGAAATCGCTTTCGTTTATCGATTTTCCAACAATCTATATTAGTGGGGAATATTTTGTTTTATGCCATCATTTGCATATTTGCCTACTTTTGGTCCAAAGTTTGGACCGAAATGACCATCAGTTGGAAATTTTCCAACCTTATAGGGTGTGTCAGGTTTGAAGTTTATAACACTTGGAAACATTGAGGCTACTCAATAGGTGCTAGGATTTTGCAATTTGTATGTTCAGATTTCAAAATTTTCTCACACTGGGCCGAACTAGAGTCCTGGTCCCTCCCATATGTTCAGTTAAAACTTATAATTAACTTCAGAAAAACAAATCAGGGGGGCATCCCCCCTGCAGATAGACTAATATATAGATATTACGATTTAGCAATTTTCAGGTTCAGGTCACAAACTTCTCTGATACTGGTTCGAACCCTGGTCGGCACAGTGGATTCTGTTAGCCCCCCACAAGACAATTGGTTCATTCAGAATAGCTAGGCTATTTTGATACAATTCAATTCCAGGCCTGTGAGATAAAACTTGGAAAAATCAAAGTTCAATTGTTTGTGTCACAGCGGATCTAAATTACGCCGTTTGCATCGTATTTTTCCAAAATTTCCCCCGGGGCAGAAACCCCGAAACCCCCTCAATGCGATAGTGAGACACCCCCTCTCGTCTATTCGCAGCTCGTGTCTAATGCCCTCATTATATATGACGAACTGTCTTTGCTAGTGGCTGCCTACGGACTTGATATAATAAATTATTCTGAGTCAGGTATTCTTCCATTTGTTTATAAATAATTTTCTCTAGAATTTTGGAAGCCAGATTTAAAATGGAAACAGGTCTATGATTACTAGGTTTGGTTTTTTTTTCATTTTTCTTATAAATGGGAACCACCCTTGCAACTTTCTAATCATTAGGAATGACCCATGGTGTATTGTCAGATTTATAATATGTGTCAAGGGGAAGAAATTACCAAAGTAGCCTTGGATGGATCCATATTTAGCAGAATATCGAGGATTTCTTGTTCCTCTACTGCTCGAAGCTTAAATTAATTAGGCTTTACACCTTTGTCAGAATAATATTTATAAATAAACTCACTACCATATTTCCCTTTAGCTGCAGGTAATATTTGCCAACAAGGTCATCAGCCACATTATTAACAAAATTATTAAATTATGTGGTGGAGTAGGCTGGTCCCTGGTTCATCTGGTCCGATTGTATTGCATGTGCATGTCTGCATGCTCTAGATTTGGTGCACATGGTTATAATAACATCATCATCCTTTATTTGCAGGCTACATCCTATTGAGAAGATGTTGTGGGATGGAGGTACCAAGAGTGAAGCAGTTGCCATGGATACATGACAGCACTATCGTCTCGATGTGCTTTGATTACTCGGCAACATGGCTTCTTGTTTTCACTCAGTCATGTGATCTCTACATTCTGCCTGCCTTATTATTGTTGGTATGAGTTGCGTTGCTTATTCATGATTCTGGGTCTTACATACATGTACAGTAATGCCCTAAATAATCAACTCCTTAACCACAGCAGAATTATGGGTAATTTTTCAGGATTTAGTCGGAGATATTTTCCGAATAAATCCTGAAAATTCTGCTGTGGTTAAGGAGTCAATTATTTAGGGCATTACTGTATGTGCTACATGCATGAAGAGTCTTGTTTTAGGGAGCATATTACCTAGATTATCATCACCACCCCTCCCTGATATTTCAACCCACCTCAGTGTAAATGTAATCTAATTAGCACCATAGCAGCCAGAGAGTTTAAAGATACACATGGAGGGGTCTGCACCTGTTGAAATAAACTTTGGAAATATCAGTGATGTCTGTGTTTATACAAATTACCAACTTTTCTTCAAATGGACCCCTTCACATGTATTTAAATAGAACAATAAGACAATAATAATTTAATTGATTAATTTTTTTACAGCTATTACACATTACTGACATGTGTGTGTAATTAGTAGCAGCTGGTACAATGTATACATTTATTTATATAGAGCAGTATAGAGAAGGACTTTTCTTAATTGCTGACTGGCACACAGATAATAAATAATAAAACAAAAATACATCCACCTCCCCAATTTCAAAGAAAATCCAATGATAATCTAGGTATTTAATTTTTAGTCGAGTTTTTTTCCAAAACTCGACTTATAGTTTGATGAGGGACGGTGGCGGACGGACGGGCGGGCGGGCGGGCGACGTGTTTTTCTTATAACTCAACCGTTTATTGACGGATTAAAAATAATTTTGGTGTGTGAGTACATATCCATGCACGTAAGCTGCAGACAAATCGGGTTCGTCCGCACATTTATTACAGAGTTATGGCCCTTTGCCATTTTTCACTGATTTTAGGCTCGTTAGCGCAACAACTTCAACAAACGTTATCTGATTCGATTGAAATTTGGGATATAGGTGTCTCCCAAGAATATCTCGGACGAGTTCGAAAACCGGCCTGGTCCGATAAAATTTGATAGAGTTATGGCCTTAATTAGTCATTATTCATTTTCAGATCGTTAGCGCGATAACTTCAACAAACGTTATCCGATTTGATTGAAATTTGGTATATAGGTGTCTCCCAAGAATATCTCCGACGAGTTCGAAAACCGGCCTGGTCCGATAAAATTTGATAGAGTTATGGCCCTTAATTAGTCATTTTTTCACAAATTTTCAGCTCGTTAGCGCGATAATTTAACAAACATCATCCTATTTGATTGAAATTTTGATATATAGGTGTCTCCCAAGAATCCCTCGGACGAGTTAGAAAACCGGCCCGGTCCGATAAAATTTGATAGAGTTATGGTCCTTAAGTAGTCATTTTGTACGAATTTTGAGCTCGTTAGCGCGATAACTTCAACAAACGTCATCCGATTCAACTAAGATTTGGTATATAAGTGTCTTCCAATAATATCCTGGACGAGTTCGAAAACCAGCCTGGCCCAATAAAATTTGATAGAGTTATGGCCCTTAATTAGTCATTTTTCGTGAATTTTTAGCTCGTTAGCACGATAACTTCAACAAACGTCCTCCGATTTGTTTAAAATTTGGAATAGACATACTTGCCAAGAATATTTCGGACGAGTTCGAAACCAGCCTGGCCCGATAAAATTTGATGGAGTTATGGCCCTTAATTAGTCATTTTTCGATTTTACCTATTAATTAGTCTACCGATACTGATGCACACCAATTGGCGGTAGCCACTGGCGGTAAGCCACCGAAAACGAGACACATCATCTCTGATGCCACCTCTTGTTATGTCATAAAAGACTTAATACAAACAAAAGCTTTCAAGTTTGGAATGATTAGTTGCATTGAAATACACAACTTTGTTCATTCAGATGACATTTGTCAAGTTACACCTGTTTTCCACTTCAAATTAGGCCATTCAACAAAGATTACTTGTTTATCATAGGTTTTTTTCTTGTAACAGGGACAGGCATGCTTTTGTTGATGTTCATTGAGTGGTCTTAACTATAAAATTGAGTTTTCGGATCATAACATTGTTTACAGTATGTCCATGCCATTAGGCTGTTTATTGAATATATGCATACTGTCTGAACTACAATTGCATGAATAGGAGTCCTTAGTGTGCAATGTTTTCTTGTATGCCATCATCAAATATTAGTCCTTAACAAAATTATTTCAGTTTTTTTTACTAACCTGATCACCAAATATTCCAGGTGGTGAAAAAAAAAAGATTAAAAAAATTTATATCTGATTACTCGGAGCTTTGATGGGTGGGTTCCTCGAATCAAATATTTTTTAACCCCGAAGCCAAAGAAATAGTAATTGAGGAGTGTTAATTCGGAATATGCATCTTTAATTGATGAATTTATGTCTGCATTTTTAGGATCCCAAAGCAAATGTTGAACAGCTGTGGATAAAAAATGACTTAACTCTGGTGTGCTCATCTCTCCCTCTCAAAGGTAAACTAAATTTAATCCTTCCATGACGGGAGCTTCCTGAAAGTTTGCAAAAACCCTGTGCCAATGCATTTTCTTATATATGTGAGTCTCCCGTAGGGAGACTCGCATATATAAGAGAATGCATTGGCCTAATAATATATACCTTGATCTTGTAAGCCAGTGCATTCTCTTATATATGCAAGGCTCACATATATAAGAATGCACTGGCACAGAATATTTAATGATGCACCAGCACAACTCCCCTCATGAAAGGGTTTTAAAGTGTGTTGAAATTAATGGTAGTTATATAGAGGTTAATAGCTAAAAACTGTACATTAATCCAGGGAATGGATTGATCGAAGCCATAGGCTGATGTTGATACAGTCGCTGAAATTGATGGACAAAATATGTTTTCAGACAAATCTGTTGCATCAGCTTTTTATTGATTGAAAACAAGAAACCTGATGCATGCCATATAATTTGTTTGTTCTGCCTTATGTTGCATTGAAAATAGCATCTGTCCATTGTGTGCATTAATGGATACAATGTACAGTAATGCCCTAAATAATCGACTCCTTAACCACAGAGAATTATGGGTAATTTTTCAGGATTTAGTCGGAAATATGGCTCACAGAGCTTTCCGATGAATGGCAACAAGCCATATTTCCGACTAAATCCTGAAAAATTACCCATAATTCTGCTGTGGTTAAGGAGTCGATTGTTTAGGGCATTACTGTACAGAGCTTTCCGATGAATGGCAACAAGCCATATTTCCGACTAAATCCTGAAAAATTACCCATAATTCTGCTGTGGTTAAGGAGTCGATTATTTAGGGCATTACTGTAAGAGACGTGTCACAGCCGTCCGAACGCCTTAGTTATATGTTATTGTCTGTAATCTAATTACAATGCAACATAAGCAACAGATTCATCTAAACACTACTTTATCTCATTTAAATCATGGGTCCATCCAAAAACACATCTCTTATCAGAATGGTTTAACCCAAAATAAGCCCCCAATAGTGGAGATATATCATGTATTGGTCTAGCTCACCTGCTTTAATATGTTCAGTGCCATTGGCACCAAATGTCCCATTGTTCCTATTTTTCATGCCCTTCCATGACTGGAGCTTCCTGAAATTTTGCGAAAACACTTTGCCAATGCATTCTCTTATATATGCGAGTTACTAATATTTAAGCGAATGCATTGGCCTAGCAATATTTACCTTGTAAGTCAGTATATTCTCTTATATATGCAAGGCTCCCTATGGGAAACTTGCATATATAGAGAGAATACACTGGCACAGGATCTTTAATGTTGCACCAGTGACAGCTCACATTGTCAGTTTCAAAGCATGAAATTGGTTGTCGGTGAATAACGTCGCACTTCCTCGTGTTCGTTTATATTAATATTGTGTAATATGCTGACTAAATCCTGAAAAAAAATGACTATAATCGCCATCTCACAACCCGACCCCCCCCCCCCCACCCTATGCCCCACCCCCTCTTGCCCATCTCTATACGATACTACACACATTGTAAGTACGCACCCGCACTATATACACCCAATATACGTACACATAACACTGTATCATTATATAAGGATTAACTGTCATGTGGACTGTTTTTATGGAGATTTAACCGTGAGGTAAGTGGTCATAACTTTGGGTTTTACATACAAGTTATGACCACTTACCGCACGGTTAGATCTCCATAAAAACAGTCCACATGACAGTTAATCCTTATATTTATATACATTTAGCGAAAAAGCCACTTTTGTAAATGTATTTAAATCGAAAAGTGTATCGTGACAAAACCAGCCCAAAATATCCCATAGCACCCTTGGCAAAAGTTAACAGGAACAATTGAAACCCGATGATTTATTAAGTCAATCCTGCGCGAATCCAAATGCGCCCAAAACATTACGCGTTCGTCTTTCCAAACCCAAATGACATATCGATGTTGTTATGAGCTTGCAGTTATAAGCCGTTGCACATTCACCGAGAAATAATTGCAACTAGCCACGTGGGCGCCGACCAATCAGAATGCTGGATTTAGTGATGACAACACTTAGTATGTAAATATACAAGCATAAGGGCCCTGCCCTTGCAAGTTGAACTTTTTGTGGGGTCCTGTTGTTATATATCTATTATAATTATATTGAATACGAAATAAATCTTATTGAATCTTGAATCTTGACCATGTCGTAATTAATCAGAAGTTAATTTGAAGCCATTACAATATTTACTGGAACAGCTTGACAGGTTAGATCCATTTCTGTCCATCACTCTCTTTAATTGTAAATGACTGAATCTTCAGAGTAGGTGTACGAATTAGGTCTCGATCCTATTCTTGTGATTGTTGTTTTTGATATTATTTACAGAAACACATTTTTGGTTTAGTGGAAAAATCATTATTATGCTTGCGTTAAAATGACTTGATCTATATGCCTAATAGTAAATTTGTAAATTTTGTTAGATGAAATGGGTATCATATCATAAAATAGCTCTTTGTGTCAAAAATTGAAAAACAAAATTCTTAATGGTTTTGACAGTAACTGTTGGTTTTGAAGCTGTTAATGTATACTGTATTGACAGTGACTGGTGCTCTTATAAAATTTCAAGATGTCTATTCTATTGTATTCCTATTTTGCATGCTTGAAATATACTGGAAATGAACAGATATTTGATTGCATTGGATAAACAAGGCCCATTTCAGCTGGATAGTTGTGTGTCTGACATTTGCAGAATGAGGTGCACAGTGGGCTAGCATCACCAAATTCACCATCTGGGCCCATACTGGGGACCTGCTTAGGCCTCATCTTCTGGGGAGTATCTATGGTCTTAAGTTAACATTTGTTTTTAGTTCCTATTTCCCTTCTGTTCAGTTTATATATCCCCCAATTTGCAGAAGATAAAATGCAGAACCGAGGTGACTAATGGGGGAACATCAACTTCAACTGGGGAACTACTTAAATCTTATCCTAGGTCTCCCATAGTCGTTGAGGCCTAAGCAGATTTGCAGAATGAGGTTCCCAGAGGGTGAATCTGGTGATACTAGCCTGTCATGTAGGATAGAATAACTAAATTCACCATCTGGGGAGCTCATTTTGCAATTGTCAGACAAACTATATCCAGACTTGGCCCCTTGTAGCAGAATTATGGGTAATTTTTCAGGATTTAGTCGGGAATTTGGCTTGTTGCCATTCATTGGAAAGCTCTCACTAAGAGAAGTCGATTATTTAGGGCATTACTGTACCAAAAATATCATTCAGATAATAAAAGTGTTTTCTTTTTGAGTTGTAAATATTATGGATGTTTATTGATGATTTTCAACTTCATTGTTTGAACTTGTAGGAAAGCCAACAACGGTGACATGGTGGCAAATGCTCGATGACCTCCATATTGGAATTGTTGCGAGCAATGTAAGTCTTTATATATACATGTACTTGCGACTTTCCTGCTTAGATGAGTTGCATATACATGTATCGATATATATATAAATGAGAAGGATCTGTCTGTCTATCTAAATTATGTGCATGCATGATGAATGACAATCTCTCAAGCCGTAAGTTTAAAGTGCATTGGAAAAAACCCTACATGTGTAATTGTCACTCAGATATGATTCAAATGAGCAGTTCAAAATCACATGATATATTACAAAGTAGCATTACCACCTCAATTTCCTCATCACTGTTTGAACATCTGTCAGATTATAAAATTCATTTTTCATACTAGTCAAACTTTGGGTACTTCTGATCAAGTCGACTTACTTGTTCAATAACATCAATCATTTCAATTCATATTTAATATGTAGTTCTGTTTATTGACTCATTTTGTAGGCAGGAGAGATTTATTTTGTTGACCTCAAGGAAAAGAGATTAGTCATGAAGAATTTACATGTAAATGGTAGTATCTCAAGACTAGATATACTACAAGATGATGAACAACTCATTACACATTTGCTGGTATGTACTGAATTTTTATTGCCAAGATTGTAGCAAAATGGGCCTGAAGTTCTGATAAATTTCTTAAACTCATCCCTGGTGATCATAATCCGTCCAATATCCAGCGATGGAGAAGCTGGTCTGATTCCAAAGGAATTGGTTTTGTTAACTTGTTATCCATGCAAAGTGAGGATATCCAGATTTGTGTATATTTGGGCATGTAGCAGAGAGAGGTGGTTCTATATGCAGTGGTGTGATTTGCCGGTCATATTACAGTAATGCCCTAAATAATCGACTCCTTAACCACAGCAAATGGCAACAAGCCATATTTCCGACTAAATCCTGAAAAATTACCCATAATTCTGCTGCGGTTAAGGAGTCGATTATCTAGGGTATTACTGTATCTCTCTGTTTGGTCTTATCTCAAACAATACAACCTACAACACTGTGATATGGCCTAGTGGCTGAAACGAAGATAAACCCCAACAAACCAAGCCAATTTGGTTTAACCCTATCATGACTGGAGCTTCCTGAAATTTTGCTAAAACCCTGTTCCAATGCATTCTCTTATATGGGTGATTCTCGCTTATGGGGAGCAATTGATGAAGCAGCAATCTAGCATAAAATGTGTGTAAGTTACCATGACATAATGCATATGTGAATGTCAGGTCGAGTGTCCGACACCAAAAAAATAAAATATCACTGCCCGATAGTCAATCCCACAAAGACCAGAGCAGCTTCAGTGTGCAGAATCGATACCTACGTTACCGAAGCCAAGACTACATTCAGGTGTTTTAACACAATTTACATTGACTAAATAAGCCACTGAGCTATTCGCATCGCCTCAGATTACAGCGCTCGAGGCAAACTTTTAGAAATCGTTTGAGTTGCAACTGTCAGAAATATTGCATCAGAATTAAGATCAGTTTATGCCATGAAGCCAGAATGTGGATACCTATGTTACCACCGAGGACAGCGAGGTGTAATTTGTAACAAACGCAAGAGATACCTGTCTACCACCATACACAAATACCCACATGTAATTGTCATTCGGGAGGGGTGATGAAATATAACAATTGATATTCCACATT
This sequence comes from Siphonodentalium dalli, assembly GCA_032622095.1. Taxonomy (NCBI): domain Eukaryota; kingdom Metazoa; phylum Mollusca; class Scaphopoda; order Gadilida; family Siphonodentaliidae; genus Siphonodentalium; species Siphonodentalium dalli. Next base: position 137,598,329 of record CP136061.1, on the reverse strand, counting down.
GTGAGTGTTGCCATATATATGTCAGGAAACCAATGGTTGTAAAACTATCGATACCTACGTTACCATGGTATTATGACACTACGACCTACATATTTTCATTTTATTTCGGTTACATATAATCTGGTACCCACCAAGGACCATTATGGGTGGTGGCTTGCTTTTGACATCCAATTATTGTATTTGCTGCACCCAGATGAAGTGTGAAATCGATACCTACGTTACCGATACCTACGTTACCAAATTTTTATGTTTTTTTTTAAGTTGCCCAAAACATTCCATTTTTCGCGTAGAATCAGATTAATTAAAGGCTGCACGTAAACAGATGTGAAAGTTAGCACAAATTATCAGCAAACAATATATATATGAGGTTTAAGAAGATTCAATCGAGTTTGTTTTCAATAGACCTAGCATATCTGGATATCGGTTTTGTTTTGGAAGTGTAGGTCAAGAATTACTAGCAAGTCTGCTGTTGTTGTGGGTATCAAACTTACATTTATGACAAATGAGAAAAAAACATCAGGGCATACATGTCTTCTTTGTTAAGTTTTAATGATATTGTCACTTTAGCACAATTAAAATGTGTTTATATAAACAAAAGTTGTACATTATGCAGGTGAAGATGTACCATGATTCTAACTCACAACCCTTTGATCCGTAGCATGATGCCAACGAAAAATGTGACATTTGACCTACTATACGCGCCATAACATAACACCATAAACAAAATATTATTTTTCAAATGTATATATATAACTTACATCGATGCACCATATATATAATTATAGTATATATATACACTGATATATATAATATATTAGAAAGTATGGTACCACGTTCGGTGCTTGCGCATGGTTCAATAGTCATTGTCGCCCGATCATTGGATAGCGATCTCTTAACCTGTATTCTTTCTCTCTGTTTTAGTTGTTGAATTAAACGTTTGTTCGAATTACAGTCTGCATATATTGACTAAACATTCATGTCTCTTGTTTGGTCGCACTGTTCCGTGTATGCTCGTGTAACACAATGGGCGCAGCTCATCGGACGTTCTCACGTGATGCACTGCATTGTTTATATTTGAAACGATGACGGTGAAAATCAGAATGTCCGCACATTCAAGTTCAAAAGTGCATGATTCTATAGGAAACGCGCCAGAAGTTAAGTTAATCATTAATTCCAAATTAAATGAAACATACTCTCATTATCCAATGTTGCCACCAATTGTGCGATATCTACGTTACCATTCACATATATGTAAGCCATTCGCCAAATTATTGAAATTGAAAATATATACCGGTATAGATTGAATTCCTATAAGTGATTGTCAAATTATCTCACCAGGTACGAGGAAAAAGTAACATATTAAAGAATATGACTATAGATATGCATTACACTCGTTTCTTACCATGCTTGCTATGCATGCCATGCAGGCGCTTGTAACATGTGAATAGTAGGTTATATTGTATTTTGGTATGAAAACTAACTACATTGTACATAGAAAGTCAATACTATATTGCAAATGTATATGCAATAACTTACATGGTTGTTCCAATACATTTTATGTCACATATGAACATTGGCACAGCGATACCTACATTACCAAATTATTGTCCCATTCCGAGGTAGAATATGTCAGCCCATATGCCAGGGGCATTAGTAAAGCCCCGGTTCCATATTCCCGATTTTCTGTCCCGAATTAGTATATTCGGCACCAATTCGGGACAAGACCAAATAGGCAGCATTCGAGAGAATTCTGGACGAGTTTTTTTCCAAAAGCCGCCGAACTGATGACAAAATTTAATTGTCCCAAACACATGCCGAGTATTCCAGAATGCTTCCGAATTTCTTCCCGAATGATAAAGAATTATCCCGAACTGATACCGAAATTTCGTGCAAGTAGCTGCCGAATTGCCCAGATTACTACCGACTTGTTGCCGAATACCCCGAATCAATGCCGAACTGGTACCGAATTGATGCCGAATAAATATCGAATTGGTATTCAATTGCTGCCGAACGTCCCGAATTGATGCCGAATTTTGCAGATACACCGGATCTCAGTATAAAAGCAGCCACACATGGCGAATTCGGGAATAAACTACCGAATACTGCCGACTACTCCAGAATATCCACCCGAATACTGCCGACTACTCCCGAATAGGTGCCGAATTGCTCCCGAATTTCTCCCGATGATTGACAAATCGGGAGCGATTCGGCTTGGTTCCCGATAGTTTTGAACATTTCAAAACTGTCGGGAGCGAGTCCAGAATCGTCCCGAATCGACCCCGATAGCACCGATATCCCCGATCATGTTCGGGGGTAAAAATTCACTGTTCCGACTCGTCCCGAACTTACTCCACAATTTTTGCAAAATTATGATTCGGGAGTCATTCGGGAACATTCGGGGTGGAAAATCGGGAATATGGAACCGGGGCTTAACACCGTGATTTTATTCGCAAATAGTATCTCAGTATAAGATTTTGTCATAACCGTGCGACAGAGGTAGTTCTTTGTCAACCAGGAGTCAATTGAACTACTTTTAATTATAAAATTCACAAATATTAGTCATTTTTTCGACGATTTCCTACTCTATCAATATGATTCGCTGGGTACACAGTCTCCTCATTTTTCACTTAATCAGATGGAAATATAAATCTATGTTTACCAGCTGTGTCTCATTTGAAATAAGTTAGCTTCCGGAGTCGAATTTCTTGTTAACTTCAACACAATGATCATTAACAGAAGATCAACCAATCGGTAACGTAGGTATCGGGAGGAAATTTTTTGTATCGGTGTCACCTTTATTGGAGAAGCCAAATGTTAGAATCCCTCTGAGTGGTGTTGCTGAAAATTATTTTAATTATTATTTGTGTCCAACAGAACAAAAAAATGTTGTCACCAATTGCCCTAGCGCAGTTTTATTTTTTGACATTTTTTTAACTGCAATTGTACCCCATAAGCGAGAACCACCCATATATACGAGTCTCCCATAAGGAGCTTCGCATTTATAAGAGAATACATTGGCCTAACGATATTTCCCTTGACATTGTAAGCCAGCAAATTCTCGTATATATGCGAGGCTCTCTATGGGAGACTCGCATATACTAGAGAAAGCAATGGCACAGGGTATTTAATGCTGCACCAGTGCAGCTCTTGACGTCAAAGGGTTAACCCTTTCTATAAAGTACTCATTGATGAGGAAATGTTCAGATAATAACTTTAAAGTGATATGAAACACTCCAGTTGGGTGATAAAATATAAATGGTGAAAAAGGTTGCTCAAGGTAGTTGTTTTTACGAATATTAATAAAAATTTACAGCACACATTGTCATTTTTATATATTAATTAATTAAATGCAATGACTCTTGATGGCGAACTCATTTCCGTTAGTTTATCGCATCCCGAATTGAGATGTAAATATTTACAATTAAGCGAAGTTCAGATGATGATTTCTATGGAGTGGTATGGTGGATTTCTTTGAGTTTTTCAGTGATGTTAGTATAATGCTACATTCCCACAGTTGGCATAGTGCCTGGGTACTAACTTGTCAGTTTTCTGCACCCGAACAAGTCCATAATATGTCTTTAACATCTGACCATAGATTGTTTCCCACCATTAATTGAATATGAATCATTCTGCTGTTGTATTATTTGTTTTTCTGTTTGCCATCTGCTTATATATCATGAAAACCCCTCCAAATGAATTATAGACCGTTCCAATGTATACTTTTAAAACTGGGTGTGAGAATCCGTTTAGTATAGAAAGGGTTCAAAATTCTTGCTTTTGCTCAGCATGTGTAGTGTAATATTAAAATATCAGAATATTTAGATTACAGATAACATTGGATGCCAGTGGCGAGTCCTTTTGGAGACATCTCGTGAAGACGACCTCCTCCTACTCATTGATAAAGACATCACAACACAGAATCTTACAGTCAGCAATGTCAATCTCTTTCTCTTATCATCTGTACTAAATTCATCAGGTATATATATGTAGTATACAACTAATAAACATACCAATTCACTACTTAATTGGATCTATAGCTAGAGGATCTTTGAGGATGTACAACTTTCCATGCAGTTTCTTCCTCCTTCTTGGAGACCAACTAGAATTGAAACTTTTATTTTTATACCACAATATACAATTTTGGGGGATCATAGAAATAAGTGGTGTCCATCTATCTGTCTTACCATTCATTTGTACATCTGGCCATCCATCCATCCATCTGAAATGTTTATTGTCCTGATAATAAATTGAAAATTATTTGACAGAATTTTATGAAACTTGGTATGTGGTCTTCATATGAGAAAGTCCTGCTCAAGTTTGAATATTGATCCGGTCCAAACATTTCTGATGAAAATTTAGCACGATTAAGCAATTACACATGTACTGCCGCATTACAAGACTCTGGACAGTCAATACCCAAACACATGGCATTAACTTCACAAGGTAACAGAATAGAGTTATAGATCGAGTTATACTTTCATTCAGTCGCCACCGTACTGTGAATTCAATCTGGTGGTCACAGTCAATGACGCAGGCTGTCACATGTATCTATCCATTTCCACAAACTGTAAGAAACAGTAAGATTCCATTTAATACTTAGTACTATATAATTTTGTCTTTGAGTATTCTTCCGATGTTTAGAGACAAAAATATAATATTCTGAGTACCGGTAATGTAATAGTACAATTTCAGAACAAGTCAGTGCATATAAAACAGGATATAAATGTTAAGATGTGAATACCTACATGGTAGCATAATACCTATCCTGGTCAGGATTGAAGAGTGCGACTGGTACGAGAATTACCGTTTACGTAAATTCATAAAAAATATGCTAGAAAAAACGTGCCTAACCTCCATTGTTGGAAAACTTCTTTCAGTACGCTGCAATAACCAATAGCTCAAAACTTATTGTTAGGATTTTAATAAGTGAAGATTTGATCTGTCGGCTGGCAGCCATCTTGGATTTTACTCTTTGCATCACTAATCCTAAAATAAATTGGCACATTCTACAGGCCGCATCCGTCATCCGATCATCACCAAACTTCAAATGGATCCACGGGACCTCTAAATGGGTGCTTACCATTTTTAACTGAATTCTGTTAAGAAACGTGGATGGTTTAGAGAGATGTTCGGTTTATAGAAAATTGTGCCACCATCGAAATATATACCAAGTGTCACCAAGACACAAAGACAGCATTATTGATTAATGTGACTTAATTGAATCAATTAAGAGAATCAACTAAAAATATTAATAACACATGATACAAAAACGTGATATAGATAAACATGATAATACATAATATAAGACATGTAAACAATCAATTTTATGGTGAAACAGTCAGACTTCATGAAGAAACTATCTAGCGTTGACTGTATGTGCACATGCTGACTTGATGATAATTTTTTCTGTCATTGCTTTCATTTCCATGATGACATTCACTGTGCAGTGGAAGATCAAATCAAACTGTATGGTGATTACACACCACAATCGTGTACTTATAGCAAATTAGTATTTGGACAATTGTTGTAAAAATAGAATCCAATTAACTCTGTGCTGTTATTCTCTGTGAAGTCACCATTATTTACTCAATGTGTGAAATAACCACAGATATATGATCAGACACCTGTTGTTACAATCCAGTTCAAAGCGTTTGCCGAACAAAAGACCACTAATTAAATCGGTACTCTTATACAATAGTATGAAACTACAGTACCTGTATGCACCCTTATTCAGTTTTGAGAGGTGAAAATTAATAGACCTGATCGCTCAGTTATGGACTAACAAATCTGTCCGATATTCAGAACAGAGAGGTTCCGATTTACAGAGGTAATTATTAGTGAGAATGCACTTGGGTGAATTCGGGGCCGGACAAAGTTCGGAATTGAGAGGTATTCTGTTCATAGAGGGTCAAGTTTGGAGAGGTTTTATTGTATAAGAATGACGTTAATTGGTACCAATTTGGATATAAGTTATGTTATGTTCCACCAACTAGAGACACTGCATATAATTCACATACATCAAATTTGGATGTCAAATTTATGAAAATAAAACTTTTAGTAAGATTATACTCGATTATATCTGAATCACTTTGAATTTCTGCTGCTTCTGTGACGTGCCATATCTCTATTTCAGACCGGGATGGCCAGTTCACTCCTCACACTCTCCGACGGTTCAGCAGATCAGTGACCCTGAGTCCACAGTTTGCCAAAGGCAGACATTTTGTGTCTGCTCATTGCTCCAAATCATCAACATTTCAGGTAAGTTCTATACATCTGTATGTAGGCCATGTTTCCAGGGACTGGATAGACTTTTTAGCTCACCTGAGACGAAGTCTCCGGTGGAGCTATAGTCATCACTCCTCGTCTGGCATCCGTCCGTCCGTCCGTCCGTCAAGAATCGTCTTCTCCTCCAGAACTGTAAGACCGAATGGGTTCATATTTGGTGTGGATGTTCCCTAGGTGACTCACATTCAGATTTGTTCAAATGAAGTCACAAGGTCAATTAGTTGCGAAACTAGGGCCACAACTGTATTTCCTCCATAGTAATTCTTAGAACATTTTCTTTTTATGAACCATTGGGCCGATTTAGCTTTAATTTAAATCCTTGCTTAATTTAAAAAAAAAATGAAAAAATGAAAAAAAAAGAGAAAGAAATTAATTTCAAAATGAAAAATGGGAAAAAAAATTCATTTTAATCTTTGAATTTTTTTTAGACACACCATCAACCCCCCCCCCCCCCCCCCCCCTCCTCCACCACCACCCATCCCTGCCACCCCACACCAGATCCCTGCCTAGTTCATCCCATTTAAAGCTGTCTTTTGACTACAGTGGTAGCTATTTGACATGCCATGAACTGGCCTTACTTCCTACAGCTGTAATTAACTTTTAATTAACTTTTATCTCAATATCCACATTTCTCCTGGCTGAGAGTGATATGTGCATGACTGAAATTTAATCCTATGTGTTTACTGCAATTTCAAATATACAACTGTACCTGTTTGACAGTTCACACCTTTATTATTATTATTAGTATTAACCATTTCATGACCAGAGCTGTGCTGGTGCAGCAATAAAGACCCTATTCCAATGAATTCTCTTATATATGCGAGCCTCCCATATATAAGAGAATGCACTGGCATTCAAGGTCATGGAAATATTGTTAGGCCAATGCAGTCTGGCATCCAAATAAATCACACATTTCCTATTCTCACAGGGATTAACACACAGGGTTGGTGGGGGGTTTACAGATTTTTTCAATGAGATGTAATATCTCCGTCCAAGGTATCTTGCCCACTGAACTATATGGTATATCCCCAATATTAACAAGGAAGGGTTAACAAACCCGCGTTGAAAACGGAACGAAAATTTGTGGTACATTTTATCCTGTTTCCTGACCGGTAACCTCCGATGACGTCATCTCCCAATGTCCATATAAACTCGACGACAGATTGTTATTCTTCACTTTTTCCCTTGTTAACGGAAGGAACACATCGAAGATAAGTTGACAGTTTTTTGTGTTATACAAAAAACATTATTTCCGTTAATTATTATGTTGAATTGTGCAATTGACTCGCGTTGCTATAGCGATTAGCGTCCATGTTTTTAAACGATCGAGAACGTTCATAATTCAACGAATGCATCTTTTTTCTATTTGTCGTGGAACGGACGAATAAATTTTTCAATAATAGATGCACATTTGGATATGACTAAAGACGCTAAAAATCTTTATAGCACGAATCAATTGGACACATGTGCGATTTTCTGTGGTCGAAGCAAAAAATTACCACGTGCGTCGCTTGGTTAGTAACAGTATCACGAAATTAAGTGACTTACTTTCAGCGGTCTGACGGCTTGGTAAACTGTAGCTACAATTTATTTATCAAAAAGAAAGCAGTATTGAAATCTTATGAAAGCGGATTGTAAGGATATGAAATATATCCTGGCTTTGTGTGAAAACTCTTTTCGTTTTAAGTCATTTCAATTTCCATATTTTTTACAAATTCAAAATGGCATCTGTCCAAAAAATTTGGTAGATTATAGTCGCCAAAGACAGAATGATATATGCACATTGGAATATGACTAAAGACGCTCATCTTTATTGCAATAATCTATTGCATACATGTGAAATGTATTCCATGGTCCAAGCGGAGGAAACACGAGCTATGGCTTGTGCGATAAGGTATCACAAAATTAGGTGACTTACTTTCGGCTTCTGACGGCTTCGTCGCTACAAGCTTTATGTATACTAGAGTGTAAATTGACACTTGTGAATAATTTTTTCATTGTTTCAACTTAACAATATTAGTTTACAATATTGATTTCGTGCAAAACAATCGATAGGTGCTTATCATTATCAACATAAAAATAACAGATTGTTAGCAATTGTCAGAAATCGGTCAGATACCAAGCTTGTCAGGCTGAAAAGTCTCATTCAAGATCACTGAATACAGATCAGAATGCAAAATCCTGACTCCCCCCCCATTACAACACTTGTCCAGGTATGTTGTCGGGGGTGCAGTACGATGCACGATCGGGCGCGAACAAGTTAATAGCTGATCCGTGTACACGCCTCTGAGTGTGCACATTAAAGAATGCTACTGGAGTCGCCACAGATCCCTGTAGCTCCCCTAGAGCTGCTTCCCCTCATTTCGAGGGTCCCAAGAGAAGAGAAGAACCTTTGAGACCAGGACACTGACACTTGTCGATATATAGTGTTCCCCTCATTGGCGTAATTAGCACTCGGGGCGATAGTCACACCAAACAGGGCGCGGGTTGGGGCTACCCATCGAACCCATTGGCCACAGTTGGTGCGCTCTCTGGACTATCGAACGGGACACCAATTCATATCATCGGCAGGTATGACTGTGTTCTGCTCTACTAACCTGGACCAGTGCGTCTACAACCAGATGGTTCCTGCATATCTACAGATAAGAAGAACCAGATACAGAAGATCTTTCCCTGTAGCTTCCCTAGAGCTGCTGTTCTCCTCGTTTCGAGGGTACCGCTGCCTCTGAGACAAGGATACCTGTCGAGGGTGATCCCCTCTTTGGCTTAGCAACTCGGGGCGATAGTTACCTCAAACAGGGCGCGGGTTGGGGCTACCCATCGAACCCGTTAGTCACAGTTGGTGCGCTCCCTGGACTATCGTAAGGGATGTCAATCTGCTCCCTCGGGTCGACCGTTGGCGGGTTGGCGTGCCCAGGTGCGGCCGTGGCTTCCATCTAACATTTGAACCATGCCGTCCATCGCTACAAGTCACCATCTCGGGGTCAGCACCGCTGGGGGTGAGAACACCCTGTCCCTATTATAATCCTATATGCCTTCAGTCCCTGCTGGGCTTGGGCTGGGGTTGAAATTCCCAAGCATGCTTCCTCCTTGTTGGCCAACTCCAGGTCTGTGGGCCTGGAATTCCAGTTACTGGCCGCCTTCTGATCAAATAGCAGCCAGTACCTTCGGGTTTGAATCCTATTAAAGATGCACAAGAATTTGTTCCCCGATGCCGTTGTAGTAGGAGGCATGCTTCGGATCCTGCCCCTCTTAACAACCCATCGCCAGTTCGGACTGATGGAGATCGGGATCGGGACGAGCTGTAGCTCTATCCCCGAGGTAAAAAGGCTCTGGACATTCATTTGGGGTCACCCATCCATGCGCTCACGAGGGAGCTCAGATAGTTGTTCAGGGTTCTCTGATGCAGACAAGTGTCGCTGTAGCCGAGTGGTTAGGCCATCGGACTGCAAACCGAGCGACATGAGAGCGGACCAGGTATTCAAAAGTTTTATTGTTCTCGGATTGAGCAGAGTTCAGCTCCTTGCTTTATATGTTATTGTTTCTTTCAATGTGCCCTCCGGCTGGAATAGAGTGTCACCCGTGTCGATAGTCTTCAGGAATAATCTTTGGATGATGGGTCAGTCATATCATGAAGAGCGGTACTGATACAATGGGTCACTATATGGATCCATCCTATGCTCATCTTCAGAAAGCAACTGGTTTCCTATCTTCACGATTCACATTAATAACGTTGTACGCTCTTCATACGGACAGAAGATCCTTACCAGATGCTTCCCCTCGTGCGAGGTATTCACTAGCATTGGGTGTAGGATGCCAGATCATATGCTCCACCCACTAGCTTCACACTTCAGGTGATGGTTGTCTCAAGAACAAGGTGCAATCGGAGGGGCACCCCATCCGTCCCAGAAGGGGTACCTTGGACCATCGACCCGTCGGGGGTCCGTCAGAAGATCAAGAATAGAGAGAAAAGAAAACTGGGTCTTTGTTTTTCAATAGTTCAACCGGTCATCTGTTTCGGCTGGTTTTGGGCTTGTGCCACAATCACGTTGCATGTTTCCTGTGATTTCTCAGTTGGGTTTAATTTTGGAGCTAGCCAGTATTTCAACATATTGAATATCGCCAGGTTGGGAAATGAAAGCCTTCTTGAAATCATGAAACATATAAATGCCAGGCTCCAAATGCATTTCCTTTTGGGAGAATCGAAGCGGAAGCAGGTTGGTCATACAGCACTGAACTTTGAAAAGTTCGCGAGCATCATTATGGGCATAGGTTTCGTGGTTCTCATTGAATCTCAAGGCTTGCAACCACTTGTTGCCTACTTTAGCGGACAGTTGAATAGACGTAGCCTTTCTAAACGGTCTATCTGATTTCTTCTCGTCCCCTTATCTTCTCTTCTTCTACATGACATGAGACACATTGACAGCGACGGTGGGGCTTCATTTAGACCTTTCAATTTGTGAATGACTGTTTATGGTCCATAATATTTTTCTGATTCATTAGGATCCTCTTGTTCACGTATTCAATGGTTTATTACAGATGTTCCGAAATTGGTTGTATGCACGAGCTAGTGTCCACACGCGGGTGTCTCCATTGGTATTCAAGGCGGTCATTCGGACTACGTAAGCCTGTAATTTGCTCAATGTTGTGGCTAATATGGGCAGGCAGGGACTTCCTTGACGGGTCACCTGCAAATGGGGTAATTCCACGAATAGCTTATTCCTGTACTTCCTGGTTATAGGGTCAATGCAACGTTTCCTTTCTAGTACTCACTAATACTACACGGCCCTATTTGAATCTACATTGGTGGGTCATCTTGGCACATTTGATTTTTCTGGTGCTTTCTATAAACAGCATTGTCATGTGCTCTGGTCATCAGAGCGACTCTAGGTTTCCTACAAATGGTCTTTTGGTTCCAACAATTACATGTATGGTTCCCTATATGTCGGATTAGGTCAGTATTCTATACATTCAAATTCTTCGGGATGTATTACAGGGGTGGTGCAATCGACTATTTCGGCGAGAGTCTCTTCCCAGTCACTAGTATAGATTCTCGGTCCATGATATCTCAATCCTTATCGACAATGGCATATCTCGGATTACTGGGTGTCTGGGCTCTTTTTGAGCTTGTAGCCATTTTTTCATCGGGCTAGATCTCGTACTTGGACTCTGCCCCCTCAAGAATTGACTTTGGGAGTGGTTCTATGGTTTTTATAGGGGTCTCCTTTGTCCTTTGAGGCCTTTGCCTCTGGTTGTTTCTACATGTTCCTTATAAGGCTGGTTATTCCTTATAGTATTTGTCTACACATGGGGTAGCCCTTTAAATACATTATTGCAAAATTCTCAATTTTCATTTTCTATTTCATCAGGAAATAGATATTTCTTCCCTTCTGGGGGGGGGGGGGTTACACATGCCTTGTCCAGCAAAATACTCAGCTGATACATTGATAGCTCTAAGCTCCAAAAGGGAGGTCATCTCAGTCTCCATGTCTTTCGGGAACTATCGGTATCTACTTTATTTGCAGGATATTCAATCCAAGTCACCACTATTTGTTTAGTTTGGGCCCTCTGGTAGCTGGCCAACATGTATTAGTCTTCTGGTGTAATTACGTACATTGGCTTATGTGATATTGTATATATTGTAGGTTATCAGGTCAATCCAGTTCTTTGATTGAGGTGCGTAGAGGTGTTTATTTTTCCTCGTGGCCTGCACCTGCCAGAAAATTCTATATTATACCATATAGTTCAGTGGGCAAGATACCTTTGACGGAGTTACAATATTTTTCTAAATAAGTAAAATATATATCTCCTAGAAGTATCTTGCCCACTGAACTCTGAGCTCCCTCCCAGGGCTTCGCACCCACCCCGCTCACGAGGAATGTCCTAATGGGGAAAAAGTGAAGAATAACGATCTGTCGTCGAGTTTATATGGACATTGGGAGATGACGTCATCGGAGGTTACCGGTCAGGAAACAGGATAAAATGTACCACAGAATTTTCTTTCCGTTTTCAACGCGGGTTTGTTAACCCTTCCTTGTTAATATTGGGGATATACCATATAGTTCAGTGGGCAAGATACTTCTAGGAGATATATATTTTACTTATTTAGAAAAATATTGTTTTTAGCTGACCTGAGACGAAGCTCTAATCACCACTCCTCGTCCGTCGCCTGTTCATCTGTCCGTCCGTCCATCCATCTGTCAACAATTCTTTGAACATCTTCTCTAGATCCATAGGACCGAATTGGTTCATATTTGGTGTGGATGTTCCCTGGGTGACTCAAATTCAGATTTGTTCAAATGAGGTCACTGGGTCAAATAGTTGTGAAGCCAGGGCCATAACTCTTTCCCTCCATAGTAATTCTTAAAACGACTTCTTCTCATGCACCATTGGGTTGAATGGGTTCATATTTGGTATGAAGGGTCCTTGGGTGACTAGGGTTCAGATTTATTCAAATGAGGTCACTGTGTCAATTGTGGGCTGAGCCAGGGACATAACTCCAAAACAGAAATGTTTTTCAGATTTAATTCCTTTGCTCAATTTAACGAAGAAAAAAGAAACATTAAAAAAAAATTTAATGTTTTATTTTTAAATTTAATTTTGAAAAACTAACCACATTATAACATTCGCCACGGTACATCGACTCATCCCACAAAATTTAGTTGAAATCGGTCTAGAGGTCTGGGAGAAAAATCATGAACAGACAGATTGTTACCCTTGCCAATTGAGGGTTCGAAGTAAGTGTGTGTGCCCCTTTTACAAATGCTGTTCTTTCACATTCCGATGCCACAATATTATTTTAGAAGTTATCTCTTTCACTGACAATATAATTTGCCATTCTCTCTAATCACAGATAATGTTTATTTGTGTGGTACATTTCAATTTAAATTACATTAATTACCATGTGCTGTGTTCTATGCAGTTGTACAAGCAAGTGTTATATTATGTTTATATAGTCTATTGACTTCTTTTCATCTATGATAATGATGTGTCTGTATTATTCTGATGATTTCAAAAAACAAATATCAGAGGTGTCATGTTGATAACCCTTCCCTTAACTCAATCAGTGCCGGCGAAAGCGCCATCCATGTGACAGCGACGGATATATCCATCGCCCAGAACATCTCGTTTAAAACATGCTCTACTGGGCGAAAAACTCAGATTTAATATTGGTGGGGGGGCGGGGGGTTGGCAGGTGGTCTATTTATATGCGCATGCATGCGCATATTCAACTTGTAAACCATGGCCTAGCTGAAGATATCTCTGTTCAAACGACGTATCGGGAAGCTCCGTACGTTGAGGCATTCAGGAGATAGATCCATCTGAATATAGGTGGTGAATAATTGTGTTTTGTGGGCGTGACTAAAGTCTTGCAGAGTTCAAACTCTCTGAGAGGTCAACGTATACACCATACAGATCTGTTAATTGGAAACCGATTTCGATTGCGTAAAGGGCGATTAATATCAAGTCGGTCATTCCCTGATCCATCGAACACTTGGTTTAACACCAAACATTCGAGGAACGATGATTTGGACAATGTGCGCATTACGTCAATCAAACTATGTACCTTAAGGGGTTTGCCACGATGATAAATTACTATAGAAAACAGTAAGCTTGCTCTTATATCTTCTAATATATCGAACTGAAATTTGGTAGTGAGGGGTTTTTCGATGCGCTGAATTCGATAGAATTGTCACCGGGTTACTCCGATGGCCCAAAATGATGATTCATTGACGTTGTACATGTAGATATGTGTATCACATGAACGGGAAGTAAATGCCGCACAGTTATAGAACAATTGTTGTAGGCCTATTGAACAGAAGCGATTGATTTTCAAATTGTTTTCTGTTTTGGCATCTGCTTCTCTAGTAAATCGGTTATTGTAAACGTCATCCCATTTATAAAATTCGAAGAGTCTCATTTATCCCCCCCCCCACTTCTGATCCTTGCCACAACATAATGCTATGTTATTCCACCAGCAAAATAAATGCCTAAAACTGCACAGAATAGGTTAGTTAGATGGTCACATAAAACAGATTTGTAATTTCACACAATCGGTGTTAATTTGAAGTACTCGTTGCCGTGACAACACAAAATGTTGGACATGTGATGACCATATAGTACTTTCAAAGAACTTCGTGAGTAGGGCCTATAATATCAATTCCTGCTGTCAGTTCAATTATTTCCAATATTGAATAATCAAACTAAATATATAGCTAGTGTAAATTATGGCTTTTTCCACAGGAAACCTGGGTCCCAGCCAACGTTTTCCCCAGGAAACCTGGCACTGAATGAGTTAAATTTGTAACTTATTTTAATGAAAATGAACTCACTTCAACTTCTATAATATACCATTTGAGATTAATATATCAATGGATCTCATAGATTGGGATTTACATTTGGTTCAACTAGGGGCAGAAATAGGAGATTTAACACCCCCGCACTCACCCTGTCTATGCTGTGAATTCATGTTTGGTACTGGTATGTAGATTCCTGTATTACATATAATAATTTTGATATATACTGGTATTATCAGTAAGGTTTTGATAAATTTCCAACAGTTGGAGATCTTGAAGTACCATTTGTAATTTAGTTAGGTCCAGTTGGGAGGTAATGGGCAATGATCTATTGGGGGAAGGGGATGGATGTGCAATTAGAAATTTCAAGGTGGGCACCTCTATATCCCCTCCCACCATTCAACAAAGACCCTCTACCTGTGTCCCAGTTTAGAACTACTTGTTTTAAAGTGATTTGACAATTATTGACTATGGTAGTCTTCATAGTCCCAGTCTTCTCCGTATTTATGGTCTGGTGAGCGACCCACAGTCATTGACTGTCTTGTTGTTACACATCCATAGCTATATTTTGGTTGATTACATTATTTCAGCCCCTGTGGTAATTTCACCCAATTGCACTACAGTAATGCCCTAAATAATCGACTCTGTAACCACAGCAGAATTATGGGTAATTTTTCAGGATTTAGTCGGAAATATGGCTTGTTGCCATTCATCGGAAAGCTCTGTGACTAAATCCTGAAAAATTACCCATAATTCTGCTGTGGTTAAGGAGTCGAATATTTAGGGCATTACTGTAGTTAATTGGGATCCCGATTGATTGAATAACATGAATGACATCATGCATGAAAAAGTACTACAATATACAACTAGAATGTGGTTTGTGGTGTCTTGCCAACATAAGTTTGAACTAGTGGTGCTCTGCCCACTTTTGAGAATATACATATCAAATTTCAGTTCATGCATCGCTGAGATATTTGTGAGTATGGACAGAAAATCCCTATTATTTCCCGTTGCTCTCTTGCGCTGCTGATGGTCTTACTCTTAGTAATATCATACACATTGTTGTTTGACATATTTATAGAAAAAATATAGACATCTCTCATATTACGGGTATAAAGGCAATTGGTTGCTGATGATGTAATTATATGTACCAATTAGGTTAAATTACTCATTTGACTAGAATTATTTGTGTATGCCATTGCACTTCAGCCGTAAAAAAAAAACATCATAGACAATCGCAAATGCCGACACAACTAAATGACAAACGGTCATTGACTAGTCTTTGATTAACAAAGTGTCAATGTGCACATGCCCTTAGCGACTGATCTTCAGTCTTCGGAAACTTAAAAGGTCTATGTGGCAAATGTCATGTATCCCGAGATGCGCATTATAAAATAATGTCTTAATTGTTTTCCCAGTTAATTAATAAGGCATTTTAATAATCCATGTTTGCACATACATATTTCTCAGTGAAATTGTGTTTCAATAGAACCCTGCTCCAGATACTGTGTGTCTGGGTATGATTTATGTGCATCTTCA
Source organism: Siphonodentalium dalli (assembly GCA_032622095.1). Classification (NCBI taxonomy): domain Eukaryota; kingdom Metazoa; phylum Mollusca; class Scaphopoda; order Gadilida; family Siphonodentaliidae; genus Siphonodentalium; species Siphonodentalium dalli. The sequence continues at coordinate 137,582,208 of CP136061.1, read as the reverse complement.
AGCTTCATCTTTTGAACTTCAAGGAAATTTCCATAAATATGTTAGCGCATCACTGCCTCTGCGAAAAAAAATAAAAATTCCGCAAGCACTTATACGACGCTATCTTAACTCTTTAGTACAAAAAGACTTAACGTTATCCCGCACAGTGGGCTAGCATCACCAAATTCACCATCTGGGGACTTCATTCTGCTTAGGCCTCATCTTCTGGGAAGTATCTATTGTATCAAATTAACATTGTTTTTAGTTACTTTTCCTTTATGGGAAGTTTCTATATCCCATAATTTGCAGAAGATAAATAGCATAACCGAGGTGATTAAAGGCACGGGCGGCGTTCATTGCAGAAATATTCATATTTGTTCAAATCGCCATCAACAGAAGGAATATTAAAATATATATAGTTTTGTTCATATGCCAAACATAATCAGCGCGTAAATAGTATATTGTCGTCAAGACGTACGATGGTCTACATAAACAAGAGAAGTTGTGCTTCTGTTTACATAACACAGCGCAATTCTATTGGTTAATCACACAAACATTGAAAATTTGCGGAGGATATAGGAATGGGTTCCGTCCGTCGTGCCGTCCGTCCGTCCCGAATTTGTAAGAGTCATAACTTGAACAAATGTCAACGGATTAAAAAGTTTTGTGGTATATGAGTTCACCTGACCATTACCTAGAATGAGTTTGCAAGCCAGGTCCGCCAGATATTTTTACCGGAGTTATTGGACTTTGTTTATTAATTTTGTCAAATTTACCAAATAGCAAATAGACGACGTCACAGGGCTCATTTCCACAAATCTCAACAGATTTCAAAGATATTTGGTATATGAGTTCACTTGACCAGTATCTAGAACGAGTTCACAAACCAGGTCCGGCCGGATATTTTAAGCGGACTTAATGGACTTTGTTTATTTTTTTGTGTGCAAATGGACGATGTCACAGGGCTCATTTCCACAAATGTCAACGGATTTCAAAGATTTTTGGTATATGAGTTCACATGACCAGTATCTAGAACGAGTTCACAAACCAGGTCCGGCCGGATATTTTCAGCAGAGTTATTGGACTTTGTTTATTTATTTGTGTGCAAATGGACGACGTCACGGGGCTCATTTCCACAAATGTTAACGGATTTCAAAGATTTTTGGTTTATGAGTTCACATGACCAGTATCTAGAACGAGTTTGCAAACCAGATCCGGCTGGATATTTTCAGCAAGAGTTATTCATTCCCATGACCAGTACGAAAAATGAGTTTGCAAGCCAGGCTTTTCGACAAAATCCCACCTCTTGTTTAGCACATACTGAGAATGCAAACATTATTGAGAATTCACTTCCCCAACTGCACATTTCGGCCGGGGATACCGCCGTGTGCGACTGCTTGTTATTTCCATATCAGGAAAACAGTAACAAATAATGCTCTTTGTGTTTACCATATCCGGATCTAATCAAAAGCCAGGAAACGTAACGTTTTTTGCTTTTGTTTACATAACAAAGGAAAAACAAATTGACAATAACATACTGTTTATGCCATATTTCTGATTGGTATAAGAACAAAGTCTGTCCATATTTTACTATCCTTTCTGTTTATTACGGTTTTTGATGGAGGTGAATATTTTAACAGCATACACACCGCCAACGCCGCCCATATCTTTAATGGGTGAACATCACCAACTTCAACTGGAGAACTTCAGTCTGATCCATTCTGTCTCCATAGCAGTTGAGGCCTAAGCAGAATGAGGTCCACAGAGGGTGAATTTGGTGATAGCGTCATGTTTGTGAGCCAGTGGCTCCACCCATTCTGATATGTATTTCATCATCATTTCAGATTTTTGACAGCAACTTAGAACATTCAGCATTATTTGTGTATGGAGTACCACCAGGATCAGCGAAGATTGTCTTCACAGACAAAGTTATTTTTGCACTTGACCAGAATAAAAAGCTGTTTATTTTATCTAACCAGAGGTCAGAAACTTCGCTGGACACCACTGAGGTAATTAAAGATGGCAGATCTCTTCCCTGAACTTTCTGTATCGATTTGTGGGTACAACATATTAATTTTGAGTCCGAGAGATCAGACAGCAGATGCTTCTGTTACTAGGAATGCATTTTTATCTCGACTTATCGTTTGACGAGGGACAGTTGTCGGGCGTCTGGGCGGGCGGGCTGATGGACAGCCCCAAAACTATTTAACAGCTGTTTATTGTTGGATTCTGACAATTTTTTGTTAAACGAGTTTATTTATTTATATTAATTTTGAGTCAGAGATATTAGAAAACAGGTGCTTCTGTTACTAAGAACTCAGTTTTAGTTAAGTTTTTTTTAATCAAAACTCGACTTATGGTTGAACGAGGGACGGTTGGCGGGTGTCTGGTTGGCGGGCTGATGGAGAGCCCCAAAGCTATATAGTATAGCCGTTTATTGTTGGATTTTGACAATTTTTTGCCCTTTTGAAATTATGTTATCAGTCTGTCTGTCCGTCTGTTTGTCTGTCTGTCTGTCTGTCCGTCCGTTAAAATTTTTGGTTTCCGATCGATAACTCCAGTTTGGATTATTTGATCTGAACCGAAGATGGTATGTGTATTTCCCAGCTAAAGATACAGGCCAAGTTTGAATATGGGTTCCGTCCAATTATTTTTACATGAGTTATGGCCCTTTTTCGACTTAGAATTTGTTCGTCTGTTAACATTTTTGGTTTCCGACCGATAACTCCAGTTTGGATTATTTGATCTGAACCAAAGTTGGTATGTGTATTTCCCAGCTAAAGATACAGGCCAAGTTCGAATATGGGTTCCGTCCATATATTTTTACATGAGCTATGGCCCTTTTTGTCCGCCGACCCAACGGGTTCGGAGGACTATTATAATCAGCACGTGCGTGCGTGCGTGCGTCCGAGGTTTCCGGATGATAACTTTAGTTAGAGTGAACCAAATTAAATTAAATTTGGTATGTGGGTTTACTAGCAGAAAAGACAGGTCAAGTTCGAATTCTGGTTCCGTCCGCCAATTTTCACCAGAGTTATGCCCCTTTTTTTACTTAGAAAACCCCTGAAAGTTGGTTTCCGGATGATAACTTTAGTAGAGTTAATCGGATTCAAACCAAATTTGGTATATTACTTTCTCCCAGCAAAACACAGGTCAAGTTCGAACTTGGGTTCTGCCCGACCATTTTTGGCAGAGTTATGCCCCTTTTTCGATATAGAAAATTCAGTTTTTCTTCTGTTTTTTGGTTTCCGGATGATAACTTGATTTTGGATTATTTATATGCAAAACCCGTTTTTTTGTGGATACTTATATCAAAATACAGCTCAAGTTCGAATTTCGGTTTAATCCGATAATTTTTGCGAGAGTTATGGCCCATTTTTGTCCGCCGAGCCGACATATAAAACCCCAAAAGTTGGTGTCGGGATGATAACTTTAGTAGAGTTAATCAGATTTAAACCAAATTTGGTATGTGTCTTTCTCCCAGCAAAACACAGGTCAAGTTCGAATTCGGATCCGCCCGCCAATTTTCACCAGAGTTATGTCCCCTTTTGACTTAGAATTTTTGCCAATTTGAGGTTTCCGGATGATAACTTTAGTAAATGACTGTACTGAATGAAATAAATTTGGTATGTAGGTTTACTAGCACTAAAGACAGGTTTTTATGAGCAAACAACGGTCGTATCAAGCCGACACTTAGAGGCGGACATGAGGTCTACCGACCTTTTATTCAACTTAGAATTTGATCATCTGTTAAAATTTTGGTTTCCGACCGATAACTCCAGTTTGGATTATTTGATCTGAACCAAATTTGGTATGTGTATTTCCCGGCTAAAGATACAGGCCAAGTTCGAATATGGGTTCCGTTCAATTATCTTTACATGAGTTACGGCCCTTTTTCGACTTAGAATTTTACCAATTTCATAACATTTCGGTTTCTGACCGATAACTCCAGTTTTGATTATTTGATCTGAACCAAAGCTGGTATGTGTATTTCCCAGCTAAAACTACAAGCCAAGTTCGCATATAGGTTCTGTCTAATTATTTTCACATGAGTTACGGCCATTATTCGACTTAGAATTTGACTGCATTTTGGCATTGAAATTAGGGGTATATCAGATTTTTTGGATTATTTGATCTGAACCGAAGATGGTATGTGTATTTCCCAGCTAAAGATACAGGCCAAGTTTGAATATGGGTTCCGTCCAATTATTTTTACATGAGTTATGGCCCTTTTTCGACTTAGAATTTGTTCGTCTGTTAACATTTTTGGTTTCCGACCGATAACTCCAGTTTGGATTATTTGATCTGAACCAAAGTTGGTATGTGTATTTCCCAGCTAAAGATACAGGCCAAGTTCGAATATGGGTTCCGTCCAGATATTTTTACATGAGCTATGGCCCTTTTTGTCCGCTGACCCAACGGGTTCGGAGGACTATTATAATCAGCACATGCGTGCGTGCGTGCGTCCGAGGTTTCCGGATGATAACTTTAGTTAGAGTGAACCAAATTAAATTAAATTTGGTATGTGGGTTTACTAGCAGAAAAGACAGGTCAAGTTCGAATTCTGGTTCCGTCCGCCAATTTTCACCAGAGTTATGCCCCTTTTTTTACTTAGAAAACCCCTGAAAGTTGGTTTCCGGATGATAACTTTAGTAGAGTTAATCGGATTCAAACCAAATTTGGTATATTACTTTCTCCCAGCAAAACACAGGTCAAGTTCGAACTTGGGTTCTGCCCGACCATTTTTGGCAGAGTTATGCCCCTTTTTCGATATAGAAAATTCAGTTTTTCTTCTGTTTTTTGGTTTCCGGATGATAACTTGATTTTGGATTATTTATATGCAAAACCCGTTTTTTTGTGGATACTTATATCAAAATACAGCTCAAGTTCGAATTTCGGTTTAATCCGATAATTTTTGCGAGAGTTATGGCACATTTTTGTCCGCCGAGCCGACATATAAAACCCCAAAAGTTGGTGTCGGGATGATAACTTTAGTAGAGTTAATCAGATTTAAACCAAATTTGGTATGTGTCTTTCTCCCAGCAAAACACAGGTCAAGTTCGAATTCGGATCCGCCCGCCAATTTTCACCAGAGTTATGTCCCCTTTTGACTTAGAATTTTTGCCAATTTGAGGTTTCCGGATGATAACTTTAGTAAATGACTGTACTGAATGAAATAAATTTGGTATGTAGGTTTACTAGCACTAAAGACAGGTTTTTATGAGCAAACAACGGTCGTATCAAGCCGATACTTAGAGGCGGACATGAGGTCTACCGACCTTTTATTCAACTTAGAATTTGATCATCTGTTAAAATTTTGGTTTCCGACCGATAACTCCAGTTTGGATTATTTGATCTGAACCAAATTTGGTATGTGTATTTCCCGGCTAAAGATACAGGCCAAGTTCGAATATGGGTTCCGTTCAATTATCTTTACATGAGTTACGGCCCTTTTTCGACTTATAATTTTACCAATTTCATAACATTTCGGTTTCTGACCGATAACTCCAGTTTTGATTATTTGATCTGAACCAAAGCTGGTATGTGTATTTCCCAGCTAAAACTACAAGCCAAGTTCGCATATAGGTTCTGTCTAATTATTTTCACATGAGTTACGGCCATTATTCGACTTAGAATTTGACTGCATTTTGGCATTGAAATTAGGGGTATATCAGATTTTCTTCAAATATAAGCTCCAAGTATTATTTTATTTTGCGGTAGTACAATTCGAAATGTCTAAAGGGCGTATTTTGCCACGCCCTAGTGATGCTCTTGTTGGTAAGTGAGTTTATTCTCACGTTCGACAGCTGTACACAGAAAATTAGGCCCGCCCGACTTTCTAACCAGAGATATGCCACTTGCTTCTATTTATAGCAATTTTAAGTGTCTCAGCGCGATAACTTGAAAAATGTTAACCAGTTTCGTTCATATTTGGTACTAGCAGGGTTACCCGGCGTTGCTCAGGTTAAATTGAGGTGATGCCCTATGCTGTGTAGTGTGGACATGCATGTGGTGGGAATAGAGAATAGTCTTGATCAATATGTTTTAAAGAAATGCCCTGTTGCTCATTAGTCCATGGTGTTGTAGTGGCCAATTGTTCTCAGTTTAAAATAAAAGTTGCTATATATCGGCTATATGTAACCGACACAGAGCGACACAGTGTGAGGTTTTAAGTTGTTTATGTTAGGCTATGAGTCTGTTCTAAAACTGAAGGAAATTATCTGTATCGGGTGATATACCCTTGTCAGCTTCCAGTATTGGAGGATCCTGAAAAGTCGTGTGCAACTGACTGTTTTATTTTATATCAGAAGAAACTATTTGACTGCACATTGTCACCACTATTGCAAATGGGTCTTCAACGCATTTCCATCTCTCTTGACAAATTGTATCTATCTTGCCCAGTCTAACATGCCATCCTCTAATGATTCAAGGTCCTTCATTTTTCAAGAGTTTAATATAATGATTAGTATACTTATGTTTTCTTCTATGTATCTGTTTTGCGAACTCACTGTATGAATGTCCTGATTCCCGTCCCCATACAAATGACAGTTGATAAGATGTAATTGTTCACGCGACTTAATTAGGTCACCACATGTCGAGGCTGTGAAATGTGAACGCCAAAAACTCCTTATAGAACGTATTATATGGAGATGACTTTATACAACTTTTGTTGATATTGGCGACTAAAACATTCTCATCAATGTTACATGTATAGCGTGCCTTCTTGGTGGAAATTAGTGCCAATAATATTTGTATTAGCTTTGGTGCTCATCCCTTCCACATTAATGACTCGAACGGTGCCCCTTTTCCCACATCCATTAGATTCCTCATATCACGGAGATGATTACGTATATTTGTGGTGGTAATCGGCAACTAAACAAATTATGCCTCCCACATCTCTCACCCAAGCGACCCCGATTTAAATCACACGATTAAATTCCGCATATCATGGGGAATAATATGTATCAATTTGGAGGAAATGGGCATTTAAATATATATGTTGGTGCCCTCTGTGCACTCCTGACCCGAACAACACCATACTATGGAGATTATATTGTATCAGTTTGGGGAAATCCCCATTTGTTTGCACCTGACACAAACAGCGCCTTTTTTTAGAAAAAATTTAACCCATACCATTAACACGTGTCAGTCCCTTTGGTGCCATATAGATGGTCCACATGAAGGTATATGTGACATAGACAGACCCGACAGTCACAAATGTAGGCACATCTTGGCATCTTCAACAGGGCCACACAATTTGCTTCCTCGTATAATTGGAGAATAATGTGTATGAATTTGGTGGAAATTTGCGCTAAACATATTTCTATAGATGTTGTCCCTCCCTGCCCTATCCTTGACTCAAGTGGATGACATCTCTACTCATTATGAAGATGAATATATATCAAATTGGTGGAAATCGGCGACAAACAAATTCATATCAAATATAGTGCCCACATCTCTTAAACAAACGTCGCAAATTTGGCGTATTTTAACCACACGATTAGACTCCTGATATCATGGAAATGATTATGTATAAGTTTGGTGGAGAAGAATTTGTATCCATTGTATCCATTGGAAATCGGTGCTGAAAACAGTTTTATCAATTTTGGCATCCCTCTTCCCTTCATTGCACCCTGACTCAAATGGCACCACTTTTGCCATCTTTAAATCACTCTTTAAATGCCACTTTTGACATATTTAAATCACACGCCACTTATGACAGCTTTAAGACACACCGTTATGCTCCTGATGTCATGAAGATGATAATATATAAGTTTGGTGATAATCGGCCACCAAATACATTCTTATCAAATTAAGTGCCCCCCTCCATCTTTCATGCAAATGGCACCAACTTGGCGTCTTCAAATCACACGATTATATTCTCGTATCATGGAGAAGAATGTGTATCAATTTGGTGGAATTCGGCGCTAAAAAGTTTGATAAATTTTGGTGCCCCTCTCCCCTTCCGTGCACCCCCGACTCAAAAGGCGCCACTTTTCCATCTTTCCATCACACGATTAGATTTCTCGAATCATGGAGAAGAATGTGTATCAATTTGGTGGAAATCGGCCTTAAACAGTTTTATCAATTTTATTGCCCCTCTCCCTTCCGTGCACCCCTGACTCAAATGGCGCCACTTCTGCCATCTTAATATCACACGATTAGATTCCTCGTTTCATGGAGAAGAAAGAGTATCAATTTTGTGGAAATCGGCGCTGAACCGGTTTATCAATTCTTCTGCCCCTTCCGAGCACCCCTGACTCTACCGGCGCCACTTTCGACATCTATAAACGACACCATTAGATTCCTCATATCATGGAGATGATTATGTATAAGTTTGGTGGAAATCTGTGACAATTTGTTTTCTGCCCCTACCCTGTTGTGCCCCTGACAACACCATTGTCACTTTAGAAAATTCTAACAGGCACCATTATCTTTCTCGTAAAAAAAGTACCCCAAATAGACCCCTCTGTTGTTATCTAGATGGTTCCCTGTGAATTTCTATAGAACATAGACAGACAGACAGACATTCTCAAATATATATATAGATATGGGTCTGTTGCAACAAAATCTCAAATGAGTTCGAAAACCATGTTTGTCCAGTCTTTTATACCAGAGTTATGAGACTTAGTTTGTCTATTTTTAGCGACTTTGATTGTTCGCGACTGTTATCGCGATAACTCAAACAAACGTCAACCGATTTAATTGATATTTGGTGTATGAGTCTAGGTCTAGATGGGAGCTATCAACTATTTTCAATGAAAAACACAGCTTCCAGCAGCCATCTTGGATTTTACTCTTTGCATCAGTAAATCCTTTAGAACACTCTACAGAGCACTAGATGGGTGTTTACCATTTTTTTCCGAATTCCGTTAGAAAACATGACTGTCAGCAGCCATCTTGGATTTTACTCTCTGTATATGACTAAATCCTTTACCTTTAGCTTACACGTCACATTTCTCATCCCATCGTAACCAAACTTCATATGGATCTTTGGGGTGACCTCTAGATGGGAGCCTCCCTTTATTTATTGAGGGAAATTTTTGGATAATAAGTTCAACAAATGACCTATGTTGAACTTATTATCTGGGTTAATCTGAACTCTAATTTGATTATTGCTGTGACTGCTAAGCATTCAACATTAATCTATTCTATGTGAGATGTTTGGAATAATTAAAATAATATTTAAAAATAGTGCAATTGGTGAATAATATGTTTTAAACCTTTCTATACTAAATGGATTCTCCCATTCAGCTATAGATATACATATATATGTTGGAATGGTCTATTATTCATTTGGAGGGGTATTCAGGGAAATGAGCAGATGTCAGACAGACAAAAAGATAATGCAAGTCAGAAGGATTCTTATACATTGGTGGGAAATGTTGAGCAATTGAACAATAAAGAGCTTTCTCTATTAACTTCTTACTTCAGAGCATTCTTTACATATGTCTGTACGATTTGTTGAAAGCAGTTAATCATTTTAATTAATTCAGTTGTTCTGAGGCATATGAAGTCTGTATATATGTATTTCTTGTATTTTACTTATACATACAAAGATAAAAACAAAGTTAATGTACATGTCTATAATTTCCAACTTGGAAGTTTTCCATGTAATGGCCATTTTTGTCCAAATATCTCATCAAAAGTAGTAAAATATCTTTAAAACAACAAATTTCAGTTTGGAAAATTTTAACCGATATTATTTCATGTTTCAAAAATGTATGTCATTTTAAGTTGTTCTCTAATATCTCATACAGGACATATGCCAAGATTCGATACTGCAAGAACTAATCTTCAATACAGATGAGAAAATCTTATTTGTTGGCAAGAAGAGTTTTCCATTCTACTGGCATGAGCATCAAGGGACCGATCGATGTACACAAGTTATTAGTGTCAACACACAACAGGAAACTGAAATCTTGGCAGGAGAAATCAAAGTGACTTCTCATTCAGTACTGAATGGCTGCCTAATTGTTTCACAATCAGCTGTCTACGAATGCAGGCCAAGGTATGGTCAAACTATACAGTAGTGCCCTAAATAATCAACTCCTTAACCACATGAATGGCAACAAGCCATATTTCCGACTAAATCCTGAAAAATTACCCATAATTCTGCTGTGGTTAAGGAGTCTATTATTTAGGGCATTACTGTAGGTGTTTTATCCATCATCTTTGTCATCAACAATATAGATACAGGCTGTATAACAAACCACAACTTTATTTTACCACATAACATAAAGCAAGAACAGCTACTTAAATTATCATTATAAAGGCACGTACTCGGAACTACAAACAAAAATCTTGCAAGCGATATTAATGTTTCTCAAAGAAAATTCCCCATTAGTTTCCTAGCTAAACAAATTTAATAGATGTTAACAACAATAGTTGGTGATAGATAACAAAAATTATACCCATATAGTTTGATGAGATAAAGGCTTATTTTCACTCGTATTATTCAGCAATTGGGGCTCAGTCCCCCATTTGCTGGATCTTACTCGCGAAAATAAACATTGTATCTCGTCAAACTATATGGATATTCTATATATATATTTGTAGGATTGTGATAATTCATCTTTGTTTTTCAATTTTGTATCCCTATACAAGCGGAACATCGAGGTCCGTAGATATCATGTTCCACTAGTTCAAAACCAAGCCTGAATTTAGTGTGTCTGACATTTGCAGAATGAGGTTCCCAGAGGGTGAATTTAGTGACACTATACTGTTTAGCAGGCTAGCATCACCAAATTTCCCCTCTGGGGACCTCATTCTACTTAGGTCTCAACTGCTATGGGAGACCTAGGATCAGATTGAAGATTCCCAGGTTGAAGTTGGTAGTGTTCACTTATTAGTCACCTTGATTATGCTTTTTATCTTCTGCAATTTAGGGGGCTATTGAAACTGAACAGATGGGAAAACGTAACTAAAAACAATGTTAATTTGAGACTATAGATACTTCCCAGAAGATGAGGGCTAAGCAGAATGAGGTCCCCAGATAGTGAATTTGGTGATGCTAACTCGCTGTGTGGGGTAGCATCACTAAATTCACCCTCTGGGGACCTCATTCTGCAAATGTCAGACATACTAAACTTTTTGAAGATCTGACTGGGAACTGAATAACATCAAAATAATAACAGTTATTTTATTTCTTTTTTAATTCTTGTTACTTAATAATGCATTCACAGTGTGTGTCGGTCTCAGCATGACTTACGTGACTTTTGTGAGCCAATATTGCGATAAATATGGATTGATTACCCTGGGGAAAATTGTATTGTCATGAGTGAAGCAAAGAGAAATCAGCTAAAAAAGTGCCTAAATCATGTAATCTCAAACTTGGCCCTCACCTAATGTGAAATACATTATTAAAACAACAGGCATTTACCCTTCCATCACTGGAGCTTCCTGAATTTTTCTGGGAAAAAAAACTGTGCCATAGGGAGCCTCACATATATAAGAGAATACATTGGCCTAATAATATTTACCTTGACGTTGTAAGCCAGAGCATTCTCTTATATATGTGAGGCTCCATATGGGAGACTTTTTACTTAGTAATGTACGTGTGTTCACAGCATGTGTCGGTCTCAGCATTATTTATGTGACTTTTGTGAGCGAATATCATGATAAATATGGATTGATTATATACCCTGGGGAAAATTGTATTGTCATGAGTGATGCAAAGAGAAATCAGCTAATTACGAAATGGTTAATTGAGAAACATCCCCCATTTCTAAAGAGTAGCAACGACCTTCATTTAATGAAAACTATTTACCGAATTATCCTGCAACCAAATGGATTATTATTCCATTGTCAACACCTGCGCCATCTCAAAAAACATATTTTCTTAGACTATAGAAATGAGGACCAGCAATTATCGCAATGCTATGGGAAGCAAACACTGGAAGCAATAAATATGTGTACGTAAGGCCATGCGAAGTAAAATTTACTAAATTTCTTGTTTCTCAGGCTCTCTCAGAGTCAATAATTTCAGTTTCCCGTGGCCAATAGATGTCCGTAAAAAAATTTTTTTTAATATTCCCTGTGATTTATTAAACAAGTATCACTGACACATTATTGACTGATATGAAGTCATATTTATCACGTTTCTAACACATACTTAAACATAGTTAACCAATTACAATAATAAATCAGAAATCTGAATTGGTAAACTGGTTTGTTCGATCAAGTTTGTATAAAAATGTACTGCAATAATTTTCTACCGATTAAATGTTCCCTGGCACATCAAGCATGAATAAAAAGGTTGCGTGCTTGGGTTGAGAAACAGGAATATTGACTTTGCTTGGCTTAAATATTGTGGTATGATTATTTCAGTTCATCACCAGAGTGCTTGTTTCTGGAAGCAGCTGTTACTAACTCTGACAGTCAATATGCTGAGACACTCGGAATATCTCTCGGGCTCGATGTAAATGTTCTGTTTGAACTAGCAGCTGATTTCCTGTTAGATGTCAGGAAAATTACTGAAGCTGCCAGATTATATCAGCTGTGCAAAGTAAGCACAATATATAACTTTATTAGACAGAGACTCAAGACCTTTGAAGTGTTGTTCATGCAAAATAACATAAATTTTATAAAAGACTGTAAAACAACTATCATTACCAATTGAATTTAAAAATAGATTGCCTTGTTCCAATTTTCATTATTAAACTATCCAATTTTTCATATCAAAACCATTGTTATGTGAACATTACTGTTTGAATGGAATTACCAATCTATGCCCAATTAGGATTCAAAGGTCAAAGCATTGAGAAAAATTATGAAAATAATATTTATACTTAAACATTTTAACTTACTACATGAGTGATGTTTTTACAGACTTTTATAATTATAATGTTTGCACACAATTACAATGTGCGAGTGCCTTGGGTCCTCTTAAGGACTATTCCCATCTGCAGATGCATGTGTGTCTGGAAAAACTGTTAAGGTTGATGGTAGTTGCTCCACTATTAAATGCATAATAGTATGTAGCCAATGTCAACAATATTGTATCACAAGGCTGCATGGAGTTTTCAATATGGGGTCATATTTACAGTGAGCAATACAATTGATAATTTGACATTTTAAGGTCGGTATTCGATGACACGTGTCTCAATTGCATTAATTGCCTGTTGATTGATTATAATTTCACATAAAATGGCTGCTATCTCCTGGATATCGCGAGGACGTGATGATTGTTGATAAATACCTCTGCAGTCAGCTACCACACACCTTTAAAATCGCAGCGACTTGGTGCACATGCACTTCAACCGTGTTAGCTACTGAGTCACCCCATTGACTTCATCGCTTGTATGGATATCTATGTCGATATGTGAGAGCAGGCAATCACATTCATCATATGACCATTGGTATCTGACAGATTCTGAAGTTTGAAGTTAGAAGTTCTCCATCTAAAATTCGTTACTGTCTGCTATTCCTATACGTTCATGTTGAAATAGCAAGTTGTAAATAAATGTAACTGCCAAGCCTGCAAATAGTGTGTCTGTCATTTCACCTCAAAGGATGAATTTAGTGACGCTATCCCTCATGGTGGGCTATTGTCACCAAATTCACCCTCTGGGAACCTCATTCTGCTTAAACTTCAACTGCTGTGGGAGATTGAAGTTCCCTAATTGATGTTGGTGATGTTCACCCATTAGTCACCTCGATTATGAATTTTATCTTCTGCAAATTAGGGGATATAGAAACTTCCCAGAAGGGTAAATGTAATAAAAACAATGTTAATTTGAGACAATAGATACTTACCAGAAGATGAGGCCTAAGCAGAATGAGGTCCCCGGAGGGTGAATTTGGTGATGCTAGCCCGCTGTCACTGAATTCACCCTATGGGGACCTCACACACTATATGCAGGCTTGGTAACTACATGTGCATCAACATAGAGCAGCAGTCTAAAATCATGCATAATGTTTCCGAAATTTAAAACTTTAGACCCTCTATAAACTGAATCCCTCTCCAAACCAAACAAACTGCTTAGTTACAAATTCACCCATTTGCATTATCGTTGAGGATTTTACCTTTGTAATACAAAATCCTCTTCATTCTGAACTCCGAACAGCATTTATGGTTGGTAGGCGACTGTACACATGCATATTAACCAAACGTCTATTGTAGCATTGTCTAAAGTACTGGCTTAATTATCTCTATTTTTACACAAAAACTTCAAGTTTGAGCCAGACAATAGTTACAGGTATCAGTATCGCTGTCTTTTTTTACTTTGCTTGTTTTTTTATCTGCATTGTACATGTTAGTTTTCTATTAAAATTTGTTCCTATCGTGTTTACTAGTAAAGATGCACGGTCTGATTTGACACTGATTAAATCCAAATTTAAGTTAATAAAATTTAAGTTAAGTTTCAGTTTACTAGGAAAAAAATTGAATCCATTGGTTTTATGTTAAAATCGAGTATAAAAGATGACCATTGTTAATTATTGTTTGCTACATGTAGTTTTGGGCAGCAGAACCATGGACGTTCTTTATAAGAGGTGATCATTGGAATTTTTGCTCAGATAACAAAAATTCAAAACGTAATTTCTGATATAGAAAAATTACAGATTGTGTTTTAAGGCATCTTTAATAAAGCAATATTTTCATTGATCTGATGGCCTTTAGTGGTGGCTCAATTTTATTTTAACCAAACGCCTATGCAAACCGAACAGAAAGTTGGTCCAAAGAGTATTTGGCTTGGAAAGGTTTTACTAAACCCCGAATCTGATTTTTACCGTATTTTTTTTCCAAGGCTTCTCATGTATCTCGAATTGCCAAGTTTGCTAAACATGGGAGAGTAGCAGAAGTCATGAACTACATACAGCAGGTCTTTCCTTCAAAGAAATCAGATATCTTATCTTCTGATCATAAACATCTGTCAAATATAGCTGTGCTATGTTCTGTCTACTTGATACAAGAATCTGGAGGGAAAAATTTGAGTCTTGTTGATAACTTTAGGTAAGTTTGTATAAGATTCATGTAGTATCTTCCTATTATCCCCCACAAAGGAAGTTTGGCGGGGTGTTACACAAATGGGTTTCCATGCCATCATCCATCCAACTTTGGAGCTGTCTATCTCAGTCGATCATTATAAGTTGGATTTCAATGATCTTCAGTATGCTCATGAACCTCCATGATGGAAGGGATATATCCCCATGGAAAGGGTTTTGTCCATTTATTTATTGCAGAATTATGGCCCTTAGAGTAAAAATGCATCTGTGCCAACTTTGGATCTCTGCATCTCAGTCATTATGTTTGAATGATCTTTAGTATGAGGAATGGAAGAATAATCACATGTCACATGTTTTGTTCATTCATTTCTACTATAGTTATCTGACCCTTAGATTGTAAAATATGTCCATTCATAGTTAGCTCAACTTGACAAAGTCAAGTTTGAGCTATTGCCATGGGTTGGCGTCTGTTTTCCGTGCATCCATGAACAATCTCCTTTGGCATGCGCTACAGGGAGCTATTAAATTTGAATTATTTTCGATGAAAAACATGGCTGCCAGAAGCCATCTTGGATTTTACTCTTTGCATGACTAAATCCTTTGGCACACTCTATTATTATTTATTAACATTTAAGAAACGCATTCTACATAATGTTCCAGTGCGCTTTACAAGTAAATACAATAAAAACACATAAAACTATAAAAATACAAACAATAGGTCTACTACTATTAAATACAATTTTGTAAAGATAGATTAAGAAAAAATAAAAACTATGTTAAGAAAAAAAATAATTTAAAATTAAATTTAACGAAAATTACTGTAAAATTAAAGCTAAAGAAAATTGATATTTCAGTAAAAAATGAAAAGTTTCATTTATAAAAAAAAAATTAAGATAAAAGAATAAATTAAACTTTAACAACGGTGTGTATTGAAATAACAACTGCAATAAGATTTCCAAAAATAACGATCTATAAATTGAAACATTTTTTGAAAAGATGGGTTTTCAGTTTTTTCTTAAATTCGGAGGTTGTTTTTGAACGTCTAATCTTTAACGGTAGTCCATTCCAAATCTGGATAGATGTCTCTTGAAAGCATTTTTCACCATAACGTCCGTCTGGTTTCCTGATGTTGGTTAGGTCTAGACCACACGCACTTGAACGGGTAACTCTGTCACACGATTTCAGGATAAACATGTCTGTTATGTATGACGGTACTTGTTTTCTGAGGGATTTAAAAACGATCACAGCTCATTTAAACTGCATCCTGAATTCGAACGTCATTATGTGATTATGAATTAGAACTCGTGTTATGTGGTCAAACTTCGAAACGTTCCCAATAAGCCGAGCACAGTTATTCAATAACAGGTTGATTCTTTTAATGTTCCCTTTTGTCAAATTTGTAAGAAGTGAGTTGAGACTGTCCACGCGCGCTACCACTAAGGTAAGAACAGCATGCTTTATCGCCTTCGGGCTCAAATGACATTTAACTCTCCTTAGGCACCTTAGGTGAAAATAACACGACATCAACAAATTGTTAACTGTCACGGTCATCGACATAGTATTATCAAAATAGGAGCCCAGGTTTCGAATTTCCGAACTTGAGTCAATTATAGAGTCAGCAAGCTGAATTTGAACTTGTCCATTTACAGTCTCTGACAACACTTTTAACGAATATCGAGATCCTATCACAAGAAATTCTGACTTATCATCGTTAAGTTTGAGTTTATTTAGTTCCATCCAATTCTTAATATCCAGGTAACATTGTTGAAGGCGAGCTTTGGCGAGATGGTAACCGTTTGACTCTTTTCTAGAAAACTCGATGTATATTTGAGTGTCATCCGCGTACATATGATATTTTACACAATTTTTCTGTAAGATCTGTCCCAACGGTAAAGTATAAACTAAAAATAGAAGAGGACCCAATATTGAGCCTTGGGGAACACCGATGTCCAGGTCCACACATTCAGAGTAAGAATTTCCAATAACGACCTTTTGCTTGCGCAGTCTCAAATATGATGCAAACCAGGCCAAGGCGGTTCCGTTCACATGTGTGAATTCGCTGAGCCTATTTATAAGAATTTGATGGTCACACGTATCAAAGGCTGCACTGAGGTCAAGCATTAGCAGCATAACACAATTTCCTTGGTCTAGAGAAAGCTCAATGTCATTTTTCACTTTTATCAGGGCAGTCACCTACAGTCTACAGACTACATCCCTCATCCGATCATCACCAAACTTCAAACGGATCTTCAGGGTGACCTCTAGATTTGTTTAAAAATGCCATGTATTAATTAAGAGAGTATCTAGAGCGATCTCTCAACCTCTCTTATTCACTGTTTTGGAGGCGAATTAGGACAGTTTATAAATATTACTATTTGAAATTCCAATAAATGTATGTAACTTTAATGGGGTTGATACTATCTAAACAACCCCCACTGAGAAAAATAGAGTTCCACTGATTTATTTAGGTAATAGGTCCTCCACTAATGTTGTGGAACCATGAATGAGAAGTGTTTTTTGTACTTCTGTTTTTTTTAGCTCACCTGGGACAAAGTCTCCGGTGGAGCTATAGTCATCACTCCTCATCTGTCATCCATCTGTCCGTACATCCATCCATCCATCCGCCCTTCCTTCCATCTGTCAAGAATCATCTTCGTCTCCAGAACTAAAAGACCGAATGGGTTCATATTTGGTGTGGATGTTCCCTAGGTGACTCACATTCAGATTTGTTCAAATGAGGTCACCAGGTCAAATAGTTTTGAATCCAGGGCCATAAATCTTTAAAAAAATTTTTTTTAGATTTAACTCAATTTAACTCCGTTTCCCAAAACATTACCTCAGGACGGGAAACGGATATATACCCATTTACAACTTCATGCACTTGTTATCAGCGAATCATTCTTTTATAATTAAATTTTTGACCCATCAAGCGGAAGGAACAAAAAGCGGGGGCAATGTAAGTATATTCCTGGATCCTATTTCTTTGGAAATGAATTACATTTGATTCAAAATGTCGCATGCAGACATCTCGTATAGCGAAATTACAGCCCCCAAACGCATAATTTTCCAAAAATCGGTTGCCATGTTGACCGGTCGCAATTTGGTGGTAACTAACCACAATTTTTGGAAGATTTATAGACTATGGATGATCACCCATATTATGAGTTGTCACATGGAGAATTCTGTCATGACAAATGGTCTGACCCAGCATTAAATTAACGCATGCATTGCTATAAAATGATCGATATAAAAGTAAGCATTTTAATGTTAGAAAACGGGGCTTTGGCGGCCATTTTGAATGGCACCTCTGTCGGTGTTGGGTGATTTTCGAGCAAGGCTAGTTCCAGATGTTGGCAAAATATTCCTGGCTCATATAACTTCGGAAATCGTTTATATTTGATTAAAAATGTCACAAACATATTGTCATATAGCGACATTACAGCCCCCTAACGCATAAATTTCCGAAAATAGGTTGCTATGGCAACCGGTCGCAATTTGATGGTATCTACCCAAAATTTCTAGAAGATTTATAGACTACGAATGATCACCCATATAGTATGAGTTCTCACGTGGAGAATTCTGCCATGGCAAATGGTCTTACCCAACATTGAATAAACTGCCGATATAAAATTATTTTAAAGTAAGCATTTCTGTAAACAATCATGTCTGTGAGTAATGTTTTCTCAAAAGAATCACGTCCCAAACGAGTTAACAAAAAAATAAATAAATAAATAAATAAAAATAATAATAAAAAAAATAATAAGAAAATAAAAAAAAAATTGAATATTTATAACTGTTTATTTTTTTGTTTTATATTTATTTTTAATTGAGATTTAATTCGTTGCTCAATTAAATATTTCTTTTTTAAAAACCAGCCCCTCCAACTAGCCTACACATGTCATTAACCCTTTACCCAACAGTAATATGACTAACGTTATTACCTCCAGCCAACAGAACTTTCTGGTGACGTCAAAGTTTTGGGGAAAAACATGTATTATTACTAAATGTTATGTGGCTCTTGATTTATGAAATTATGTTCATCTGTATACGGGATTGGGAGTAAAAAAAATTCAGAGTTGTGAATCCCCATCCCCAAGCATGATAGTATGGTGAATATTTAGTAGGTTTTATATTTATATTTTATAACAATAAATGCAATAAACAAACAAAAGGTAAGTTTTGTTTTATCAACAGATCGATGTGACTTTCAGTTTCAATTTCTCTGTCGGAAAACCATATCACGAAATTGGGTGATTTATTAATGTTTTAAGCAATGGCTACGTGGTGAAATGAAACATAAAATAAATCATCAAGTGGCCTATCAACTCTTGGATAGTTACGTGTAAATTCAGTTACGATTGACTGCATTATTAGTCCAAATTAGTCAACATTGTGCCATCGATTACAACGCACGTGTTTTTTTGTTTACTTCAATTTGGCGCACCGGTTTTTTACCTTGACATTGCAGTCAATACATTCGCACCGCACATATCTTGTGCAATTAATAAATTAAACAATTCTTTCGTGCCTACATTGTATCTTACGATCGAGAAAAGTTCTTTCTCTTAGTGAAATTTTGAGCAATCATATTCAATATAAAATGACAAGACAGTGCCGATAAGTAATTCGCGGTAAATGCAGCACTATTCGGAATTAATTTGCGCGCACTTTCAATTTAAAAATAGCCGCGTTTGTCTCGTGAACTCTTGTGTTCAAATAAAAGTAATTAATGTTATACAATGTCATTTCTTTGATTTTTCACATCATGATATGGCCAATTTACTTGAGTAATTGGCAGTGTTAATGCGCGGAGAATTTTAATTTTATTAATCAAACGAGAGAACAAAACGGCCGATCGATGCACATTTGTGCTATACAGTATTTTATCATTGTTGCGCTGACGTCGGCAAGGTTCCAAGATGTTTTCATCGTCATCAGCTGATAAATAAGTTCAATGGCAACACTCGATAAATGGTCAATTGATAATAACACTAAATCTAAGATATATTATGTTTGAATTTGCAATGAATGTCATTTATTTATTACCGAATGGCTAATAGTTATAGCCATGATAAATGACAGTCCCCATTGTGCGCCCCACATTCCAACACCACATGTTCGCAGGTACAAATTTCTGCGCTCGTTATCAGTGGGCGTTTCTTGGTGTTTTTTAAATAAACCATTTGGATTGAATCGTGTGTCCATTCCTTAGTATTTTTAGATTACATTGTGGAGAATATACTCAAGATTATGTAATTGTCAATGCGCGCAGAATAATAATTGTATTAATCAAACGAGAGAACAAAACGGCCGATGCACATAAATTTGTGTTACAGTATTTTATCATTGCTGCTATGACGTCGGCAAGGTTCCTAGATTTTTTCATCATCATCAGCTGATCAATAAGTTCAATGACAACATTCGATAAATGGTCAATTGATACTAATACTAAATCTAAGATATATTCTGTTTGAATTTGCAATGAATGTCATTTATGAATTACCGAATGGGTAATAGTTATAGCCATGATAAATGAGTCCCCATTGTGCGCCCCAATTTCCAACAACACGTGTTTACTGTAGGTACATATTTTTTGCGCACGTCATCAGTGGGGGTTTCTTGACGGGAGTGTTTTTTAAATAAACAATTTGGATTGAATCATGTGTCCATTCCTTTGTATTTTTCGATTATAGTGTGGAGAATATACTCAAGATAATGTATTTGTCAATGCGCTTTAACAAAATAATTTATTTGGGTACTAATCCAGGCAATCCCCGTGCCCACAATGTTGGGCTGAATTGGCGTGATGTTGGGACGTGTAACTGAAGAGAAAATCGAAAATGTTGTCGAACTTTCCGATCAAAACTTTATTGAATTCTCAAAATTGCTCACTCAGTGTATTAAAATAAAATATTATTCATATGATCTTGTGATGAATGAGGGGAAAAAATAAAATCAAATGACAGTTTTATTTGAGAACATTTCTAGGGCCAAAAGAGTTAGAACAACAAGGCGTCCTTAGTAACACCAACACTGCAACAGCGCAGGTGTCTTGGAGTTGACTCGGAACTGTATTTGCTTCGCTGGTCAAATCATGATATTGGTCTTTTTAATTCAGTTGCATATTATTAATAGCTCAAAAACATAAAGAAGTCAAATAAATATTCTATTAGAAATAAAAATAAAGTTTGTAAATCAAAATCTGTAGAATAAAACTATATTAGATGGCTGTACACAGATCACAATTGCGAGTACATTGATTTAGTCGACTTGAAAAATAGCACCGCGACGACGCAGTTTTCGTTTTATTACGATTTTATTATGAAATGTCGATTAAATTGTACAAAATCTACCACAAAACCCAACAAAAACATAAATATTAATAATGTAACATCTATGTTATTGTTTACATTAAAAATAAGATAATTTTTTTGTGTTATAATGCAATATTTTTGTTGCAAACTATGACCGAAAAAAATCCAAAAACTCCGGGCGCTCTGGGGCTTTCTGGACGCTACGCAGCCGGGCGCTCTGGGGCTCTCTGAGCGCTAAAGGGTTAATTGAGATTTAATCTCATCTGACAGACTGGAGTCTGGAATATAAACAATCACATAGCACTGGTGTGTTTGTTGTCATTAATATCACATTGAATAAAATGTGCTGCTCTAGTATTATTTTGTTAACCCCCACTCTGGTGAACTCATTATACCATAATTTCCCAAGAAAAATGAGAGGTACACTGGATTGAATTTGTCTATTGAGGTTTCCTTCTGTCCGTCCATCTGTCAGGGTGTCCTTCTGAAGTTCTGTCCATCCATCAACAATTGTCATCTCCAGATCCATAAGACTGATTGGGTTCATATCTGGTGTAGATATTCCCTATGTGACTCATATTCAGGTTTGTTCAAATGAGGTCACCAGGCCAAACAGGTGTGAAGCTTAAAATGTCATAACTCTTTCCCTCCATAGCAATTCTTAAAACGACCTCTACTCAAGAACCATCAGGCCTATTTAGCGTCTATTTGGTATGGATGTTTCTGGTTGACTGGATTCAGATTTTTCTTGAAAATGTACAACAATTGTTGTCTTCTCCAGATCCATAAGACCGATTTGGTTCATATCTGGTGTAGATATTCCCTATGTGACTCATATTCAGATTTGTTCAAATGAGGTCACCAGGCGAAATAGGTGTGAAGCTTAAAAGGTCATAGCTCTTTCCCTCCATAGTAATTCTTAAAATGACTTCTACTCAAGAACCATCAGGCCTATTTAGCTTCTATTTGGTATGGAGATTTCTGGGTGACTGGGATTCAGATTTGTGGCCGAGACAGGGACATAACTTTTTCCCTCCATAGTAATTCTTAAAACATTTCCTCCAGAACTGCAAGACTGAATGGGGTAATATTTGGTGGGGATAATAGCTAGGTGACTGGAATTCAGATTTGTTCAAATGGGGTCACCAAGTCAAATATGGGCGGGGCCTGGAACTCTTTCCCCACCA
Organism: Siphonodentalium dalli; assembly: GCA_032622095.1. Taxonomy (NCBI): domain Eukaryota; kingdom Metazoa; phylum Mollusca; class Scaphopoda; order Gadilida; family Siphonodentaliidae; genus Siphonodentalium; species Siphonodentalium dalli. The sequence goes on along the minus strand of CP136061.1, from coordinate 137,559,779 downwards.
TAGCAATTCTGAAAAGAACTTCTTCTTAAAGGATTTATTCGGTCTAGAAACTACAAAACACAATCGGAAAGCCCTCCCTGTTGTGATTAAAATGATCCAAGTCCCATTCCGATCACATAATAAATAACCTGTAAAATAAATAAATAATACCACCACCGGTATTCAGAGATTTCCGTGACTTAACTACGAGTGACGTAGTTGTGGGAGAGCAAATTAAAAACACAGATTCGGAGCAGAGTTTATTATGCTGACTACGATGACTTAATCTTAAGTCAGCCGATACTAAAATGCGGAGTCGTATGTGCGCGTGTGGTGTATAGATTACGTCGCTATTCAATGTGTTATCTAATTAATAAAGATAGTGTGGCCGCTTTGGCCGTTTATCTGGAATAGAAGACAATAACTATGTGAATAAAGTAATTAGTAGCACCTAGAATGGTTGTTTTTGTAGCCATTAATAACATGCCAACACGTGTCTGCTTTGGTGAATAGATGGCAGTTATTAGTGCTTTGATTGTCTCGTATTCACTTGGTGATTTTTAATCACTCAGTGACTATTCATCAGTGTCAGTCGCGAACTTGTTTGCACTTTAAAAAATGCCCCAAAGTGAATAGAAAGGACGACGGAGAATCCCATTCACCTGGTCATACATAAGAAGCGCCCAAATGTTATATAAACACTGTGCTGAATAATGTTAACTCTATTTAGGTGCTTTTGTTTTTTGTTTTGTGTTTTTAGCTCACCTGAGACGAAGTCTCCGGTGGAGCTATAGTCATCACTCCTCGTCCGTCCATCCGTCCGTCCGTCCGTCTGTCCGTCCGTCCGTCGAGCCGTCCGTCCGTCCATCCGTCCGTCAATAATTCTTTGAACATCTTGGTGTGGATGTTCCCTAGGTGACTCTCATTCAGATTTGTTCAAATGAGGTCACTGGGTCAAATAGTTGCGAAGCCAGGGCCATAACTCTATTCCTCCATAGTAATTCTTACAACGACTTCTTGTTCAGAACCATTGGGCAGATTTAGCTAATATTTGGTATGGAGGGTCCTTGGGTCACTGGTGTTCAGATTTGTTCAAATGAGGACACCCGGTCAATTAGTTGAGAAACCAGGGCCATAACTCATAGTAATTCTTACAATGACTTCTTCTAAAAAAATATTTGGCCGATTTAGCTTATATTTGGTACAGAGATACCTTGGGTGACTGGGGTTCAGATTTGTTCAAATGGGGTCACTGGGTCGAATAGGGGCAGAGCCAGGGACATAACTTTAAAAACAAAAAATTTAATTTTTGCATTTTGACCTTTAATTTTTGTTTAGGACACATCACAGCCTCATATTTCTTACCTAGATTTTTTTTAGCATGTTCTTCATCTGTATGGATTTTTGTATTGTTTATTTAACCCCTTCCACTCTTGTTTTGATATAGAATTCATCCAAGACAGGATTACTCAAACATTTTTCATCTGATCAACACCAAATTTGGTATATGAATTTTTGACACTTATATACAGATCAAGTTAAAATATGGGTTTGATCCGATATATTTTAACAGAGTTATGGCCCTTTATAATTCACACTTCTTTGCTATGCACTATTAATTTTTAAGAGAACACTGAAGCCTGTATTATTGAAAAAGCCAATTTATCATAGTGTGGTCACCCGATACTCTGCTGAAGACTGCTTGCTTCAGACCAGTTTACCATCTGTCATTACAAGACATGACATTAGCTAAACAACTATTCTACCAGAGTCTACAAGGAATAGTCCATTGTTCATTTCTCCAAGCCTGGACATAGTGTGTCTGACATTTGCAGAATGAAGTCCCCAGATGGTGAATTTAGTGTTGCTACCTCATACAACAGGCTAGCATCACCAAATACACCCTCAATTACCTTATTCTGCTTAGGCCTCATCTTCTGGGACAATTTTTATTTAAACATGTTTTAAAATTTGAAAAAAAGTGACACCATTATATATAACATCTGCAGAGTTATGAAACTTTACTCTTTCTTTAATGAAATTATGGAAACATTCCACCCTCCCCCACCCACCCCCTCCCACATGGCCCAGGCCCAACCCTGCCATCAACCAACATCCCTTCCAAGCCATATCACCTCTCAATTTAATACCTCTTCTCACCACAGAGGCATATATATCTGTAAAGGTACAGGTCATTAATTATATAAACTGGCCAGATGACATGTATTATTCTAATCTAAACATATCTGTTTGCATAATGAGGTCCCCAGAGGGTGAATTTAGTTATGCTACCCTGCACAGCAGTCTATCATCACCAAATACACTAGCCAGGGTCCTCATTCTGCTTAGGCCTCATCTTCTGGGAAGTATATAGGCACTTAAATTGACATTTTTACTTACTTTAGCCCTTCTGTTTAGTTTCTATATCCCCTAATTTGTGAATATAAAATGCATAATTGAGGTGCCCAATGGGAGCACATCACCAACTTTAACTGGAGAACTTCAATCTAATGCTATGTCTCCCATAGCAGTTGAGGCCTACATAGAATGAGGTCCCCAGAGGGTGAATTTGGTGATGCTAGCCCGCATTGCAGGATTGTGTCATTAAATTCACCCTTTGGGGACCTCATTCTGCAAATGTCAGACACTATGTTCAGGCTTGTCTGTTCGAATATTATGTTCTTAACCACCAGTATCCAGTTGAACTCATTATACCCTGATTTTGCAAAGAAAACTTGGGGGGTATATTGGATTGAATTTGTCAGTCTCTATGTCAGACTGTTCTCCCATCCATCCATCTGTCATTATGTCTCTATCCGTCCATCAATTGTTTTCTTCTCCAGATACATATTAAAGACCAAATGGGTTTATATATTTAAGTGTGGATGTCCCCCAGGTGACTCACATTCAGATTTGTTCAAATGAGTTCATCAGGTCAAATAGGTGAGAAGTCAGGGCCATAACTCTTTCCTTCCATAGTAATTCTTAAAACAATTTCTTCTCAAGAACCATCTGGACTATTTAGATTATGTTTGGTATGGAGGGTCCTTCGGTGACTGAGGTTTAGATTTTTTCAGATTTGGGGTCATTTTAGGAAAATCAGTTCAGTTCAACTCTTAAAATCTAATGTCTGAAATTACCAAATGAATGGATCTCATAGATGGGGATTCACGTTTGTTCAAATAGGGGCGAAGATAAGAGATTTAATTATCAACCAGCCACCCTACCTGTGCTCCGGCGGAGCTATAGTCATCATTCCTCGTCCGTCCATCGTCTGTCCGTCCATCCGTCCGACAACAATTATTTGAACATCTTCTCCTCTGGAACCATAAGACCAAATGGGTTCATATTTGGTGTGGATGTTCCCTAGGTGATTCTCATTCAGATTTGTTCAAATGCGGTCACTGGATCAAATAGTTGCGAAGCCAGGGCTATAACTCTTTCCCACCATTGTAATTCTTTTAAACATCTTCAGAACAATAAGACCGAATGGTTTCATATTTGGTGTGGATGTTCCCTAGGTGACTCACATTCAGATTTGTTCAAATGAGTTCACTTGAAATAGTTGCGAAGCCAGGGCCATAACTCTTTCCCTCCATAGTATTCTTAAAGTGACTTCTTCTCAAATACCAAAAGGCTATATGGGTTCATATTTGGTATGAAGGATCCTTGGGTGACTGGGGTTCAGATTTGTTCAAATCAGGTCACTGGGTCAAATGTGGGCGGGGCCAGGGACATAACTCCAAATTTTTTGTTTTAGATTAAACTCTTTAGATATCTACTTCTTTTAAAGTGATTATGAAAAGTTCTGACTGTTGTGGTCTCCAGAGTCCCAGTCTTATCAGTCTTTGCAGTCTGGTGAGCGACCCCACAGTCATTGACTGTCTTGTTTTATTTTACTTTCGATATAAATATCCCGAGTATCTGTCATCTCCACATATGCCAAGATGCCTAGTAGATGTAGTGTATTCGGTTGTGAGCGGGCTAGCGATCCATTATTAAGTACCTCCAAAAAGACAACACAGTGCGTAATTTAGAACGCTCTTTATTGTCTACCGCTTTTGGGAGACGGAAGCATGGACACTGTTTATATTTAAATGTCACAACACCATACAAAATCACCCATGACATATCGAAATAGAGCATGTTCATAATTGAGAACGCTCTTTATTGTCTATACCACGACGAAAACATGGACGCTCTTTATTAGAGGCAATCATTAGATTTTTTCTAGGCTAACAATTAAAAAAAATCCTCTCTAGAAAGTCAATATCTGCATCAAAACGTAAAATAAAACGAAAAAAATAAACGAACAACAAACACAAACTGAAAAACAATGCCAGGCGAGCCTTCAATTAAAAAAAATGTTGTTATGCCAAACAGCAGCCTAATTAATAACTATTGTAGTTTCGACAGTCTATTGTGTATTCGAGTGAATTATTTTGTTTACGCACTTATCGATCTTGACTGGAAGGATTTTATCAAGCTGTTCACAGTCGTGCACTTCCCAACACAATATGTTTCTTGTGAAGAAACAGACATGAACATTAATTATTATGACGAATATTAGCCATCATGATACATGTACTAGTATAATAACCACCACCTTTTTAATCACACCCCATTTGTGTTTAATTGTACTCCTATAGCGCACAACGGGATGACACTAGTGTGTGAACTAGCTTCCGAAATTGGTACCATACAATGAAGAAGAAGCTATATGGCATAACTTGTATTCTTTCAGAAACAGTTAAATTAGTTTCACACGAAATTCTGCTTGCTCATTGCATTTCTGCATAAATTAATCTCATTTCACACAACTTTTATCGCCTCAAAGTGCATTTTAGCCATCAGTATTCGTTATATAATCCAACATTCTAGCAAATCCAGTTCATAATTCAGCACATTCAAACAGTTTTATTCCGTGATCGCTATTTATTGTAAAGGCCTAGCTAATTAACCGCCGACTGCAATATTTTATACGTAATTTATCAACTCGTTACGCGATTGGCGGAATTATTTCAAGCTCCACCCACCACTGTCGATGCAGATGATCGGTCATGTGACTGCGTTGTGGTCATGTGATCGCACTCACGTGATTTACACTTCGGATATTTCCGCGATTTTTTAAATATCATAATAATAAAATTACTATCTGCTCGATTTTGAATTTTCTTGGCAAAATGGGTCTGTTAGACATATATTATTAGTATTATGACGATAAAAAAAATATTTTTTGACAGACTAATTCCTTTAAGATCCATAAGGCCGTTTTAGCTTATATTTGGTATTGAGGTTCCTTGTGTGACTGGGATTCAAATTTGTTCAAATTGGGTCTCTGGGTCAATTATGGGCGGAGCCAGGGACATAAATCTTTCCCGTGATAGTAATTCTTAAAACAGCTTCTTCTCATGACCATTGATCATAAGAGGTTTAAGGACATAGAATTTTTTGAACATTTAACCATTTTTTTTTTTTTTTAAACTTTAAATTATACATTTTTATTAATTGAATTTTTTTTAATGTTATTAGATTTAACTCCTTGCTGTAACTAAGTCCCTGGTTAGAAGTATTTATTTTAAGTGATTTTGACAAGTACTGACTGTTGCAGTCTTCAGAATTCCAGTCTTCTCAGTCTTTGCAGTCAGGTGAGTGACTCCACAATCATTGACTGTCTTGTTTTGAATATAAGTAGCTAATGTTGAGGACCGAAGCATGAAATACTATCACTGTAAAAGTTCCAGACAAGACGAATCAGAGAAATTAGTCTTGGTCAAACTGAACTGCAGTTTAATATTTGAAATTAAATTTCATGTGGTTTTGATTTTGATTATCAGAAAACTGAATGTTATCTGATGTCCTTATATTCCCAGCTGTATGTCATGGGATGGGTTTTTATGCTGCTATGTGCATGTAAGTGAACTTCTAATCATAAATCAGATGATGGAACATATATCGCTCATTTCAGAGAGCTCGGAAACAATGCCTAACAATACTGGTATATTGTTAAAAAAATTGATAGGTATATAATATAATAAACATTTTTGTCATTTAAGGGAGTTCCTCATCAATGATGCTATGTATGATGAGGACTTAGCTTTGAAGACACTTGCGAACTTCAATCTACTGGATTTGTTGTTCTCAATGGCAAAGGTAAAAAACAAGTTCTGCTGGCCACTCATAAAAGATGGTGTATCTGTTTCCGAGAAATTTCTGTAATCACTTGTTTTTTTTGTTGCATTTATGGGCGTATAAAATTGTAAATGACCAAACAACATACTGTATAATTTTTTTCTTTTAGACGAGTATCCATTGCGACCGATTTGACAAAATTTTATTGGTCGATTTTGCCTACAAAGGAAGAATAAACAAAGTTCAAGGCCACCCAAGTGACTTGAAAGTAAACAAAATGAAAGTGAAGCAGAGGAAAAGCAAACAATTCTGTCATTAAAATCACTTTCCTAATTGGGAAATACAAATTGCATACTATATGAATTTAACATGGTTGCATTGGCAGTTTGATGTTATAATATTGAATTTGAAGTTTGCCGATAGCTGAAAGCTATTAATCATCTGATTATTATAGGTGAAGCAACATTACCACAGATATGTTATTTCGGCAACAATTTGGAAAGAAATTATTGTTTGGCATCTTTTATTATTAAAAAATGCATCAAAGCGACCACTTTTTACTCTGCCAACTTTCGGAAATGAACACTGTCAATTCACTGAGCAATGATCGGCATGCAAGGACACACAGTATTATGCCCACTTGAGGTAAATTTGCCTGGGGACAATCGACTCCCGGAATGTTATGCCGGTGAATTGTCCACTTACATCTTTATTGAGAAATAGATACAAGTAAGTAAGATATTGTTGGGTCTTATCCAAACAGAATTGAAATTGAGAGAGAAAAAGATAGGTGTTATTATAACTAAAACATGTATTATTCAATCTTACCCCAGGGGGCCTCGGTGGCTCAATCGGTTAGGGGTACAACTCCAAGCCGTTTCGCCCTCCAGCGCTGGCGATAAGGGTTCAAATCCACATGTTTCCATCGTGGACTTTGTAACTCGAAATCGTTATCTGGTGGAGTTACCAGTTACTCGCCGATGGCTGGTGGTTTGCCACACATGGTTGACGAGTTTATCAGCCATTAAAATCACTGTTAGATTAGTCGCAAGTGTGCGGATTTCCTCCACCACTAAAACTGGCAATGTCGTGATATGGCCTTAGTTGCTAAAGCGACAATAAACCCCAATCAATCAATCAATCAATCAATCTTACCCCAACTTATGTGTTCACTGCCGTAGGCTATATGTCAATATTAAGATATACATATTGAATTCTTTCCAGGCTAAAGGAGTAGTGGTAGAAGCTCTTGATATTATACTGACAGATCACTACCATGATGATATCTCTACATACATAGAGACTCTTATTGGCCATGGTTTTAGCCCACATCTTCAGACCTTGCTGAAAGGTATGTTACTTTATTTGGTATTTATACCCCTTTTTAATAAAAAGGGGGGTATACTGTTTTGGACCTGTCCATCCGTACATCTGTTGGGGCATCTGTCGAGCTATCTGTCGGGGCGGCTGTACTCCCACCCGATGTCTTCTCATGCCATAACTTGAACAACAAACATGTCATAACTTGAACAGTAATGCTTGGAACTCATGTAATTTGTTTGTTCTCTATTCTATATACTTATTTTTACCTTGTAAAATTCATAAAATTATTATACCGTCACTTTTTGAAGAAAATTGGGGGGTGGGGGTATACTGCAACCATCTGTCCGTCCATCTGTCCGAGCATATGTCTCGGCCATGGGTTATTGGTTCTGAATGAAATTGGTATGGAGGTTTTAAAAGAGGGGCAAATGTTGTTGGCATTTATGTCCCACAAAAATTTTGGAGGACTATTTTGTCTATCTAGCCATTTGTGGAGGGTATCTCTCTGATTGCTTGTCTGGACGTTAACTGCAGTTCAAGTTATGCAATCAAAATGAAACTTGTTGAGGAAAGTTTTATTATGGTTCCAGTCCATTGATTTTTGTTGGATTTATGACCCTTTTTAGCTCAAATTGACAAAGTCAAGTTTGAGCTATTGCCATGGGTTGGAGTCCGCCCTACCGTCTGTCCATCCATCAGGGCTGTAGCCATCCATGCATGCGTCAGTCAACATTTTCCTTTAACACACCCTACAGGTCACATTTCTCATCCGATCATCATTTATTCTGATATTTGTTAAAAACATAGGTGCCAGCAGCCATCTTGATTTTGTATTCCTTGACACACCGTGCAGCCAGAATTTATTAGCGAGTCATTTTGGGATCGTTCTGTCAAAAAACATGGCCGCCAGCAGCCATTTTGGATTTTACTCTTCGCATGACTAAATCCTTTGGCGCGGGCTGCAGGTCGTAGCTTTAGTCGGATCTTCATGAAATTTGTCATGGATGTTAACAATGACATGTAGATGGGAACGAGTCATTTTGGGGTCATTCTGCCAAAAAACATGGCCGCTGGTGGCCATCTTGGATTTTAAAATTCAATTTATTGGCGCGGGCTACAGGTCGTACTGTTCGTCTGATCATCATGAAACTTGTCATGGCTGTTAATATTGACATGTAGATGGGAACGAGTCCTTTTGAGGTTATTCGGCCAAAAAACATGGCCGCCAGCAGCCATCTTGGATTTTACTCTTTGCATGACTAAATCCTTTGGCGCGGGCTACAGGTCGTAGCTTTAGTCGGATCTTCATGAAATTTGTCATGGATGTTAACAATGACATGAAGACGGGAACGAGTCCTTTTGAGGTTATTCAGCCAAAAAACATGGCCGCTGGAGGCCATCTTGGATTTCAAAATTAAATCCATTGGTGCGGGCTACAGGTCGTACTATTCGACTGATAATCATGAAATTTGTCATGGATGTTAATATTGAAATGTAGATGGGAACGAGTCATTTTGGGGTCGTTCGGCCAAAACACATGGCCGCCAGCAGCCATCTTGAAATTTTACTCTTTACATGACTAAATCCTTTGGCGCGGGCTGCAGGTCGTAGCTTTAGTCGGATCTTCATGAAATTTGTCATGGATGTTAACAATGACATGTAGATGGGAACAAGTCATTTTGAGGTCATTCAGCCAAAAACATGGCCGCCAGCAGCCATCTTGGATTTTACTCTTTGCATGACTAAATCCTTTGGCACAGCTACATGTAGGTTAGACATTTAAATTAGCACCTTTCCTATTCCTCCATTTACTGTCAACCATTAAATTATTCCCTTACCTAAGTTGAGCTACAGTGTGATTGACACTTTTATTGAAGAATTGTTTTGAAAATTCACAGGCATCTCCAGATGGGAGCTATCAAATTTGAACACCCTACAGACCACTTCCCTCATCCGATTGTCACCAGACTTCATATGGATCTTTTGGGTGACCACCAGATGGGCGCCATAAACATTTTCTGAATTTCATTAAAAACATGGCAGTCAGTGGCCATCTTGGATTTTACTCTTTGCATGAGAATCCTTCGGCACAGCGTACAGGTCACATCCCTTATCCGATCATCACCAAACTACATGTGGATCATCGGGGTGGCCTAATTTAGAAAATTTGTTAAAAAACATTTTGCCGCCAGAGGCCATTTTGGATTTCAAATTTGAATCCATCGGCACACCCTACAGCACGCAATTACTGGAGAATTGTTTTGAAAATTAATCTGTATGTGTAGGATCTCTTCAAGATGGGAGCTATCAAGATTTTCAATGAGAAACATGGCCACTGGCAGCCATCTTGGATTTTACTCCTTGCATGACTCAATCCTTCGGCACACCCTATAGACCACATCCCTCGTCCGATAGGCACCAAACTTCATATGGATCTTCTGGGTGAACACTAGATGGGAGCCATCAAATTTTTCCAAAGTTGAAAATCATTGGCCGCCAGCGGCCATCTTGGATATTACTCTTTGCATGACTAAATCCTTTGCCACACCCTACAGGTCACATCCCTCATCCGATCGTCATTAGACTTAATATGGATCAATATCATGGAATTTTTTAGTTAGCTATTATTAGCCGATGTCTGATTTGATGGGTGACTTCTCTCGTCAACTTGTGATGTGCAAAATGAGATTTAACAGGTGAGAGCCAAGTCCTAACAGTCTTTTAAAATTTGTGCTGTATGCCGTGTTCTAGCTGGCAAGATACTTTGGTTACAATGGATATTGTCAGTGTGATAATTCTGATAAGCACATGACATCGTTGCAGCATGGAATTGCATTATCATTGGGGGAAAGAAATGATGATGGTGTCATGTATATGTCCTTTAGCCCAGTGCATAATATTTGAGATTCACCTTAATTCCCCCTAGATAACTTGAGCAACACTTTTGAACAAGGAAATTGCTCTTGGGCACTATGAATGTTTTGTGGTTAGCTATGCTAGCAAGTGATTCAAAGTGTATTCCACAATACTACATGCTAATTATAGCACCTTCTAGATTTTATTCAATGTCAGAATGAATCCATAATTGATGTTATTATATGATCATAATTTTCTTTCCCCAAATCGTATGTTAAAACGTAACGAAAAACTTTGAGATATCTAGAGCGATGTTCACCTCATTCATGAAACAACAGGTTAATAATAGTTCTGAGTGATGTCAGATACTTCAGGGGTTAACATAACGTCACAACATCTTGTCCAATCAAACAGCGCATTTCATATAATAAAACAGTTATCACATTGTTTCGAGGTTGACACGAGGAATTGTCAGCACTTGGAAGTCAATATTCACCAAGGCCATATTGACTTCCTCGGGTTGACAATTCCTCGTGTCACCCTCGAAACAATGCGATAACTGTATAATGATGTCCATGCATCATGAGCAGGGCAGGAGAGAATGTTGCCATCTTGGTCACATTAACCCATCCCATTTTTATGTGACTTTTATTTTTCCATAACCCGTACACGAATGAACCAATCTTTAGCCTGAATTTTTATGCACTGTAGCCGGAGTAATACTCAGTGTGAGACGGCTTTGATTTCTAAATATTCTCTCATGAGTGGTTCATGTTGTGTTGTTTGTTATCTGAACATTCCTTCCAAATTATGGAATAGAAATCCTATGTCTTCTGCATGTGTGAAATTAAAACACCCCTCCAGCTGAACAGTAAAACATTCCATTGTATCTAATATATATTTTGGGACTTCTGTCTGTTTGTCTGTCTGTCTGTTAGCTATGGCTGGGAAAACTGCCGGACAGATTTCTCGAAATTTGATACCCAGGGGTTCTTTTGTCCGGGGAGTGTTTTGGACAGGTCAAATTGTGACCCGACCTGACCTTAACCTTAAAAATGGTAAATTCAAATTCAAATCTGGTAAAACGGACGGATTTCTTCGAAATTTGATAGCTAGGGGTACTTTTGGATGGGGAGTGTTTTGGACGGGTCAAATCATGACCCCGACCTGACCTTGACCTTCAAAATGGTCAATTCAAGGTCAAATCGGGTAAAAAGGACGGATTTCGACGAAATTTGATACCTAGGGATACTTTTGTTCGGGGAGTGTTTTGGACGGGTCAAATCGTGACCCCGACCTGACCTTCAAGATGGTCAATTCATGGTCAAATCGGGTACAATGGACGGATTTCGATGTTAGATCCGGATGAAAGCAGAGGGGAAACGAAACAGTCGGGCCCACCAGCTAGTACCTTTATAAATACATGAAAGAATCCACTCTTTATTAGGTTATTGTTTGTATTATTTGTTTTACAGAGGGAAGTCTGTACCTAATTGATGAGGAGACGATCATAACAGCCTTGTGTACTCAGCCGGGACTCATTGTGCAATATATCGAGAAGTTACTTTCCAGTCATAAGGATATGTCTCAAGATACTCTAATGATGTGGGGGAGGTTACTTGATCCATCAAAACTTCCTGTTTGTAAATTGTTTAATCATTCGCAGCAAAGGTCGAGAAGGTATGATTTAACTAAAAGTAATTTATTATTTTATTACCACCTCCCCCTTGCCCCAGCCATCTAACAATGGCATTAAATCCCATTAAATGCAAACTTCTAATTCTCAAAATGGAGGGTGACCTGATTTGTGAATTGTGTCATTTTCTAATGACTTTTTCGGCTCGGTAGGATACTTTTACATGCTCACATTGTTACACATGGGACAGCAATTAACATTGGCTCCCAATCCGAAAGTGTGCCTAACACAGTTTCATCCCTGGACATGACACTATGAGAGGAGATGACATATGAAATTTACCCAGTATATTTTATATAACTAATATTCCTATACTCCTGAAATAATTTTCAGAGTATTGATCATAACATTGAAGGTCGATTCTGATACTCAAGGTACTGGGATTGCATATGACGATACAAAGTTTGATTGATACCATGTCGGACTCAAACGCTGACCATATGTGAGAGTATTGTAGCCTGCAATTAATGTATCTGTTATTTGCAGAAAGAGGGTGGAATTAGTGATACTATCATGCACAGTGGGCTAGCATCACAAAATTCAAACTCTCTGGATTTCAATCTGCTTGTAGGCCTCACCTTCTGAGAAGTAGCTATAGTCAGGCCTCAGCCTAGGGGTTCAGAACAGGGAGACTTGAAGTCTCCCTCCAGGAAATTTAGGGAGACTTCAGGAAATTTAGGGAGACTTCACGATAATCTGAAATATTAACTAAATTGATAACTTTAATTTTTTTTAAACTGTTGACTTTTAAAATCTGAAGAAATTAATTGTTGACTTCATAACTTTTAATATCTGAGACTGGATTATTATTATAAATTTAATTTTTTTGGAAATGGCTTTTGGCCACTGCTGTATTGTGGGTGTCCATTAAAATAAACAATAAGGACTAATTAAGGAGGTGTAAAAGCTTTTAAAGAGTTTCTAAAGAGTTTATTGTTGAATACCAATATCACGACCGTGTGATCAGTGATGTCTGATGATAATCCGATTAAAGCAATAAACTTGACGAATTTTATAGCTGTGTCACAATAGGTAGTGATTACTAGTAATGTGTTCTTAACAGAGACTAGTTGAGCTTATAATATACACCAGCAGGTTATTTAAATACTTGCATTGTAACAAAGTAGGCCTACACGCAATTAATTTGCAACCGTTGACAGACGTATATACGAGCACGTGGCCTGAGCGATAGATTGACAACAATTGTAATTTGCAATTAACACATAGTTTTGACACAAATTAATCATTTTAAATGAGTTTTGATAGTAATAGTTTGTTATGTAGATCTTTGATTTAACTAAGAACATTAAATTAAGTACTTCCAATGCACATGCAAACCGCTGTGTTTAATAGTAAGCAAGCACGTGTTCTTGTTTGTAAACATATAAATAAAAATGTGCAAAATTGAAAATTCATAGATATGTTTTAGTTTAAATTCAAAGACAGTATTATTTGTTCACATTGGCTACTGCATGAGCGGTGGTGACCATGTATGGCTATACAATTTGCGGTTACAAAATGACCCGACGGAACAAAGTAATGTCTAAATTCCAGTCTCCTTAAAACGAACCAGTAGCTCATCATAAACTTCGTTGCTCAGCGCAATTTGCCATTTCCAAAAACACCCAATCTGATTAGAATATGTGGATAGGGTACACCATGTATAATCGATAAATAAAATGCCTCGTTGGAACAGTTGAGATTATATATATAAGGTGACTTTTTGGAAGGCGATAATTTCGCCCGAGTCGCCTCCTAGCGTGGGGCCTGGCTATAGTCTTAAATTAACATTGTTTTTAGTTACTTTTTCCATTCTGGGAAGTTTCTGTATCCCCAAATTTAAGAATTTTTTTTAATCGAGGTGACTAATGGTTGAACATCACCAACTTCAACTAGGGAACTTCAATCTGATCCTAGGTCTCGCAGAGCAGTTGAGGCCTAAGGGGTCATCTCAAAACTCCTATCGAGGAAATCAGCCTATTTCCCGATAGATCCCGATAGCATATATATACAGTTATCGGGAAATTATCGGGAAATGATGCAACGTTTTTCGGGAAATTATCGGAATATTTACATAGTCTATCGGGATTCTATCGGAGTTTACTTTCATTTCTGAGTATCATATTCCGAAAACAACGCATGTTGTTTGGAAAGTTTCTGTATCAGGATTACTCCGGACTTTTATCGGGATTTTATGTTTTTTGGCCTATCTTTATTATTGATTTAATAGTTACCTAATATGAGAAATCGTTAGTATAAAGTTTTACAGTATCATGGGACACGTGTCGTAGAACTATTATATTTTATACTGTGGTGATCAGTGGATGCTATACGTACAATATCGGTATTTTACCCGGACAATACACCCCACCCATCGGGAAATCTTCAAAATCAATTCACGGGGAGCATACCCAAATATGTATAGTAGGCCTTAATGCAAGCGGCTACTTTCACTTTCTAAAAATAGAACAGATCCATCAATTGATTAAATTCTAAGATTTATTTCGGCTTTGCGGCTACTATCTTCAAAGCTTGTGTTTGTAATATGTTTAAATACATCCGACTTTTAAATATGGAGGAAATAAAGAAATACATATATTATGGCAAATGTAAAAGATTTGTATTTAATCGCGAATCGCCGACGACACAATTAATGCATGCAAAATCGAGTGCAGTCTTAACACGAGATGTCGTATGTTCTATTTTTAGCCCGATTCCAGGAATTGGGGTCATCAATGTTTACGTTTCTGTGGCATTGCAGAGTAGGTATTTATATAATACGTCTTGAAAATTTCACACAGTGAACGGATTTATAAAACAATTTCAAACATGGGACAACTCAAGCTTTAAAAAAATATCGGGCCTGTGTACACGTATATTCCGAATATACATAGCCTAGGCAAAATTTATATTGCAATCATGGCGATGTCCATGCAGCATTTGATGTGCTTTATAACGCAATTGGATTTTTGTTTACCAGCACATGCATGGAAACAACAAATCTCGCAAGTAGACAGCCGTTGAAAGAAAAATATATCTCCACAGTGGGTTTAACTTTAGCCTAAGCAGAAAATTTTGCTGTTATGCCTACATTCTGCATGGTCATGCAGTTTCGTGGGGGGGGGGGGGTGGGGTAGATCGTGATCATGCACGCCATGAATATCTACTCGGTTCTCTACACTTTAGTCAAGAGTAGGCTATATATTGAAACATGACATATGGGGGGGGGTGTTCTGCTGTACATGTAAAGTTTTAGCAACATTTAGCAGTAATATTCCATAGTTTTTTCATGAATCGTAATATGGTAAATAAAGAGCATCTATACAGACCTGTGAAAATATGAATGGAAAATTCCATGCAAATCTGCAGTGCAAAGGTTATATAAGTACGCGAAGTAATCATAACATTTAACTGGCAATTAAATGTATGCATGGGCTGCTTTTCATATTCTACATTAATTTCGTTTTCTGTAATTACTACTAATTATAAGGCGGCATTGATTATTTCGATAAGTTGAACATAGCCTAATTATGTTGACATTGTCGAATATCACAATTGCATCATCGAGGTCAAGGTAACACGATGCGATTTATTTGCAGTTGGCCTGATCATGCTCCTATATTTCGTCATTTTTGTTTTCAAAAAGATGTCTTGCTAACTTTTATTTAGTTTGATATCTTAAATGTGCGTACTTTCGATATTAATAGCCTGTCCATTGTTTTAAAATGACTTGCCAATAAATATTATGTCATATATGACGGCATGATCGACGCATCGAAATGTGCAGGGATCTATCGATCATAACTGGGTCAAGTACGAACATTGGGTGCATATGAGGTTCTCGGAGGGGTAAACATTTTTGTCACCGCTGATTATTTTGTTCTTGTGAGATTACTAATGTTCACATTCACTGCGCATTATCACTTAGATAGTCTCCAGGAAATACGCCAAATTGTGATGTGAAAAATTAAAGAATTGACTGCGTAAAACTTTTGTTATGTTTTTAATATTTGTGTCAGGAAAGGCGGCGAGGCGACCACGTGCAAGACGCGCCATTTTCAATATTAATGATTTAGCGCATTTCGTTATCTGCATTTAAGAATTACCTTGTCAATTTTACACTGAGTATGATTGATAAAAACAATACACGGGAGAAATTATATTTATTGCCTGTAGTTTTGAGAACGAATTTATTCTTGAATGATGAATCGAAATCCTGGTGGCATGAATTGTTTACAAGATACTGATGGCGCCAAAAATAAGCGCAAATCAGGTGAGGAAAATCAGCCGAACAATATAGTTCTCAAACATTGTTTGAAGCATGATACCTGCGATCGAAAATCAACTATTTGAAGCCAATGTGTAGTAATTATCGTAATCTTATGGCATTTATTTCACATGTTTGGTAATTTATTCGATTTTTATCAAATATATATAATTTTTTTATCACGTTCACTTTGGAACAGTCTATTGCTAGTGTTGAAGGGATACTACCTTTATGAAACCATTTCTTTTTATGTTTCCTTCGGAGAGTTTCTAGGAGATATGTGCTGTATGAATAATATGCAAAAATAATTCAACGGACAATTTAATAACTTGGAATCAAAACTTGAAACGAGTAGAGTTTTAATTCGTTTAAACAAGCTTCCACCCCAATAAAAATATGCTTACGAAGGAGGCTGTGGACGAATCCAAAAGTAATGACAACAAATAGAACCGGAAACAGAAACACATAAACAAAACAACACGCTCGATTCGTCGATTATCAAAACAGACATAGGCCTAAATGTTCTTGAAATAAATGGGTAAATTATCGGAAAGTTGGCAATACGCTACGTACATTACTTTCGGAAAGTTTTCGGGAAATTTTTCGGGAAATCAGCGTGTTATCGGAATATTTAGATGCGGTATCGGAATATTTTCGGGAAATGGTGACCGCTCTATCGGAATCTATCGGGAAATTTAGAAGATAGTTTTGAGTTATCGGAATCCTATCGGTATATTTATCGGGATCCCGATAGTAGTTTTGAGATGACCCCTAAGCAGAATGATGTTCCCAGAAAGTGAATTTGGTGACGCCGTGTGAGATAGCGTCACTAAATTCACCCTTTGGGAAACTCATTCTGCTTAGGCCTCAACTACTATGGGAGCCCTTACCGAAATCATTAGCCATCTGTTAGCCATTCTTTAGCACTCGGAAGAGAAGGAATGATGGCTTACTGATGGCTAGTAGTTTTCGGAGGATATGGATGGCTAATGCAAAATTTAGCCATCGAGGCTAGGTGATGGCTAGATGATGGCTTATTAGCCATCGCTTAACCCTCCTATAGGCCGAAATATTTAAATGAGCTAAGCCATCGCTTAGCCCTCGATGGATGGATGGCTAGTAGGCCGATGGCTAGTAGGCCGATGGCTAGTAAGCCACGGATGGCTAGTACGCTACTGATGGCTTGTAAGCTGATGGATAGTAGGCCGATGGCTAGTAGGCCGATGGCTAGTAAGCGATGGCTAGTAGGCTGATGGCTAGTAAGCCGATGGCGATATATAGTAAGCCATCGGATTGTTAGCCCTGGACATTTAGTGATGGCTTAGGAATGTTATATAACTTGCTTCAGGAGGGATAACTCTTTGGCATCATCTATTTGAGAATGAATTATTTTTAAAATAATATGTTATATCATAAAATTAATTTTTAACAACATATTTAACAATGTCCATTATTTTTGTTATCTTTTGCCAAGTTTTCATCATAAATACAGTGGAAACGATTTACAATTGTATCACTGGACACACGTACTGTATGGTGTCTGGAATCATGCAACATCTTCACATTAGGCTGGGCCAGCCAAAGATTTCTGCAGATTTTTGTCAAAATTCAAAAGAAAATAGTCTGGTCAAGATAGTTCTTTTAATCCTTCCAATATGGGAACTATATATGCTGGTGCAGCATTAAAGAACCTGGTTCCAGCTGAATTATCTTATATATGCGAGTTTCCCATCTATAGGGATCAAGCCTCGCATATATAAGAGAATGTGCTGGCTAGCTAGAGAATTGCATTGGTACAGGATTTTCAAAAAATTTCAAGAAGCTCCCATCGGAATGGTTAAATATGAATATGTTTTTTTTCAAGATGTTTAATGTGTCATATCATGCCCAATAAATTAGAAAATATAGTGCTGAGGATTGTACTTACCAATTTCCAGATTAATTTGTATATATCTTAGTGGCAGCAGGATATTTTCTCAGAATCTCAGGCAGAATGTTTGATAAACATGCGGATTTCTGATAGTTGTTTCACAACTTTTAAAATTAGCAGGTTCAGCATATCTTGAAGCCATTACAATACTAGTCCAATGAATCTCAACTAAAGAAATCACAAGTTTATAAGACTGCTAAGAACATAAGTGAAAAAAATACTGGAACAACAAACTTGAGCAGTGAATATAGACTAGCAGTTACAATTCAAATGTAGTTGACTTACAATATCCCAGGATGCATCTATACAGCCTCTATATGGTTGGACCAACATATGGCAGTCATATGTCAGGTCTATGGCAGTCTGAGGAGAGCAGGTCTCCTAACAATTAATATGACTTTCATGAAGGCTAATAACATTCAAATGTTAAAACTTCTCCAGTCTGATGGTTATCGAATAAATTCTTAACCACCAGTAATGATGGCTAGTGAATATAATTCCATGTTGGTAGCCATCCACTAACCATCACCTTGGCCATCACCAGAAATTCTTCCTGATTGGATGGCTATATAAGCCATCACACCCCTTCTTATTCTCCATGAGTGCTAAAATAACTAGAGTGATGGTTTATCTTAGCCATCATTGGTCTCTGATGGCTAAGCGAGGGCTTAGGGATGGCTCAATAAGCCATTCTGTTCGGTAAGGGAGACCTAGGATCAGATTGAAGTTCCCCAGTTGAAGTGGGTACTGTTCACCTATTAGTCACCTCGATTAATATGCATTTTATCTTCTGCAAATTAAGGGATATAGAAACTGAACAGAAGGGAAAAAGTAATTAAAAACAAATGTTAACTTGAGATTATGGATATTTCCCAGAAGATGAGGCCTAATCATACACACTGTTTGCAGTTTTGCAAACAATCACAGTCATGTCGCATAAACAAACATATGCAAGACTAAAAACTTACCTCAAAGATTATAAATCATATTTAGCCTTCCTACATTCTTTTCAGATTCAGCACAGATTCATTTGGTTCAGTTGATGCTGCTGACGATATGGTAATATATAACTTCAGAATGCAGTTGTGCTCAAACGGTTGACAATATATTGTAACTTGATAAACGTGAGGTAAAACCGGATAATAGTGCCCGCTCTCCCGTGGCAAAGCCGCGGAAGTGAAGCGACCTAGGGTATACGTATGTGGATATTAGATACAAATGGAATTAGGGGTTACAGGGCCTGCTTCCCTCATGTGGTGGGCCTACATAGACTCGAAAATGGAAGAAAAACATATGTCCTACATGTAATGCATATCAGCATCCCTGCCCCACGAATGTTTATCTCCACCCGGAGCTCTAGTGTATTTGATAAAAGGGACATCTCCTGCACAGACATATACAAGTTCCATATATATGGTAATCTTATATGGTAATCTATGGAAAGTTCCAAGCCAAAGGGTTGATTCAATTAATATTTCCAACAGTTGAAAGTATTGAAATAACAGTTAACTGTTGCAAAATTCCAACCCAGTGGGTGCAAATGTATGTCCCGTTTCTATTTGTGAATTCATGCATTTGTTATTGTCATAAAAGTAGGCCTACATTTGAGGGCTCGCAAATTACGTTTACGTATAGTCATATTAGATATACTAATCAACTTTTTCAGCCCATTCTAAAAATAGATTGAACTTACCTAAAATAGAATAATTTATTCATAACTTACACTTTCTCGTGTCTGTCCATCACACTTTCTCCCTCCGTGTGTCCGTCGTGCCGTCCATCCAATGTCCGACCTCATAACTCAAACAACTATGAACCGATTTCAATAATTTTTTGTATGCAATCTCCTTAGGACCGCCTCTCCGCATGATGCTAATTGCGGTGCGGTCCGACTTTCTTTTTTTAAGTTACGCCTTACTTTTCGACTTATTTTGACTTAGAAAATTCTGTCCAACTTAATAACTTTAACAAATATGAACCGATTTCAATAATTTTTTGTATACATGATTCTCACAACACCCTCTCTACATGATGCAGCTCAGGGTTGGCTCAGTACTTTCCCCATGAATGTGTGTCTCCACCAGGAGCTCTAGAGTATTTGATAAAAGGAACATCTCCTGTACAGATATATACAAGTTCCATGGTCATAAATAGGGAATTAGGGGTCCCTGGGGGCTTGCTTCCCTCATGGTGTACTTATTGACTTAAAATTCGGTTAAAAACCCCTATTTTCATATCATCACCATTTCTGCCCCATGCAAGTATGTCTCCATCCTGGAGCTCAAGTGTATTTGAATAAAGGGCATCTCCTGCAGATATTTACAATATCCATGGTAATAAAAAGGGAATAAGGGGCTACATGGGGCCTGCTTCCCTCGTGTGGTGGGCCTATATAGACTCGAAAATTGAATAAAAAACATATTTCCTAATGCATATCAGCATCACTGCCCATGAGTGTTTATCTCCACCCGGAGCTCTAGTGTTTTTGGTAAAAGGGACATCTCCTGAATATATATAAAATTATATACAAGTTCCATGGTCATAAACAGGGAATTAGGGGTCCAGGGGGGGGGGGGGGCTTGCTTCCCTCATATGGTGTAAAGCTTTCCGATAAATGGCAACAAGCCATATTTCCGACTAAATCCTGAAAAGTTTGATGTCATCAGCATCCTTGCCCCATGCAAGTATGTCTCCATTCTGGAACTCTAGTATATTTGAATAAAGGGGCATCACATGCACAGATACATACAATATCCGTGGTCATACAAATGGAATTAGGGGTTACAGGGCCTGCTTCCCTCATGTGGTGGGCCTACATAGACTCGAAAATGGAAGAAAAACATATGTCCTACATGTAATGCATATCAGCATCCCTGCCCCACGAATGTTTATCTCCACCCGGAGCTCTAGTGTATTTGATAAAAGGGACATCTCCTGCACAGACATATACAAGTTCCATATATATGGTAATCTTATATGGTAATCTATGGAAAGTTCCAAGCCAAAGGGTTGATTCAATTAATATTTCCAACAGTTGAAAGTATTGAAATAACAGTTAACTGTTGCAAAATTCCAACCCAGTGGGTGCAAATGTATGTCCCGTTTCTATTTGTGAATTCATGCATTTGTTATTGTCATAAAAGTAGGCCTACATTTGAGGGCTCGCAAATTACGTTTACGTATAGTCATATTAGATATACTAATCAACTTTTTCAGCCCATTCTAAAAATAGATTGAACTTACCTAAAATAGAATAATTTATTCATAACTCAAGGGTCAGCCGAGTCCAAAAAAATATTGTTGGCGACGGCCGCCATTTTGTATTGATTAATACCACCTCGAAATGTGTAATTGGGCAAAATGCTCCAGGGCAAAAATAAAAAACTTTGTTCCGGTAAATGTTAGCTATACTTCATCATACGTAGGAACATCATGTTCCTAAAGTCAAAGATATTTAAAAAAAATTGAATGTAAATTAAACCAAAGCCCTGGTTAACAAAAACTGAAATTGCATGAAAAAGTTTTGTTCACATATTTTATAAAATTATTTAAAATATTTGCCCCAAAAGAGGATTCTAGGGGCCTTACTGGCCGTTTGATTTGATCTTCCATTTTCAAAAAATGGTATTTCCGCCTAATAGATTGAAGAAATGTTCTCAAAGTTCAAGGCCGACAAACGGAAACTATAAGTTCCGATTGAAAGATCGCAGAGTCGTTTTAAGATTGCTTCTTGGGAAACCAGTAAAGGCGTCATGACATCAAGACGAACATCATGACATTATAACCTACATCGGTGTGCAAAATTCCAGACAGGACTGCGTCGATGTCCAGACAGCTGAGACTCGTATTACACGGGCAGGCTAAACGTCCACATTTATGTTTATGTGATTATTTACATGCATTGTATATATTATTTTCTTGGTACATGTAATAAGATTTCTCTGGAATTTGAGCTATTAACTCGATATAAAACTACTTCGATGTTTACACAGACAACACTCATACTAAACGAATGAAAATCACACAACGCGAAAAGTAATGAGCCATGTGTTGATCGACTCAGTGAACTGAAACCCATAGCATTTATATATAGAATTTTCATACTTGACATGTTTGAAGTCGCTACCTGTAAAACCTGACAAACAGTTGGAACATTGAAGTTTGTACAAAAAGCAAATTGAAACGGGCGTGTTTCTATGTGCATCAAAAATCTTGAGATGAAATATTCCAGCAAATGACAACTCGTTGTACTAAGAAATTTATCCACTTTACCAGGAATAGTTTTGGCAGGAAAACTGACCACTTGACATTTTATATGTGAACTGAGGCTTGAATGAGGATAAAGGTACTTACATCAAATCTTTATAATATGGAATAAACTATTGGACCAAAATGGCCAAAAATTTTAACTTTATGGGGGATGTCAGATTTGGAAATTTCCAAGTTCGAGAGCTTGAAGTTTTGGTACCAGTTGTAAAATTTCATTCTTAGAGGGATGTGCAAAAGGAATTTTGTGAATTTATGACTGTGGTCTGGTTGTCTTGTTTAAAAAGGTTAAGGGGTTGGATATTTTGTCAGTGACGTGTAATTAAAAATTTCAAGGTGAAGAGCCTTGCTCATCTGAGAACCTCCAGCTACATGTATGTCCCTGTCTAGAATTACTTGTCTTTAAGTGATTTTGACAATTACTGACTGTTGTAGTCTTCAGAGTCCCAGTCTTTTCAGCCTTTACAGTCAGGTGAGCGACCCCAGTCATTGACTGTCTTGTTTCTTGTATTGTTGCTGGTTGTATTAAAATAATTAAGAAATGATTTGGGCAGTCTGGAAAAATGACAGTCATGAGTAAATATGGTGACATTCATTAAATTTAAGTAACTTTTCTGATAGAAAAAGTAGATCAGTGTAGCTATTATATTTAGATTTACACATGACACGTATGGCTTTATTTTGTAGTAAAACAATTTGACTTGTGCACGTCACATGTTCCTAGATTTCTAACCCATGTAACAGATGGCTTTGTGCTAAACAAAGCATATGGTTTTGAGTGCTTTTTTTTAGATATTAAGTGCTTATTCCTATTCATGCATCTGATAAGCTCAGGAAATTTATGAAGATATATGATCTACATGATTTTTATACCCCCACTTTCGAAGAAAATGGGGGGTATACTGGATTGACTGCGTCTGTCCGTCACACTTTCTCGCGTCCGTCCGTCACACTTTCTCGTGTCTGTCCATCACACTTTCTCCCTCCGTGTGTCCGTCGTGCCGTCCATCCAATGTCCGACCTCATAACTCAAACAACTATGAACCGATTTCAATAATTTTTTGTATGCAATCTCCTTAGGACCGCCTCTCCGCATGATGCTAATTGCGGTGCGGTCCGACTTTCTTTTTTTAAGTTACGCCTTACTTTTCGACTTATTTTGACTTAGAAAATTCTGTCCAACTTAATAACTTTAACAAATATGAACCGATTTCAATAATTTTTTGTATACATGATTCTCACAACACCCTCTCTACATGATGCAGCTCAGGGTTGGCTCAGACTGTTTTTCCTAACATTACACTTAATTTTCGACTTATTTTGACTTAGAAAATTTTGGGATTTTTTTTTTGTGGATGCAATCATTCGAACAAATATGAACCAATTTGAATATTTTTTTCTGTACAAGCTTCTTGTGACACCATATCGATATTATTAATCCAAAATTTTTTCTTTAAAGTTAAAAATCTTTTTTGTTGGGTTTACGGATAATGCGAGTTGAATTTGCCATGGTGGGGGTATGCTAGCACGCGAGTGCACACCTCTTGTTTTATTTTAGATTTTCTTCCATTTTTATGCCCAAGAACTTTACCAAATTTTTTTTATTATGATTGCTGTCTGTATCAAATTTATATTGTGCAACTTTATTTTTATATGACTGCTTTTGTGCTCATTATTAGGAGATTCTGGAGCGAGACACAAAACTCATGGTTGACCCCATGAGATAATATTTGAGTTACTGTCACTGAAAAGTAGTATTTATTTCCACCTGAACTGTCAGAGAACAAACAAAAGCTACATAACATATAATGAAATTTGAGCCCGGATGCTATTGTTTTCTAGTATTCAGGTTTTGCAGTAATTTTCATGGTATCCAAATGAATCTGAAAGTCAACTGAAAATCCAAATGCAAAGCTGTGCAATCATTTGATAATTGTGACAGTAGTTGCTTGACATAAATTTTAAAAATGACTGACTTGGAGTGCTAGCTCACGTGTGATGAAATAGATTGGAGATTATTTATATATTATCTAGAAATAATGTTGACAAACATTGGCCTTGCTAGTATAAACTCTAGTACATTCATATCGCTGCCACACATTGGATTTTCACCTTTCTCCTTGAGCATCCATGTTACCTTACTGAACTGCTGGGCAGTAACTGTTGTCAAATGACAATGCTAGTCTATCATTCATGTGCACAAGAAGACTCTGATTATTGTAATGAAAGAAATTATCTTGAAATTTTCCGACGACCGGTGCATGTGTTTTCCAGATATCGGAAGATCAAAGGCAACAGCTTGTATCTTTTTTAGACCACCAAAACCAGCATAAAATTGTTGGAAATAAAATGAGTTAAAAATGGCCCCCTTATCAGATTTGTTATGTATAATTGCCTGTTAATAACCATTTTTAATGGCCAGATAATAGTTACTGCCGAGACTGTTCCCACATACCTGTAATTTTGACCTAGCTAACTCTGACCTGAATGAATCTTTCCACTTTTATTTTGTTACTTAAACATAAAGATTTCTAGTATGTTATAAATGTAGCGGAATAATGTAAACTTCATTGAATGAAACACTGAAGGAGGCCTTGGGCCGAAGCTCTGATTAAATGAGCGATTTACTTTATTGACAACCCTGTCCTTCATTTGGACAATGGACTTATATGGATCTATGATTTGTTCTTTGCAGGTCTCAGGGAATGCTGAATTGAGTGAGCTAATTGGATTGTTCATCTCAATTATACTTCTGCTAAATGAGGAGAAGGTTACTGTGGATATGTTAGAGCCTGATGTGATGTTCCAGAATAAGATAGCAGACAATGAAGTGATTATTATTCTTTACTGGCTGTATTATATAATGGGCTAGCTGGCATCACCAAATTCACCTTCTGGGGACCTCATTCTGCTTAGGCCTCATTTTCTCTGGAATGTATCTTTATTATCAAATTAACAAGTTTTTAGCTCAACTTGTCATGGGTTGGCATCTGCCGTGCGTGCATCAACAATTTCCGTTAGCACATCATACAGGTCTCATCTCTCATCTGATCATCACCAAACTGCATATGGATCTTCGGGGTAACCTCTAGATGGGAGCCATCGATTATTTTCCGAAATTCGTAAAAAAAAATGTCCATCTTGGATTTCAAATTTGAATTCACCGGCACACCGTGTAGCCCAAATTTATTGGATAATTGTTTTGAAATTTACGGGCATGTTTAGGATCACCTCCAGATGGGAGCTATTGAATTTGAACAGTTGTCGATGAAAAACATGGCTGCTGGCAGCCATCTTGGATTTTACTCTTTGCATAACTAAATCCATTGGCACACCTTACAGACCATATTCCTCATTCGATCATCACCAAACTTCATATGGATCTTCAGGGTGACAACTAGATGGGAGCCATAAATTTTTTCCAAATTTGGTTGAAAAACATTGCCACCAGCAGCCATCTTGGATTTTACTTTTTGCATGACTAAATCCTTTGGCTCACCCTACAGACGACATCCCTTTTCCGATCTTCACTAAACTTCTTATGGATCTTCAGGATGACAACTGGATGGGAGTCATAAAAGTTTCATGCATTTCTTTTAAAAACATGGCCACTGGCAGCCATCTTTGATTTTACTCTTTGCATGATTAAATCCCTTGGCATATCCTACAGACAACATCCCTCATCTTATCGTCACCAAACTTCATATTGGTATTCAGAGTGACCACTAGATGGAGCTATCAAATCAGTGGCCTTCTTGGATTTTACTTTATATATACAAGGTATATCTTCATGTTCAGATCTAGTATTACTTAGACATTTCAACTTTCCGCATTCCTAATTGCTCCATTTCATGACTGTAACACATGAAATTACCCCCTCCAAGTTGAACTACAGTGTCATTGACACTTTCATTTAGTTTCTTTTCATTTTTATGTGTACCCATACCATGTATGGTACACATAATGCTGACGTCCGGATCAACCATCCGTCGTTCGTCCGTCCGTCTGTCCGTCTGTCCGTCCGTCCGTCTGTCCGTAGACATTTGCTATCCGATTCGATTACTGGAGTATCTTTTATCGGATGATGTTCAAATTTTATGTGCATGTTTACAATGACACACCCCTCACCTGTATAGTTTTTGGTATCGATCGGTTGATCGGTTTAGAAATTATTAACACTTTGCATCCACACATGGGCATGTGCTATCCGATGCAATAACCCAAGTGTTTTTTGTCCGATTGTGTTCATATTTAAAATGTAGGTTTATGATGACACACCCCTCACCTGTATAGTTTTTGGTATCGATCAGTTGATCGATTTAGAAAATAATTAACCCCACTCACAAATTCTATCTGATGCATCTAAGTCAAACAATTTGCTTATGATCTGCCTCATATTTCTTACCTTGGTCTTTGTTAGCACGTTCTTTATCTGTATCGATTTTGGTATCGTTTTGTTAACCCTTTTCACTCTTATGTTTACTTAGTACTCATGCAAGCTGCTATGACTCAAAACATTTTTCATCTGATCTACACCAAAATTGGTACATGTGGTCCTCACCCCGAAATACAGATCAGGTTCGAATTTGAGTTTGATCCGGTATATTTTAACAGAGTTATGGCCCTTTATAATTCAAGTAATTTACTACCTATTGTATATGCCCTGTGAGAATTTAAGACAAACAACTTTACACAGTAATCTTCTGCATTATTGGAATCAGAAAATGACACTGGATACTCTTTGCCAAACCACTGCTGCTCCCAGAGGCTGACAGTGATTGATGATAATTTACTCCAGTTTGTGTGCAATAGTAATTTAACCCAACCTGTTGAAACATGTTCGTGGCATTAATACAAATAGTCCATTGTCCATCTGAAGGATGTTCTGGAGCATGGCTGTTTAGAGAATTGTTGTTTACAGAGACACTGTTGTCTTATCTTGAGAAAAAAATTAATCCACACATTAGTTTCATCATATGATGTCATTGGAAATGATTAACCCTCTCCACACATTATATGTTCATTCTCCTATTCTATGTCCAGGTTGATTGTGATCCACTTTTCACTTGCATGTATTTCATGATTAAAATTAACCTATTCCATAGACACATGATATCTGATAGGCAGATTTTAAATTATCTCTTTCGCCTTGGGCCAGGTTCACTAAGAATTTCTATAAGCCACCAATTGAATATTCATCATTTGAGGAAATATCTTGGTTTGAAATTCCCTCTATTGCATTTAGGCTGCAGGATAATAATAATGGTTCTGGTATTCTTGAATATTTCTGCTGTTACAGACATTGTATCTTTCCAATGATCAGCTTAGAATAAAATTAACCATAGGTACATGTATACTGTACGCAATCCAATGTTATGACTCTAATATTTTCAATTTGACCCTTCTCATATCTCTCCTTTAGTTATCTGATAATTCTGTGTTAAAATATTTTATATCCAACCATTATCAATCATATTTAATATCAAGGTCTATACCAGACCTGTTAAGTTTTGAAAATGTCAATCCGTGAGATTTTTGCGGGAGGTATGCCCAAATATGTTCATGTTCCAAAAAAAATTTTATGATGAAGATTGCATAATTTTTATGAGTTTCTATTTTATAAATATATAGACCAATATAAAATGGCAATGAATGTCCTGTTGGTAATTGTAATAGAGCTGCTATGTTTCAACTTAGAATTTATGCATGCTGCCATAACTCAAAAAGAAATTATCTGACCATAACCAAATTTGGTATGTGAGTTGCTCAACTCAAAATACATATCGAGTTCGAATATGGGTTTGATTCGATATTTTTTAATGGAGTTATGGCCCTTTGACATAGAATTCATGAATGCTTCGATAATTCAACAAGTTTTCAACTGATAGGAACCAAATTTTGTATGTGAGTTTCTCAACTCAAAATACAGATCGAGTTCGAATATGGGTTTGATCCGGTACTATTTACTGGAGTTATGGCCCTTTGATTATTTTATTCATCGCTAAAATATATCAAAGATACACAGGTGGCACTGTCTAGATAATATCTAATAAATCAGTTTCACAATGCTATGGAGACAAGAGATACTATCCAGTTACAATGCCATGAAGTTCTCTCTCTCTTGTACTGGTATTGAGTTAATTAACTGCTAGGAGTTGTGTTGGCTATATCAGATATACTTTATACTCTATAAGTATCTCTGGCCATATCATAGGTGGAATGTTTATATTTTATATTCATGGTTATTTAAATTTCACCTTAAAGGCATAATCTGGTTTCATTGTTTAAAAGCATTACCATTGGAATTTTGTTGGTTGCATGGGAAGACAACTTTGGTTTTCAAACTTTAAAAAACGAGAGCTCTGTATCAGTCTATGGGAACAAAATAATTGTTCATAACACTCTTAGAACTGTAGGTCTAGTTTGTTTTATCTATATATTAATCAAAAGCTTTTTCGACATTGATTTCAATTGTTTACAAATGTGAATTGAAATATTAAAGGGGCACACCAGTTTGATGTATTTTTCCTGTACTCTGCATGAGATAAAACTGTTTATGTGTACCTATACCATAGTATGGTAGACATAGTGTCAATGTCCAGATTGACCACTCGTCTGTCCGTCCGTCTCTATCTGTCTGTCTGTCAGTTCTTAGACACTTTAGGCATAATGTGATATCTCTAACATTTTCTATTTGATCGGAACCAAATTTTGTGTATAGGTTTCTCATCCCAAAATACAGTTCGAGTGAATATGAGTTCGATCCGATTTATCTTAAAGCAGTTATGACCCTTCTTTCTTTTTTTTAAATTTAAAATTTTGATTTTTCATATTTGTTTAGATTGAATTTCCTCGCTCGATTTAACATAAAAAATATTTTAAAACTTTTATAATAATAAAAAAAATTATTGAGTTAAAAAAAAAAAATAGTTGCATGTAATATAATGATATCAATAAATTGCCATGTGAACATCCAATATCCAGAGCACATGCGAATACCTTTAATAGATGTCATTCCAAGTGAAATCTGTTATTAATTGAGTGGTGACATATGTTACATAGCTCTAGGGGGTGGTTGTATGAAGGTAAAGATGAACCTGCTGGCTGGATAATTGTTTGTCCTATCTGTCAAATTGATTAATGGCTAAACAATTGGATCTCACAATGAGAGGTCATTGGTTGAATAGGGACAGAGTTATGAGATTTAAAACGACTCCTCCCCACCCCAATTACCTTAACCTCTTCTTAAGACAAATAATTTGAGCTTTTGATTTTAAGTTAGGTACTGATATGTGTATCACTGTGATCATATCTTTGACCAATTATCAGTTATAGCTAATCGGTATCGCCAAGGTATGGGTTAAACATCTGCCGATCGTGATCGGCCTCTCGTTTGTTTAGTTGCTCTGTATCCCCAAATTGGCAGACAACACAATTAATAATTGAGGTGCCCAATGTGTGCACATCACCATCTTCACCTTCTGGGAACTTAAATCTGGGTCTAGGTCTGTCATAGCAGATGAGGATATGCAGAATAAGGTACCCAGAGGATGAATTTGTTGATGCTATAGCCCGCTTGAAGAGAATGGGGGATATACTGGATTGACCTCGTCCATCTGTCCTTCCGTCCAACCGTCCGATCCGGACATCTATCCCTCTGCTTTTCTGTCCGAGTGTTTTCAACGGAGTGTTCAATTGTTTTTTTTCCAGATTTTCCGTTATACAGTTATTCATCTTTGTTTATCTGGAAATGTTGTTTTATTTTGTCCATCTGAGCAGATATCTCCACCACAAGTTGACAAATCTTAATGAAATTTGATATGGATGTTCACTTCTATGAGGGCATTCAATGGAGTGTTCAATCATTTTTTCCGGATTTTACGTTCTAGAGTTATTCATCTTTGTTTATCTGGAAATGTTATTTTTCTGTCCATCCAAGCAGATATCTCCAGCACCAGTTGACAAATCTCAATGAAATTTTGTATGGAGGGCATTCAACGGAGTGCTTAATCAATTTTTCTGGATTTTCCGGATATCAATGAATTTTGGTATGGATGTTCACTGTTATGATGGCAAGCAGTTGAGTGTTCAATTGTTTTGTTCATATTTTCCATTCTACAGTTATATATCTTTGTTTATGTGAAACTGTTGTCATTTTTTTCGCCGTCCAAGGAGATATCTCACCCATACTTTGTCTGTTTGAATTTCCAACATGGGGGTATGCCAGCACCGCCAGTGCAATCTCTTCTTATACCTGTATTTCTCAGGAACATTGTAAGCTTAAATGCGTGTGCAACGGAATATAACAACTTAATATCAGATCATGCCATGAATCTCTACTCTGACTACGACCATAGAGATCATACTCCACCTGTTCAAACCATGGAAACATTTTGATATTCTGACCAGTTCTGACGGAATTCTATTATGTTGAACAAATAACACAGGGAATATATTTCTTTGTTAATACTTGTATCCTTAAAAAAGAGATTGCATGATTTTTGTGACTTTTATGAGTCAATATTTCAATAAACCTTGAATTGATTACCCGGGAGAAATTCCATATTGTATGCGATTCAGATCAAGATTGGCTGTACATTGTCATCTAAATCATGCAATCTTGAGCTGGGACCTTCACCTACTGCAGAATAAATTAATACGGAATAGGTATTAACTAAGAAATATATTAGCTGCACTGGTTTTTCAATGTTATAAACTTCCCTGTCAGATCATCAAAAAGTTCCCACGTTTTGAACTGATGGAGTATGACCACGACAGGTATTTGTGAGTAATGGCAATAGTGACAAAATTTTACATCTGACAAATGGATGGCTATGATGTATGTTTGGGATTACAATATTCAAGATAATTATAGGTAATTCAGTATTTTTATAGACATAATTTTACTCACCTTCATACAATCAGGGCATGACAAATTTTCGAGATTCGATTAGTTTTTGAATCTTACTTTCTGATTTGATTCAATTTGTGCAGCACGGTTGGACCATAATCGTAGCGTACAAGGTTTCCACCACCATATAAAACCAGCAATGTCATGATATAGCTCGAGCAGCCCCAGCTCCTGAAGCGAGGTAAACTACATGTGTACCAATAAATCAATCATTTAAGATCCGCAATCAAGAATTTTCACGGTAAAAGTTAGTCTTTTGTCAACGCTAATCCTCATTATATATAAAAAGGAATTCAAACTCTATTTCCATACTATGCAGAGCATATAGAAATTACAGATACAGTTTAAAATATATGGTATCCGGGAAATGGATGTGGTTGACCATTCAGTTCTCAGGAATGGTTCCTGACAATTCAGTTGATCCGGCAGACAGGCCGAGGTTGTGATACTAAAGAGTTCCTGTAATCCTGTTTGCGTATGCGCCATTCCTGCTGGGCATGACAGAGTGAGGTGTACATGCACATTTCCGTTTTCAATGATACTAGACTCAGTCTCCATTGACTGCAAGCTGCCTACTTTTCACGAACTTCATGCTTAGTGGCGCTGGCACAAAAATATGAACGGATGTCGTGCCATTCTCATTTATTAAACTGTTTTAATTTGTGATTAAATGTTGTTCATATAATGTCATTGAAATTAAATTTAATGATTGATTGATTGATTGATTGGGGGTTATTGTCGCTTTAGCCACAAAGGCCATATCACGACATTGCCAGTTTTAGTGGTGGAGGAAATCCGCACACTTGCGACTAATCTAACAGTGATTTCAATGGCTGATAAACTCGTCACCCATGTGCGGCAAACCACCGGCCATCGGCGAGTAACTGGCAACTCCACCAGATAACGATTTCGAGTTACAAAGTCCACAATGGAAACATGTGGATTTGAACCCTTATCGCCAGCGCTGGAGGGCGAAACGGCTTGGAGTGGTACCCCTAACCGATTGAGCCACCGAGGCCCCTTTAAATTTAATGAACCTTCTTCATAATCATTGATTTATCTCACTGACATAATAAATTCATCAGACATTTGCCCCCATTTTTAGCTTAACTTTCCTTTGCATGGCTTGGTATCCATCGTCAGTGTGTGAGTGTGTACGCGCTTGTGTGTGAGGCATCAACAATACAGGCTACAGGTCGTACCTTTGGTTGGATCATTATGAAATTTGCCACAGCTATTGATATTGACATGTAGATGGGAACGAGTCATTTTGGGGTCATTCGAAAAAAAAACATGGCCACCAGTTTCAAAATTCAATCCATTAGCACGGGCTACAGGTCGTACTGTGTTTCTGATCATCATGAAATTTGTCATGGATGTTAATATTGACATGTAAATGGGAACGAGTAATTTTGGGGTCGTTAGGCCAAAAAAACATGGCCGCCAGCAGCAGGTCGTACCTTTGGTCGGAGCATTATGAAATTTGTCATGGCTGTTGACATTTACATGTAGATGGGAACGAGTCATTTTGGGGTCATTCGGCCATAAAACATGTCCGCTGGCATCCATCTTGACTAAATCCTTTGGCACACCCTACAGTACACTACCCTCATCCGATCATCACCAAACTTCCTATTAATCTTGATATTGATCTACTAGATGGAAGCTATCAAATGTTTTTGAATTTCATTGAAAAACATAGCCGTCAGCAACCATCTTGGATTTTACTTTATATATATATCTCGTCATGTTGATAATCCTAATCGCTCCATTGACTGTAACACATGAAACTATTTTCCCTATCCAAGTGGAGCTACAGTGTCATTGACATTTTCATTTCTTTAACCTCCCATCGATAGGTACCACAAATCTACTAAAGTGTCGACAAAAGATTTGATTATCATGATTTGATTCGAGATTTTATTGGATGTTGAAATAACTGAATCAATGCGAAGATTTGTCAGATGAACATGGTCCACAGCATGTGCCATTTGGTTCAATGCCAATAATATATAAATTAATACCTTTTAAAGACAAGTCAACAGTAATGACTTAATAATCAAATCTCTGTCTGTATATCATAGCAGATGAGGCCATGCAGAATGAGGCCCAAAGAGGATGAATTTTGTGATTCTAGCCCACTGTTCTTGGTAGCATCACTAATTTCGCACTCTGGGGACCTCATTCTGCAGATATCCAGCACCATATTCTGAGGCCTGATTATAAGACTGCATTATTTATGATAAAATCTGATTTATTAACAGAACACCATACCAGTATTACATCGGACACCAGTCTCATTAAAACCGTCACCAATCGGATGTGGCTCAAATCATGCTGCCTGTGTCAGGAAGGGCGATTTATATATCTGGGGTCTAGCTGATGCTGGAAGGTAAGAACTGATTAAGCCAATTTAAGATTTGACATTGTGCATACACAAAGAGACTGGCTCCTAAACAGCCCACGCCTCTGTAAGACTTGAAGATGTGATCTAGATGTAATTTGTGGTATTTAACATAAATAAACCAAAAGTCAAAAACCAAAAATCTATTTGTCGATAAATACAAATTTCCTCAGTTAACCCTTTCATGATGTGAGCTGCACTGGTGCAGCATTAAATATCCTGTGCCAGTGCATTCTCTTATATATGCGAGTATCCCATATGGAGCCTCGCATATATAAGAGAATGCACTGGCTTACAATTTCAAAGTAAATATTGTTAGGCCAATGCATTCTTTTATATATGCGAGTGTGAGGCTCCATATGGGACACTCACATATATTAGAGATTGCATTGGCACAGGATTTGTGCAAAATTTCTGGAAGCTCCTGTCATGACAGGGTTAATTATTGTGTGGTCCCTGACTGAGCATGATGGCACATGTTTATAGTCTTAATACTTAGGAAAAATAGGATTACGGCAGTCATTACCTGAAGTAGAAGTCTTCTCAAAGTGGATGGAGTAATAAATGAACGTTGTAGCCTGAATTTAGGTCTCCTCTTATATGTCATGGTATGACCATAGTATAGGTGTTGAACATGACATTAAATCTCAATTAACTAACTTCAAGCCATTTTTTTGTTAATTTGTTGTTTATGGATCCTTCTACTCCAAAAATAATCACTTGCTGAGAGGCCTAGCATCTATTACCGACTTGTTCACCATTTCGTCTAAAAGTAATATGTATCACATATCACCTGGAAGTTTTGATCAACTGAAAAAAATTAAAATTCTAAACCAATTTAATGTTTTTTATTTTTCCTTCCTTCTACCCTATCTTTCAAAAATAATTATCCGTAAACCAACATATACAAAAATTTGGCCTTATTTACTACAATTTATATTATCAACAGCTGTAGAGTTCGTGCGGGACCGAAAATCTTTTGGCCAAAAGTTTGGCCAAATGAAAATTTTATTGGCCAAATTAAAAAAAATTTAGCCAAATTAAAAACACTTTGGCCAAATTAAATCCTCATTTTCTGGGAGATTCACAATGGATGACTAAAATATATGTTTTAAACTTTATTTGTTACTCAGAATAAAAACATAATTAAAGCAACTTTAAAATATAATATAATATGAACAAATAGGTATGCGCTATTTCACTTGTTAAAGACAGATCAATTCATGTAAGTCAATATTCATTTATGCAAAATACGACGAGATTTCATATCTGACCATATACAAAAAGCATGGTGGAAAATGAAGTCAGAAATGGCTGGGCCATTAATGCAAACAATGAAACTAACATTCTATATAATTGTAATCACATAAATCCCCTTAACCAACTGCCAACACCATGGTCACCAACTATTAAAGTAATGAGCTGTGTTAATTGTCATTGTTATTTTTGCCGAGATAAAAGCAAATGTTTCTTATTACTGTGAGGTAGTAACCCTTGAGTATCTATTGTATTCAAACATTTTATGGTATGAAGCCAGGTTGTTTTTATTAGACTGGAGGCAGTTTATGACAAACTGACATGCCATTAAGTAGTACTGCTGGCTTGTACATAGCATTTACATATTTTATCTTACAGACTGCCTAATCAACACGAAAATACATCACCAGTGTACAGATTAAGCATTTTGACGATGTGTTTTAACCCTTTGAACCCTGACGCACCACAGTGATCGACACCCTGACCCGGGGCTCCCAGTGTTATTTCCGTTTAAATTAGACAGTGTCCAGTCGCATGGTGTTGATTATGTTCAAATTGTGACACAGGTCTTAAACTTTACAGGTTTGTCCCCCATGGATTAGCGATCATTATAAGATCGCGAGACTTTGCCTCGCGGCAACTCCTTGGTAACGGTTGCTAGGCAACTACCCGGAATTGACTGGACAATGTAAATATAGCTTATAGCATCGTAATTCAACCCCAGTGATTGCGTTTTTTTTATGCAGGTAATACCTAACGTGAAATTTGAGATATACCCGACCAGAATAGTGAACCAAATATCCCTTTTAATGGTAGCAACGGTTGCTAAACAAATACCACAAATGATCGAATGACATCATTGCACTAACCATTCAGTGGTATGTTTTGCCTTAATTATACCCCCCGCAACGAAGTTAGGGGGGGTATACTGGAGTCAGCTTGTCCGTCCGTCGTCCGTCCGTCGTCTGTCGTCTGTCGTCCGTCATCCGTCCGTGGACACAAATTTGTCCGGAGTTTTTAGCTCACCTGAGACGAAGTCTCCGGTGGAGCTATAGTCATCACTCCTCGTCCGTCGTCCGTCCGTCCGTCCGTCGAGCCGTCCATCCGTCTGTCCGTCCGTCAACTTTTTTAAAAACATCTTCTCCTCTGAAACCATCATACCGAATTGGTTCATATTTGGTGTGGATGTTCCCTAGGTGACTCTCATTCAGATTTGTTCAAATGAGGTCACTGGGTCAAATAGTTGTGAAACCAGGGCCATAACTCTATTCCTCCACAGTAATTCTTACAACAACTTCTTGTCCATAACCATTGTGCCGATTTAGCTAATATTTGGTATGGAGGGTCCTTGGGTGACTGGTGTTCAGATTTGTTCAAATGAGGTCACCCGGTCAATTAGTTGAGAAACCAGGGCCATAACTCATAGTAATTCTTACAATGACTTCTTCTACAAAAATATTGGGCCGATTTAGCTTATATTTGGTACTGAGGGACCTTGGATGACTGGGAATCAGATTTGTTCAAATTGGGTCACTGGGTCAATTAGGGGCAGAGCCAGGGACATAACTCTAAAAACCAAAAAATTACATTTTTGCATTTTGATCATATTTGGTGTGGATGTTCCCTAGGTGACTGTCATTCAGATTTGTTCAAATGAGGTCACTGTGTCAAACAGTTGTGAAACCAGGGCCATAACTATATTCCTCGTTGGTAATTCTTATAACGAATTCTTGTCAAGAACCATTATGCCGATTTAGTTTATATTTGGTATGTGGGGTCATTGAATGACTGGGGTTCAGATTTGTTCAAATGGGGTCACTGGGTCAAATAGGGGTTGAGACAGGGCCATAATTCCCCAAAAAATAATAAAAAATTCAGAAACTCCTTGATCAATATAACATACAAAAAAAATTATCACCCCCCTCCACATGACCCAGAACCCCACCCTGCCCCCAACCAACAGCATTCCACCCTATCTCATCTCCTAACTCACAGGTAAATAAAGTATTTTTTATTTAAATAAATTAAAAAACATTTAATTAAAATTTTGAAGAACTTGTGTGACATTACATCTTCGGGGGGGGGGGGGGGGGGGGGGGGTAGAGTAGGTACCTCTGAAATCAGGGGTTTGGGAGAAAAGATGAACAGACAGATGTACAGAAATGTTCAGTAAATTTCTTTTAATACTAGTATCTGTGCATTCCCATTACAAGGCAACTCTTCTGTAGCTATAGGCAGAGTCCCCAGGGAGTGTATTCATGTCATTCATAAATTAAATGAGATTAATGGTGTTATCAATGAAGCACCCTTGTTGTTTACATATGCCGACACAATCATGTCAATCTTGATATGTTTATAAACATTCCTGCAGATCTGCTAGAAGAATATTAATTCCCAATCTCTCATGTATTGTTCATATCAGGACTAATGTCATTTGCAGAATGAGGTCCCCAGAGGGTGAATTTAGTGATGGTATCCCACACAGCGGCCTAGCATCACCAAATTCACCCTCTGGAGACCTCATTCTGCTTAGGCCTCATCTTCTGGGAAGTATCTATAGTATCAAATTAACATTGTTGTTAGTTACATTTCCCTTCTAGGAAGTTTCTATATGCCCTAATTTGCAGAAGATAAATTCATAATTCAGGTGCCCAATGGGTGAACATCACCAACTTCAACTGGGGAACTTCAATCTTATCCTAGGGCTGCCATAGCAGTTGGGGGGCCCTAGCAGAATGAGGTTCCCAGATGGTGAATTTGGTGATGCTAGCCCGCTGTGCAGGATAGCATCACTAAATTCACCCTCTGGGGACCTCAGTCTGCAAATGACAGACACACTTTCACACTATTTCAAGGCTTGATTGTATAATACATTGTGTTACTTGAGGCCAGGCATGCACAATGTAGGAAACAGACACTGTTTTTGTGATGCTATCCCGCACATTGGGCTAGCATCACCAAATTCACCCTCTGGAGACCTCATTCTGCTTAGGCCTCATCTTCCGGGAAGTATCTATAGTATCAAATTTACATTGTTGTTAGTTAAATTTCCCTTCTAGGAAGTTTCTATATCCCCTAATTTGCAGAAGATAAAATTCATAAATGAGGTGCCCAATGGGTGAATATCACCAACTTCAACTGGGGAACTTAAATCTTATCTTTATCAGATTTGTTAAAATGGGATCACAAAGTCAAATAAGGGCAGAGTAATTCTTAAAATATGTTTGCAAGACCTATTTGGCTTATATAGAATGGAATGTTCTTCCTTGACTGCAATTCAGATTTTTTTAAATGGGGTCACCTGATAAAATAGGGACCAAGTGTAGGACAGTTTCCCTCTTAATATGCTTCCTTCACAAGGACTATCAGGTCTATTTTACTGATATTTATGATATGTATGAAGGGTTCTTTGGTGTCTGGGATTCTAATTTATTCAGATGGGGTCACCAGGTTAAATATGGTGGGACCAGTAGTGTACAGTTGGCAATTTCAAGGTTGATTTTCACCAATCTACATACTTACAGTCTCTCTTGCCACATATCCTGTTTAAATCTACTTCTTTTAAAGTGATTATAAAAAGTGCAGACTGTTTTGGTCTCCAGAGTCCCAGTCTTATCAGTCTTTGCAGTCTGGTGAGCGACCCCACAGTCATTGACTGTCTTGTTCTCAGTCGTTTTTTGATCAATTGTCGTGAAACTTGTCACAGACATCAACCACCATGGGAACCTATGCACCTGCGATTATGACGTCTGTCGGACTTTTTTTCGTGGAGTTATTCCCAAGCCTGCAAATAACAGGAAATTTTGTGCCTGACATGATGTCAGGCACAAATTAATTTGTGCCTGACATCATATTTTTTGTGCCTGACATATTTTTTAAGAATAAAATAATAGTATGTTTACTTGTTTGTTTTGTTTAAATTGTTACTTATACTCTCCTATGTGGTCCCTGGTGGGTATATATGAACATATTATATATATAATATACATATTACAAGCGATAAAGTGGCGTATCGAGTTGCCGACATAATAGTGGTTGCAATGGCAAAAAGCCAGCATTGGCCCAGCAATACTAAAATAATTAATTTAAAGAAGAAAAGGAAATTAGGAAAAATACTTAACGATTGTTAAATTTGTTATTGTATGTATAAGTTATGAAATTAATAATTAGTGTAAACATATTTTTATTTCCGTACAGATTTGAATCATATGATAAACATCAGTCATAAAAGTTTTCCCAACCCGGGCCAACTATTCAGCTTCCATCTAATTTCATAGGTGGATATATGTTATTATATCATAACAACAAGGAGAAAGAGCAGCTCAACCTGAGATTTTAGAGGAGGAAATATGTTGATTTCCCACAAGGAGAACAAGCCGATTAGCCGAAGAGGGAAGACAGTTAATTCCAATCTACATAGTTTTTATGAACCCTACTCTAAAACAGTTTTGGTATCTCGTGGTGTCAGACTTATTGTTATTGCCTACTCCGTGGTACGCAACGATATCCTTACGTTCTTTGGTTTTAGAGTTGTCCTTCCTGTATTGGAACCTCATACCAGGTAACTTAAAAGCGACTGCTATATAGAGTTATCCTCCTTTCACCCCATGCATGCACACAGTGCAACATGATCGCGTGATCTGCATGAGACGTTGCCATGGAGTCAAATTCTCTGTGACGTTGTTCAGTCACCGAACGTCTCTGGTCCACTGTGGGTAATCTGACAAGACTGACACAATGCTGTCATATAGCCAAACTTTGTTTGTCATTTAATAACTGAGTTATTACAGTTAATAAAGCAACTATAAAACTTCTAAAATGCGTGGATTGCGTCAATGTCATTCATATTGTGCACCGCCTGGGGATTTGGATTTTGTGAGCAGAACGCAAACTCTGGCACACAACGATTTTGATTGGCCCATGCACAAGCTGACATAATCAAACAGGCGCTCTGATTGGGTGTCTGGATGATGAGGTTGTCTGAAATCACACCGCAAGAACTTGTGAAGAAGAAGTGTAAGCATTCGGAACACCGCGCCCTTTGACATTGTTTACGACGGAAACTGGCGAGGTGTGCCGATTGAATAGTGCGTTAGCTACTTTCATACATGGGCGATGTCGATAATAACCGTAAAAATAACTACAGTAAATAAACAGCACGCGTATCTGTCGTTTCTACTCTCTACGATCGCTAAACTATGCATTTTTTTGTACTTGGGATTGGTTTTATCGGCACCGGACATAATGTCAGGTAGAATTAATATTGAGCCAGACATTGGGGCAATTTCTGCCGGACAATGTCCGTGTCCGGACGCTAATTTGCAGGCTTGGTTATGTTCAAAGGGGACACCTACCTAAAACTGTGCAGGCATGCTATGCATGGACCACGTATCGTTGTAAGATCGGAGACTTTGCCACCCGATCTCTCCTTAGAAACAGTTACTAGGCAACTACCAGAAATTTGCAGGATAAACAAATTCTAACTGATAACGTTGTAATTGTACATCAGCGAATTGCGAAATGTGAAATTTAAGATATACCTGACCATGCGCGAGTAAGTCAACTTGATATACGATAGACTTTTTGCATGTGGCATAACAGAGACTGATATTAGAGAGACCAGAAACAACGTAATTTACCGTAACATATCGTCGCCCCATTGTTCAAGTAAGCTGTCTAGATTGTGTCTACTGTACTAACATGTGAACAATCAACTATATGTCATATATAGCACCACATTTCACTAAAACGCATTTAAAAAAAATGAATTATTGCCTGTTTTCCTACTCGTTTCTAGCGGGCAGCCAATCCATATACACACCTTTGCCAGCGCTGACTTCAATAGGCCCATTTAAATATATATATTAGTGGGTATGTCGTGTATAAGTACGTTATAAACCATTTATTTGTCATTGCGCTGGTCTGCGCATGCGCGAATAAATCAACTTGATATGCGATAGACCCTTCCCCATATGTAGCAGAACACTGATTAATATACGCAATGGTAATTTAAACTGAAATTGTGTGTCTAAATTATGTCTGTTCTGTACACACACGGGGAACACGAAATTATATGCCGTAAATATAGCGGCACAGTTTGCTTAAAATATTGTATGTTTTTGTAGATTATATGCTATGCGCATGCGCATATATTTCTACCCGATACTAGCCGCCAACCATTCCAAACGCACCATGGGCGCCGCTGACATATGTGGGGGCCATTTAAATATAAATCAGTGGGTCTGACGCTCGTTATACTATATATAAATTTGCTACCGAATCATGTCGTTGCTGCACCAAAATATGTCGTCGCTGCACCGAAATATCGGTGTTACGGGATATAGTCATGGTTCATTTGCACCTAAATATCGTTGTTACGGGTTGAAAGGGTTAAATCCAATACTCATTGCGCTCACTGATAACAACTCTGTTCAAAGCAAAAATAAACAAACAAACACTGATTAGATGTCAAAGAGTTGTGTAATGGGCCCTTTGTACAGCCATCACCAATCAATCAACACTCCAATTACAAAATAAATTTGGGTGTTCATGATACGAGATTTCCAAAGTACGAAACCCGATACCCGATCGTTGCCTAACTTCATCTGCACTGTCGATCTATTCAGTGCTTTTGAATTTGGCCACCGACAACGCGAACACTGAGGGACACTAACATTTATTCAGAAGATAACGAAACCTCCTGAAAATATCTGGAGGTATTTAAGTAGCCCGAAGCTTATGGATATGTCTCCGATTCATGAAACTTTTCCTATAACTTCTTTGAGTGTTTCATTTCTCATGCTATTATAATCACTGCCATGTCAAAAGATCGATAAATTACTAGGTTTATGCTGAGCACTGAAAATTAGGGGTTGCTTTACAGATTAAAAATTATGGTGATCACTCCCTTGTCAAGACCTCATTCTGCATAGGCCTCATCTTCTGTGAAATATCTATAGTCTCAAATTAACATTGTTTGTTATACGCCCTTTTTGAAAAAAGGTCGTATTATGTAATCAGTCTGTCCGTCCGTCTATCGGGATGTCTGTCTAACCGTCCATCTGTCCGTCCGTTAACATTTTTGGTTTCCGATCGATAACTCCAGTTTGGATTATTTGATCTGAACCAAAGTTGGTATGTGTATTTCCCAGCTAACGATACAGGCCAAGTTGGAATATGGGTTCCGACCAGTTATTTTAATGTGAGTTACAGCCCTTTTTCGACTTAGAATTTGACCAATTTCATAACATTTCGGTTTCCGACCGATAACTCCAGTTTGGATTATTTTGATCTGAACCAAAGCTGGTATGTGTATTTCTACAGGCCAAGTTCGAATATAGGTTCGGTCTAATTATTTTCACATGAGTTACAGCCATTTTTCTACTTATAATTTGACCGCATTTTGGCATTGAAATTAGGGGTATATCAGATATTCTTAAAATGTAAGCCCAAAGTATTATTTTATTTGCGGTAGTACAATTCAAAATAGCTAAAGGGTGTATTTTGCCACGCCCTAGCGATGCTCTTGTTCCCTTCTGTTCTGTTTCTATATCCCCTAATT
Organism: Siphonodentalium dalli; assembly: GCA_032622095.1. Lineage (NCBI taxonomy): Eukaryota > Metazoa > Mollusca > Scaphopoda > Gadilida > Siphonodentaliidae > Siphonodentalium > Siphonodentalium dalli. Next base: position 137,517,197 of record CP136061.1, on the reverse strand, counting down.
TGCAGAAGATAAAATGAATAATCGATGTGAATACTGGGTGAACATCAACTTCAACTGGGCAACTTCAATCTGATCCTATGTCTCCCATAACAGTTGAGACCTAAGCAGAATGAGGTCTCCATAGGGGTGAATTTTGTGATGTAGCCCGCTGTGGAATAGCATCACCAAATTCACCCTCTGGGACCTCATTCTGCAAATGTCAGACACACTATTTGAAGGCTTGTGTTTAATTGGAATTTATTTTTTTGCAGGCTTGGATTGGGGAAAATTGTGTCAGAGACTCCTTTTATTGCACCCACCAGGGTCAGTTTCTTCCATGAACCTGGGATAAAGGTTATATCTGTGGCTTGTGGTTGTAGACATACCCTGGTGCTTACACAGCGTGGGGTTAGTATGACTCTTAACCCTTTACCCAACAGAAGGGCCCTGTGCCAATGCATTCTCTTATATATGCGAGTCGACCATAGGTCGCCTCGCATATATAAGAGAATGCATTGGCTTAACACATTAAAATTATAAAATTGTTAAAGAATGTAAGAAAAAATGGTAAAAAGTGTTAAAAAAAGATTTGTTTAGGCCAATGCATTCTCTTATATATGCGAGGCGACCTATGGTCGACTCGCATATATAAGAGAATGCATTGGCACAGGGCATAACTGTAACTATCACAATGTGGTCAAGGAGCCGGTTCCAATGATATCCATATTTGTATGGTTCTATTGAGACAGTCCGAAGATATTTTAGGCTGTTGAAGCTTTATTTGGCCGGTTTTGGCCGGTTTGTTGGGTAAAGGGTTAACCCCTTGTTTACTAAATATATTCTTTGATTCAGTTCTATAAGTATACATTGGAATGGCCTATTCTTTATTTGTCGGGATGCTCGGATACTATTAGCAGACGACAGGCAGAGATGCACTCCAAAGATTACTTACATTGATTTCCCAGATATTAAGTAAAAAAAAACAGCAAATCAAGTAATTGCTCAATAGCGAGTATCCAGAACTGACTACTCTTTATTAACTGGTTCGCTGCTAAATATCCTTCATATACATAATGAATTGCTTATATATATATAGTTCAATAAGCAGAAAATCATTGAATTTTATGCTCAGAGTAGGTAACTTACTACATTTGCACTCTTTTCTAAAATTTTCCCCCCACATATATACATTTGTGATTAGGCTGTGAGCCAAGATGTCTCATTAGGTTTGGTTATGACTCTGGATGTCTCATTAGGCTATTGTTAAGGTCCTGGATGTCTCATTAGGCTATGAGCCTGGATGTCTCATCAGGCTATGGTTGTGAGTCTGGTTGTCTCATTAGACTATGGTTATGAGTCTGGTTCTCAGATTAGGTGATAAATGTGAGTCTGGTTGTCAGATTAGATTATGGTTATAAGTTTGTTTTTCAGAATAGGTTATGTGTAGGTTACACTGGTGTAAATGTTTTCCATAGACCTCAGTGCTAACGTTTTAGCGTATGCTGTTGGCTATATGAACCATCGGTCCAATTTTTTTTTTTAATCTGAAAAATTGACATTTCGGGAAACTTTTTACACAAAAAAATCATATCTGTCTAGCAGGGAATTCGCCTTTAAATCTTGTGTTTTCGTAACTAGTGTCAGATCCGCATAAAAAAATACTGTCATATTTTAGACCACACCAACAAATTCAAACTTCACTACAAAGGGTTAATTCCTGTGCCAATGGCTATCTTACCTATGGGAAATCATAGGGAAGAGGTGTGATGATTTTTTTATGCAAAAAGCACACAAGGCTATTGACCAATCAGGGCCCAGTGTCTATTTTATTCTCTCCTATATATTCCTCCCGCATCCGCTAGAGGTCTCTCCGAACCTTATTTACACCAGTGTAACCTAAAGCGATAGCCCGCTTTTTCGCGGAATAATTGTAACACCCTACATTTTTTCAGAATTGCCCATGAATGAAAAAAATGTGTTCAAAAATAATATCACTTCTGTGGTTCTTTATTTATCACACACAATTTAACCCCACTCTCTGTAACACATTATTCATCAAAAAAGCACATTTTTCCACCACAAGTCATATTCAGGCCCCATTTTCACACAGTTTTTGGGGTCTGGTGTTGCAAACTTGGATCAGCTATGGAAGACTGTACAAGATCCTTTCCATGAGAGAACTTCTGGTGATGTGAGGTCATTGAGTCCAGATCTGATCAGCTGAGCATCAAGCACATGACTTTATCAGCACATGGAAGACTAAAATATGACATTTTCAGGTCTGCAAGGGTGATCCAAGATAACTGGATGTGGGTGTATATTGAATTAGTTGAACAAAGATATGCTCTCTTTGAAATGCTGAAGCATTTTCTTAAATGTGTCCAAGTTTTAGTGCTATTAACCTTCAAATGGCCATACCCACCAGTGAAAATGAGACACTTTTATTATATATATCTGTATATCACTGGCTATAAAATCCAAAATACTTGTTAGATTAGCTTCTTATAACAATTGGTATGTGTGTCATTGACATGCTCATGTAATGGGTAATTTGCATTATCATGTGACAATTACCACCTTGAAATTTTTTGAAAATACCTTGAAAAATTGGCATTTTTTATGAAAAATCATACCATTTTTTTGGCCGATGGAAGTGAAAGAAGACATCAGCAGCAAGAATAGCCACACCATGCATGGGAGATTCATTGGACTGAAAGACCAGGCTGTGAAAAATGCATTAAAATACTTTAAAGTGACTCCCAGGAATCAAAAATGCCAAAAAGTTCATTTTTCCCTTTAGGTTACACTGGTGTAAATGTTTTCCATAGGCCTCAGTGCTAACGTTTTAGCGTATGCTGTTGGCTATATGAACCATCGGTCCAATTTTTTTTTTTAATCTGAAAAATTGACATTTCGGGAAACTTTTTACACAAAAAAATCATATCTGTCTAGCAGGGAATTCGCCTTTAAATCTTGTGTTTTCGTAACTAGTGTCAGATCCGCATAAAAAAATACTGTCATATTTTAGACCACACCAACAAATTCAAACTTCACTACAAAGGGTTAATTCCTGTGCCAATGGCTATCTTACCTATGGGAAATCATAGGGAAGAGGTGTGATGATTTTTTTATGCAAAAAGCACACAAGGCTATTGACCAATCAGGGCCCAGTGTCTATTTTATTCTCTCCTATATATTCCTCCCGCATCCGCTAGAGGTCTCTCCGAACCTTATTTACACCAGTGTAACCTAAAGCGATAGCCCGCTTTTTCGCGGAATAATTGTAACACCCTACATTTTTTCAGAATTGCCCATGAATGAAAAAAATGTGTTCAAAAATAATATCACTTCTGTGGTTCTTTATTTATCACACACAATTTAACCCCCACTCTCTGTAACACATTATTCATCAAAAAAGCACATTTTTCCACCACAAGTCATATTCAGGCCCCATTTTCACACAGTTTTTGGGGTCTGGTGTTGCAAACTTGGATCAGCTATGGAAGACTGTACAAGATCCTTTCCATGAGAGAACTTCTGGTGATGTGAGGTCATTGAGTCCAGATCTGATCAGCTGAGCATCAAGCACATGACTTTATCAGCACATGGAAGACTAAAATATGACATTTTCAGGTCTGCAAGGGTGATCCAAGATAACTGGATGTGGGTGTATATTGAATTAGTTGAACAAAGATATGCTCTCTTTGAAATGCTGAAGCATTTTCTTAAATGTGTCCAACTTTTAGTGCTATTAACCTTCAAATGGCCATACCCACCAGTGAAAATGAGACACTTTTATTATATATATCTGTATATCACTGGCTATAAAATCCAAAATACTTGTTAGATTAGCTTCTTATAACAATTGGTATGTGTGTCATTGACATGCTCATGTAATGGGTAATTTGCATTATCATGTGACAATTACCACCTTGAATTTTTTTGAAAATACCTTGAAAAATTGGCATTTTTTATGAAAAATCATACCATTTTTTTGGCCGATGGAAGTGAAAGAAGACATCAGCAGCAAGAATAGCCACACCATGCATGGGAGATTCATTGGACTGAAAGACCAGGCTGTGAAAAATGCATTAAAATACTTTAAAGTGACTCCCAGGAATCAAAAATGCCAAAAAGTTCATTTTTCCCTTTAGGTTACACTGGTGTAAATGTTTTCCATAGGCCTCAGTGCTAACGTTTTAGCGTATGCTGTTGGCTATATGAACCATCGGTCCAATTTTTTTTTTTAATCTGAAAAATTGACATTTCGGGAAACTTTTTACACAAAAAAATCATATCTGTCTAGCAGGGAATTCGCCTTTAAATCTTGTGTTTTCGTAACTAGTGTCAGATCCGCATAAAAAAATACTGTCATATTTTAGACCACACCAACAAATTCAAACTTCACTACAAAGGGTTAATTCCTGTGCCAATGGCTATCTTACCTATGGGAAATCATAGGGAAGAGGTGTGATGATTTTTTTATGCAAAAAGCACACAAGGCTATTGACCAATCAGGGCCCAGTGTCTATTTTATTCTCTCCTATATATTCCTCCCGCATCCGCTAGAGGTCTCTCCGAACCTTATTTACACCAGTGTAACCTAAAGCGATAGCCCGCTTTTTCGCGGAATAATTGTAACACCCTACATTTTTTCAGAATTGCCCATGAATGAAAAAAATGTGTTCAAAAACAAGAAATTATGGCTTTGAAATCCATGTAAAAAAGGACGACCGTGCAGTCACGACCTGCACTACTCAGACTAATATGTGTTTACTTATATGAACGTCAAGATTTAATTAACTATAAATATTTCTTATAACCAATTACGTACACGGAGTTGGTTGCTTGTGATAGGGGGATTGGGTCTGTAGGCCTACCTCATAATTATCATATTGTACTCATACATGTATCTTCCAGCCTTTCGATCGTGGCTCCTCGGAGCCATGTTTTCATGAATTCCAGCGTGACGGAATCACCAAATTTTACGGAATTTCACTTTTCTGTGGCCTATAAAATCTAAAATTATGACCAGTAGGGTACCGCTTAAAATAAAAAAACATTGTACATACTATAGTAAGTTGTTTGATTATATACAACTGTATGTGTATTTAAGTATCATCTCACTCTGGGTCAAATTGTGTCCGTGACGGAATCACCAAAAAAGTGCCATCAATATGAGGGTAGGTCCGTACTATTGAAGAACCCTGCTCATTCAGCCAAGCTGACCTGGAAAAAGTTCCCAATTAGTAAAGTATAGATACATTATACTTGCAGAAAAAAGCCGCATTGTCACACACTTGTGTGTATATTACTAGTTAACTCGGTTTATTCGCCGTGCGATTTTTTTAGGTATAGTTTTTTGTGTAACAAGTGCGGACATTGTCATAAAAGCATACAACTTGGCACATGTGTATATTAGGTCCCACGTATTATTTTCAGATATGGGGGCAATCACGAAAATACTTTCCATGGCAACGGTTGCTATGCGACTGTTTTTACCTTAGAAACGGGTTGTTGGTAGGGGTTAAACCGTCATTTTACTAAAATATATGTGCAAAAAGGGGATACTATGGTAATTGAGGCAGATTGTGATATGGGAAATGTGACAAAAATAACAATTCCACACATGCCTCACTATTAACCTAGAATGACCCTTGAGCTGCTTGAAAATGGTATTTTGGTACATTTGACCTTATTTGGCAAAATATGAAATTATGCCTTGACTGCGCATGCGCGCATCATTGACCCCCAGTCACACACTATCTGGTGTTTACGAGATTGTATAGTGAGGGCAATGACCATTCCAAAATATATTCATTGGATAGTAATAATGAAATACAGAAGAAGCAACAACATTCCCCGATGACATGCTAATGATGCAAATACCCATTATCGGTATCCATGGCCGCCTTTTCGTGGAATTCATGTTTTGACTGGCACGTATATGCCCATTCTCAATTTGGATGAAATATTAGTTGTACTCGCCTCCACAACCCTTGGACTCGGAGCCATGCACTATGAAACGTCAACCCAACCAAACCTAAAATGCGAACCATGCCAACATTATGCCTGCTTTGTGTGCTATGTCGCGTCGCTGTCAAAACGTCAATAACTTTCGCGGGGAAAATGCGCGTGCCAATATGACGTCGCTTTGGATACAACATATATGACGTAACCTAACAGTTTACGTGAACATGCTTCTACTAATTTACTAAACTAAAGAAAAGTTTATTTAGTTATATAATAAACGATCAAGATATTTACGATATGAATTATGTTGTTTTCGCGAGGTGGCTAAGGAAAATTTGCAGTTTTACGTAAATTTCCGCCATTTCCCGAATGGCATAGCAACCCGAGTCCGGTCGACAATATTTATGATTTAAGTAATGATTATTGTTCAAAGAATAAAGCATGTAATGCCTTAACGCAATGAATACTGTTATGTTGGCTATATGAAAAATAACATTTTGTAGTTTTAATTTAATTGCAATGACGTTTCAAGATGGCGGCCCCTCAAATCCAAGATGGCGGTACCCCTAATTCAAGATGGCGGCGCCCATGTTCGAAAGCGAACTTAGTATAAGGACGACCTGCGCATATGCTGCGCAACATATGCGCGGCTGGGCTGCGCCCAGCTGGTCGTCCTTAAATAATATCACTTCTGTGGTTCTTTATTTATCACACACAATTTAACCCCACTCTCTGTAACACATTATTCATCAAAAAAGCACATTTTTCCACCACAAGTCATATTCAGGCCCCATTTTCACACAGTTTTTGGGGTCTGGTGTTGCAAACTTGGATCAGCTATGGAAGACTGTACAAGATCCTTTCCATGAGAGAACTTCTGGTGATGTGAGGTCATTGAGTCCAGATCTGATCAGCTGAGCATCAAGCACATGACTTTATCAGCACATGGAAGACTAAAATATGACATTTTCAGGTCTGCAAGGGTGATCCAAGATAACTGGATGTGGGTGTATATTGAATTAGTTGAACAAAGATATGCTCTCTTTGAAATGCTGAAGCATTTTCTTAAATGTGTCCAAGTTTTAGTGCTATTAACCTTCAAATGGCCATACCCACCAGTGAAAATGAGACACTTTTATTATATATATCTGTATATCACTGGCTATAAAATCCAAAATACTTGTTAGATTAGCTTCTTATAACAATTGGTATGTGTGTCATTGACATGCTCATGTAATGGGTAATTTGCATTATCATGTGACAATTACCACCTTGAAATTTTTTGAAAATACCTTGAAAAATTGGCATTTTTTATGAAAAATCATACCATTTTTTTGGCCGATGGAAGTGAAAGAAGACATCAGCAGCAAGAATAGCCACACCATGCATGGGAGATTCATTGGACTGAAAGACCAGGCTGTGAAAAATGCATTAAAATACTTTAAAGTGACTCCCAGGAATCAAAAATGCCAAAAAGTTCATTTTTCCCTTTAGGTTACACTGGTGTAAATGTTTTCCATAGGCCTCAGTGCTAACGTTTTAGCGTATGCTGTTGGCTATATGAACCATCGGTCCAATTTTTTTTTTTAATCTGAAAAATTGACATTTCGGGAAACTTTTTACACAAAAAAATCATATCTGTCTAGCAGGGAATTCGCCTTTAAATCTTGTGTTTTCGTAACTAGTGTCAGATCCGCATAAAAAAATACTGTCATATTTTAGACCACACCAACAAATTCAAACTTCACTACAAAGGGTTAATTCCTGTTCCAATGGCTATCTTACCTATGGGAAATCATAGGGAAGAGGTGTGATGATTTTTTTATGCAAAAAGCACACAAGGCTATTGACCAATCAGGGCCCAGTGTCTATTTTATTCTCTCCTATATATTCCTCCCGCATCCGCTAGAGGTCTCTCCGAACCTTATTTACACCAGTGTAACCTGTATGAGTGTGTTTGTCAAATTAGGTAATGGATATGAGCCTGGGTGTCTGATTAGGTTATGGTTATGAGCTTGGTTGTCGGATGCCATTGGGCAAAACAATTTGTCATTTTTCTCAAACTTTTCGCAATAGAAGTTTATCGGTTGGCATCCATTCAAACTTCACAATGTTCCAATTTAATTATATATGTAACAATATTTCGAAAAATATTACCTGACAAACTAATTAAATGATTAAACAAGCAATACAGTGTGATCGTCAAAGCCCATATTTGGGCTTCCAGCACTCCAAATATTGGCTTTCAAAATTGATGCAGTTGACCATTTAACCCTTCCACGACTGGAGCGTCCTGAAAATTTGCGAAAACCCTGTGCCAATGCATTCTCTTCCATATGCGAGTCTCCCCAAGGGAACCTCCCATATATAAGAGAATAAAATGGCCTAACAATATTTACCTTAACCTTGTAGGCCAGTGCATTCTCTTATATATGCTAGGTAGCCTCACATATATAAGAGAATGCACTGGCACATGATCTTTAATGCTGCCCCAGTGCTGCTCTCATCATGAAAGGGTTCAGGTGTTCCATTTTAGAGTTATTCATCTTTGTTTATCTGAAAATGTTGGCTTTGTTGTCCGTCCGATGTCTGTTCAGTTCATAACTTGAACAGTATTGCTTGGATCGCAATGAAATATTGTATGGATGTTTACTATTATGAGGACATTCAATAGAGGGTTCAATTGTGTTGTTCGGGTTTTCCATTCTAGAGTTATTCATCTTTGTTTATCTGCAATTAATGTTTGCTTTTTGGTCTGTCCGCTGTCTGTTCAGGCCATAACTTGAACAGTAGTGCTTGGATCTCAATGAAATATGGTATGGATGTTAACCACTATGGGGACATTCAATGGCGTATTCAATCGTTTTGTTTAGATTTTTTGCTCTATAGGTATTCATCTTTTGTTATTGACAAATGCTGATTTTTGGGTCTGTCTGTCTGAGTATATTAGTCATAGGTATGCCCACACTAGGTGGTATGCACACAAGGGGGTATGCACCAGATGACAGTCCATCTCTTGTTGTCACTAGTTTGTTTTTCATGCGATCTTGTGAAAAATTGAGTTGTGTGATTTAGAAACATTTCATAACTATCAGTTCCTAAGAGCAGAGACAGTAGATTTGTTTTTTAGAGGAAACCCTGATTATTACTGTCTTCTAACCATGGTGATATGCTTTAACATCTTGTTTTTTTTTTGCAGGTTTTTGCATTTGGTTGTTCCAAGTATGGTCAGGTTGGAGTTGGAACTGGTAATATGTATCGCCGCCCAATGCTCATAGAATCTCTAGTCCACCATGATGTGATAGCAGTGTTTTGTGGTCACTACCATTCCATGGCTCTAACATCTCAGGGAAGGTATGTTATATTCTGGAGTTAACCTTATCAGTGCCAAGTTTTTGCATGCACCACCATATTTCTTGAGATCTGGCGAATCAGTAAATTAAGACTATTTGTGATGGAGGATGCAACAAAGAAACTGACATCTTTGCTTGTTTTGTCCCAGTTTGACTACTGCAATAGCCTACTTGTTGGGTTGCCTAAGGGTCACACTAACAGACTGCAAAACATGGTGAACAGTGCTGCCCATGTGGTGAAGTGCCGGCATTAATATGACCATATCTCAGGTGATTTGAAAAATATCAACTGGCTACCAATTAACAAACGGATTAGATATAAGCTGGCTTCATTCGGATATCGATATATGGATACACGCATCACCCTCCCATCTTACATAAATGGTATTCTAGATTCACCAAAATTGAACTTTAGATTCAGGAAAAAGAATTTTTTTGCCGAATAATTTGAAAAAGTCGGTGACCTCTCTTTCTCCTACCAAGTTCCCATTGCAGTTGTATGGAACTCTCTTCCACTATTTGCCAAAACCTTTCCATCATTTTAGGCAGTCAAGACAAATTTGAACTCACCTCTTTAAATCAAGCTACATCAAGTCAAAGCAGAACTACCGAATATAATATCTATTGGAAGTACTGAATACAAATCTGAAAAGATTTGAAAATCCATTGGAAAATTTCATGGTTTAATGGGCTCTCAAAGTATATATTTTTTGGCCTGAAGTATTTTGGTTACTATTGCCTCAGAAATTATAGAACGTTCAAGGTCATGTCATATATCAATGTGTTTGGAATGAAAAGGTATACATCTTAGCCAACTTTCGTCGGCGTCGGTTCAGTATTAGGTGTGCAGACCCCAGTTTTTTTTTCTTTCCAAACCACTATCAAATATATATTTTTGGGCTGCAGTATTTCAGTTATTATATCAGAAATTATAGAACTTTTGAGGTCCAGTCATAGGGTTTGGAATGAAAAGGACTTCATCTTTAAAATAGCCAAATTTCATCAGCGTCTATTCAGTGGTAGGTGTGCAGGGTAGGGTTGGTCAGTTGACCCAATTTTGTTTTTCTTACAAATCGCCCTAAATTCAGAATATAAGAGTTATGGGCTCTCAAATATATATTTATTGGCTGCATCATTTCGGTTACTATCTCCTCAGAAATTATAGAACTTTTAAGGTCATGTATCAGTGGTTTCGAAATGAAATGGAGTACATCTTAGCCAAATTTCATCAGTGCCGCTTCAGTATGAGGTGTGCGGGGTAGGGGTGGTCAGTTGACACAATGTTTATTTTCTTTCAAAATCACACCAAGCTCAGAATATAAGATCATTGGAAGTACTGATTTAAAATCTGAAAATATTTTGAAAATCTGTGGAAATTTTTTTGATTTATGAGTGCTCAAATATATATTTTTGGGCTGCATTATTTCTGTTACTATCTCCTCAGAAACTTTTGAGGCCATATCATGTATCAGTTGGTTCAGAATGAAAAGGAGTACATATTAGCTAACTTTCATCAGCGTCTGTTCATTATTAGATGTGTGGGGGAGGTGTGGTCAGTTGACCCAATTTTTTCTCTCTCCAAATCGTACCAATCTCAGAATATACGATCTATGGGAAGTACTGACTTCAATTCTGAAAAGAATTTTGAAAATACGTTGGAAAATTGCATTCAATTATGGTTCTTATTAACGCAGATTTTAAGACCATCATGATATAAGAGCACAGCACACACTGCCACACAGACTATAACTGTTAATTATTTAGTTGTGAAGATAGGTATAACTCTACTACACATTATCAATGAACAAATTAACATTCCAATAATGGTTATGGTATTTCATCAATAAGTATACGTATCAATGACATGAAATCGAACTAAGAGTTATAACGTGACCTCAGCAACCATTGGTATACTACTGACTTCAGAAATTTCATATTGCAGTTTAGATATTTATCGATGAACACACATACCCTTTATTCTTCCAATTTGTTTGCTAACTCTGTGAATCATAGTATTTTTAGCTCAGTTTTAATTCAAGCGTATGGTGTGTGAAAAATAGTAATTTGCAAATTTAGATACAAGTAAGGAAGGCAAATATATTGACATTAAGGGTTCAAACGGTTAAAATGGTGGTAACTCATGACACAAAATAGATGACATGTTTTTGAGTAGAAAATTTTTTCTGAAAAAGAAATAAAATGAAACTGTATTAATCTGAATCCTTAAGAAAATAAAAAAAAAACTGAAATCTGATATAATATGGATATGGAATTGGAAATTGACACACCACTTTGACAGCTGTTTGACAATAATCATGTGTAATTTTGCAGAGTGTTCAGTTGGGGCTGGGCAGCTTTTGGTCAGTTGGGAAATGGCTGCATAGAAGACTGTCTCTCTCCGAAACTCATAACAAATCTGTCTCACGAGATTGTTACTCAGATATCTGCAGGATATGCTCATTCAGTAATACTCACAAATCATGTAAGTTTATTTTCTGGCAACTTGCTTCAAACAATGCTTTTTAGCTTACCTGAGACAAAGTCTCCTGTGGAGCTAACGTCATCACTCCCCGTCTGTCGCCTGTCCATCGAGCCCTCCAGCCGTCTATCTGTCTGTCCATCCATTAACAAATCTTTAAACATTTTCTTCTCCAGTTCATATTTGGTATGGATGTATGTTCCCAAGGTGACTTAATTGGATTCAAATTTGTACAAAACAATCATTTGTCGAATTGATTCACTGGGTCCTACCCAAAAGTCACCAAAGTTTTACAGTGGAACACCAACTCAGGGACAGAGAACATATAAGCTGTATAATTAAGTTGGGGCCCTAGATGTCAGAAAATACATCTTTAACAATAGTGTTGTTAATCCTTGGAATAATCTGCCAATAAAAGTGGTGTTCAGTGACACATTAACCCTTTACCCAACAGAAGGGCCCTGTGCCAATGCATTCTCTTATATATGCGAGTCGACCATAGGTCGCCTCGCATATATAAGAGAATGCATTGGCTTAACACACTAAAAATTATAAAATTGTTAAAGAATGTAAGAAAAAATGGTAAAAAGTGTTAAAAAAAGATTTTTTTTAGGCCAATGCATTCTCTTATATATGCGAGGCGACCTATGGTCGACTCGCATATGTAAGAGAATGCATTGGCACAGGGCATAACTGTAACTATCACAATGTGGTCAAGGAGCCGGTTCCAATGATATCCATATTTGTATGGTTCTATTGAGACAGACTGAAGATATTTTAGGCTGTTGAAGCTTTATTTGGCCGGTTTTGGCCGTTTTGTTGGGTAAAGGGTTAAGACAATTCAAGAACATGTTGGGAGAGTACCAGCTATGATAAGATGTAACAATGAAAGATATTTTTCCTCAGTTAAAAAGCCTAGGATCTGCTTAATTGCATGTTCTACACATATAACTTAAATTTACAATTGGAACTTATTATAGCAGACTTGGGTTGGGTCTAGCTTAAAATTGCTTATTATCAAGATAGTCTTAGTTTATCTCAGTAGTCCTTGGCAATCAACAATAAATTGTTTCTCTATACAACCTTAAGACAATTTCTGCAGCAATTTGTTTCAATTTTTCACAAAACATTGGCAGGTTCTGTAAATTGACTCGTCTAAAATATACCCACCAATATTTCTTTTTGCCTTGGAATTTACATCTGCTCAGCTAATTAACATGGCTTAGTATATCTTACATCATTGCATGTACTCTGAATATTTAAAGCAAGAAGTATATGTACTTTTGAAATTTGTTCATTTTACAGAGAGAAGTATATGTGTTTGGTTGTGGATATTTTGGACAGCTTGGCCTGGGTAATCACGAGAAGTCTAATATTCCTGTGAAGGTTGCAGCACTCAGAGAACCTGTGAAACTTATCGCCACCTCTACCTTCCATACAGTGAGTATCAAAGTAAATGATGTAGTGACTGCTGGAATTTAGTAAAAAAAAACCTGTTGAAAATTATTTCATCTTTAATCCTTTTTATAATAAACACTCATTGACGAGTAGTTCTCTCAGGAAATGTTCGGATAATAAGTTCAACAGATGACCATAGGTTGTTAGTTGAAGTTATTATTTAGTATAGAAAGGGTTAATGTGTGTCAAAACATCTCATGAGTCTTGTTTTGTTTATAGAAAACCTGCAGACAGTAGTTCTATGGTGTCAGTTATGGCACCTTCTAAAATGCATCCTGGATATATATATCTGAGTTATTCCAATTATTATATATGTGAAGTTCGTAGATGGTCATACTGTCTTTTTATTTGATGACTCGCAATCACGTGACAGAGAGTAGTTCCAGCAAGCGAACTATTGTCCAAGCTATATAGTCTTTGAACTATTATCTGCCTGCTGACATCACAATTGGCAAGAGGTGATAATTGTGCCTGCTGACACATCATGATTGGCGTGAAGTGAGAGTTGTGGAAAGTGAACTATTGCTTGGATATAGTCTTAGAACTATTTATCCATCTGCTGACGACAAGATCGACTTCATGGCACAATTGCATCTGTTGACCACACGTCATGATTGTCACGAGGCATGAACTGTGGCAAGCAAACTATCGCACAGGCTATAGTCTTGAAACTCTTTATTCACTTGCTGACATGGGATGAGACCAGAATTGTGCCGACTGACATGTCATGATTGCCACACGACCGAATTGTGTCATCTATTATATATTTTGGAAGATCTGTGTGTGTGTGTGTGTGTGTTCGCGATGGACTCGAACATGGCTGGACCGATTTCGACCAAACTTGGTACGGACACGTAATTCGACCGGGGAATGAACATGGGCCTATTGATTTTCAGATCCGAGGTAAACTTTTCACGTGCCGAGGTCAAATCTGTTTTTACGCTGTGTTACGGGACTTTCATTTGAGTTCGGTGCTTACAAATCGATTCGAAACAGCGCGAATAATAAAATGCCAGTCATAATAATGACACTGTGATAATCTTTCGTGTTTCCTCTTTCCAACGATATATAATGCGTATGTATCCGTTTTAGTTATCTGCCTCAATTATCAAGAAGAAGTGGTACTATCTTCCATCAGGATAAAAACAATGCGTAACTTCTATGACGTTGTTGGAGGTCATAACGTTAGATCACGTTAACGCTTAACCGGCCGATGCATTTGACTGTTTCAGACGTCTTGGCGATATCTCGGGCACCGATGGTAATTTATCTTTACGTTGAAACTTGATAATTAATGAGCGTGTGTATATGAGGCGCGTTTATATACTTGAGTGGAAATCAAATCAGGTTAAACTGGCGGATTTTTACGGACGAAATTTGATGCATAGGGTATCTCGGTATCCGCTGGGCCGATTTCCCGGTATCCGCTGGGCCGATTTCCAGCATTTTTGGGGTGTTGGTGTTTGACCCCACCTGACCTTGACCTTCAAAATGGTCAATTCAAGGTCAAAGCCCGGACGAAGTCGGGTCACCTTCTAGTCTACTATATATTTTGAGTACTCCGTATATATATTTATCCCGCAGGGTCGTAACACAACAAAGACAGGTTTGCCTGATTGACTACCTTTATTTAATGAATTATTAATCAAAAAAGTAGTCGCGAAATTATTGATAGGGTGTTCACTGTCCAGTTATCCATTTCTTGCTTTGCGTCTTCCTTTTTTTGCCCACAATGCGCCATGGCCACAAACAAGCAAGCTGAGTCCGTGTGAACCAGGACCTGAAACGAGACACTAGACCCCCTGGTTAGTGATAACTGCTGGTTAGTGCCAAGCGAATGCCGCAGGATTCCAAAAAAAAAAAAAAAAAAAAAAAAGGGGGAGGGTGAGGAGGGGGGGGGGGGGGGGGGGGGGGGGGTAATTTGCAACAAAAACATACTTTCCCCAATTTTTGAATCTTGCGAAAAGACCTTGGCCCTCTAACGACTTGATCACGTGCCTCCGGCGATATAGTTCTGCTCTTCCGATTTACTGAGAACGATCAGCGCCCTGGTTATATATTACCCTGATGCTACTGAGAGTTTTTGGTAACATTGTGAATAAATTACCAGGCAGATGTTGCCTTATTAAATCTTATTAATGATCATAATTTTTATTACTGCATGATAATCCCACCAATGGAATTTGTGTATCGATCCGCGTGATCCATCAAATCTTTATTTAGCAACTGACACAATCGGGCACGTGATCTTGTTTTGGTTCTATTCTTAGCTTTGGTAAACAAACGCAAACGTGAGCTGTCATGTTTTAGCGACCCGACGGGATAAATGCTGTCGCTGTGCGACGCTCGTATGTGTGTGTATAGGCTTTATAGACTCGAAAACGGCTGGACCCATTGAGTCCAAACTTCCTATCTAAGGGTAAAAACCCACGGACAGTGTCGTCACATTGCTTTTGAGAAGCTCTGAGCACTCATTCTCCATTCCCACTGCAGCCGTCTTGGAATTGTGGGGGTTAATCGCGTGATAGTTAAAGAGCGTTCGTATCTGCAGTGTCGTTGATAAAGAGCGTGTCTGTGTCCAGACATGAGCGTGTTGTGTGATTCTTATGTCTGTGTTCATACTTGGGGGTTCCTAGGAATGGGGGAGATTTTCATCGGGTCAGTTTTTCTGCCCGAGGTGACCTTCACCTTGAAACGGGTACCCACAATGATATATATATATGTGTGTGTGGTCCGTTATAGACTCGAAAACGGCCCTACCGATTGAGTCCAAACTTTCTACCTAGGGACACTTTTGTCCGGGAAGTCTCATGGACCAGTCAAATTGTGACCCCGACCTGACCTTGACCTTCAAAATGATCAATTCAAGGTCAATCCGGTAAAACTGGCGGATTTCGACGAAATTTGATACCTAGGTGTACTTTTGTCCGGGGAATGTATTGGATGGGTCAAATCGTGACCAGGACCTGACCTTGACCTTCAAAATGGTCAATTCAAGGTCAAATCTGGTAAAACTGGCGGATTTCAACGTAATTTGTTGCAAATGCAGCACACGTGTCTCGGAAGCTGTTGCAATTGCTTTTTCGAACAAAGCCATGGGACGAATGCCGCAAGTGGTGGGCTAATCTGCTAGTATTTAATAAAACACCTATTGCCTGCCTTGGTGTGGAATATACAGTAATGCTCTAAGTAATCGACTTCTTAACCACAGCATAATTATGGGTAACTATTCAGGATTTAGTTGGAAATATGGCTTTCCGATGAATGGCAACAAGCCATATTTCCGACTAAATCCTGAAAAGTTACCCATAATTCTGCTGTGGTTAAGAAGTCGATTACTTAGAGCATTACTGTAGTGTGTGCTATTTTCCATTGATGGTGTCTTCTGATCAGCAAGCAGGACTATTAGCCTGTGACCTCTGTCAATAGTCCTGCTTACTGTTCAAAAGACACTACATTGGAAAATAGTTCTGGCTATTCCACCACAAGACAGGAAATAGGTGTATAATGTAATTCGATCTGTGAACTATACATGAGCAATTGTGTGTCAGTTAGTCCAGGAGATATTGGTCGACCTCTGCACCCCCCCCCCCCCCCCCAGGACTCAACTTCAACCCACTAATTTTCTTTCTTAATGTGTCTCCTCTAATTTTTTTCGGTTGTTAACAAGAAAAAAAAGTGGCCGCAGAGACTCCAGACAAGATGGCGTCCATCATGGTGGCCATTTTTAAATATGCACCAGGACTCTTTGATCGCCGTTATAGCAAAGATGATATGCTCTCATTTTCCACTCGATTCGTTATGCTAATATAAAACTCTTACAAATTAGCCAAAAATCCGACACCAAAATCCAATATGGAGGCCAAGATGGCTGCTGAAATATGAAAATTTGCTATTTTTCTGATATTTCACCACCTTTCGTTTGTCTCTGTGGGATATTATAGGCATCTTGGCATGATTTTATACATTCATCGCATAGCAGAGTCATTAGCGAACATAATGGGACCATAATATACATTCCTTGCCGGATATTTTTGTCCGATATCATGTTTTCCCAAATGCCAGTATAATCCGGTCACAGCCGAATCGACGTTAATAACGCGATGTCTAGCTGTTTCGAATCAATGAATGTTATTGCTATCATAACAACAACCATGCATATATAAGTGCAGGAGATAATCGAGCTAGGATTCCTCTTATACCTGAGTTGAGGAATATTCACCCAAATCCAAGATGGCGGCCAAAATGGCCACCAAAAATAGAAAAATCGCCGAACATTGCTCATTTTAACATCAGTGAGCGTTATTGCTACAACTCCACACATGCTTACTATTGCGAGTGGGGAACACTGAGGCGAAGAACTGTCCTTATATCACATCCAAATAAAAGTCCCCCAAATCCAAAATGGCGCCCACAATGGCGGACAGCTTTTGAAAAATCACCGAAATTCCCTCATTTTCACATCATTGGGCATTATTGTCGAGACAACTCCACATATGCTGACAGTTGAGTTGGAAATATTGAGGTGAAGTAATTACCTTACATCTCATGCAAGAAATTGTTTTCCAAATCGAAGATGGCGGCCAAAATGGCGACCGAAATGTGAAAACAAGCTTACACTCCTTTACTTTCTTACGATGGGCGTTATTGTTACGCGAATTCTGCCAACAATTACATGTTTATATGGAACATTGATATGAAGTATTCAAACTCGCACAGTCAAGACGGTGGCCAAACTGGTGGTCAGAAATTGAACAGAGATCGATACTTTCACATAATATTTTCAACTTTTTGTCATAATATCGATATGTATGGACGAAACTGTAGATAAACCATCTATTAGTTCAACTTAAAACATCTCAAAACGCATAACATAGCTCATATCCTTCTGGGAGGACGAAAACCCAAACATAGTAATCGCGACGTGGCATTTCGATATCCATTTTCCACTTAGCGCCGATAATGGCCGTAACTGTGGGTGCGCCGAATAGTCATATCAGGTCAATTACCAGAAAATGTCAGGAACTGTGTTGCATTTATTTCACTATGTGCATTTAAAGAACAATTTAGTCTCGACGGCATTGGCTATGAACGTTGGGGGAATCCTTCAAAGGTCAACCGTGCCCTTTATGATCATATAGCTTTATATATATAAATTTAGAATACAGCTGTTAATGTCTCATGCAGGAAAATGGTCGGAATGGCGATGTTACCAAGAAATCACTTGGTGTACCCAACATAATACTATGTTGAACTGAATGCAAGATCTCATCAACCAAGATCTCATTCCTCTGGATGTTCTTCGCGTTGAACATTTTACCATTGTGATGGCATTTGTTTCTTGAACCATACCGACCTCCACCAAGCGCGAGTATGACATATCAACCAACTATTAAACAATCAGTCTGGGTGGGGCTTATATAGTAGTAGCCAATGGTACACGTTTGGTCCTGTTGATTAAGAACGGCTTCCAAAGTGTGGAATCCAAACGGATGGGAACATACAATCTTAGCATACAAGAAAAGCAAAGCCACGCATGAGATCCTGTCTGAATCTAATACATACACAAAGAAGGGGCGGTGCAGTCATGGTCCCATTTCTTTTCCACTATCATGACACATGCCCACAAACTAGCACCGCATGTATTGTTATTATCTGCTTGGATCTGTTCGGTGAGACAATTGCTGGATGCCACCAAGATTGTTCTTAGGATCATGGTCAAGAAGTGTGGGTATATTATGCATTATGGTCTTCTGCGCCTTAGCAGAAATGCACCACAGTTCCTGACATTTTTTTTAATAATACCGCCCACATACTGACACTAACCCTGGGAGAGGATAAGAACAACGCATACCTTCATTATATAAAGCATTATTCTTTTGCCATCCGACTGTTCTGGGGGAGGCTAGCATAGTATTATTCAGACAAAATTATACGTCTGGTCCAGTTGATTCAAAACGGCTTTGAAGCGGATGTGGAATAAAATCTTACCACACCAAAAACACAGACACGGATGACACTCTATATCTGAAACATGCACCTCGAGTAGGGGTGGTGTATACCTTGGCCCATTTCATTTCCACTATCATGGCGCATGTCCACAGACTAGCACTGTGAAGAAGTCAAGAAGTCTGGGTAGTCGGTACATTATGGTCTTCTCCTTAGCAGATAGGCATCTGTTCAATGTCCAATGAGACAGCTAGCAGCCTTCGAAACACTGCCGAAGTTGTCCACGTATGCCATTGCGTTCGCTAAGTTAGTGAATTGGCGAACCATATATTGAAAAGTGACTAGCTAACTGGGAAGTTCGCCACGCAGGTGTACAATTGGTTAGCCCCATGGGATATGAAACAGACATACATAGAGATGGCCTTCTGTAAGCTTGTATACTCATCGACCATATGCCTTTCTAGTTCAAGATGACACACAATTCCATATTTAGCAAATATTTAAAATCGTAAGCTAGACACTGGAAAATGAATTGTTTGAAACAATACGATTAGAGATACTTTTCTCCAAGGAAGTGTTCAATACTTTGTCGGTGTGAGCGACCTATATTTATCAGACAAAGAAATGGAAGCTGGTCCAGATAATTATGGACGTGGTAAACAAGGGCGTAATTCTGGGTACGGCTGGACGGTTTTGGCCGTACCAATATTTTGCTGGCAAAGGCGAATGATATACTTCTAACATGCAGAAGCAGGGCGTGATCACTGCCCAATGCAATTCTGATAAGTTCAGCTCCAATGTTAACAATCCTGCCATTCCCGGTATGCCCAATTAACGTATTAAGAGTATTGCAACAACGAATTGATTATAATATTTGAGCAGTACACTTAGTTATGATAAGTTGCATCATATTCCGTGCATACATGAATGCACATGCATGGTATAGATCTGGCGTTATATACGAACACACCGACCAATGGCCCTTTCAGCCATAACACAAACTCCTTTCCGATATAGGCCTATTCCTAATTTATGCCCCAGGGCTAAGGACTGCCAGGAAAGTGCGTGGTATTGAGGGTGGATTTTGGTAATTTAGTTGAACATTATGATACGTGTATCGTCAACCGTAGGATGTCACTAACATTGAATCGACACAATAAACCAACAAAGACAAGCAACCATGTCGACTGTTGATTCGCTAAGCATTTGCACATGAAGACATTTGGACAAAAGTTTGTTATTCAAACTTAATCTTTCTTCTGTGATGTGTGGCTCGAGGGTAATGGTCAGCCGAGAGACTGGTGCTCAAATAAATTTAACTAGCATGCAGTTGAGCTGTTCAATTCACAGTAATTTTCCCAAATTATGATCAACTGCGTTGTTGGAACATCGACATGTTATATAAATAAAATTTGGTTACCACACGTATACATAACATCACTGGAGTATATATATTGCATGAATCCGGTACATTTTTCCTCCACTAGGCATTTTGTAATAGTGTTACAAGTGTTACAAATGATTTAAAGTACCCAGTAGAAAAACCGCAGCATATTTTATTCCTACCGTCTCAGTGTAGCGACATGTTACAAAGCGTTACAAGTGTTACATTATTTCTGAGATTCCACAGAGACCGCTCGTAGACGGGTGTAACTGATTTCCATTTTTCTAACCACTTCTAGATGCATGTATATATATCAGTAAACCAAGTAAAATGCGTCATATTGAATGCAATATCAAAAAATTTCCACAGTGCATGCACCCCGAACCCCTCCTACAAGATGTAAATTGTGCCCCATATTATTCGGCCGTATGAAAAATTGTACGCCCCTGGTGGTAAATCAGAATCTGGTATCAGGTAATTGTTCTGATATGACTATTCGGCGCACCTACGGTTACGGCCATTATCGGCGCTAAGTGGAGAATGGATTTGGAAATGCCACATCGCGATTATTAAGTGTGTCCTTTTGACAAAAAGTTGAAATTAGTATATGAAAATATCGAATTCTTTTCAATTTCTGCCTGCCAGTTTAGCCGCCAGCTTGACTGTGAGCATCAATTGCCAACTCAAATGAATATTTCATATCAATATTCCATATGAACATGTAATTTTGGGTAGAATTCGCGTAACAATAACGCCCATCGTAAGACAGTAAAGGAATGTAAGCTTGTTTTCAAATTTCGGTCGCCATTTTGGCCACCATCTTCGATTTGGAAAACAATTTCTTGCATGAGATGCAAGGTAATTACTTCACCTTAGTATTTACGGCTCAATTGTCAGTTGTGTAGAGTTGTCTCGACAATAATGCCCAATGATGTGAAAATGAGGGAATTTCTGTGATTTTTAAAAATTTGTCCGCCATTGTGGGCGCCATTTTGGATTTGGGTGACTTCTATTTGGATGTGATATAAAGACAGTTCTTTGCCTCAGTGTTCCCCACTTGCAATAGTAAGCATGTGTGGAGTGGTGGCAATAACGCTCACTGATGTTAAAATCAGCGATTTTCGGCGATTTTTTTATTTCTGGTGGTCATGTTGGCCGCCATCTTGGATTTGGGTGAATATTCTTCAACTCAGATATAAGAGGAATCCTAGCTCGAGTATCTCCTGCACATATATATGCATGGTTGTTGTTATGATAGCAATAGCATTCATTGATTCGAAACAGACATCGCGTTATTAGCGTCGATTCGGCTATGACCGGATTATACTGGCATTTGGGAAAACGTGATATCGGACAAAAATATCCAGCAAGGAATGTATATTATGGTCCCATTATGTTCGCTAATGACTCTGCTATACGATGAATGTATAAAATCACACCAAGATGCCTATAATTTCCACAGAGACAAACGAAAGGAGGTGAAATGTCAAAAAATAGCAAATTTTCATATTTGTTTTCCTGAACAACATATTTTTGTCCCCCGAAACAAATTATTTTAGTGACTATTAAAATAGCCGGTGTCTTTCTGTGAGTTTATCAGCTCAAAACACAGGTCAAGTTCGAATATGGGTTTGTCAGACCATTTTTTTTTTCCAACAAATTTGGGACCCACCCCTCCCCCTGTTCTAGGATTTGTACACTTATAGATACTTTTTTATTTAATAATAAGCCTACATTGACAATTGAAACTGTTTAGTTATCACCCTTAATGCTGACTAATGTTCATCTCTCAGTGATAGAATATGCAGATAAAGTTATTTCTCTGTTAACCGTGTAGACAAAGATTTGATTTTGCTAACTTGCAACTAAAATTTTTATTCAAAGGTCTGACTCACTTGAATGGTACACCTTTGATGATCTTGAGTGCTAGTAACAATTATTCGCATAAAATATATGTTGCCTGCAAATGTGATTGTTCTATCTTGTGTTTTTATACAATCTAAATCGGAAGCAAATAATATAATTTTTTTTTTTTGCTGTATATTTCTCCAGTTAATTATAAATTATTCCCTCAAAACTTAATAACCATGATGTAAAATATGGACTTGAGACCTTGGTTTAATCTAAAGCAAATTAAAGCACCATGGTATTGCAACATATATATTCACCCTCCTACATGTACCAAAATAGTGTTATTTAGGCTGCGGGACAATAGAACAGTCTCGGTGTTTGTCTATAATTATAAAAAAAACCATTAGGAAAAAATTTGCAAGCAACAGAAAAAACATGTTGCTTTAGATTAAACCAAGGTCTCAAGTCCATATTTTACATCATGGTTATTAAGTTTTGAGGGAATTTTTTGTCAGATCCCACCCCCTGAAGTTAATGCTCCTTTTCGATTTAGTATTTTGTCGTTTTGAGGTTTCCGGATGATAACTTTAGTTTTGTGATCGGATATGAACAAATTTGGTATGTCAGGTTATCGGCTCCAAATACAGGTCAAGCTCGAATATGGGTTTGGTCCACCCATTCTTGCCGGAGCTATTCTCCTCATCAACTTTGAACTTGTTCATTATTCTGGTTTCTGGATGATAACTTGAGTTTTTGCAGTCTGATTGTTTTTAAATTTGGTATGTGGATTAACCACATGAAGATACAGGTCAAGTTTGTACTTGGGTTCGGTCCGCCCGTTTTTCTGGAATTATGGTCCTTGTCGACCAACCGTAGGAAAATATGTAAACGTTGCTCTAAAAACAATAAATTTCCCACTATAAAATTGGTGGAAAATAAACCAACGAGAACAATTTCAACCTATTGTTGGTATGAAATTTCCAACTAATGTTGTGTCAGGTTTGATACATGTATTTCCAACTATTGAAACTTTTGACCAAAGTTGTCACCATATCCCTTTGCGTAGCATGGATCCTTTTTTGCGAAGTCTTTATTGTGTTGATGAAATTGTTTTGACTCTTCTCTCAGGCTGCTGTGACAGAAACTGATAAAGTATATGTCTGGGGCAGTCACCCCCATCATTTACGGACAAAGGCGACATCTGTGAAGAAATCTCGAGAGGTCGGATACGTGTTGGAAGACTCTGTTGACTCATTTTTACTACCACAACCTATTGATTTGAGCTCAGTGCTTGGGAAAATAAGACAGGTAACTCGCAATGTTTATTAAAATATAATATACAAATAATATTAGAGGGCTGCTATTGGTTTTAGCCATCTTCCAAATCTGCCGCCCCAATTCCTTTGCTCACATATAATTAATATTACCATCACCATACAAGCTATTTTGGCAAAGGTGATTGGACTCATATAAGGCCTAAAATAATAAAGGTTTGTTTCCCCTAATGGACCAAAAGGAGCCCCAAAATATGGGTTGGTCAGTAGATAGGTAGATTTTTTATGAAGGACAAGAAAAATTTGGTGAGTTAGAATTAGAGGCTGGTGGTTTCCGGAAACATCACTATTTAGTTTGGAGGTTTGGTTGGGTTAGGGCAAACATATATCTTGTTTTTAGGCTATATCTATATATTTGAAGCAAAATTTTTGGATTATATTTGCCATTGGTTGTAACAGATTTATCTATTTAAGAAACCAAAAATATCACAGATGTGCAAATTTTTTGGATGCTGTGATCCCTATTAGTATGTCCTGATATACATTTTTTTGCACAGAGGTTGGAATAGCCTGGTATAGTTTTTAGGACAATTTTATTTATTTATTAAACCTGCTTAAATTCTGATGTGTAAATTGTTATTCAGACAAGCACGATCCTCTATCATTGAAACCTTTAGAGCAACCTATCTTTAAAAATTTTCCCAGTGTCAGCTTATATCTCAGTTGTGTAATTTAAATAAACACCTGCACGCCCCTAATGTTTCTAACTTTGTTACCTGAAACCAACATATTTGTTTAGGCCTAATAAAAGATAAACTGCAATAAACGAAGTCTACCAGTAGAATTGGCTTGATGGATCAATTGTCATTTATTGCAGATAAGCTGTGGTAGTTTCCACACAATACTTGTGACATCTGATGGCAGCCTTTATGGGTGGGGGCGAAACCTTGATGGACAGATTGGAACAGGTCATAGGATGGATGTTGTGAGTAACCTTTAATAATAGCTATCAATTTTCATGATATTTATTTTAAATAATTAAGTTCACAGGTTTTTGAGTTATTATTAGCGATGGAAATTTTAAGTCTAATTTTCTGCTTACAAACAACACAGTTTAAATGATGTTATGTGCCATGTTTGCAGGAAAGTTGATGGAGACAGGGACCAGCCTATAGCTCGAGGTGAATTGTGATATATCTTCTCCCTAAATTGTGTAATTTCACCCTATTTTTGTCCTTGGGAGAAGTGACTTCTTTTTCAATTTTCAGATTGTATATGTCTCTACAGCATTTTTAAACTTTAATATCAAAACTCAACTTATGGTTCAGTGAGGGACTGTTGGCTGGCATCCATGTGGATTCGGCCCCAAACCAATATAACATAGTCTTTTATTGATGGATTCTGACAATTTTTGCTGTATGAGTTTATTGTCACATGCAAAAGCTGCACAATTTTATGTTCATTAGCTTGATAACTTGAGAAAACGTCAACCAATTTCATTCATATTCGGTATATCATTCTTTCATGACTCAAACTTGATGGAGTTCGAAAACCAGGATTGTGCGATTTTACCTATTTTTTGTTTATGGCACTTAGTTTGTCTATTTATAAAACTGAAGTAATTGTGTGTCCCCCAGCCGGCAAGCATGAACCATTTGAAATTAGAAGTTTGAACATCGGTGGATGTGAAATTGAGCCAACAACTTTTGCGAAAAATCTTGGTGTCAACATTCATAATTTGTTATCCATGGACACTCAAGTACAACACATTTCCCATACTGTATTAATTGAACTTATGTGACTTACCATTAGTCGTCTTCGCCCATACATGCCTGCAACGAAAAATGTTGCTTCATATATTATGTCAAGATTGGACTATAGCAATGCGCTTTTCGTGTGAAGTTCACTGGAACAACAAAGTCGTCTGCGACCAGACTTGTCCCGACTTATTTTACCTGAGTTAAGGCCCTTAGTTTACTTTTTTTTAAAGCAATTGCATGACTGTTAGCGTTATATATAACTTGATCAAACTTCTACCGATTCCATTCATATTGAGTTTTTTGTTCGAAACTCAGATTTGTCTATCCTTTTTACTTGAATTGCAGCCCTTAATTTGTCTATTTTTAGGAATTTTAGAACTGTTAGCTCGAAAACTTGAACAAATGTCAACTGATTACATTCATATTTTATATGTGGTCCTTTCACAACTATGACTTTATCGAGTTCAAAAACCCGGTTTGTCGATTTATTTTACCTGAGTTATTGAAACTTATTTTTATATATGGCCCTTAGCTCTGAGTTATGGTTCTTTAGTTTGTCCATTTTTTGTAATTCTCGGTCGGACAGATTCACTCTTATGGGCAAAAAAACTCGACTAGAATCATCTTTGGTTTGCAACCCTTGTTTTCTGATTATAATAGTTTCCTTAGTCGTTATAATTGTTTTATTATTGGGCTATCGTATTGCATGATACTTATGATTTCATAGAAGGGTGATGTTGGGGGTGTAAATCTTGAGCCATTATGACATCTCCTTTATAACTGTCCATGCACTTCTCCCTAATAATCAAATAGGGAAAGTGACTTCTCCCAATTTGGTCACCACTAGGCTAGTCCATGGATGGAGATATTCTTTGGGGCTCAATTCTGAAACCTCATAATTATCGTAAGAATCTGCGATTGTTTGTCCAAATATTTAGCGGTGAGACTACATGAAATTGTTTCATTTCAGAAAGTACCAACCAAAATCGCCAACATAAGTTCTAGACAGATAGGTAATATCTGTTTGGGGAGTGAGTTTTCTGTTGCCATGGATACAGATAATCAAGTGTGGGTGTGGGGAAGAAACGATACTGGACAGGTTCGTATAAACCACTCGATACCTCCATACAGAACAGATGATGTCCGACAGTTCTTGACCTTAAACCACTGAATTTAAAGGGACTCAAGGATTTAGTAGCGGGCATCATCAACAAGTACATGAAAAAATAGACCAACTTTGTTCTCATATTGGCTATAAATAATTTGAGTCAAATTACCTATACACTGCCGATCGTGACTTGAGTCGAATCCTGACACCATCGTTCCGTAACATCAATCCATGGGAAGTAACTCTATATTATTATGTGAAAACAGAGAACATGATGTAATCAATTTTGTAACGAGAAACTCCCGGTTTATTTTTTTATATTTCGGAATGGCGGCCATCTTGTTTTGTGATTAAGTGATCGCGGTCACGTGACCCTCCTGGTATGGGAGTTTTCCATTCCACAAAGACCAATACCTACCTCCATACCAAGTTTCAGGAATATACTGGTATACCGTATAACAAAATGAGTTAAATCAGTGAACATACAATTATCAGGTATTTAAAGTACCATATATTGGACAAAATCAAGTAATCACTGGTCAATAAGAAATACCATAGTGGGGTGTATATGCGGGTAATGACTGTGTTAGAGTTCAATCAAGTGATCACTCGTCAATGAGAAAAGTCATATTACCAAGACTATGTTTATAGGTGATCATTGTAAGGGTTATAGAAATTAAATATTGTAATCACTCGTCAATGAGAAATAAAAATTATTATAATTATCTCAGGTGGTGATTACATTAGGGAATATCAAGTGCATCATGTTTGAATTACCAACATGGATGGGAATTATATATATATAAATTATAAGTAGTTTGGATAAAAGTCAATCAAGGGATCAATAGTCAATGAGTTCACAAGATATGGTGCGGCTAAGTTTGACGTGGATATTATTGCGAAATACCCAATAATATATGTATTTAGCAGAAATATACAACTTGTGTTCGGTTCTCAATACTACCACCAACTTACATACCAAATTTCGTCAAAATATCTCTGCAGATACAAAAGATATTGAGAAATAATAAATTGTCCTTATATTTCGGTGTGGCAGCCATCTTGTTTTGTGATTATGTGGTCACGGTCTCGTGACCCTCATGTGGTCATGGTCTCATGACCCTGGCAGACTGGGAAGTGTTTTCAATTCGCAAGTCCAATATCTAACTGTGCACCAAGTTTCACGTACATACCTTTACATATACAAAAGTTATTGAGAAATACCTAATCAGTATGTATTTAGCAGCAATATACTAGCATTATCTTACATGTATATTTCGGGATGGTGGCCATCTTGTTTTGTGGTCACATGATCGTGGTCACGTGAAATGTGACACTGAATTTTCTATTCCCAATACTGATACCTACTTACATACCAACTTTCATGAAATTATCTCTACAAAATACAAAAGTTATTGAGAAATACTGAAATTTTCTTATATTTTGGGGTGGCTGCCATCTTGTTTGTGGTCACGTGACAATGGTGGACTGGGGCGTGTTTTCGATTCCCCAGACCAATACCTACATGCATTCCAAGTTTCATGAAAATAGCTCGGCAGATACAAAAGTTATTGAGAAATACCCAATCCATATGTATTTAGCAGCAATATGCTACATGTACATGTATATATGCTCGGCAGTAGCAGATCTGTCTGTGGTGCTGCATGGCAATGAATGAGTTAATCAGTCAATGAATAAAGTCAGCTATAAAAGTAGTAAATTGCATTATAAATTACAACATGTATTTGTTTACGAAAACCAGTAAACTCTCGAACTCCCTCATGAATTCCTGACTTTCATCGATTAGCACAGTTTACTGCCAGAGTTCGCAGGCAATCAATCACAAGTCTGGTGATTAACTTTGATCAACATAATGTGTATCTGTTTACGCCGCAGTTAGCTAAAACATCTAATAAATGTGTGTTGGACTCCGATTTTTCTTAATTTATGGACAATTGTGCACCTGTGGATTATATTTCAATGGATTATTTAGACGCCACATGATCAGTAGGTAAGGCGTTATTCACTCAACATAATGCCCAGTCGTTGTTTGTTCTATGGTTTTTAGAAACCGAGATTGGACTTCGCAGCTCGGTACTTAAAAAACTCCGTAAAATTTTTGCGAGAATCACACCATATTTACAGCGGATCAGCTGTCTTTTACATGATACAAACTTCATATCATGATTCCGTTTTGCATCAGGTTTTAAGTCCTGATCCATGTGCGGCTTGCACTGGGTGCATTTTGGATTTGACTTGTCTAATATGCAGCCTTTGAAATTAGGAAACATGACACAAAAAAATTTAAATCCATGACAATCCTCGACTTCACATCTCCCCTCAGTGTTTCCCTCGACATTGGTTATTGCCATGACCAATTTTGAGTACTGAATCTGCCCCTGCTGGCTGCCTTCTTTCTGGACTAGAGTAGCTTCCCTGGTGACCATATGAAGGAAGACAACCTTTGCTTTTCCCTCTGTTCTTGCTCCTTCTTCTGCCACCTCCATACGACCTGCGGGTCTGGAGCTGGGGAGTGCTCATGCCGTCTCTATTATAGTTGTGGCCTCCACATCCTCCTCAAAGTTCCATTCGGGAACTGCCTCCAGGTTGTGTATTCCGTCGCTGCAAACACCGTCTCTTGACATGGCTACCACATCAATACTTGTAGCTAGCAAGCCCCCCTAATATTGACACATGGTCTTTCATCCCAGTTATGAGGACTGAGGACTTATATAAACTGCCACTCGCCTCCTTTGAAGGGAAGTTTACCACACAGGCTTCGAAGTAACCTGTCCTCAGTTTGAGTCTTCTCTGGCAACGGTCCCTCTATGTTTTGAGGCTAGCCTGGTTACACACATGTATTCTTCCCTCCACCTCCAGTGTGGCCTTGGCCTTATGGTTTCAGGCCATCTTCGGCCCTTTGACCAGAATCTTCTAAAACGCTTAGAACTGCTTGCCCTCCTTATCCATCTCCTCGACAGATGGCGCTCCCAAGGAGACGAGGATGTGCCGTCACCGACTACTCTCGACATTGAAGCATTCATTGCTTGTCAGAGTTCGCCCACCCCATGAGAGAATACATAGAAATCACAGCTACTAGTCACCAGTGTTATGATGACTGGAATCACAGATGCTAAGTCACCCATGTGTTATTATTACTAGTTGCTGGTGCCGACAAAGATCTCAGCTGCTAGTCACCTGTGTAGGGATAACCTCAACTAAAAAGCTCAAGATCTGATAGTTCCATGCTCTACCCATATCACTTCAGTTGACAATTGGAACTTGTTTCATTATAAATACTAATAATAAACTGTCAAGCTGTATTTTTTTAGAGACAGCAGTCAACACATCCAATTAAAAGTTTAAATTTGCTGATTATCCCTGATTATTCCCCTTTTTTTACTTTGAAAATGTTCTCAATAATTTTGTCTGAGCTTGTATTCCTACATTTTTTAAGTCAAATATTTTTGATACAGGAAGGTCTTGGGTAGAGAATCTTTAACTGCCATGTTCTATCATTTTTAGCTCAACTTACTTGTAGTTTGAGCTATTGCCATGGTTTGGCTTCCGTCGTCCGTGTGTGTGTGTGTCCGTGTGTCCGTGTGTCCGTCAACAATTTCCTTTGGCGCGGGCTACAGGTTGTACCTTTGGTCTGATCTTCATGAAATTTGTTATGAATGTTGACATTGACATGTAGATGGGAACGAGTCATTTTTGGGTCATTCGGCCAAAAAAACATGGCCGCTGGCAAGCCATCTTGGATTTCAAGATTCAATCCATTGGCGCGGCCTACAGGTCGTACTGTTCATCTGATCATAAAAATTTGTCATTGATGTTAATAATGACATGTAGATGGGAACGAGTGATTTTGGGGTCGTTCGGCCAAAAAAATGGCTGCCAGTAGCCATCTTGGATTTTACTCTTTGCATGACTAAATCCTTTGGCGCGGGCTACAGGTCGTTGTTTTGGTCGGAAGTTTATGAAATTTGTCATGGATGTTAACACTGTCATGTAGATGTGAACGAGTGATTTTGGGGTCGTTCGGCCAAAAAACATGGCTGCCAGCAGCCATCTTGGATTTTACTCTTTGCATGACTAAATCCTTTGGCGCAGGCTACAGGTTGTACCTTTGGTCTAATCTTTATGAAATTTGTCATGAATGTTGACATTGACATGTAGATGGGAACGAATCAATGTGGGGTCATTCGGCCAAAAAACATGGCCGCTGGTGGCCATCTTAGATTTCAAAATTCAATCCATTGGCGCGGGCTACAGGTCGTACTGTTCGTCTGATCATCATGAAATTTGTCATGGATGTTAATATTGACATGTAGATGGGAACGAGTCATTTTGGGGTTGTTCGGCCAATAAACATGGCCACCAGCAGCCATCTTGGATTTTACTCTTTGCATGACTAAATCGTTTGGCGCGGGCTACAGGTCGTAGCTTTGATCGGAACATCATGAAATTGGTCATGGATGTTAACAATGACATGTAGATGGGAACGAGTGATTTTGGGGTCGTTCGGCCGAAAAAACATGGCCGCCAGCAGCCATCTTGGATTTTACTCTTTGCATGACTAAATCCTTTGGCCCGGGCTACAGGTCGTACCTTTGGTCTGATCTTTATGAAATTTGTCATGAATGTTGACATTGACATGTAGATGGGAACGAGTCATTTTGGGGTCATTCTGCCAAAAAACATGGCCGCTGGCAGCCATCTTGGATTTCAAGATTCAATCCATTGGCGCGGGCTACAGGTCGTACTGTTCGTCTGATCATCATGAAATTTGTCATGGATGTTAATATTGACATGTAGATGGGAACGAGTCATTTTGGGGGTTGTTCGGCCAATAAACATGGCCACCAGCAGCCATCTTGGATTTTACTCTTTGCATGACTAAATCCTTTGGCGCGGGCTACAGGTCGTAGCTTCGATCGGAACATCATGAAATTTGTCATGGATGTTAACAATGACATGTAGATGGGAACGAGTGATTTTGGGGTCGTTCGGCCGAAAAACATGGCCGCCAGCAGCCATCTTGGATTTTACTCTTTGCATGACTAAATCCTTTGGCCCGGGCTACAGGTCGTACCTTTGGTCTGATCTTTATGAAATTTGTCATGAATGTTGACATTGACATGTAGATGGGAACGAGTCATTTTGGGGTCATTCGGCCTAAAAACATGGCCGCTGGCAGCCATCTTGGATTTCAAGATTCAATCCATTGGCGCGGGCTACAGATCGTACTGTTCGCCTGATCATCATGAAATTTGTCATTGATGTTAATAATGACATGTAGATGGCAACGAGTGATATTTCCGCCAAAGGAAGCCCTCACACTGAACTATATGGATAGATGTCCTGCGTTTGTAAACCATAGCAGAAAAGGGTTAACTTTTTGGTCGCCTACGGTCATTCACGGTCTGTGGCTTGCCTCGGTATCAGTCACGCATGCGCAAGTCCCAATATAATTCACTGTACAGATTGAATTAGCCAGTTTATTTTTCTGCTACCAACCAGACGGATCTAAGGGAGTATTTTTCCCGAATTTGTCGTTTAAACAATAGCGACAAAATTCAATTTATCGATACAATAATTACTGGTCGCCTACGCGTTCGTTTTTATAATTATCGTTTCGAATTCACGGACCGTTTCGTTTCAAACATATAATGGTTCGTGTTTTTAAAAACTTAAAACTTAAAAACAATTTATCGAATATGAAAATCAGCATTTCGCCATAATTAGCCGCCATTTCAAGGCCTTACGAGGCGCACAGATTATTGTGAGAAATACATCTATGGAATTATTATAGCACCTATAAGGTATGATAGAATTTGTCAGATATCAAAAATGCCACGTGATTCACCGCCGGAAGTATCCTAATTTCGTGGGAATTATTTTGACGTTTTTAATGCGTGGAAATTTATTTAGCAATAATTCCATCGCTACTGACGCTATCTCTCGTCATGTTATGAACGAAGTGCTTTCACATAATACTATGTTGTTTTATGTTTCAATACAAATGATCCAGATGTGTTAATCACGTTTGACCTTGAAGTTGATTACAATCTACACAAGAATACTGACAGTTGATTAGATCTTGGTTTATCAATGTCATATGCATAACAATAACTTCATATGACAGTAGTACCGTCGGAAGTATCCTAATTTCGTGGGAATTATTTTGACGTTTTAATGCGTGGAAATTTATTTAGCAATAATTCCATCGCTACTGACGCTATCTCTCGTCATGTTATGAACAACGTGCTTTCACATAATACTATGTTGTTTTATGTTTCAATACAAATGATCCAGATGTGTTAATCACGTTTGACCTTGAAGTTGATTACAATCTACACAAGGTCAAGAATACTGACAGTTGATTAGATCTTGGTTTATCAATGTCACATGCATAACAATAACTTCATATGACAGTAGTACCGTAGTGCTACGAATAAAATCTCAGCCATGTCATAGATGTATGTCGATTAATAGCTACTAGTACCTTGTATATAGGTCTAATGAACAATACCGCTATTCTCAGAGTGATTGACCAGAAAAACGAGGTGATACCCCGGTCATGACCGCGGTGATACCGGTAATAAATGGTAGCGGTATCGAGACGGTCATGGCGGTGGAGTTACGGTATTGGGCGATAATGATACCGCGGTCTTTTAGCGGGCACCGCATTAATTTTGTTGAATACCGCAGTGATTTTCATGGAACTCTTTGAGGGGAGGTGTTTTGCTCACAATACTTGTTCGCGTTAACAAGCGGTATCAGCAGTGTTCGCGCTGGACCGAAAAAAACTTTAGCCAAAAGTTTAGCCAAATGAAACTTTTATTAGCCAAATGAAAAAAACTTTAGCCAAATGTTTTTTGGCCAAATTAAAAAAAACTATGGCCAAATTAAATCATCGTTTTCTGATCGGTTCACAATTAATGACTAAACCTTCAAAACTAACAGACACAGGTAAAATACACAATAATTTTACTAATTTTGATGAACTAGAAATATTTTTATATATATCATTTATTAAAAATTTATTAATCTTTATGTGAAAGAGTGATTGGGGGGGGGGGGGGGGGGGGGGGGGGTAACCCGGGATTGTTCTTCTTAATGTCATTATTTTTTTGTTTTATATCAATATCTTTTTTTTAAATCATTAAATATTAATCATCCTTGCGAAAATATCTAAGTGACATCTGGAAACTAATAACTTAATATTGTTACGACATTATCAAATTACAGTCTGTCATGAAAGCATGCATATTATTTTGAATGTATCGGCATTGACGACAAATAGCCACAAAATATCTGTCGTGATTCACATTTCGCTGATTAATCTATTGTCTTACATATGGTGCTCATAAACCTTGACCGTCATAAATACAATGTCATCATAAACATGCATTGTGCAGGAGCCCCGTGAGACAATGGGGGATTAGCGGATTAAATGTCAAATGCTGTTTCGTGCAGAGTGACGGGTTTCCCTTTGTACTGTCCGCGATCGGGTTTCCCTTTGTACAGTCGGCGATTTATTCCCACTTACGATGTTTTCGGACTACATGTAGATCGTTCACATCATAGAATTGAAAACTCACTTGCCAAAAATTCATGCTTTCAGTCTCCATTTGGGGTCAAAAAAAGTTTAGCCAAAAGTTTAGCCAAATGAAATTTTTATTAGCCAAATTCGAAAAAGATTAGCCATTGGCTAATTTGGCTACCGACAGCGCGAACACTGGGTATCAGTACCGCGGTATTGGAGGATACCGCGGTATAGTACCGCCATATTAACGGGGTGACACCACGTTATTGGTGGTCAATTACTTTAAGTATAGCGGTAGCTGCGATTATACACCAGCCGGTTCAGCAAGCCGGTCTGAACCGGTGGGCTTGTAAATTTCTGAGAAGGATCCAGGGATGTTTTTCTACCTGTTACAGGTTTGGGCGCTCAAACTCTGGAGACCCTGGGGATAGTAATTATTCAAGTTGGTTCTCCATTATTTCAACGAATTTTTCTATAATTCAACAACTAAACATGAAAATCGGATAAGATATAGAGCCTTTATTTGCACCATCTCTGGATCCTCCCCAGGTAGTATTTCTCGGTCGGATCTCTTCTCGGGCAGGAACAGTTCACGCTCCCCCGATTATGCCTCGGCATTAAATCAATTAGTGGGGAGGCGACCGGTGGCGATGCAGGGGTACTTGGGACCCCCAGGACATTCGG
The DNA here is from genome assembly GCA_032622095.1 of Siphonodentalium dalli. Classification (NCBI taxonomy): domain Eukaryota; kingdom Metazoa; phylum Mollusca; class Scaphopoda; order Gadilida; family Siphonodentaliidae; genus Siphonodentalium; species Siphonodentalium dalli. The sequence continues at coordinate 137,482,393 of CP136061.1, read as the reverse complement.
TCCCACACCGGCGCAAGCGGTTCTGTGTGCTGAAGTTGCCAAAATCGCGTGCGAACGTAACGACACCGGCTGGGCGGCCTACGGCGACTTCGGCATAGGGCAGTGGCCCTACCCATGAGGTAGCAAGCCCGGTCCCCTTGGTCACGATCTATATAAAGACACGGCCTTGCCTGCCTCTCAGCCGTCTTGGGGTTTCTGCTGCAATGGCCTCTACCCATCGTTCTGCTTGGACAGGACATTCAGCTTGGTCGGGACCACCTGCATTTGGGGGGGGGGCTCACCCCGGTCCGATGGCTCCACCTCCTTCCGGTTATCAGAAGAAACCAGTTTTGGCTATGGGATTCTTCATTTCGACACTGGACTCCAAAATTGGAACTCAGTTTATCAGCCTTTTGCTCAAACAGTTGGCCGTAGCTTAAAATTCCATGGGAGGTATTTACACCTCGATTGAGCCATCGCCGGAATGGGCCTCCCTCTAGTGTTTTGTCGTCCATTATTGCAGGTCGTTCCGACGCTAGGGCAGAGAGCGACATGCTATCCTTACACCCCAAGGCGTCTGAGGCTTTCGATGACGACCCGTCTGCGCACAATACGTCAGACTGTGGGTCTTTTCGGTCGTCACAGTCTGGCATCGGTAAGGCAGAAGCTGCGGATCGTGATTTCCTATCCACGGATTATCTCATCTATAGGCTTCTTCCTACTGAACTATGAACTCTCAAGCCCTCCTGGCACGCCCTGCGCAATCGTACCACCGTCTTCAAAATGCATTGAGAACTCGATCTATCTTACCTGTGATATACATTTCATAGGTAAGGTACACGACCCGCGACTGACACACTGGTCAATAGACTTCACACATGAATGAAGCACATTTCCATGGAAAGCATTTCTCTTGTCACGTGCCACAACGACCCTGCCAATGGCCTGGCCGACAGAGTACATCTCATGGCTCTTCATACTCCTATTACCAATATCAATTTGATTATCTGGCACAGGGTAATAAAATTAACAGGGCACTGCACGCCTATAGACAATAGACAATAACGCGGGCAAAGACGTTTGCACTGTCCATCTCAGCTTTCTAGGAAGCTCATTGACTAGCGTTATAGACCTTTCCTTGCAGGCAGGGGACCACCCAGTCCGAGTGGATCCCAACCCCATGGCACCCGATCATAAGGGCCTGAAACCATGCTGCCAACTCTGCGCGCTTCGGTATATGCTGGATTTGTCCTATCAACATTCGACAATAAAACAGGCAAAGACGTTTGCGCTGTCCAGCTCAGCTTTAGAGGAAGCTCATTGACTAGCCATCAAACCTTTCCTTGCAGGCAGGGACCAACCCATATGAGGGGATCCCAACCACATGGCACCAGCCGCCCAATCATAAGGGCCTGAGACCATGCTGACAACTCTGCTCGCTTCGGTCTATGTTGGATTTGTCCTATTTTCCTTAAACATGCCTTCAACAGGACCACTTAGGTCGGGGGAGCTCCTCTCCATCATGGCTCTTAAAATTCAATAAGTAACAACATTATAAAGGGATGTGTGTCCGTTACTAGGAGGATAAAAAATTTCATTTTTTTCCTTCAGCGAGCCATTTTGGGGGGGGGGGGGGTCTTCCCCTAGTTTGCTGCATGCATCACACTAACATATCACACACCTAGGTCGTTCTGCTGCATGTTTGTTTGGGGGGGAAAGTGACATGATGTTCTGGGCAGAGGCTCAGAACTGAATATTCCGTATGGTGACAATTTACCCGTGGTTATCATCTGATTACATTGTACATCATTTGAACTGATTTCAGTTGTCAAAGAGCCAAAGGGCCTTCTGCAATGATCTCATTGTGACTTATAGATCACCTTGATATATATTTTTTATATCATTTTTATATATTTATATCAGTCCTTCCCAGGAGACGGGAGTGATTGCTCTCGCACCCGTATGCACTCGTAATTTTCAATTCACTGGTGCTAAAATTCGCGCCCGTCCTTCTTCACAAAATACTAATGGAGACTGTAATTGTTGGTTCAATATTGACCTATTTTAAGGTTTATTTAGATGCTTTAACATCTCAGTGCAACTATGGCATATTAAAGTGTAACTAGACATAGGTCTATTCCACAATGACTTTTTGTTTGAGCAAAAACCCAACTTACATGTACAATTATGGTATCGTATGGGTGCCATATTACACCCGTCTTCTGCATTACGGGAGCAAATAAATGCTCTCGGTGTGTTTTCCTCATGGGAAGGACTGTTTATATACTCGTAAGATTTGTATCACAGGGTTTCTGTCGGATATCTTGTGATGCATAGGTACCTCAGAGACATGTGATCAGTAGAAGAAAAACAAGGAAGCTGTTCTAAGAACGACAGGGGGCATGACCACCTTGCAAGATGCGTGGGTGGGGGGCTCCCTCTGTTCAGATGGCTTGACTCCATTATCGTTGTACAACCTGTTTGGCCTAATGGGTTCTCAACTCAATCCCTGTGCCACAAATTTGGCATCAGGTTCTCTGGCTTTTTCTTTGGCGAATAGCGGTTAGTTAACTTTGGTTGTCTCGCCATCGGCGGAGTGGGCCTCCGTCTGTGCAGGTCGTTCTGTCGCTTAGGCGGAGAGTGAGTTAGTCTCCTTCCTTCATGATCCTGCATCATGGGACCTTGACGGGTGGGACCTTAGAACAGACAGCTGAAGAAGACGACACAGAGAAGAACGAAGAGTTTCTTCTAACGTTATACTTGCTCGGTTCGCTCGCAACTATGCATTGGATGGCACCTCATGGGATGTTTATTTCAAAACAAGGGGGGCGGTACACATTTGAGCAATATAGCACTCTAACTATATGAGTTATTTCACGTAAATAATCCTAACAGATTCATTAAAGTGTTCATATATGGTACAATCTGTTTTAGAAGAGTACCTTTACTCAAAATTTGGCTATTAACTTTATTGCTCGTGCCTCCTCCTGGGCTTGCATTCTAATCCATATAGTTCAGTGTGAGGGCTTCCTTTGGCGGAAATATGATATTTTTAAAAATATAATATATATTTCCTTAAAGAAAGCCTGAACACTGAACTATCATAGGGCCCTCCCATGGCGGTGCCATTCCCAACCCCGCGACTCGCCAATCTTCTGATTGAGTTGAAAATAAACTGGCTAATTCAATCTGTACAGTGAATTATATTGGGACTGCGCATGCGTGACTGATACCGAGGCAAGCCACAGACCGTGAATGACCGTAGGCGACCAAAAAGTTAACCCTTTTCTGCTATGGTTTACAAACACAGGACATCTATCCATATAGTTCAGTGTTCAGGCTTTCTTTAAGGAAATATATATTATATTTTTAAAAATATCATTTTGGTGTCGTTCGGCCAAAAAACATGGCCGCCAGCAGCCATCTTGGATTTTACTCTTTGCATGACTAAATCCTTTGGCGCGGGCTACATGTTGTACCTTTGGTTTAATCTTTATGAAATTTGTCATGAATGTTGACATTGACATGTAGATGGGAACGAATCATTGTGGGGTCATTCGGCCAAAAAACATGGCCGCTGGCGGCCATCTTAGATTTCAAAATTCAATCCATTGGCGCGGGCTACAGGTCGTACTGTTCGTCTGATCATCATGAAATTTGTCATGGATGTTAATATTGACATGTAGATGGGAACGAGTCATTTTGGGGTCGTTCGGCCAATAAACATGGCCGCCAGCAGCCATCTTGGATTTTACTCTTTGCATGACTAAATCCTTTGGCGCGGGCTACAGGTCGTAGCTTTGATCGGAACATCATGAAATTTGTCATGGATGTTAACAATGACATGTAGATGGGAACGAGTGATTTTGGAGTTGTTCGGCCGAAAAACATGGCCGCCAGCAGCCATCTTGGATTTTACTCTTTGCATGACTAAATCCTTTGGCCCGGGCTACAGGTCGTACCTTTGGTCTGATCTTTATGAAATTTGTCATGAATGTTGACATTGACATGTAGATGGGAACGAGTCATTTTGGGGTCATTCGGCCTAAAAACATTGCCGCTGGCAGCCATCTTGGATTTCAAGATTCAATCCATTGGCGCGGGCTACAGATCGTACTGTTCGCCTGATCATCATGAAATTTGTCATTGATGTTAATAATGACATGTAGATGGGAACGAGTGATTTTGGTGTCGCTCGGCCAAAAAACATGGCCGCCAGCAGCCATCTTGTATTTTACTCTTTGCATGACTAAATCCTTTGGCGCGGGCTACAGGTCGTACCTTTGGTCTGATCTTTATGAAATTTGTCATGAATGTTGACATTGACATGTAGATGGGAACGAGTCATTTTGGGGTCATTCGGCCAAAAAACATGGCCGCTGGCAGCCATCTTGGATTTCAAGATTCAATCCATTGGCGCGGGCTACAGGTCGTACTGTTCGTCTGATCATCATGAAATTTGTCATTGATGTTAATAATGACATGTAGATGGGAACGAGTGATTTTGGGGTCGTTCGGCCAAAAAACATGGCTGCCAGCAGCCATCTTGGATTTTACTCTTTGCATGACTAAATCCTTTGGCGCGGGCTACAGGTCGTTGTGTTGGTCGGAAGTTTATGAAATTTGTCATGGATGTTAACACTGACATGTAGATGGGAACGAGTGATTTTGGAGTCGTTCGGCCAAAAAACATGGCGGCCATCTTGGATTTTACTCTTTGCATGACTAAAGCCTTTGGCGCGGGCTATAGGTTGCCTTTGGTCTAATCTTTATAAAATTTGTCATGAACGTTGACATTGACATGTAGATGGGAACGAATCATTGTCGGGTCATTCGGCCAAAAAACATGGCTGCTGGCGGCCATCTTGGATTTCAAAATTCAATCCATTGGCGCGGGCTACAGGTCGTACTGTTCGTCTGATCATCATGAAATTTGTCATGAATGATAACAATGACATGTAGATGGGATCGAGTCGTTATGGGGTCATTTGGTCAAAAAACATGGCCGCCAGCAGCCATCTTGGATTTTACTCTTTGCATGACTAAATCCTTTGGTGCGGGCTACAGGTCGTAGCTTTGGTCAAATGGTCATGAAATTTGTCATTAATTATAACAATGACATGTAGATGGGAACGAGTCGTTTTGGGGTCATTCGGTCAAAAAACATTGCCACCAGCATTTTACTTTTTGCATGACTAAATCCTTTGGCGTGGGCTACAGGTCATACCTTTGGTCTGATATTTATTAAATTTGTCATGAATGTTGACATTGACATGTAGATGGGAACGAATCATTGTGGGGTCATTCGGCCAAAAAACATGGCTGCCAGCGGCCATCTTGGATTTTAAAATTCAATCCATTGGCGCGGTCTACAGGTCGTACTGTTCGTCTGATCATCATGAAATTTGTATGTCGTAGCTTTGGTCAGATCTTCATAAAATTTGTCATGGATGTTAACAATTATACGTAGATGGGAACGAGTTCTTTTGGGGTCAATTGGCCAAAAAAGATGGCCACCAGCAGCCATCTTGTATTTTACTCTTTGCATCACTAAATCCTTTGGCGCATGTTAGACATTTCAATTAGCACCTTTCCTATTCCTCCATTTACTGTCAACCATTAAATTATTCCCCTACCTAAGTTGAGCTACAGTGTCATTGACACTTTCATTTTAGTTAGGAGTACAGCAGTTCTCAAACAACAAAAGTACAACCCAAAGGTACTACTCATCAAGAAGGACCTATAAGGAGATGAATTTTCCAACTGAAGTTGTGTATCCAGCTATTTTAGAGTTACCTTCGGCAACCAAGATCATGTCACTATGGCGACAGGCATCTCTAAGCACATCCTCTGATGAGCTTGATGATATGGTAAGTCATAGTTCTGTTGTTTTTTTAAACCATAAAGAACTTTAGTGTAAGAGGTTAAAAATAGGGTCAATAGGGAATAGATAATACAGAAGGATTCCTATTCATTGGCAGGTAATGTTTAGATAGTAAGTTAAAAAATGGCCAGAATGGCAGAATTATAGTGTAAATTTTCAGGATTTAGTCGGAAATATGGTTTGTTGCCATTCATCGGAAAGTTCTCTCTGAGAGCTTTGCGATGAATGGCAACAAGCCATATTTCCAACTGAATCCTCAAAAATTACCTATAATTCTACTGTTGTTAAGGAGTCGATTATTTAGGGCATTACTGTAATGTTATTAATAAATTAAGAACAACATTTACATCTTCTTTTATAATCTTCTATTCAGTTGGCCAGCACATTTACAGGCGTGTTTAGTATCACATGTAGATGGAATCTATTGAATTTGAGTGATCTTCGATAAACAACATGGCTGCCAGCCGCAATCCTTGAATTTTACTCTTTGCATGACCCTACAGCTAACATTTTTTATCGAATTTATCCCAAACATCATAAATCTCTTTGTGTTGACATCTATTACTTAAACATTTCAACTTTCTGCATTCCTAATCGCTTTATTGACTGTAATACATGATAATAACCCCTCCCCATGTTGAGCTACATTGTCATTGACACTTTAATTTTCCACAGGTAACTGGTGAATATGACGCTGATAGGTTAGCCTTCAGGATTCCAGAACTTAAATCTTTAAATGGTGAATACTCAAGAGAGGTTCTTCCTATACTACTCAAGGTAAGCTCTCGCTCCTCTTCGGATTCCAATGATGTTGTAGTGGCATCTGTATGGCCCATATGATATTTATAATGCATGCATTTGTCATCTATACGCTACATAAAACTTAAAGGGACTCAAGGACTTTGAAGTGGGTTCATGCGAAATAAAAAAAGTCAGGAAAACAACTATCATCAACATGTACATGAAAAAATAGGTTCACTTTGTTCTTATTGTCATTATTAACAACTCTCCAATAATGAAATTTTGCATGACAAAGCCAGTGCTATGTAAACATTACTGTTACAGTGAAATTACCGATAAAAGCCCAAATAGTCCAATAAACTACCAAAGTCTAAGCAAAGCTTGACTGCAAACATTGGAAAAAGTCAACGCATTTAAAAATATGATGTTTGTTGACAAATCACTGTACATGTAACAGTATTGTTTACATAATAATGCTTTCAACATGCGAAAAAAATTTATTGGAGAACAATGAATATAAGAATAAAATTTATTTATTTCTTCATGTTTTTCTTAATGGTAATGTTTTTACAGACTTTTCTAAAAAAAAATTCACGTTCACTTCACTGCGAGTGCCTTTGGTCCCTTTATGGGCCTACATAATGTCTGAGTCCATGTTTATTCTCTATAGACTCAGCAGTATACAGTTTTATTAATGATCCACATAAAATGGGAACAAAATATATATTCTTCCAGTATCTGGAACATCTATGGCCCAGAAGTGTCAACAAAGTGAAAGAAAATTGCTGACAAGATTTCCCCATTTTCTACTACAATGCATTGTGCAGCACTGAAATGCAAATGACAAATGGTGTTAAATATGGAGTATGATTTATATATCATAATTTAGGGCATCAAACATTATGTTGGTCTTCCGCAAGACTTTTTTGGTGTTTTAATATTTTTATTCAGATCCTTTTTAATAATTTCATCATGTTATAATATTCTTGTTCAATAGTATATAGCATTTTCAATTTATTTTTAGATACATATTATCACACATGTATATATAATTAAGTGTCATATGTATATATAACAGAACAGTGTATATAATGAGTAATTTTGAGATAATCAGTTTATTTAAAATGCGGGAATATTCATAATCACTTATTTCTGAACTGCCGTGGGAAAGGGAAACCCTTTTTTTAAAGTCATTAATTCTATAATGTGAGCATGTATGAGTATTTCACAGGACTTATTGTCTTTAATAATGATTAGATGTGGACAAATACTTACCAGTTATAAAGGTCATTGCAGGTGTCATCAGTAGTTGTACTACGAGCTCATATTGCACATGTGAAAAAAGGTAACACATACAGTAATGGGAACTACGAGAAAATTCTAAACTATACTTATTCCACAAAATTATTCATAATCTGACCCCCCGTGTATCTCCAAGACCTGGTTCCTCCAATCATATCAGATGTATCAAGAATTATCACCCGAAACGCCAAAAACTTCAGACTTCCGCAATTTCAAGCAAATTCCCATGACAAATCTTTCATATTGAACACAGCAGCCCTCTGGAATTCCCTGCCGGCGACCACACGGGACATAGTGGATCATGATGAGTTTAGAGCGACCATAAACAAATATTATGTAAAGAAAAACCCACAATTCAAATACTGTTACACAAGAAAAGCCCAAGTAATCCACACACGCCTTCGAAACTTCTTCAGTGATTTGAACTCACATAAATTCCAAAATTATATCTCTACCACTGACCGATGTCTGTGCGGCCAAATAGAAGATAACTACCACTTTATATTCCAATGTCAGCACTTTTCACTCCATAGACAAAATTTCCTTGATAATCTTCCAACTATTGTTATCCCCTAGGTCAGTATCTTCCTAAATGGTGACGACGCCCTAAGTGTGAACACGAATCAAACAATTTTTGAAGAATTCCAAAAATACATAATTCATACAAAGCGATTTCAATAGCGATATAGAGCTCCAAAATAAAAAATAAAAAATAATATATATATATAAACAATATATAGAAACTTACATTTTAAACAAAGTATGCCGGTCAGTCTCAGTATTCTCAAAGCGAAGAATCCGTTCCGCATAAATAAATAAATAAATAACATCACAATCTGGCACCTTTCACTCACTACTCTCTCTCTTTCTCTCTCTCTCTCATACAGTAATGCCCTAATTAATTGACTCCTTAACAACAGCAGAATTATGGGTAATGTTTCACTGAGAGCTTTCCGATGAATGGCAACAAGCCATATTTCCGACTAAATCCTGAAAAGTTACCCATAATTCTGCTGTGGTTAAGGAGTCGATTAATTAGGGCATTACTGTACTGGTATGTAAATTTTATTGTCTTGATGAATCAAGAACACAGCCTAGCTCAGATGTTATTTTTCAGAATCTCCCGATAAATATGGAGAGTAACGGCTTGCTGAAAATGTGTCTCAGCTTAGAAGATTGGAGAACAGCAGCAGTGATATACCATAGCAGGTTCCTAACACCACAGGTGAGTTATCAATATGCCATCAATTTTGTTTTGAATTTGTTAAAAAACATGGCTGCCAACCGCGGTATGACTAAATACCGAATAAGTAATCCAAGTCAGAATATCCTAGCATTTTCTCAACATAGAGTTATCCTTCGTAGCTTCATCGGGACATAGTTTCGTATTTTGAAAGAATAAACAACGCATATTAATATGTACTCTATACTTGTATTTACTTAATATGGACATCAACTTCATAATTATATAACTCTCGTCGTCACGTTTTCTCTTTTTGGGTGTCTGTAGTTTCATAAATTCGCTAGGATGGCGATACTTCAGGTGAACCATCATTTTGATTTAATAGTCTTCTCACACAAACGACAAACAGCTTGAGTTTCATCTTTCGGTTTAGAATTCTCACCATTTTCAAACCTGAAATGCATCCAAACCAATGACTTAGTGTTAACTTTTGCCACAAGATCCATTTTCAATTGAAGTATGGGACAGCCTTCAGGTAGATATATACCAATGTTAATTATGTTTCCACAAGGTATTATAGCGAACCCATTAGCTTGACTCAATTTTGTTTCACTGTCACTCCCATGTAGTGCTATATATGCACATGATGAGCGACGTATGTAATTTCAAACCAGTCACAGTCAGTTAACACTGAATGCAGACTAAGGGCACCCTTTGTTTTATTCCTGGGATCATACGCAATATAGCGACGCCGCGACTGACTGTTGCAAGCTGTGAATGAAATCCCATAGCATACTACCTTAATTAGGTACACAAATACGAAACTAAATGTCCCATTATATAGCTCTACACGGATTATATCGCATAACATGTTATTTCCTTTTGCGAGTTTCGTCACAAGCCACATTGATTACCAATGGTAGATACGACAATTTTACTTTAAAAAAATCTTTATTCGATACCTTGAAATGGAAACCGACGTACTCGATATATCGAATAGTCCAAAAATCTATTCCGTTTCTATCGGTATTCAAAACAATATAAAAAAAACGGTATATTATCAAAATACCGTGCAGCCCTACCTGCAGCTCGCATTTATTGGAGAAATGCCGGCAGCCATTTTGAATTTTACTCTTTGCATGGCTAAATCCTTTGGCACACCCTACAGACCACATTCCTCATCTAATCGCCACCCAACTTCAAGTGGATCTTCAGGGTGACCGCTAGATGGGAGCCATCAATTATTTCTGAAATACGATAAAAAACATGGCCACCAGCAGCCATCTTGGATTTCAAATTTGAATCCATCGGCACAACCTGCAGCCCGCAGATATCTAAGAAATGTTTTGGAAATTTACAGGCATGATTAGGATCACCTCTAGATGAGAGCTATCGAATCCTCTAGATGAGAGCTATCGAATTTGAATGATTTTTAAAACATGGCCACCGGCAGCCATCTTGTATTTTACTCTTTGCATGATTAACTCTATGGCACACCCTACAGACCACATCCCTTGTCTGATCATCACCAAACTTTATATGCATCTTCAGGGTAGAGCTTCACGGCTACGGTATTGAAAAATATATCGCGATATGACTAAATACCGTGGGAAATTTGTATTTGTCAAAATCTTCTGAATTATTTCGCATTTATGACTAACTCATTCGCATCCAACACAAACAAAGCAGACCATCGGAGCGTCATAGAGTCAGCGTCAACACGGAAATGGGAAAACTAATTGGTGTGTCGCTTACGTTCATAAATTCATAAATTGCCTGGGCGTCGCTTACGATTACAAAAATAACATACTAATATTATTTCAATTTCGTCTTAATTTATATGAACACAACAAACAAAAATAAAACATTAAACAATGATAGTTATTACAAATAAAGTGAAGCCAGACAGGCGATGTTGTGTTAGCTTTCGGAAGTAACGCTAATTTGTCTTTATCGTTTTTTAATATTTGTCCATATTGAAATTCTAGCTGAGACTATTGAATGCATGAGAGTGGTAGGTGGGCGCGAAGCGCCCGGGATGGCCGAAAAGATCAAGTGATCTTCTCCTTCTCCCCATGACTATTGAATGCCTAACTCGGCCTACGATATATACATCATTGCGATTATATCGCCATCGGCGTATTTCGTTTCTCACACTTTCCAGGGTGTAAGTAAAAACCAACAATGGCGCAATGTGTCGACACCATGTGTACAAACGTTAGCGCTCATTGGATTATGGCTTTGATGTACATGCAATGAAATTGTTTTATTACTTCCGACAACACACTCTGATGAGGCGCATGATCGTAGGCGTTGACACTATTCAATTACTGATACAACCATTTGCAGTAAAAAAAAAACCACTGGTAGCGCTTGATCCAAAACATGTGTCTCTTTGTCTCCTTGATCTGCCTCTTTGTCTCCTTGCTTATAGGAAGACATTTCAACTAAGTTTCATACGTTTTTGGCAATTTTAAATTAAAAAAAACGACTAAATAATTGGAATATCGTCACCCACGATATACCGACAATCCATTTTTTTCGAAACCGACTACATGATATAAAAAATTATATCGCGATATGACTAAATACCGAAAAACCATGAAGCTCTACTTCAGAGTGACCTCTAGATGGGAGCCATTAAATTTTTCTGAAATATGTTGAAAAACATGGCTGCCAGCAGCCATCTTGGATTTTACTCTTTGCATGACAAACTCCTTCGGCACAACCTACAGGCCACATCCCTCATCCGATCGTCACCAAACTTCATAAGGATCTTCAGGGTGACCTCTAGATGGGAGCCAATGATATTTTCCGAATTTCGTTAAAAACATGGTCACCAGCAGCCATCTTGGATTTTACTCTTTAAATCACATCCCTCATCCAAACTTCATATGGTTCTTTGGTTCTAGATGGAAGCTGTCCAATTCTTTCAAATTTAAAAAAAAAACACTGGGTGACTGGAGTCATCTTGGATTTCACATTTGAATCAATCGGCACTACCTGCAGCCCAGAGTTACTGGAGAAATGTTTGAAATGAAATTAATTTCATTTACACAATACAATCCATTTACTGAAACTTTTTGACATTCCTTCTTGATCATTCCATTGACTGTTCAGCACAAAATTATTAACACCTCCATCGATAACTCAAGTTTGGATTATTTTATCTGAACCAAAGTTGGTATGTGTATTTCCCAGCTAAAGATACAGGTCAAGTTTGAATATGGGTTCCATCCAATTATTTTCACATGAGTTACGGTCCTTTTTCAACTTAGAATTTGACCGATTTCGTGACATTTCGGTGTCCGACTGATAACACCTATTGATTTGAACCAAAGCTGGTATGTGTATTTCCCAGCTAAAACTACAAGCCAAGTTCAAATATGGGTTCTGTCCAATTATTTTCACATGAGTTACAGCCATTTTTCGACTTAGAATTTGACCACATTTTCATATTGTATATCAGTTAGTTTCTTGTGTTGAGGATATATTTGTCTTTCAATTTTGCTGAATTTGGTAGAAACTGTTTCCCCGATTGGGAATGTGGGAGATGGGGCTGGATTTTGGGAGACTCCCACCTAATTCTGGAAAGTAAACAAGTCTGGTCATGACAGATTGAACTCAATTTAAAATGTTGGACATGTTTTTTTTTGGGGCCATGCACAAGGGCCTGAGAACTGGGAAATTGAATTTGTGTTGCCTTAATCCTTTCATGATGGGGGCCTCGCTGATGTAGTATTAAATATCCTGTGCCAGTGCATTCTCTTATATATGCAAGTCTCCCTATGGGGGACTCGCATATATAAGAGAATGCATTGGCACATGGTTCTCACCAAATTTCAGGAAGCTCCAGTCATGGAAGAGTTACAAATCTGCATACGTGATCTCTTGTTTTCTATTTGTTTGCTTATAATGAATATTTCTTTATAACCTCCAGGCTTTAAGGTATCACCTACAGGCTGTGTCATTGGTGTGTGGCGATGTCTCACCAGAGAGAAACCTTCAGCTTTCATTTTGTATACTAAAATTTCATATTGAGTGAGTATACTATTGTTAATGAGTAGCTCAAGTACAAGTTAACCATTTCTATACTCAATGGATTCTTCCATTAGTTTCCTTAGGAAATGTACAAAGGTCATTTGTTGAACTTATTGTCTGAACATTTCCCACAAATTAATATGAATCATTCTGCTCTTGTATTATCTGTTTTTCTGTCTGTTGTCTGCTTTTATTACCTGACCACCCCTTCAGATATATAATAGATCATTCCAGTGTATACTTTTATAGCTGAATGGGAGAATCCATTCAGTATAGAAAGTGTTAAGATGTAACAAGAATACAGTAATGCTCAGTCTGAGTAAACTCATACCTAAATATTCATTACAACATTGAATATTAGGTCTGACGGATAACATCGCTATCTCATTTCCAAGTCCTCGGGATTCCGTAATCTGATTGATTGCGTAAATTATTTTCCGTCCAATGAAACCGCATGGGTTAATAAACAAGTGTTAGTGGGCGGAGACTCCCATAATGTCACCTCTAAATATAGTAACAGAGTCGGTATTTCTCCGATCGAAAGCGATGCTTGCAAATACAACAGACAGAAAAAATGGCCTCGAAATTATATATTCGGTACGATTCGGATTAATTTGAAGGATGTGCTAGACCTGATAGATAGGCCTGCGCATGGTACCAACTTGGCCTCCCATAAATATAAATAGAACTCACTCATGTCCGTGTATTTGATTTACTTTATTGTAACATGGTTTGCAAATTAAATTATTTGTCGTAAAAAAGTCATCTGAAAGTTAAACTCGGATGCAGCTTTTCGGTTGATGCAGCGAGTTCATCTCCCGAAAAAGAATAGTCGCACACACGACAAATATTATCTGCTGTAAGTTTATGTCGCGACACAGGCCATTGCTATTGCGAAGCACAACAAATAACACGTGGGGACACCTGTCAATCATCGATGTATTTTTAAAAATCCGTGACGTCATTTTGGGGAAGCTCTTCGCTGAATAGAAATGGTTTTGGCTACATAAGCTCCAGACTCTATATTTCAAATATAGAGTCGACGTTCACCCAGACTGAGTAATCGACTTCTTAACCAAAGCAGAATTATGGGTAACTTTTCAGGATTTAGTCGGAAACATGGCTTGTTGCCATTCATCGGAAAGCTTTCACAGAGCTTTCCGATGAATGGCAACAAGCCATATTTTCAACTAAATCCTGAAAAGTTACCCATAATTCTGCTGTGGTTAAGAAGTCGATCACTTAGAGCATTACTGTAAGTTGTGAAAAACTGAAAATCTTGCAGATATAACCAAGTAAAATGGGTTGACCTTGATGTCATTTTTGCTTGGCGACATTATATTTTGACATTACACTTAGAAGAGACGTGCGTTCTGGGGGACAGTTATACCACACAGGGATAAAATTTGTTGATTATGTAGCGCATATCTTAACTCTTTGAACCCTGATGCCACACAGCGATCGACACCCTGATCCGGCCCCCCAACTTGTTATGCGATAGACCCTTCCCCAAATGTGGTAGCATTTACGAGAGGTAAATTAGACTGAAAATATTTGTCTAAATTTTTGCAATCAGTTTCTTGTGGTAAAATTCCAATGAACATGCCAATGTGCTGTGGATATTTTTTCCTCTAAAGGAAGCCATTCACACTGAACTATATGGATATATATCTATATTTGTAAAACCACAGGAGTAAAGGGTTAACTTATTGGTTGCCCACTAGCCGCTCTTACAGTGTATTTGCCCAGATTAGCCACGCATGAATGACCCTGGCATTTAATCTCTTGTGCTGACCTTTTTTTTAGTCAGTTTTATTTCTCCTGCATACGCCGATGGATCTGAGGGAGTATTTTTCTGAATTTCAAGTTTTACCAACTCACAATTTATGAAAACTAGCTTTATTAAGTTGCGTGCTCTGTTCGTTAACTCTTATAATTATCGGCTTAGAATTCATGGACCGTTTCATTTCATAAAGATGCAATTGTTCCACTTTTTAGATCATCTTTACTTTGTAAAGTTTGAGCTATTGCCATGGATTGGTATCCGTCGTCTGTGTGTGTGTGTGCATGTGTGAGGCATCATCAACACGGGCTACAGGTCATACCTTTGGCAGGATCATTAAGAAATTTGTCATAGCTGTTGACATTGCCATTTAGATGGGAACGAGTCATTTTGGGGTCATGTGGAAAAAAATTCAATCCATTGGCACAGGCTACAGGTCATACTGTTTGTCTGATCATCATGAAATTTGTCATGGATGTTAATATTGACATGTAGATGGGAATCGAGTAATTTTGGGGTCGTTCGGCCAAAAAACATGGCCGCCAGCAGCCATCTTGGATTTTACTCTTTGCATAACTAGGCCTTTCAACTTAACACATTCCCAATCACTCCATTGACTGTAACACAAGAAATCTTGGATTTTACTCTTTGCATGACTAAATCCTTTGGCACGGGCTACAGGTCGTACCTTTGGTTGGATAATCATAAAATTTGTCATGGATGTTAACAATGACATATAGATAGGAACGAGTCATTTTGAGGTCATTCGGCCAAAAAACTTGGCCGCCAGCAGCCATCTTGGGACAGGGGAATACCTGGATATACTTGAATTAGATAAAATTTATGAACAAATGTCTTGAGTTTCTACTTCCATCAGTCCTTCCCAGGAGACATGAGTGTTTGCTCTCACATCTTTACGCACTTGAAATTTTTCAATTTACAGGTGCGATAATTTGGACTCGTCCCTCTTGTCAAAATCCGTAATGTGCCTACTAAATCGTTGATTCAATATTTACATAACTGTTAAGTCTATTTGAAAGTTATTTACCTTCTTTCCCATTTGGTTGCACCTATTTTCTGAGTTGCGGGGGCAAAGCAGGTCCTCTCATGGTGTTTTCCTTTTGGGAGGGACTTCATTATGTATGCACGAATAGTTTTGACAGCCAACAGAATTTCGTCTGACAGTTAATTTCAATGCGTATTGAATGAACATTGCTATCAAACCATCCTCAGTTTATCTGCATACACTCATTGTCTCTCATTGAATAGACTTATTAATGATCCCAGTCTGCAAAGATTTCAAATAGTTGTGGCCTGACCCTGAATTTTCTAAAGTGACGCCGTTGTTGTCATGGGCAGAAAAGGGGGAGGGGCAGAAAAAAAATTGTCGCCGATTGCCACCAAACTTTTTTATGAGGAATCTAATGATGTGGTTTAAATATGTCAAAAGTCACACCGTTCGAGTCAGGGATGCCGGAAGGTGAGAGGGGCACCAAAATTTATCAAAATAATTTTAGCACCGACTTCCACCAAATTGATGCACATTCTTCTGAGATCTTCTCCATGATACAAGGAAGACACCAAATTGGTGTCATTGGGATGAGAGACTGGGGTGGGTGGGTACTAAATCTGATAGGAATTGGTTTAGTCGCCGATTGCCACAAAACTTATACAAAATCATCCCCATGGTATGAGGTGTCTAATGGTGTGGCTTAAAGCTGTCAGAAGTGGTGTTATTCGAGTCAGGGGTGCACTGAAAGGGAGAGGAGCTCCAAGATACGGGGGATATAATCGTGTGATTCAAGACGCCAAATTGGTGTCGTTTGGGTGAGAGATGAGGGGGGGGGTTAATAACTATGATAAGAATTTGTTTAGTTGCCGATTACCACCATGCTGATATATAATCATCTCCATTATATCATGCATGCATGAGTCCAATAGATGTGGTTTAAATATTCAAAAGTGGCGCAGTTCAAGTCATGCATGAGGGGTGTTGGACCAAAGCTGACAAAAATTTATTTAGCACTAATTCCACCAAATTCATGCACGTTCTTCTCTAATGAAATGATGAATTAAATCACATTTGGTGTTGTTTGCGTCATGGATAGTGACCAGAGATTGTGCAGTCAAATATAGTTACTTCTGAGATAAAAGAAAACACAGTCATTAGTAGCACATCACTTTTCAGGATCCTCCAATAGTGACATCTGACAAGGGTATATCTGCCCAATACAGAGGATTTCTTTCATTTTTAGAACAGACTCATCGCCTAGTATAAACAACTCAAAATCTCGCTCTGTGTCGGGCACATGTAGCTGCTATAAATACATAGCAACATTTCTTTTAAACTGAAAATAATTAGCCAGTATATAGCACCATAACAGAGGAGCACCTGGTTATTTCTTTAAAGCATCTGTATCTTCATGAAGATATGATAACCAGGTGTCCTCAAAATCTTTGTCTAACCCTCTAGATTGATACATCTCTATGTAAAACACAATTGTCGTCTTTTATTTTTGCGAACTAATGTGTTCATGATGTTCATGTTTCATGCTATAATGTCTGAAGTATACGCAGTTGTAAATAAATAAATACTTCTTTATTGGTGGAACGGATTAAACGCGATAAACAAAATGACAATCACTCCGACCCACAAGGTGAGCCACTACTTATATTCCATGTGTAAGAATCATGTTTTATGATGCCATTTGGATACACAATTTATGAGAATACATGTAACGCTTTGAGAGCAAGAGTATTCTCTATTTCCACCAAATATACACAGCATGCAGAGGGTTTCACACAGAGCTGTTAAGTTTTTAAAATGGCCATCCGTGAGATTTTTGTTGGAGGGATCACCTCCAATTTGCGACCGCATTTATTGTTCATCGACTGGTTTATTGTCACTTACAATGAGCGATCACTTGTTAAACGCGACCGCGATCACCTAATATATCCGTCAAATATATCTTGGACACTGAAACTAATGGTTATATATTTCTTGCTTGCAAGATTCTAGAAGTCGTTTTTAAAAATCGGTACGCAATACCTCGAGTACGCGCACTTGTCAAATGCCAATTAATGGCGATTATATCTTTGGACCAATCATGCGGGTCCTTTCACTATAACAGCGATTGAAAGACAAGACCTCATTCATTTTAAATTCTTCTAGATGCAAGATAAGTCGCATTTTTTATCTGTTCATTTCTCATGAACGTTTCTCTTTATGCTATTGCGAACGACAACACGCAGTTGCCTAATTTCATGCACTACGCACGTGTTTTCCAATTTTCGCAATTTAGTTTTACAATTGTTCAACAATCTTTTATTCTACAATACTGTCTTATTAATGACAGTAGTCCGTGGGTGGATATTTTCATTAACAAATATTTCAATTTTGTTTTATTTACGAGAATCACTTCGAACAAATATCGTTTTTGTTTGCATAAAACAATACTCAATAGAAAAAACCGATGCTCTTTAGAGTCATTCGGGTTCTCGTCGGGATTTTTTAACACTGCACCGGATGCAATATTGTGTTGTCGTCTCCACTAAGCTCCAGTTTGGAGTTTGGTCCCTGACAAAATCCTATCCAAATGTATTAGAAGTAATAATTATACCCCCTTTTAAAAAAAAAAAGGGGGGTATACTGTTTTGCACCTGTCCGTGCGTCCGTCCGTGCGTCCGTCCGTGCGTCCGTGCGTGCGTCCGTGCGTGCGTCCGTGAGTCCGTACGTCCGTCGATGTCTGTTCGTGTCATAACTTGAACAGTAGTGCTCGGATCTCAATGAAATTAGGTATGGATGTTCACTATTATGAGGACATAAATAGAGGGTTCCATCGTTTTGTTTGGATTTTCCATTCTAGAGTTATTCATCTTTGTTTATCTGGAAATAGTGGCTTTTTGGTCCGTCTGGTGTCTGTTCATGTCGTAACTTCAACAGTTGTGCTGGGATCTCAACCAAATTTGGTGTGGATGTTCACAACTATGAGGACATTAAATAGAGGGTTCCATCGTTTTGTTCGGATTTTCCATTCTAGAGTTATTCATCTTTGTTTATCTTGAAATGTTGGATTTTTGGTCCATCTGGTGTCTGTTCATTTCATAACCTGAACAGTAGTGCTCGGATCTCAATGAAATTTTGTATGGATGTTCACTACTATGAGGGCATTCAATAGAGGGTTCCATCGTTTTGTTCGGATTTTCCATTCTAGAGTTATACATCTTTGTTCATCTGGAAATGTTGGCTTTTTGGTTCGTCTGGTGTCTGTTCATATTGTAACTTCGACAGTTGTACTGGGATCTCAATGGGATTTGGTATGGATGTTCACTACTATGAGGACATTAAAAAGAGGGTTCCATTGTTTTGTTCCGCTTTTCCATTCTAGAGTTATTCATCTTTGTTCATCTGGAAATGTTGGCTTTTTGGTCCATCTGGTGTCTGTTCATGTCGTAACTTCAATAGTTGTGCTGGGATCTCAATGGAATTTGGTATAGATGTTCACTGCTATGAGGACATTAAATAGAGGGTTCCATTGTGCTGTTCTGCTTTTCCATTCTAGAGTAATTCATCTTTGTTTATCTGGAAATGTTGGCTGTTTGATCCATCCGATGTCTGTTCAACTCATAACTTGAACAGTAATGCTCGGATGTCAATGAAATTTTTTATGGATGTTCACCACTATGAGGACATTTAATGGCACATTCAAATGTTTGTTTTGGTTTTTTGTTCTATAGTTATTCATCTTTGTTTATATGAAAATGCTGATTTCTGGGTCCATATGTCTGAGTATAGCCATCATAAGTTATAGATATGCCCACACTAGGCGGTATGCCATGAGGGGGTATGCACCGGACGACAGTCCATCTCTTGTTTACAATATTTTACATTACAATATTTTACAATAATTTTCCTCACGGATGCTAGATAAAATAGCCACAGTGTGGCTTGCCTCTTCTCTCTACATTGAACATTACGTCTCAATGCTTTTACGATGAAAACTTCGTAATGTTTTTTTCCCTCCGACTGGTAGGGGTGCCACGATTGATCGTATAATCGATGAAACATTGATACAGCCGATATTCAATTACCACTTTCGGCGGCGATTACTCTGAGTTCTTTATTTCGGATGTCGAAAAGTACCGGACATATTTGGATACCCTGTTTTACAGTTTAATATCCATCGGACAGGTTAACGATCGTTGATCGTGCAAAGATATTTGTAACGCATTGTGCTCATTACTAATTACCGGCTTTCCTTCCCACGAGACAGTAACGATTGCTCTCGCACCCGTATGCACTCGCAATTTTCTATTCACGGGTGTTCACCATTTGCACTTGTCCACCTGGTCACAATCAATATTAAAATATGTGAAGATATATTTAGCACATTTCCCATCTCCGTTAATTTATGGGCATGTGACAGTGTCAGTGGACTTGGGTATATCACACAATGACCTTTGATTTGAGATAACCCCAACTTGCAATTATATTACCGGTGCAATTACACCCTTCTAATCAACAAAACTGTAATTTTTGTCATGGGAAGGACTGTCTCGGTTGTTTCCGATTAAATTTATGCACATGTGAATATTATGCACTACTTCCTCTGTCCTTGCTATTAGATCCGCTTCATCGATTCTAATCTAGTATTGACTATCGATTATCAAGTTCAATGATTGTGGCACCTCTGATGTGGCACCTTCTCTTGCATCCTCCATTAACTTGGAGACTCTGCTGGAGTTGGTTGGTGGACATGCCTCCTCCCTCAGGGTCGCGGTGTCCATAGCCCCCGCAGAGAAGGGCAGCGATGGTGGTCCAAGTGCAGCTGCCCTTGGTCCTGCCTCCGGTTCCGCCGTGTTCGCACCATCGCTGCACCAGCCGGCCACTTGCTACAGCTACCACATCAGTGGGCCGTTTAGCTCGCAAGCCCGGTGCCCTCGGCACATTGCCTGCCTACGCAGTTCAATGTGTCAACTGCCACTGCTTCCACTCCAGGGGATTTGACCGCACGGGTTCTGACCTGTCCTCCAATCGTCAGCGTCTTTTCCGGCATCCATCCCTCCCGGTTTTGGGGTGGGTATGTATCCCTATTATTCACCTGTGTTCTTTCCTCCACCAGTGTGGCCTTGCTTTGTACAGTTTCTGGCCTATTTTGGGCTCCTAGGCCAGAACTTAGACTTAGTTTCCTTTCCGAGGCTCCGGAATTTTTTGCCTCATCAAACCAGGTGACCTGGTCGGGATACTTGCCCCTTTCCTCCCATCTCCTGGACGGACGGTGCTGTTCAGAGACGAGGACGTGCTGTCGCAACATCTCCTGGATTTGGCAGCGTTTGATGCGTGTCCGAGTTCGCCATGCCCATCCGAGAGTGCCTTCCCTGAGGGTCATTTCGGATGGGTCAGTCCTTCGGTCTTAGGATAACAATTGCACACAATTTTGCATGCATTACCAGCACGATACTAACAGCACAGAAAAAGGAAGAACAAACAGCGCCATTCTCTTGCTTCCTCCATTCACATGGAGCCTCCGCTGGAGTCGGTTGCGGGACATGCCTCCTCCTTATTGGTTGCGGCCTCCTGACCAATCCGCAGAGAAGTACGCCTGTCTTCCACAACCGAAGGACTGGATGGGGCCCACATATCAAGAACAAAAACCAACGTGTGACGATTTTTCCTCTGCCAACTCGATAGAGGCTCAGGGTCTGTTCGTGGTCATGCCTCCTCTATTTGTAGTCGCGGCTTCCACAACCTTCGCAGAGATGGTCAACAATGGATTTTCCTCTGCCAACTCGGTACAGCCTGCGCTGCAGGCTCGGAGTCTGTTGGTGGTCATGCCTCCCCTATTTGTAGTCGCGGCTTCCACAACCTTCGCAGAGACAGGAAACAATGAATTTTCCTCTGTCCACTCGGTACAGCCTGCGCTGCAGGCTCGGAATCTGTTGGTGGTCATGCCTCCTCTATTTGTAGTCGCGGCTTCCACAACCTTCTCCGAGATGGGCAAAAATGAATTTTCCTCTGTCAACTCGGTACAGCCTGCGATGCAGGCTCGGAATCTGTTGGTGGTCATGCCTCCTCTATTTGTAGTCGCGGCTCCCACAACCTTCGCAGCGATGAAGGTTCTGCAGCATCTACCGCTGGTTCTGTCTCAGTCCATCCAGGTTCATGCTGTCACGGCACATAGCGGTTTTTCCGAACCCTTTCTTGCCTTGGCTACCTCATTGTTCCTAGTCGCCTACAAGTGGCATTCATTCGACTGAGTGTTTTGTACAATATTACCTTCGTTCTTTGTACTTTGAGGTTTCCTCGGTCAGTCTGCTTTCTGCCATATCGCATTGCTCTGGCTATGTGCCGCATTCAGGAACTGCTCCTGAATAAGTTTCTTTCGCCTCCATTCTCACCTCCGTTCTTATCCCGTCGGGGTATTCCAGGTGTTGTTGAGACCTGTCTTTATAGTTTTGGGCCTTCTAATCTGTTAGATTTTTATTCAACAATTAGGCCGCTTTTATGAGACAAACCTAGACGTATTATGGACTTGATTGTGTGTGTGAACCTGATAAGTTAGTATGCGGGTGCTATATCTCACAGGGGAAATTGGCGCTCTACTCACTTAGCCGAACATATCATGAATATCGACCGTTCAGCTCCATAGACACTATCATCTGAACTACGCTCATTTTCAATTTTACTTCTAGATTTGGGATGTATCTTTCAGTGACCACCTAACACCATAGGATTTCATCATATAGCGTATCGGCATTGCATTGGTGTCTAGGCGGCATGTCTGTAGTCCATTTTGTTATCGTATTTGTCACAGCACCGACTTTGAACCAAGAATATTTTCCAATTCTATGTTATCACTCGGGCCGTGTGTTTAACATCACTTGGCAGGCGTGATTCTAATTCTAATCTGATTTAGCGATTATCGATTCTCACCTTTGCGACATTTCACAATTATTGCCGCATGCCCATCGGTGCTTGAGCATACCAGTTGGCGGGTTATCACAGTTTTTGTAACTTTCTGCTAACCTACGGTATGGGTTCCCTATACCACCTCCTGACGAACGATATTAAACTAAGTTCCACATTTATTTTGAAACCATGCAGGCCGGTTCATTGTATCACAGATTGGCCGTATGATCAGACAGTGTTCCATTCGCGGTATTAGTTCCTCTCCTTGGTTGCCCGTACACTTCAATTTCCAGTTCCTTGGCTTGGTGTACCAGAGGCAGGCAATCTTTCCATCTTGGTCCCCTCCCTTATGTGTATGTTTTTTCTTTCCAGGGACATGATTTCCAGTGCTCAACTCAGTCATGTTTTCCTGGTGTATCCCTGGTCCCCCCATTGGTCTGGGCCCAACGGTTTCTCATATCTCCCCTGGGTCTCTCGGTCGGGCTCAACATACTGTCAAGTCAGTCATACCGCACTGAGCATTGCCTCATTTTGTGAGATCCATTCTGAGTATTGATTCAGTATTGATGTCTACCAAGAAATCTTTTTGGTACAGGATGCAGGTCTTTTCTGCTTCAGCAGGTGGGTTTCATGGACATAGTCGGATTATCTGCCTCGTGGCCTCCTCCTCTTCAAGAATTATAATTATAACCATTAGTTTCAGTGTCCAAGATATATTTGACGGAGATATACAATTTTTTTACCCAAAATATGTATCTCCTATAATAAATATCTTGGACACTGAACACAGCAAGGGCCCTCCCAGTTGGGATCAACATTCCCGCCCCGCGCACTCGGTAAAACGCATCAAACACACAGGAGGAAGAAATTAAAATGAATGAGGTCTTGTCTTTCAATCGCTGTTATAGTGAAAGGACTCGCATGATTGGTCCAAAGATATAATCGCCATTAATTGGCATTTGAAAAGTGCGCGTACTCGAGGTATTGCGTACCGATTTTAAAAAACGACTTCTAGAATCTTGCAAGCAAGAAATATATAACCATTAGTTTCAGTGTCCAAGATATTTATTATAGGAGATACATATTTTGGGTAAAAAAATAGTATTTTCGGTTCAAAACACAAATTCCACCTGCGTTGAAAGACCACCAACATTTAGAAAGAAGCAGACACTTCGTTTAAAATACGTAAAAATATGTAAAATTCCACCAGATACGGCCGGATATGCACGAAACCGAAAGTACAAAATCGGAATAACTACAAAATGGACTCATTAATTTAAGAAGCAGAAAGTTTGTTTAAAATAAGTAAAAACGGAACCAGAGTTACACAGGTAACAATCCAACATGAGCTAAACCGAAAGTACAAAATGGACTCGTCTATACAGTTTTACCCGCAAACGAAATGGACACATCCGATCGCATGGTTTGTGACTTAATAGTTATTTAAGTCGCATTATTAAATCTATTGTTTATACTTTTACGACAGCTTGCATGGCTACGAAGGGGTGTGAAAATTAATTAGTTTCAATTTGTACTGCTGATTGGTACTGAATAATGATGAATATGAAATTACTCTTGATGTTACCGACGGCAACAGTGCATCTGTACAATGCGGGAGAATTGGGTGGTCTTCCGTATTTGGAGGTTTTGTCCATAGCAATCCGGGAGTCTCACGGACAATCCGCGAAACTTAACAGCTCTGGTTTCACATCACTTTAACCTGGGCAACACCGGGTAACCCTGCTAGTAATATCTTACTATCTTCAGTGATATGAGTTGATGTGAATGTGACAGGAATGCAGATTTGCAATATTTATTGTACATTTATAGCTTACAATTTTGAAAAATTTACTGTTAACCAATTGAAAAAAAAAACACCCTGGCCTAATACTGTAGCTATGATATGATGTCTTTATATAACAAAGCAGAGATACACGTATGTATGCAAGAATCAAAGTAGCGAGAATCAAAGTTGATTCTCATGTTTCACTTTGCAAGAATCATTTGTGAGAATCGATTCTGATTCTCATAGGAATTTTAAACCTTGCTACTATCGGCAAAACATGCAATCACATGTTGACATACGGGATGGAATTACCTGTTAGTTTTCGGTAGTGAACGTGGTAATTTGGAAGAAGTTTGCCAAAGTGCACTGTGGTTAAGAGGTTGATTATTTAGGGCATTACTGAATCTTTTCTGAAAAGAAAATAAACCAATGCTTGCACTATAGTTACTATTAACCCTTTCATGACAGGAGCTTCCTGAAAGTTTTCGAAAATCCGGTGCCAATGCATTCTCTTATATATGTGAGTCTCCCATAGTAGTGTTGTGCGGTTAACCGAGAAAACAACTCTGTTTCGGTTTTAAAAAATACCGACCGAAACAGACCGACGTGATTCTGCCCCAAACGACATAACGGTTTTTTTTTTATGTTTATTTTTCACTTGAATCGACTTGTTAGTTGATACTGTTGTCAAATAATCAGCCTCTCTGATCAATTATATATCGGAATGTGTCCATTTCGTCTCAGATATGTGTTGTTATGATATCGTAAGTGTCAAATTAATTGCGTTGCGAAACGAAACTGAAATGAGGAAGCATGTCGTTGCAAAAATGAGAATGCGAACGAAAAGAAATGTTATACCACGTGGGAAATGGTCCAGAAACTTTTTGTTCTGGAACCTACAATCGATCGATGAGTGGCCACACAGTCAACACAAACTGCATGCAGTAGGTCGTTGACTTGTGTCACCTTTATTGTCAGCTGTCTTAGAATAAGTGTGCACTTTATTTGAATTTATGACGTATGCATGACGAAACATTTCATTCCATGCGGAAATAAAGTCGGTAGTTAGAACTGCAATTTCTGAAACTTCATTCTCCCGGCTAATCGGTCAATAAAATTGAACTTTTATCTATAACGTTCAACAAAATATTACGAATTTGAGCTGGCCAATTGCCGTGTAATGTATGTGCACTTATTAGCGTCTTGTTGGTCGCAGCAGTTATTTTTGCGCGTAACGGTATCTCTAACCCACAAACTGAGCGGGAACATCAAAAGCGTAATTACGTCATCATTGTCGAGGAACTGGACACATGCTACATCGTAACTGATTGATTATTAACACAGCCTTGTCTTTAAACGATATCGGTATCAATATAAGTCACACGGGACTTCATCTTGTATGCATGAAACGTCGCTGTATTTGCATTTCACTTTTATGTTTTGATTTTGGTATGGGGGATATATAGTCGGAAAAAGAGTTTATGGTCAGCGTCAAGAAAGATGGTCAGTCGGGCACAACTATTTTGTGTTTGTTAAACTTGATGTTCAATATGACTTTTATCTCACATTCTCATTAAAGTTCATGAGTTAGCAACACAGCAAGCTGTTCCCCAACTTATTATGACCCTCTGTAACTGGTAGTGCCTGTTTTGTCCAGTTGTGTTGTACTAATTGCTATATGTTAAGCGATTGCATACTAAAACCGAAACCGAGGTTTTTTTACCCCAAAAAAAAAAAAAAAAACGTAAATTCTATAACCTCCCAACACTATCCCATAGGGAGCCTCGCATATATAAGAGAATACATTGACCTAACAATATTTACCTTGACCTTGTATGTCGATGCATTCTTTTATATAAGCACAGCCCCCTGTGGTAGCCTTGCATTTGTAAGAGAATGGACTGGCACAGGATTTTTAATGCTGCACCAGTGCAGCTCCAGTCATGAAAGCTCCAGGTTTTCAGTCAATCCATTGGTTGGAAGATGTAGCTTTGATTATGGAAGATTAAGTTTTTGATGATATTGCCACGACTATCAATGCTGATCAGTAACATATATTAACCCTTTCATGATGGGAGCTGCACTGGTGCAGCATTAAAGACCCTGTGCCAGTGCATTCTCTCATATATGCAAGTCTCATAGGGAGCCTCACCATATATAAGAGAATGCACTGGCTTAATTACAAGGTCAAGGTAAATATTGTTAGGCCAATGCATTCTCTTAAATATGCGAGGCGCCCTATTGGTGACTCTCATATGTAAGAGAATGCTTTGGCACAGGGTTTTTGCAAAAATTCAGGAATTCCAGTCATCAAGGGGTTAATCATAGGAATCATATGTCTAAATTATTCTTTCATGGCGCTACTCTGTAATCTCCAAATATTTGCATATAAAAATGTGCATTTCATTACCTCATGTGCTCTCTCAGTGAAATGGCTTTGTTTTGCCAAAAAAAATTTACTCTGAAACAATACTACAATTACGTAGTGCGGTATGTAATTAAAGTTATCACATCTTGTCACTTGGTAATCATATGACCTGCATATTATCTGATGGGACGATCTTGTTTGTTTGGGAATTTCCCCATAAATTAACAGTAATGATACTGATTATGAAGGAAAACTGCAATTGTTATGTGGCAAGTTGATGCAATTGAATATATAGTACAACATGCATGGTAACCAACTAACCATAATTTCGTCACCCTATATGATAATCCAAGAAATGTGTCTCATGAATGAGACAACTAAATAGTATGAATGCAATACATCAATGGTTATTTCTTACTGGGGAATGCTTAAACATTAAAGTGATATGGAACTAAAATAAAAAAAAACAGTCTATTATATCTTAACACTTTCACTGCGGACTATGAGTTATCTCGTACTTTTTGCATGTAATTTAATGGCGTCGGCAGTGAACTCGTTAAGAGCCCACACTAATTCATATGTGGAGAACAGTGTTGAACAGGTTAATAGTGTTATTATAACACCTCTGTTTGTAAACAGCTGCCCTTGTTATGTTCTGCAAAAAGACTTCCTGGTTCCAATTTATCTATTCGTGACATGATGCATGAGGGGTTTGGTCTCAAAATATTTCTAGTCCAAGTGTACTCCTTTTGTCATCGATCTTTATTCAGTCTTAATTTTTCATATACAAATTTGGGCCTTAAAAGGAAGTAATTCAGTGCAAAACTGTTGTCCCATCTATCACATTGACATTTTCTCATGAACTATGTGGATTCCAGCTTGATTTTTTTTAATTAAAAAAGATTCTATAGGTGCATGCTTGTGTGTGAATGCACTTCACTGTTTAATTAGGGGTCTTTTCTGCATCTCGGTTAATATTTCTGGATCATAAAGTTTGTTTGTATTTGTTTGTGGTTATATTAACATATTTAATTATTTGAAGAAGTATTTCTACTAGTATTTACATATTAATGTTTGCAGCGCTCTTGTGAACCAGGAAGAAATGAAAGTCACTTGGCAAGACTGCAGGCTTGAACAGTTTCTTCTGTCTGTAAGTACTATAAGGCCACAGCAATTATATTGATTGGTTTACAACAAACAACACAAGCAGGCACCACCGTGGTGGTTTCAAATTGGGAGAAGTCACTTCTCTCTGTTTGGTTATTACAATGGTTCAAGTTCAATTTACACCCAACGTCACCCTTTTATGATTCAATAAGTATTATACAGCACAAAAACCAATTTATAAAACCATTATATTAAGTAAGAACACCATTATAATCAAGAAATATACTTTAAATATGCTCTTTGGGATATATGCATAATGGTATTATGAGAGAGAAGTCACTTCTCCCTGGGACAAAAATAATGTAGGACAAATTTGGCCAACAAACTTCCGGAGGTCAAGGGTCCAGTAGAGATAGTAAGACAAAGCATGGATTGAATATCAATTTGATATATGTTCCAAGCATATTAAAGAGCCTTTTTAGTCAAATGTTTGTATCAAAGCGAAATTGCATAGATGTCAAGTGAAGTATGTTTTTTCAACATTTTAGCTCAACTTGACATTGTCCATCGTCCGTGGGTCAGCAGCCATTTCAAATTTGAAGCCTTCATTGGGGACTAAATACTAAATTGGCACTAAATACTTTGGCATGCCATGCAGCCAATAGTTTTCTACCAATTAATCCCAAACATCATAAGGTTGACCTCTGGCATCACTTAAAAGTTTCAAACTTCTAATCGCTCCTAATCGCACCACTGACTGTAATATATGACATCTACAGTGTCATTGACACTTTCATTTATATAATTGTTATCATTCGGTTTGTAAACCAACTAATTAGATTTATTCTGCCTTAGATCACTTCTTAGCCTTCTTGACTTCATAATATATTCTGGGTGATCCTCGCCACTCAAATGAGCCAACTATTTTTATCCGGAAGAGGTTCTTTTGCCAGTTGTAATGAATAATTGGTAGATTCATCCAGACACTTCCCGGTTGCTCTGATGCATACAGTAATGCCCTATATAATCGGCTCCTTAACCACAGCAGAATTGTGGGTAATTGATCAGGATTGATCAGAAATATGGCTTGTTGCCATTCATCGGAAAGCTCTCACTGAGAGCTTTCCAATGAATGGCAACAAGCCATATTTCTGACTAAATCCTGAAAAGTTACAATGAAAGAAAACATTACTTGGAACAATTTGCATAAATTTTGTGGGAAACAATGTAATGAGTAAAATTTTGACACCATAATTAAATATGTTTTATTAAGGTGTGCCAAAAAGTAGAAGATACCAAGGATCTATAATGAGCACAATTGATAATGTATGTCGAAACTTTATGTGAACTTAAAAAAAACAAAGTGCTTCTGCACCCCCTGTATCCGGCTTCCAGTATGTTGTGGATACCACAAATCCGGTGTAACAAAATTTTTTGACATACCAACACCTGTTTATAATTTATCACCCGGAGTGCCATTTAAGTTGAAAATAAGTCTTATTGCTCATTTAATTCAGTTACACGGATGTTTGACGCTTTTGTGTAAACATAGTAACTGAATTTTAAGTGCATGCTAATCATACTAAACACGCGTTAATCAAAAAAAGGTTACTCAAATACACGAAACTTTTGTCTTTTGAAACAAAGCTGTCGACGTTCTAGGTAATAAATGTCTCAAGTGTTGATGCATTTTTCAACTAGGACCATTTTTATGTTTACCCATACCATAGTATGGTAAACATAGTGTCGTTGCCCGGATTGACCACTCGTCGTTCGTCCGTCTGTCTGTCTGTCCGTCTGTCTGTCTGTCCGTAGACACTTTACGAGTAATGCGATAACTCAAACATTTTCTATCCGATCGAAACCAAATTTTATATATGGGTTTCTCAGCCCAAAATACAGATCGAGTTCGAATTTGGGTTTGATCCGAGATTTTGTTACAGAGTTATGGCCCTTTTTCAACTTAGAATTCACGCATTCTGCCATAACTCAAACATTTTTTATCTGATTGGAACCAAATTTGGTATGTGAGTTTCACAGCCCAAAATACAGATCGAATTCGAATATGGATTTGATCCGATTAATTTTAAAGGAGTTATGACCCTTTTTCGAAAATAAAAAATGAAAAAAAAAATCGATTTATTTTTTAATTTATTTTTAACTTTTATAATAATAATAAAAAAAATGTCATTGACATTGTCATTTGTTTTCATTTAGATATTGATGATTATGATAAAAAGATTTCCAATGTGTCCCTTTAATTTTTTTAAATAAGTTAAAAAAAATTGAAAAACTAACACCATTATAACTCTGCCAAGGGTACCCCGAATCACCACACCAAATTTGATTAAATCGGTCCAAAATCTTGTGTTATGTACTGGTAAATCTGTTTGGAGCAACATTAAATCCAATTCACCAATTGCCTTTGGACTACTTAGCTATTGATAAGGCTATATTATTTTCTGATGTCTCTTATGGCAATGTGCAAATAATCTGATACATAAGGCTATGGCATCTAATTTAAAATAAAGATTCAACAATAAACATCACATGATATTAACAGTAGACTTGGACATCTGTGCTGCAGAGTTATATCTTCAGATGGTCTGATATCATTATAATTGTTATTGGTTCAATAGAGAGGTCAGTGTTCAACATAAACAATTCCTGTGATATTTTGACAGCTCTGCTATATAATTGATATTAATGGGTCAGTGGTGAGGTTGCTTATCTGTATACTAGGACACATTATTATTGTAAACTTAAATTGGACTCTCTTAACCCAAGTATTCCATGTCCAGGTCACACCTACACATTTAACCCATGGGCTTGCTGGCTGTGGCGGTTTAGCATTACAGATCCTGTACCAGTGCATTCTCTTATATAAATGCCAGTGACCCATAAATTCCAATAATTTGTGTTATGTACATTTGTGTATAATAGTACATAACAGTATACTCTATAATTCAACACCAAAACTCTCATTTATCCGATCATATTAAATTTTTATCGCCAAGGGATGGGTTAACATCTGCCGATCGTGATCGGCCTCTCGTTGCTACTGTGGGTAAAGTTCTGTAAAATTACATAAAACAGCAGTATAAGTTATATCGCCAAAATGAATGTGTGTGCTCTTCAAATTTGGTTTCACGGACTTCGGTGCAAGTGCTACATTGATGCTGGTGCACCAAGGTAGATGTGCTATATGGACTTCGGTGTTATTTTTCTTCAAAAACTCAGAATTGTCATACACCACAGGTGGCTTAATTACGTAAGTCACCTCTATGTTGCAATTTTTGGAGCCATTATTAACTCAAATGTGAATCTTTCAATGAGTTCTTGTTCCAGTGTACATTTATTGTAGGGCCATTGGTCGCAGAGTTGTAGATATAAGGCAATTAACAGAATGAGTACATGTATAAGGAATCCCATGCATATATAGCCACCAGAGGGCTTACTCTGGTGTTCATATGCACAAACAATCAACTCAAATGTGGATCTGCCAATGTCTGTTGGTTCCCATGTAAATATACAGTATTAATATATAGGTTGATCCCTTAGTCTCAGAGTTGTCGATATAAAGCACCATGCAGAACCAGCCTAATGAATCCCCATAAGTACATCATGCATACAGTAATGCTCTAATTAATCAACTCCTTAACCACAGCAGAATTATGGGTAACTTTTCAGGATTTAGTCGGAAATATGGCTTGTTGCCATTCATCGGAAAGCTCTCTGAGAGCTTTCCGATGAATGGCAACAAGCCATATTTCCGACTAAATCCTGAAAAGTTACCCATAATTCTGCTGTGGTTAAGGAGTTGATTACTTAGAGCATTAGTGTAAGCTGGGGGTGGGGGGGGGGGGGACTTACGTAAGCCACCTCTTTATTGCAACTTTTGGAGCCATATATCACTGAAACTATATACAACAAACAATATCTACTTTACGATAGAGGAATGTACATGTACAATTTACAATATTATGACCATTGGGTTCCTAATTGGGGAGAGTTTGGTTCATGCTATAGCATTGCAGTGATACAATTATATCAATTTATTGGGTTACATTAATATAATGATGAAACTCACTAACTAATTCTGACATAATTGTGTTTATGCCTGGGTGAAACAAATAGCGTGAACATTAAAAGATCTTTTCCTGCATGACTGAGCGATCATATTTCAGTTGCCCAAAAGAACCAAACTATATACATTGCATTATTCGCTCGACATCGGTTATATTCCCGTCAAAGATACGTTACACACTGAACTACATGGTATATTTAGGAGATAAACATACCCTGTTGAGTTGTACATTCTGGGATTCGAGCATGAAAACAGTTTGTGAACGAGCCGGCTTGCCGGCGAGTTCACAAACTGTTTTCATGCTCGAATCCCAGAATGTACAACGAAACAGGGTACGTTTATCACCATTGTAATTCAATCTAGCAAGGAATTTGAAAAAAAACTGTATAAAAAGTATCATTTAGTCATTTTCATGACACGAATCGAGACTTTCATTTCGCTGTTGTCACCGTGCACAAATCATTGGGTGTGTCCATTGCGTTACTCGGAACACTGCTCCGTAACCATTTCCTGTGGGGCGGGTTGGCTCGTTTCGCTACTCCGTTCTGCGCCGATCAAATTGTACCGTACCACATTCAGATTTGATGCACGCTGAAGCGGCCGATGAACGGTATCTATAGACAACAACGCGCGGGTGTGCTCGTTTCGCTACTCGTTCTGCGCCGATTACATTTGACCGTGCTACATTCAGATTTGATGCACGCTGAAGCGGCCGATGTCGGTGAATCGAAAACGAAAGTTAGCCGCTCTCGGCCAATCAGAATGCTTGATTTTAGTGACAAATACTCAATTGAATTACAATCATCTTTATTCACAAGAAAGGATTCTATGAGATCCGTTTAAAATTTATTATTTTGGTACGAAATAGCTTAAGTACCTTTTGAATCATTATTATTATGACGTAGCAGGTCAAGGTCATTTGTCCACTCGTTATGTATATAAGCGGACCCACAGTAATCGGCCTCTTTTTCTCTTGTGACAAGATTCGAAGGGAAGTAAAAACTAACGCTATGAGAAATGAAACCACATATTATTATCGGCTTCATTTAACAATTCCGTTCCACATTTTTTAACTTGTTGTGACATCGGTTCCATTTTGGAAACGACACAATAATTATTAAATTAATATCAGAGTGACAATTTCATTCAATTTCCCTGTTTTATTTGTTTTAGCGCAAATAAAATACAAAAACTATATTGTTCTGTTGAAAATTGTGGGTAATTTCCCAACTTCCGGTTTCAGAACACGTGGTTTAGAATTCGGAATTAATTTCGGAATTGCACTTCGTCTGTTTATATGCAGCGGTTCACGTGTTGAACTTTCTGGGACAATGCCTATACAGCACAGTTGTTATGTTATCTCTGTTTCTTGTGGTTTTAGAATGTAATTATTAGAACATTCAACCAGTGAGACAACATTGGTTTATAACTTTGTTTATGTTGAAATTGGCACGTGACAACATTCGTTTTGTTTACGTCGAAATTCTGAAATTGTCACTCACAAATCTGTTTCATGTTGACATATGTAGCAAAATTAGGGATCAGGTTTGGGTCCCTTTTCGTTTATCTATGAATTAACTCACTTGTGTGGTTTTGCTTGGCTCATAGTTCACTATGAAATAATTTACAATACATTGAGATTGTTTGCCAACAAAATAACTTTTTTGTCAGATCAATATGACACAATTTCACAAATAATAATGTGACGCATCAGTCACCTACTTTCATGGTAATTTTTTGGGTCCCTTTCCTGATCCTTCTACATGTAACTGGTCATACCACAGGCTATTTTCTTCCTTGTGTGGCCTCGGTTTCAGTAACCCCAGTGTCAAGCAGGTTCAGGCTAATCCAATTCCTCGTTCCATGCGGACCTTGAGGTGGCCCAGCCGCATACTTCACCATTGAATTCACTGTATCCAGACGCCATACTGTTCCGAGGGTGGGTTCCAGTGTTCACGGATCCGACCATGCTCGCCCGCTCCTGCTGGTTCCTACCTCAGATTTCGTCCTCCCACATCCCTTTCACAAGCATGTGCGATGTACAAAATCTGTCAGCCCCCTAGGGAGCAACTTAACTGGTATCGCATCCCAATTTGCCATCCAACCTTGGATAATAGCCATGCAATTTGGTATGAATTTTATGTCAATTTGAGATTGAGAACAAAATACTATCTCATCATGTCCATGTGAGGCTATTTATTTGATAATCAAAATTTCCAAGTTGCTCCCTGGCGTCTACCCTCAGGTGGAATTGCTGTTAAGACCATTTCCCGGGACTCTGCATGACCTTCAAATGCTTGCTATTTGGCGGGAGGCAAGTTGTACCAGTGTAGCCACTGGGGCGGTAGCGTTTCATAGTCACTGTCTTGGGGGGTGATACACGAATCGAGTAATATCTCAGATCTTGGGCTCGTGTCATCTAAAAGTTTCGGTTCATTCTATGTATATTTGACTGCTCTGCCCATTCAACATGTAGTTCAATGCAGATTGTGTGCATTTAGAAACACTAGTGTGGTGTCGTCCTGTTGGTCCGGTTTTTGGATTCGTGTCGTGACCTAGTAGGTCGCCGCTGCCCTACTGGCTACACTGTATGATTCTGCTTCCTGTCAGGGTTTAAGCTGGCTCTGGTTAGGGGGGAATCAGTCTGCTCATTAATCACTCCTCGATATCTCTTCCAAGGCTTACACAGTCCTGTTTATTCAGTTTTTTACTCTAAAGATAACAAAATCCATTGCTTGGATCTGACGATTCCACATTTAGATTACATTTCTAATTAACAGGGCTACTTGCCATCCAACGCGATCCCTGATTCTCACTTTGGATTTCGAAGAGCTCTTGCTGCTTTTTCTTGTCTGTCACAAAGAACTAAGTTAATTGCAAGGCATCGAGGGGTTGCAGACGCAGTTTCTCTCCTCGGATATGGGTCCTGGGGGGTTCGAGGGGGGACCGAGCACTGGGCCACCAGACAGCGCGCCGTCTAATGCCGGGTAATCTCGGGTGCTGTCTATAACAGTGAACATAGCGCAGTCATCGGCCGGGGCAGAGACTTTTAACAGACACTCAATTTGTTTTTTCATGCGGTTTTACCTGGGCTCAAACTTATTACCTTTCCACCTGTCACTGATTAGCATTGTCCTTTGTTTATGGGTGACCGTTCGATTCTTCTAGGGGTAAATGTACACAGATCATCTTTCACCCTTACTACGGTACCATGGGGCATAACACCAAGCCTTGGATTCCTTCTAAGATTTTTGCGAGCATCACTCGGGCCTTCTGCGGTGTTGGGCTGGGTTTTTCTGCGAACCAAGTTGGGAATCATATTTCTCTTTGCGTAGAACATTCATCATCTTTTGACTCTACAGCCTTAGGACAATCCCAATGAGCTTTCCCTGTAGTACCAGGATTAGATCTATTCTCGCTCAATATTATCGCTTTACAGTTTGGGTTCGCTTATCGGGTTACGATATAGACAATTGAACTCACGCAATCGTCTGGGGTGGCGGGTATGGTAGGTAATAACCTGTTCCATGGGAACAGGTGCATTTCAGAACTTTGAGCCCTGCGTCATGCCAACAAAACTCTTTGATGCCCTGCTTGATTGAGTTGGGCGTTACTGTACTCAGTGCTCATTTTTTGACAGGCTGTCTTGAATTACTACACAACAGACGAGCTATTCGTCTAACGGCGCACATGAGGCAATCATTGTTGGCGACGGAGTCTCTGCCCACGGGGAGGAACTAGGGTCCGGGTCCTCGCTGTATGAGCGGCAGACAACCGTCCGACCATACACACATGTGATTGGTCTTCAGTAAAATGTGCCCTTCTGTTCACATTACTGGCGTACCTCCTTGACCACATGTCGAATGGGTGTACAGTGGTGCTCGGGGTGTTTGGCCGCTTGGCCGCGGCACAGTTGTGGGTGGTTTTTCGGGATTTGGTCGGTGGTGTGGCTTGTTGCTGTTCATCGGGGGGCTCTCGGCGAGAGCTTTCCGATGGGTGGCGGGGGGCCGTGTTTCCGGTTGGGTCCTGGAGAGTTGCCCGTGGTTCTGCTGTGGTTGGGTGGTCGGTTGCTTTGGGCATTGCTGTGTACTTTCGCCTTGGTGGATGAGGTGAGCTACACACAGCTCATGGACCCGGGCCCTTCGTCTGTTAAGAACAATCAGTGAATAACAAGAAGATACAATCTTCTTGTTATCGACATTCTGGTTGTTTTTAGACCTTAATCATCCATGGCCTGTTCTTTCTTTCAGATTGTTTGGAGTAGTTCCATCACGATGGGTCTCCTCCTTCTACACATTTTCTAATAAGTTACATGCAGACTGCAAAGTATTCCTTTCAATCATGTGTACATGTAACTGCATACACTATTGGATTGACAGGCTGTGGAAGTAGTTTACAACTCAGGACTCTCCGAACTTTTTCTTCTCGATTGTTTCGATACCAGAAAACATTTGGGACTTTCCAAGTCATTTGACCGACGGAATATGGCCTCTGTATTTATTAACTGAAGTAAAATACTGTCATTTGACGGTCAGTCAGAAAATACTTATTTTGCGCCTTGATCAGTTTGTCGATTTGGGGTTGCACATTTACTGACAGTCGGTCGCAGACCTTACAAGCATGATGCAGTGGCTATTTAACTCTGGGTTTTCTTCACCATACATGAGTTGGTGGTATGTTTCTAATCGTCTTTACAGTTGCTACTTCCTCGTGTTACATCCAGATTGACCATTCAGGTAACAATAGATTTCCTTCCTCTGGTGTCGAAACGTCGGGATAGCTTGGTTCGTTCAGTCACATACCATGGAGCTGGGTGACCTATGCTTTCTGCATATAACCCACTTACTCCAGGGAGGAGGTGGCACATGCATGTACCTGCATATGAGATTTCACAATTACCGGTTTGTCTGACTTCAGAACCAAAGGGGGGAGGTGCAGAGTTTCAGCCATTGGGCTTATTCTCCCACTTTCTCCACTCTACCTGGTAGCATCAATAAAATCTGCAAATCAGTACCTTTTGATCCATTTGTTGCTAAAAAACTCAGCAGGTTCAAAAGAATTATTCTCAACTAAAATACAATAGTATCTCATTCCTTGCAGCCTCCTCCTATGAGTTGATTCTCCCATGTAGTTCAGTGTGTAACGTATCTTTATCGGGAATATAACATTTTCAATAGAAAATACATATTCCCTAATAAGATACTTACACACTGAACTCACATGTCCCTCCCAAATTGGGATTTTCCCTCCCCGCAGCTCGGTCACACCCCTCGAATCTTGTAAGAGGATAAAAAGAGGCCGATTACTGTGGGTCCACTTGCTTATATACATAACGAGTGGACAAATGACCTTGACCTGCTACGTCATAATAATAATGATTCAAAAGGTACTTAAGCTATTTCGTACCAAAATAATAAATTTTAAACGGATCTCATAGAATCCTTTCTTGTGAATAAAGATGAATATACCATGTAGTTCAGTGTGTAAGTATCTTATTAGGGAATATGTATTTTCTATTGAAAATGTTATATCTTGCCAAGGCATGTGCCTATAATATAGATGTACTTCCCATATATTTGAAATATATATGGATACCAAAACCTCGACAAATCATACTTAAATTAACAAATGGGATGTGAAACTAACATTGGCTTCTATAAGGCATCCAATTACGTTTCACGTAACTATGCATTGTTTTCCTGTGTAAGGAAATAGTCCCAGATAAATAAGACTCTTTAATGGCGTATATGTAGTGACATAACTTTTCAAACTCTTCATTCATTATAGTTTGTTGGAAATATATTGGAAAGCCATAGTATTTTGAGACGTAGCTTACAGAATGTAAACAGACGACAAACTGGAAGTTAAAGGTCACCTAGCACTATTTCATGTTATTAAACGAACGTTTAATTGTTATTAGACGAACCTTTAATATCACAATTTATATAATGGGTTTTTGAATGGAATAATGGTAGTATCATGTAACAAATACTAATACAGGGAAATTCTCACATATGTTGATAGTTATAATTTGATCGACAAATTTTCAATAAGTTCTATTCACCTAGCAAATGCCTTGACAGTCTTTAATATTTCAAATAGCTGATTTGAACCACAATTTCATTGGCTAAAGTTATATTTTCTTTCTTCATGTGACATGCCTGATCAGTTATTTCTAATGACTATATAAGTCAGGGTTTTTTTTCTGGGCAACACCAGGGGCAGAGTATATCACCCGGGCCTTTCCCAATGAGAAATAGTAAAAACAAATTCCAAATTTCTCACCCCAAATTGCCCAATTAATTTAAACTATCCTTATTCACGTAATACTGTGAATATATTCAACAACATCTGCTGTGCCATTTCGTAAAGCACAAATCTTAACTACACAGAAATGTAAACAAACTATCCTTCGTTCTTCCGTAACAAATAACTGATAAACAAACAAGCATGATTTAGCCAATAAGAATCACTTTATTTAATTCATACTAAAGAATGACATTGTACAGTAATGCCCTAAATAATTGACTCCTTATCCACAGCAGAATTATGGTTAACTCTTCAGGATTTAGTCGGGAAATATGGCTTGTTGCCATTCAACAGAAAGCTCTCACTGAGCTATATTTCCGACTAAATCCTGAAAAATTACCCATAATTCTGCTGTGGTTAAGGAGTCGATTATTTAGGGCATTACTGTATGCTGGCAATTTTCATACAAAATTTATTAAAAGTTTATTCGCTGTGAGCTGCAACAGAATGTTTCTATTAACTTTAAGTGGACTTTTCTTCTCTTTGATGAACTAGTGTCGGGAAGTTCAGATGTACTAAGTTTGTTGAACTAGTGTCGGGAAGTTCAGATGTACTCTAAGTTTGTTGAACTAGTATCAGGAAGTTTAGATGTACTCTAAGTTCGTTGACCTATAACAGTTCAATGGAAAATCTCAACTTCCTGGATCTGCCTTGATGCTAGAGCCCGCACATAATTTTCCTCGGTGCACATGCACTAATATCTAACTTGTTTTCTAATGTTGTTGCATCTAACCTGCTAACCACAAACCCCTGGGAAAAAAATAATAAATTAATACCAATATAGACTAGTATAGTCTATATTAGTATTTTAATAATGTTCCCCAGGGACCTGTGCTGCTAACCAGTAACCACATCCTATTTGCAGTAATAATCTGCAATTGTTAATCTGGCTCATAGCCCTGCTTTTTGTTAACTTTTCAACTCTTCAAGGCCAATATAACACATTTTTATTAAGAATGCATTCTACTGCAAATCAAACCTGAATTCTAAATATTTGGGGTGGGAATATATTTTGGCGACTTAGATTACATGAAAGAAAGAAAAAAGAACTAGAAATTAATTTATAAATTTGAGTGGATTTGCGATGGGGCATGTGGCTGATAAGGACTCTGTCTTACCGTATATGGATCTTGGATCACCGGCTTTTAATGGACCCTGCTGATATGGACCCTGGCTTTTAAGGACCATGTCTGATCTAAGCCAGGCTGCAAAAGCCAGTGGTCCGCAAAAGCCATTGTCCGTATCGGCCTATGTCTGTGTCAAACAAGGTCCGTATTGGATGCCATTCAGTGATGGAAAGGATTGTAGCTTCAATAATAAATTAACCTCCTTGGTGCTGTAAATTATTATGTTGTGTGCTTAACCCTTTCAGTGCCAAGTCCGATTTTGTATCAACCCATATTTCCTTGATCATTTTTCAAATTTATTGAAATAATCAATAAATTTGAAAAATGGTCAAGGAAATATGGGTTGACACAAAAATCGGACTTGGCACTGAAAGGGTTAACCCTTTGATGATGGGAGCTGTGTTGGTGCACCATTAAAGATCCTGTGCCATGGGATTCTCTTATATATGCGAGTCTCCCATAGGAAGCCTCGCATATGTAAGAGAATGCACTGGCTTACAAGGTCAAGGTAAATATTGTTAGGCCAATGCATTCTCTTATATATGCGAGATTCCCTATGGGAGACTCGCATATATAATAGAATGCATTGGCAAAGTGTTTTTGCATAATTTCAGGAAGCTCAGTCATGAAAAGGTTAATGTCTGTACTGATTATCGACTTCAATGCTGTTACACTCAGTTGTCATTCATACTCAGCCCAAACAATTATTGCAGTTGATCAGGACATGACGTCATTTACATGTAAAGGTTAAAATGGGGCATGATGCTCCTTGAAATTCAATGCTAACAGCCTAATGCATATTATACATAATACTACATTGTGAAGATTTTGGATGCCTGTAATACAATAACCCATATTTTCTTTAAATCGGCGCCTTGTGTGTTATATAGTCCCAACCATGTACACATGCAGGGCAACACTCGGCATACATATAACATGTAGCTGTGTCAAAAATCTACCATAAGTACCTAATTTTCTTTATAAAAAAATTACTGTAAATCCAGATTAAAAATCAAGGAAGTAATTTGTGAATAAAGATTCCTTCTTATAATTAGTTCTCAAATATAATGTACTAGATTGAATCAAAAAGTTATAATGTGAATTGTTAATCAAGATGCCCTCTGGGGAATCATTAAATGCTTGTGTTTATAGTAGTATGTTGCTTTGTGTGTGGATCTTTATTCTTAAAGGTACTCAATCCGATCAGAGGGTCCCCATATCATCAAGATACAACAACATTTCTTCAAAATACGGTTTAGTTATCATAATCGATAAATTGCAACAAAATATTGCTAACCACTGTCAACTATGGTATCATATTTCCTAAAACATGTTATTTATTAACATTTTGCTCAATGAAATATGGCCGTATTATCACTTGAGTATTCACAAAATTTGCCTGTATTACACTTATTTTTAGAGTTATCCATCTTCACCTGCAATTTTTAACCGAGACCATCCATTTTAGGGTGTGTTTCTGGGCCACAAACAATTGAAATAACAAGCATCAAAAATTGATATTTGATCACTCTGAGCTTTGATGGGTAGGTTCCTTGACTCAATCAAATATTTTTTACCCCAGAAGCCAAAGAAATAGTAATTTAGGGTTGTTTAATCAGATTGAGCACCTTTAAAGTCTTATTCTTCTGTGTTAACTATATGTGACAATAGACCTTTCCATAGCTGTCAATCAAATAAATGTTGGCAGATATTATCTTCCAATTGCTTGTTGCATTGAAAATTCTTTGTGCACCCTTATTAGCTCAACTTTACTTTGTAAAGTTTGAGCTATTGCCATGGCTTGGTATCCGTCGTCCGTGTGTGTGTGCGTGATGCGTCAACAATTTCCTTTAGCACGGGCTACAGTTCGTACCTTTGGTCCGATTATTATGAAATTTGTCATGGATGTTGACATTGACATGTAGATGGGAACGAGTCATTTTGGGGTCATTCGGAAAAAAAACATGGCCGCCAGTGGCCATTTTGGATTTCAAAATTCAATCCATTAGCACGGGCTACAGGCTGTACCGTTCGTCTTATTGTCATGAAATTTGTCATGGATGTTAATATTGACATGTAGATGGGAACGAGTAATTTTGGGGTCATTTGGCAAAAAAACATGGCCGCCGGCAGCCATCTTAGATTTTACTCTTTGCATGACTAAATCCTTTGACACGGGCTAGAGGTCGTACCTTTGGTCAGATCATCATAAACTTTGTCATGGATATTAACAATGACATGTAGATGGGAACGAGTCTTTTTTGGGTCATTCGGGCAAAAAACATGGCCGCCAGCAGCCATCTTGGATTTTACTCTTTGTATGACTAAATCCTTTAGCACGGGCTACAGGTCGTACCTTTAGTCTGATCATCATGAAATTTGTAATGACTGTTGAAATTAGAATGTAGATGGGAACGAGTCGTTTTGGGGTCATTCGGACAAAAAACATGGCCACCAGCAGCCATCTTTGATTTCAAAATTTAATCCATTAGCACAGGCCACAGGTCGTACTGTTCGTCTGATCATCATTAAATCTGTCATGGATGTTAATATTGACATGTAGATGGGAACGAGTCATTTTGGGGTCATTCGGCCGAAAAACATGGCCGCCTTCAGCCATCTTGGATTTTACTCTTTGTATGACTAAATTCTTTAGCACAGGCTACAGGTTGTACTTTTAGTCTGATCATCATAAAATTTGTCATGGATGTTAACAATGACATGTAGATGGGAACGAGTCTTTTTTGGGTCATTCGGGCAAAAAACATGGCCGCCAGCAGCCATCTTGGATTTTACTCTTTGTATGACTAAATCCTTTAGCACGGGCTACAGGTCGTACCTTTAGTCTGATCATCATGAAATTTGTAATGGCTGTTGAATTTAGAATGTAGATGGGAACGAGTCGTTTTGGGGTCATTCGGTCAAAAAACATGGCCACCAGCAGCCATCTTTGATTTCAAAATTTAATCCATTAGCACAGGCCACAGGTCGTACTGTTCGTCTGATCATCATTAAATTTGTCATGGATGTTAATATTGACATGTAGATGGGAACAAGTAATTTTGGGGTCATTCGGCCAAAAAACATGGCCGCCAGCAGCCATCTTAGATTTTACTCTTTGTATGACTAAATTCTTTAGCACAGGCCACAGGTCGTACTGTTCGTCTGATCATCATTAAATTTGTCATGGATGTTAATATTGACATGTAGATGGGAACGAGTCATTTTGGGGTCATTCGGCCAAAAAACATGGCCACCAGAAGCCATCTTGGATTTTACTCTTTGTATGACTAAATCATTTAGCACGGGCTACAGGTCGTACTTTTAGTCTGATCATCATAAATTTTTTTATGGCTGTTGAAATTGTAATGTAGATGGGAACGAGTCATTTTGGGGTGATTCGGATGAAAAAACATGGCCGCCAGTGGCCATCTTTGATTTCAAAATTCAATCCATTAGCACAGGCTAAAGGTTGTACCTTTAGTCTGATCATCATGAAATTTGTCATGGATATTAACAATGACATGTAGATGGGAACGAGTCATTTTGAGGTCAATAGGCCAAAAAACATGGCCGCCAGCAGCCATCTTGGATTTTACTCTTTGTATGACTAGATCCTTTAGCACAGGCTACAGGTTGTACCTTTAGTCTGATCATCATAAAATTTGTCATGGATGTTAACAATGACATGTAGATGGGAACAAGTCATTTTGAGGTCATTCGGCCAAAAAACATGGCCGCCAGCAGCCATCTTGGATTTTACTCTTTGTATGACTAAATCATTTAGCACGGGCTACATGTCGTACCTTTAGTCTGATCATCATGAAATTTGTAATGGCTGTTGAAATTAGAATGTAGCTGGGAACGAGTCGTTTTGGGGTCATTCGGACAAAAAATATGGCCACCAGCAGCCATCTTTGATTTCAAAATTTAATCCATTAGCACAGGCCACAGGTCGTACTGTTCGTCTGATCATCATTATATTTGTCATGGATGTTAATATTGACATGTAGATGGGAACGAGTAATTTTGGGGTCATTCGGCCAAAAACCATGGCCGCCTTCAGCCATCTTGGATTTTACTCTTTGTATGACTAAATTCTTTAGCACGGGCTACAGGTTGTACCTTTAGTCTGATCATCATAAAATTTGTCATGGTTGTTAATAATGACATGTAGATGGGAACGAGTCATTTTGGGGTCATTCGGCCGAAAAACATGGCCGCCTTCAGCCATCTTGGATTTTACTCTTTGTATGACTAAATCATTTAGCACGGGCTACAGGTCGTACTTTTAGTCTGATCATCATAAAATTTGTCATGAATGTTAATAATGACATGTAGATGGGAACGAGTCATTTTGGGGTCATTCGGCCAAAAAACATGGCCACCAGAAGCCATCTTGGATTTTACTCTTTGTATGACTAAATCATTTAGCACGGGCTACAGGTCGTACTTTTAGTCTGATCATCATAATTTTTTTTATGGCTGTTGAAATTGTAATGTAGATGGGAACAAGTCATTTTGGGGTGATTCGGATGAAAAACATGGCCGCCAGTGGCCATCTTTGATTTCAAAATTCAATCCATTAGCACAGGCTACAGGTCGTACCTTTAGTCTGATCATCATGAAATTAGTCATGGATGTTAAAAATGACATGTAGATGGGAACGAGTCATTTTGAGGTCAATAGGCCAAAAAACATGGCCGCCAGCAGCCATCTTGGATTTTACTCTTTGTATGACTAGATCCTTTAGCACAGGCTACAGGTCGTACCTTTAGTCTGATCATCATAAAATTTGTCATGGATGTTAACAATGACATGTAGATGGGAACAAGTCATTTTGAGGTCATTCGGCCAAAAAACATGGCCGCCAGCAGCCATCTTGG
This sequence comes from Siphonodentalium dalli, assembly GCA_032622095.1. Classification (NCBI taxonomy): domain Eukaryota; kingdom Metazoa; phylum Mollusca; class Scaphopoda; order Gadilida; family Siphonodentaliidae; genus Siphonodentalium; species Siphonodentalium dalli. Next base: position 137,437,901 of record CP136061.1, on the reverse strand, counting down.
ATTTTACTCTTTGTACGACTAAATCATTTAGCACGGGCTACAGGTCGTACTTTTAGTCTGATCATCATAAAATTTTCCTGGATGTTTACAATGACATGTAGATGGGAACGAGTGATTTTGGGGTCATTTGTCCAGTGGCCATCTTTGATTTCAAAATTCAATCCATTAGCACAGGCTACAGGTCGTACCTTTAGTCTGATCATCATGAAATTAGTCATGGATGTTAAAAATGACATGTAGATGGGAACGAGTCATTTTGAGGTCAATAGGCCAAAAAACATGGCCGCCAGCAGCCATCTTGGATTTTACTCTTTGTATGACTAAATTCTTTAGCACGGGCTACAGGTTGTACAAACGATGACATGTGGATGGGATACAATAATTTTGGGGTCATTCGGCCGAAGACATGGCCGTCAGCAGCCATCTTGGATTTTATTTTTCTCTTCATGTCTATAAACTAGTATTAGACATTCAACTTTCCACATTCATAATCGCTCCATTGACTGTAATACATTAAATTATTCCCTTTCCAAGTTGAGCTACAGTGTCATTGACACTTTCTTTTTGATATACTTCCAGTACGTGTTAAATTGCCTATTTTCAAATAACATTTTGGAAATTCATCCATAATTCTAACATAGTTTTTTATTTTCTGTGACACTCATAATTTTATTCACAATTAAAAGAACTTCTCGGGTGTATTCTCGGGAGGACAGTTTGCTAATACAATGGATAATAAAATATACAAAACATGTGATAATAAAATATACAAGAACAAAATTACATAATATGCTAAGATGCACAAGGAGTCTTGGGATCATGTATCATATTAATGGTTACCAGTACCTAACTCGTTATAGCTATTTTCTAGAGATTTTCGGAAATTTTTCGTTACCATGTCGGTAGCGTGATCAGTCTCTGGTAATGTTAACCCTAGAGAATCGACTAATTTGAAAATTGATTTTGTAGATAATACCGTCCGTTGTTCTTTAACCGCATTTCGTAGAAATTCACAGTCCGAACGCGAGGTGACACTGATAGCATAATACGACAATCTGCAGGCTGCATCTAAATACAGAGGATAGCTTCCTAGTTCGGCACGGACAGCGTTATTTGATGCATATTTTCCAGCACCTAATAAACGTTTGCAAATTTAATATGAACTGATTCACACGCTAGGCGATCGTGATTTTTAGATGTTATTTCGATACCCCACAGTTTACTGCCATACAGTATTATTGGTTTCATCTATTTATGGAACAGTTTGAGTGACGTTAACAATTAAGGGGAGAGGTGATGTATGGTTACACACATTGAATATTGAGTGCATCGCTTTTAGCCCTTTAGCACTTAAGTTTGTGATAGCTTTACTAGCAAAGGTTATTCCAAGGTAAGTATATTCCCTAACATTTCCAAGTTTGGTCTCAGAGATATGAAAGGATGGAATTATTGTTGTTTGTCTAGCCCGAAAAGTCATGCATTTAGTTTTTTCCGCGTTAACTTTAAGTTCATTCGCATCAGTGTAGAGTTTCAGTTTGTTTAGACAGTTTTGGAGTCCTGTGGAACTATCAGATAATAGAACGAGGTCGTCGGCGAAAAGAATATGATTGCATTGACTATCCCCAATCGTCACTGGATCACACGATTCGTCAAATATATTCCTAATGTCATTGATGAATATTTTGAATAAATTCGGTGATAATACACATCCTTGCCTGATCCCAATGGTCGATAAACAAGCAGGTCCAAGTCCTCTATTTGTCTTAGTTGTGTAACAACTTGAAGAATATAGTGAACGGATTATAAGCAATGATTGGCCCTCCACTCCGATGTGTTGCATTTTATCGAAGAGTAGTTGCCTATTCACGGTATCAAAGGTCTTTCGGAAGTCTACAAAGGCAGCATACAGCTGTCACTTCAGTGACTTATATCGTTGAAATATGGCATGCAGCACAAACGCACTATCAATTGTACTTTTTCCTTTAGAAAATCCGAATTGATTTTCGCTAATAATTTTATTTTTTACAAGAAAATCTGTTAATCTACGGTTTACAATTTTATTAAACTGTTTCCAAATTGTGGAGCTTAATGCTATAGCACGGTAGGTATTTGGATCACCCTTGTCGCCTTTTTTGTGGATAAAGCTGAGAGATTCCCTGTGTGAAGAATTATGTTAAATATTTTGGCAAAGCCATCACTCATTTAGAGGAACAAGCACCTTCAAAAGCTCATTCGAAACCTGGTCTGGTCCCACTGATTTATTCGATTTCAATTCTCTAGTGGCAGACAGAATTTCCTCTTCCATGATAACTTCATCAGTCATTTTCACAGCAGGCGAGGTGCCCGAGGAGTTCATGTCTTCATCAATGTAAATATTAGTTGATCCTGTACAAAAAAGTGACCTGAAAAATTCAACTGACCTATCAGCGTCTAAGTCATTTTCGGTGACTGTATTTTTCGCAATTGTGATATTATTTCCCAATATTTCTTGGGATTATCTGTTTCTAGGGTATCTAAGCTATCATATATAAAGCACTCGTAAAAATCTCGCTTTTTCTTCTTCAACTCGCGTTTGTATGCCTTCTATTTATGTGGAATTATATCCAGAATTTATAATTCCCGTCAATATGTGTGGATGCCTCCATATTACATGCATGTATATGAATACTGTAGGGGTGTGGATAGTTTGTCATTTGCTGGAGTGGACATATGACTGTAGCCCCACCCAATTTGCAGACAGACCAAAATGTCCAACACTCAGAAACTTTATTTGCACCCTCTTGAGTTGGAATTTTTCAAATGATAAATACCTCAAACTTATAACTTCTAACTTAATATCCCCTATAACTGTAGAAATTTACAAATTATACCATATCAGACTAAAATTTTGATTGAAATGGAGTTATTCTGATATTACCAGAACACCCTCAACCTTTATGTGCTAGCTATTAATTAGTGTCGGCTATCGGCTGAACCGAGGCCAATCATGCCAAGGTAAAAAGATATTATGTTGGCTATTTTTTATCCTAGGTAAATTTCAAAACAAATTGTTGCAGACAGTAATTGTCTTAGAGTTGAACTGTGGAAGTCTGCAGACAGCAAAAATTAATTTCTAAATACCAACAAGCCTTGAAATAGTTTGTCTGTCATTTGCAGAATGAGGTCCCCAGAGGGTGAATTTAGTGACGCTACCCCCGCATAGTGGGCTAGCATCACCAAATTCACCCTCTGGGAACCTCATTCTGTTGAAGTGTAATCAGAATGAGGTCCCCAGATGGTGAATTTGGTGATGCTAGCCCGTTATGCGGGGTAGCATCACTAAATTCACCCTCTGGGGACCTCATTCTGCAAATGACAAACACACTATTTCAAGGCTTAAATACCAAGGACTACTGATATAACAAAGACTATCTTGATAATCAGCAATTTTAAGCCAGACCCAAACAAAGTCTGCCATAATATTGGACCAAGTTCCAATTGTAAACTGAAGATATAAGTGTATAGCATATAACTATACAGATTCTAGGCTTTTCAGTGGAGGAAAATTTCTGGCCTAGAACATTTTTGAGTATAGGCTAATTTTTACCAATGATCACCTCTCCCCGCCTTGATATATTGTCTTTGTCAAGTATGTTTTATTGATCGATATTTTCAATTTCACCCATTATAAGCACAGTGGGAAACACATTCCAATATTCAATAACAAATTAACAACATAACCTAGATTTTAAATCAGCTATGATACACAACATTCCAATTATACTTCAAGTAAAAAAACATTAAAGTTAAAGTACAGATCTGACAAAACTATCAAAGTAACATGTTTTATTTAACCCTTTCAGTGCCAAGTCCGATTTTTGTATCAACCCATATTTCCTTGATCATTTTTCAAATTTATTGATTATAATAATGTGATACATTGATGGAAAGAGCTCTAAGAAAAATGATCAAGGAAATATGGGTTGATACAAAAATCGGACTTGGCACTGAAAGGGTTAAAGAATTGTTGTTTGGGGTGCCCCAAATTTGGAATTTAATTTCATTTAAACATCATGTATTTTCCATTAAATACTATTAAACAGCATATACGTATCACATAAATTTCCATAAATTTGAAATATACGTGGGATTTACAGACATTCACAATTATGTGGAAATCCCATGTAAAATTTATGGAAATTTACATGATCCATATATGCCATAAATGGAATGTCATATACAATCGATACATGGAAAATACATGATATTGCCATCTGTAAACCTCACTTTCCAAAGAGGGGCAAATTACATTGTTCACATTTTCAATTCTAGAGTTAACCTTTTTTATTAGCTCAACTTTACTTCGTAAGTTTGAGCTATTGCCATGGCTTGGTATCCGTCGTCTGTGTGTGCGTGTGTGATTCGTCAACAATTTCCTTTAGCATGGGCTACAGTTCGTACCTTTGGTCCGATTATAAATGAAATTTGTCATGGATGTTGACATTGACATGTAGATGGGAACGAGTCATTTTGGGGTCATTCGGAAAAAAAACATGGCCGCCATTGGCCATCTTGGATTTCAAAATTCAATCCATTGGCGCTGGCTACAGGCCGTACTCTTTGTCTTATTGTCATGAAATTTGTCATGGATGTTAATATTGACATGTAGATGGGAACGAGTAATTTTGGGGTCATTCGGCAAAAAAACATGGCCGCTGGCAGCCATCTTAGATTTTATTCTTTGCATGACTAAATCCTTTGACACGGGCTACAGGTCGTACCTTTGGTAGGATCATCATAAAATTAGTCATGGATGTTAACAATGACATGTAGATTGGAACGAGTCATTTTTGGGTGATTCGGGCAAAAAACATGGCCGCCAGCAGCCATCTTGGATTTTACTCTTTGTATGAGTAAATCCTTTAGCACGGGCTACAGGTCGTACCTTTAGTCTGATCATCATAAAAAATTTCATGGCTGTTGAAATTGGAATGTAGATGGGAACGAGTCATTTTGTGGTCATTCGGCCAAAAAACATGGCCGCCAGCAGCCATCTTTGATTTAAAAATTCAATCCATTAGCACGGGCTACAGGTTGTACTGTTCGTCTGATCATCATGAAATTTGTCATGGATGTTAATATTGACATGTAGATGGGAACGATTAATTTTGGGGTCATTCGGCCAGAAAAACATGGCTGCCAGCAGCCATCTCAGATTTTACTCTTTGTATGACTAAATCCTTTAGCACAGGCTACAGGTCGTACCTTTAGTCTGATCATCATAAAATTTGTCATGGATGTTAACAATGACAAGTAGATGGGAACGAGTCATTTTGAGGTCATTCGGCCAAAAAAACATTGGCTGCCAGCAGCCATCTTGGATTTTACTCTTTGTATGACTAAATTTTTTAGCACGGGCTACAGGACGTACTTTTAGTCTGATCATGATAAAATTTGTCATGGATATTAACAATGACATGTAGATGGGAACGAGTAATTTTGAGGTCATTCGGCCAAAAAACATGGCAGCAAGCAGCCATCTTGGATTTTACTCTTTGTATGACTAAATCCTTTAGCACGGGCTACAGGTCGTACCTTTATTGTGATCATCATAAAATTTGTCAGGGATGTTAATATTGACATGTAGATGGGAAACGAGTCATTTTGGGGTCATTTGGCCATAAAACATGGCCACCAGCAGCTATCCTAGATTTTACTCTTTGTATGACTAAATCCTTTAGCACAGGCTACAGGTCGTACCTTTAGTCTGATCATGGTTGTTGAAATTGGAATGTAGATGGGAAAGAGTCATTTTGGGGTCATTCGGACAAAAAAACATCGCCGCCAGCAGCCATCTTGGATTTTACTCTTTGTATGACTAAATCCTTTAAGATACAGTCTGTACCTTTTGTTTGATAATCTTAAAATTTGTCATGGATGTTAATAATGACATGTAGATGGGAACGAGTCATTTTGGGGTCATTCGGCCAAAAAACATGGCCGCCAGCTGCCATCTTGGATTTTATTCTGTGTATGACTAAATCCTTTACTGCTCATTTTTTACACTCCTTTTTAATCTCTCTATTCATTGCTCATCACAAAAAATTACCTTCTTTACAAAGTTGAGCTACAGTGTCATTGACACTTTCATTTATCTGGAAATGTTGGTTTTTTTGTCCGTCCGTACAGGTGTCTCAGCCATGGGTTATCAAATTTTAATGAAATTTGATCTGGATGTTCACCATCATGACTGCTTTCAAAAGGGGGGCAAATTACATTGTTCACATTTTCAATTCTAGAGTTATCCTTCTTTATTTATCTGGAAATGTTGGTTTCTTGTCCGTTCGTGCAGATATCTCAGCTACAGGTCATAGCATTGGTCAGATCATCATGAAATTTCTCAACATGGACACAACCTTTATCTGATCATCACAAAAATTCTATGGATCATGTGACCTCTAGCGGTGACCTCTAGATTGGAGTATCAAAGTTTTCCGAAATCGGGAAAGTGAACAGGTCTGGTCAGTTTGCAACTTTCCAACAGTTGGAAAGCTTGAGGTATCCGTTCCAATATAAGGGGGATGTGCAAAAGGAATCTTATGAACTTGGGAGTTTGGAGGGCCTGGCTACGTAGTACAGCAGGTGTGGAGATGGGATGTGACACCCCCACCACTCAATGGAGACCCTCTAGCTACATCCCTATTAAGAACTACTTGTTTTTAAGTCATTTAAGTACTGACTATTGTGGTCTTCAGAGTCCCAGTCTTCTACTTCTAAGTCTTTACAGTCATGTGAACAAATCAACAGTCAGTCACTATCTTGCTTACTGAAATTGCTACCAAAAAACTTTATTTTTGTTCGCTTATGGTGTTTAGATTATGTGAGACTTCTCACAAAATCGTTCCATCAGTCAAAATAGCATGAGAAAATGAAAATAATTGAGATATTAATGTGTTTGTTTTATTTAAGAAATAAATACACGGTGTAGAGGTGTGTATGGTCAAGTTGTACCACAAAAAACTGATTGTAGGACGACGCGTAGCGGAGTCCTACAATCAGTTTTTTTGTGGTACAACTTGACCATACACACCGATACACCGTGTATTTATTTCTTTTGTAATACGACTGAAAGTTTATGGTCACAATTCGACTGAATAGTCAACGAAATACTGCGCTTTTTCGGTCTCAGGTGAGAAAACATTTCGTGGTGTAATTCGTATTGGGCGTACTCGATTTCTTTGCATGGAGTACTCTGGTAATGTCTTGTCTTGTTATGAAATTCCCCCGTTGACTTTTCGAGGCACCTCTTCTAGAAATAATCGTTGTGATTGGCTAAACGAGAGGCCGATCACGATCAGCAGATGTTTAACCCATACCTTGGCGATAGTGATCAGCTATTTTCAGTTCTGACACGAAAATCCATAAGCCATAACTCTGTTTAAAATATAAAAAAAAATGGATCAAACCCAAATTCGAAATCTATCTGTATTTTGGGCTGAGAAATTCACATACAAAATTTACATACATCTCAATAAAATGAGATATATCAGATGAAAGGTATTTCTGCTAAGTATAAGGAATGTTGAGAATTAAGGGTTCATTTTAACCACAAAAATCCATACAAGTGAAAGGGATATAATAGGAGAATGATTACATGAAAAATATACAAAAGCATAAAATTGATGACAAGGGTTAACAATTTTAACTCAATAAAATTAGGTACAGGTATGTCACTGGAACACTGCATTGATATCCTAAACCAAAGAGCTGTATGGAAATACAATAAACAACAGATGGTTCTCTGTCCAATTACAGCTTCCACAGTGCCCTGACAATATGATGGCTAAAAATAACTCTAATTTCCAATAATACAAGTTAATCTATTCTCTCTCTCAGTGCTAACTGATATCACAGGGGTTATATATCTGCTATGGTTCTACATGATAAGCATAAAAATATCGAATCTGTTCAATCCTTAGTTAAAAAGGGCCATAACTCTGGTATAAAAAACAGGTTCTAACCCATATTCAAACTTGATCTGTATTTTGAGTTGAGAAACTCACATACCAAATTTGGTTCCTATCAGACGATAACTGGTTGAGCTATCGAAGCATGGATGAATTCTATATCAAAGGGCCATAACTCCATTAAAAATAATCTGATCAAACCCATATTCGAACTCGAATTGTATTTTAGATAGAGAAACTCACATACCAAATTTGGTTCTCATGAGATAATATTTTTTTTAGTTATCGTAGCATCCATGAATTCTAAGTTGAAAAATGGCCATAACTCCGTAAAAAAAACTCGGATCAAACCCATATTCGAACTCGATCTGTATTTTGGGCTCTGAAACTCGCATACCAAATTTGGTTCCGATCAGATAAAAATTGTTTGAGTTATGACAGCATGCGTGAATTCAAAGTTGAAAAAGGGCCATAACTCCGTAAAAAAAACTCGGATCAAACCCATATTCGAACTCGATCTGTATTACGGTCTGAGAAACTCATATACAAAATTTAGTTCCGATCGGATAGAAAATATTTGAGTTATCGCACCATGCGTAAAGTGTCCACGGACAGACAGACAGACAGACGGACGGACGGACGGACGCACGACGAGTGGTCAATCCGGACGTCGACATTATGTTTACCATACTATGGTATGGGTAAACATAAAAACGATGTGTTTTCAGCGGCACCCGTGCGTGTCATTTAAATTGTACAGGAAATACGATTTCGGTCATTTCTGTTTTGAACGTTGTTGGGACAACATGAATATGATCATCGACTATGGACCATTTTCCTTACACAAAGCGATCTAAATGATCTAGTTTACTAAACTAATCTTATTCCCCTTCTGTATACTGGTGAACAAACGCTTTCATTTTCAACTTGATTCCGAAATATCGAATATGATCGAGATTCGAATCGACGAATGCACAGCCCGGCCCCATGGATTTATTTTGTCATTTAATATACTTATTAAGTAACTTTCTTTGGTCGTAACATATATCAATATACCATAACATCATTTGGACCATATTCATTGGCAACCAAACTGGTTTCAAGCGACAAATCGCTAGAAAATTCGCAAGATTGTCAAGATGTAGAAAAATTCAAAGTGTTACGGGTGCGGGTGTACTCCGTTGATGCCCCGTTTGCGTGGAGTTAGAAAAGACGGGAAAAGTCGCGTGCGGCGATCTGAATAAACCGATTGTTTCGTGGTACAATTGGAAAAAGTAGAATTGTACCACAAAACTGGAACGAGATAGCCATGGTAACTCGGGCCACTGGCCAATCAGGACATGGCTTTTAAGCATAGTTAGGCAGGGTCGTATTACAATTATTTTTATTCACAAAAAAAATGGTTTTAAGTGAATATATGAGATTGCATTCATCAGCATTATATGAAATAATTGCAAACCTATCTGGGTTTTTAATTTTCCTTTTTGTTCCCTCCTCCACCTAGAGATTTTTTTCCCTGATGTTCATAAACCAACTAATAAAATAGCTGTGGCAACAAATATCAAGAAGCTTTTGTTCAATCAGAACCTTTAAAATGATGTGAAACACTCCGGTGTGGTGATCATATAGAAATGGAGAATAATCTTGCTCAAGGTAGTTATTTTACAAATATAATATCCAAATTGACAACACGCATCGTCATTCTTATATATTAATTAAATGCAGTTACTCTTGATGGCAAAATCATTTTCATTAGTTTATTGCCAATAGCTGCATCCCCAATAGAGAAGTAAATATTTACTATTGAGCCTATTAGGACGATATATTCTATGAAGTGGTACGGTCGATCGGCAATGTCAGTAGAATGCTACATTCCTCCAGTTGACATAGCACATGAATACTAACTTATCAGTTTCACGCACCCAAATAAGTCGATAAGATGACTTTAAATTTCATCTGTGCTAATTATCAACCAAGGTCAATGACTACCTAGGTACTAGATTAGGTACACTGGAGATTAGATTGACATAGATATCTATTATAAGCTGTCATTGGATGAAATTTAAAATCTTCCTGGTTTATAATGACTATAAAATTGAGCTTACTTAGCATAAATCTTTCTTTAATAATACAGTCTGAATTGCATTAAAATTGTTTACATACCGAGTTCTTATTTGTAATTAGCTATGCATTCTTACATTTGATTTGTGAATGTATGAGTACCATAGACAAACCTTTAATTGGCTTAGGTTAGATAAATAATTGTTCAACTATAAATATGAAAATTATGTCTGGCATACTGTAAAATCCTTTTAATTTGTGGGGGGGTCTATTATTTGTGGATTCCATGGTTTGGCCCAACCAGGAAATCAACTTCCAACGAAATAATTTACTCTAAGTTAGTACAGTAAATATCAATATACAATGTATGCAATGAAAGCAAAAAATCAATCCATTAGCTTCGGCTTTGGACCATGCCATATTTCAACTTTCCGCATTCCTAATAGTGGAGTAGATTAAATTAAATTTTCAAGGCAATTGTTCAAATTGTGACTAAGACATGAAACTTTGCACATATGTGCATATTCACATACTTATTGATATTAGATATGTAGTAAAATTGGCAATTCTGTCTTATATACTTTAAATTCTAACAATTCTGATGCACATTGGTTAAGTGTTACTAATGTAACCACTGTCATTACCAGAATTATTGGATTTTTCGTTCACAAACTTGACATCAAAATTGGCAAAAATTAACTTTTCAGGTTTGGGCCATTTATTTGAGTAAATGGAACTAACTATCTTTGGTATGTCTATTGTTTTGATCTGTCTTAAATGCGTCACACGAATGTGTTTTTAGAAACATTATTCTCTGTTCCCAAGAGTTAGCAAATTATAACTCACTTGGTTATTACCATGTTATGCTTAAGCCAATTTTTAGTCGAGTTTTTTTCCAAAACTCGACTTATAGTTTGATGAGGGACGGTGGGCGGACGGACGGCTGGCGGGCGGGGTGTTTTGCTTATAACTCAACCGTTTATTGACGGATTAAAAAAAAAATTGGTGTGTGAGTACATATCCATGCATGTAAGCCGCAGACAAAAAATCTGCACATTTATTACAGAGTTATGGCCCTTTGCCATTTTTCACTGATTTTAGGCTCGTTAGCGCAACAACTTCAACAAACGTTATCTGATTTGATTGAAATTTGGGATATAGGTGTCTCCCAAGAATATCTCGGACAATTTCGAAAACCGGCCTGGTCCGATAAAATTTGATAGAGTAATGGCCCTTAATTAGTCATTTTTCACGAATTTTCAGCTCGTTAGCGCGATAACTTCAACAAACGTTATCCGATTTGATTGAAATTTGGTATATAGGTGTCTCCCAAGAATATCTCGGACGAGTTCGAAAACCGGCCAGGTCTGATAAAATTTGATAGAGTTATGGCCCTTAATTAGTCATTTTTTCACAAATTTTCAGCTCGTTAGCACGATAATTTAACAAACATCATCCTATTTGATTGAAATTTTGATATATAGGTGTCTCCCAAGAATACCTCGGACGAGTTAGAAAACCGGCCCGGTCCGATAAAATTTGATAGAGTTATGGTCCTTAAGTAGTCATTTTGTACCAATTTTGAGATCGTTAGCGCGATAACTTCAACAAACGTCATCCGATTCAACTAAAATTTGGTATATAAGTGTCTTCCAATAATATCCTGGACGAGTTCGATAAACCAGCCTGGCCCAATAAAATTTGATAGAGTTATGGCCCTTAATTAGTAATTTTTCGTGAATTTTTAGCTCGTTAGCGAGATAACTTCAACAAATGTCCTCCGATTTGTTTAAAATTTGGAATAGACATACTTGCCAAGAATATTTCGGACGAGTTCGAAAACCAGCCTGGCCCGATAAAATTTGATAGAGTTATGGCCCTTAATTAGTCATTTTTCGATTTTACCTATTAATTAGTCTACCGATACTGATGCACACCAATTGGTAGCCACCGGCGGTAAGCCACCGAACACGAGACACAGCATCCCTGATGCCACCTCTTGTTTTTATTTATGACTACAACATGTTTCATTCTCATTGTCTCTGTACCTTCTGAGGCATGACAAATTCCTTTTAAATGATGAACTGTAGTATGTCTTCTGGGACTGGCCATATTTTTAAATGGAAATGGGCAGAACGTCTAAACGGAACTGATTGAAACCATATTATGTGGCTGCTCTCCACAATTAGCATGGAGATCAACTTAATATATGGTGTATGTCCAAACAGCAGCCAGGGATTGAATGTGGGGTCATAGATAAGGTGAATAGTTCTACAGGGAGCTATTGTATGGTTATGAATGTGCGAAGGAGTGGCCATATGGTGATGAGCTGGTGTGTCTATGGTGAGATGAATAGGTACACAAGGGGTGACTTTATGGTCATGTGTGAGGTGAATATATATACAAGGATTGTTTGTATGGTTAATGAAGTGGTGTATGGGTGTAATGATAGTAGCTGTATGTTTACCTGTGTGTTGTTTATGTATATATGGAGTGACTGTATGGTCATGTGTGGGATATACATGGTGCCTTGGGTGACCATGGGTGTACATGTATACATATGTTGGCTGTATGATCATGTGTGGGACTGTCGTTGTATGAATAAATAAATAGGGAGTGGTTGTATGCTTATGTCTAATGTATATAGGTGTTCATGGAATGACTACGGTCATGATTGTTGAAGTGTTTTTGCATGCCTGGAGTATGGCTGGATGGTCATTGGCGGTGTGTGGGTATATATGAAGTGTCCTTGTGGTCATGGTTGTACATGTATATGTGATGTATATGCATCTCTGCCATGGCTGTATTGCCATTGGAGGGTGTATATACTTACAGAGAGAGTAGCTGTATGATCATGGATGGGGTGTGTGAGTAGACATCGAGTGGCTGAATTTTCATGGGCGAGGTGTATATGCAAATCTGGAGTGTACGAATGGTCGTGCAGGATATTGGTATATCCATTGGTGATGTGTATACCTGGATTGACTCTATGGTAATGAGTGGGGTGTATATGTATATCATGAGTGGGTATATGGTCATGGGTGTGAAGAAACGGTATACAGGGAGTGACTGTATGGCCAATGGTGAGGTGGTGTGCGTTGTATTGCTATATCAAGAAGGTACGTATGGTCAATGATGAGGTGTCAATGTACCTGAATGGTGACTCATGGCTGTGTAGTCACGTGTGTGGTTTACGGGTAAACCCAATTGTGGTTGTATAGCCATGGTGAGGTGTATGTGTATAAAGGGAATGGCTACATGGTCATTTGTGTGGTGCTCATGTATAAATAACATGATTGCTTTGTCATGGGTGAGTTGTATAGTTGGACCTTTGGTGGCTATCACTTTCCATAATGACTCAAGTATATGCTATTAGCTGTTTAATTATTATTTAATGTTAGAGAGTTCTTCATCATGGCGGCTTTTTATATGCACAATGGAGGAAACGGTGTTCACGACATGCGTTAATCAATCTTTATGCCAATGGCCCAGAATTTGATGTTATTAAGCAGTTTTTCACTCATCTCCTTGTTTGACTTTCTAAAAGGCCTACAGAAGAGCAAAGAATAATTTCCGGCATATATTTGAAAATATCAACTGTTCTACAAACTTGTGGACATTTTGCAAGTTAGCTTGAGTTTGTTTTTCTAAAAACACATCAAAGTGAGACATTTAAGATGGATCAAAACAATAACACCATAGATAGTTCTCATTGTGACGAATTTAAGACGGATAAAAACAAACACCAAAGATAGTTCCATTTTACTTGAAAAAATGGTGCAAACCTGAAAAATGATTTTTTTGTTGATTTTGAGAGAAAATTCCAATAATGTTGGTATTAAATGTAATAGTAACGCTTATCCAAAATGCATTATAAATGTTAGTATTCAATGTATATGTGACAGAACAGTCAATTTTATTCATCATCCGCGACTTTTGATCGATTGCATGGCACTCTGGGACTATATTTACCATTTTCCATATTTTGGCCGCCATTTTGAGCAAAAGTTACCATTTTGGCTCCATTGAGTTGAAATATTCATGAGCAATGGTATGCCTCAATTACTTTGCAGAGTTCTGCTCATTTCTAGTGGAAAGATGACTAAAATCCAAATAGAGATTTTTGGTGAAATTTCATACAGCTTTCTGTAAAATTGAATTATTGAGGGATTGGAAGTGGGCTGGGATCACATGAATGGCATATTTCATTACTCCAATGATCAGTTAACATAAATAATACAAAATAAATTCACATTTCCGGTCCAGTTCCATACAGAAGAAACTGGTCTAGAAGATATTAGTGATAAAACGTCAAATTTTCCACATACAGCTGCCATTTTGATGGTCATCTTGAACGGGGAGTTCCAATTTCGCCCTTAGAATGTGCCATTATATCTCACAGAGAAATACTTACTGTATATGCCTAATTTTAAATCACAGATTCCATGATAAGATTAATAGTGACATTTAATAAATTATATAATCACGAAACGCTCTTTAAATTCGGAAAACCCCTTAAAAGTGGGGTTAAAGTGAAATTTCAGCATGGCTCCATATCTAATATCAATTGGTATGGGAATATGTACATATGTGCAAAATGTCATGCTTTAGGCACGAAGTGAACAATTCTTTTACTAATCTACTCCACTATAAGCACTCAATTGACTGTAACACATGAAATTATCCCCTCTCCAAGTTGAGCTACAGTTTCATTTGACACTTTTAATTGAGTGGAGTTATCTCCCTTTTTCTACTTTTCTAATTTTGCAACATGTATAATTTTTTTCCAGCTTGTATTTTTTTTTCAAACAACTGACGCTACCCTTTGTGTCGCCCAATTGCACTGGTGGTTAGGCTCCTGCGAATATTCGATATTCGATTCCAGATTCGATTCGAAAGTCAAATTCGAATTCGAGTCGAAATTGCCAACTCGAAATTTTGAATATACTTTGACGGAAACGTAAGCTGTTTATGGACAAGTACACATGTCGATCTTAGCTGTTTTTGTGGCATTTAATTCCAAAAAATTATGTATATATACACCTAATAATTCTTATTCTACATCGCGGATGTTCGCATGCTATTAAATATAATTATAGCCAGCAATTAGCCACTATAGGACGACTAAATACGACGGGAATTATAGCTTTAAAATGGTAGCAAAAGCTCGGAGATTGCCGATGGACCGACGACGCGAGTAGCTATCGGTTGCTATGAGACTGAGCAACCGATAGCGTTATCCATCGTCTATCCGTCTCAGATTCCGCGTTATGTAATATCGTTGAGACTGTAAACAACACGTGTTCCCGGTGTTGAAAAGAGCATTTTGGCGGTGTTTTCTTTTGAAGTTGTCTTTCAGTTTCGGAGCTTTCGTTTACACTGGACAAAATGTCGACAGTCATTCATGTTTATTTTAAAGGTACTCAATCCGATAAAACTCCTCTCAATTACTATTTCAATGGCTTTGGGGGTCAAAAATATTTTATTCGAGTCGAGGAAGTCACCCATCAAAGCTCAGATTTGTTAGATATCGATTTTAGAAATCTATTATTTTTCATTATCGGGAATACTTTCTGGCCCAGAACTCAGTCAAAATTGCGTTATTATTACCACTTGATTTTAGAGTTATCCATCCTTGTCTGTTTGAATAGATTTTGGTGTACACATCCCGAGCAGATTACGGCAGTTGAAGGCAATTATTAGTACTCATCTCGAGTAAATAACAAATTTCAAAAATTATTAGTACTCATCTCGAGTAAATAACAAATTTCAAAAATCAATATCTAATAACTATGAGCTTTGTTTGATGGGTTCCTCGACTCGAATCAAATATTTTTTACCCCCAAAGCCAAAGAAATAGTAATATAGGACCCTCTGATCGGATTGTTGTTGTTGGAATCTGTTGAGATGGGGACCCTCTGTTCGGATTGACTACCTTTAAACATGATAAAGCTTCAGGCAGTGCAGGGACTTACACGTGTGATGAATGCAACATGGTGTATAAAACGCAAGCATCTGGGACAACTACCCATCTATGGAATCATCTACCCTGCGACTGTTGTTGCATCTTCAAGTTTATAACAACGAGTGTTTCCGAGTGCCGAATTGCAATTTTGCATGTACATGCAGACTATATAAATTTTGCATGATTTTAGTTCCGATAATCCGTTTAGTGGTAATATATTAATTGTTGTGATGGCAGCATGGACGTTTTAATTTGTTTTTTTTTCTCGACAATTATAAATCGAAGTTAATAGTATCTCAAACGACGGTTCATCGCCACATAAGTTGTGATGGAACTTCATGCATGTAGTTCATAGAACGTTTCACAAATCGTCTAATCGTTAACAAAACATGCCTAATTGAGAAGCAACACACATATATGATTCGATTCGATATTCGATTCGATTCGATTTCGTGAATTCCATTTGAAATTCGATTCGATCAAAATATCCAATTCGCAGGACCCTACTGGTGGTGTATGTATCCTTATTCCCATTCGGACAGCCTCACTTCTAGTTTTTTAGCTCAACTTTACTTTGTAAAGTTTGAACTATTGCCGTGGCTTGGTATCCGTCGTCCGTGTGTGTGTGTGTGATTCAATTCATCAACAACACGGTCTACAGTTCGTACCTTTGGGTGGATCATCATGAAATTTGTCACAGTTGTTGACATTGGCATGTAGGTGGGAACGGGTCATTTTGGGGTCATTCGGAAAAAAAACATGGCCCCCAGTGGCCATCTTGGATTTCAAAATTCAATCCATTAGCACGGGCTACAGGTCGTACTGTTTGTCTTATCATCATGAAATTTGTCATGGATGTTAATATTGACATGTAGATGGGAATGAGTAATGTTGGGGTCGTTCGGCCAAAAAACATGCCCGATGCCAGCCATCTTGTATTTTACTCTTTGCATGACTAAATCCTTTGGCACGGGATACAGGTCATACCTTTGTTCGGATCATCATGAAATTTGTCACCGATGTTAACAATGACATGTAGATGGGAACGAGTCATTTTGAGGTCATTCGGCCGAAAAACATGGCCGCCAGCAGCCATCTTGGATTTTAGTCTTTGCATGACTAAATCCTTTGGCATGGGCTACAGGTCGTGACTTTGGTCGGATCATCATGGCTGTTGACATTGACAAGTAGATAGTTAAGAGTCATTTTGGGGTCATTCAGAAAAAGAACATGCCCACCAGTGCATGGCCATCTTGGATTTCAAAGTTCAATCCATTAGCATGAGCTACAGGTCGTTCTGTTCATCTGATCATCATGAAATATGCCATGGATGTTAATATTGACATGTAGATGGGAACAAGTCATTTTGGGGGCATTCGGCCAAAAAACATGGCCAATGGCAGTCATCTTGGATTTTACTCTTTGCATGACTAAATCCTTTGGCGCGGGCTACAGGTCGTACCTTTGTTCTGATCTTTATGAAATTTGTCATGGATGTTGACATTGACATGTAGATGGGAACGAGTCATTTTGGTGTCATATGGCCAAAAAACTTGGCCGCCAGCAACCATCTACAGGTCGTACCTTTGGTAGGATCATCATGAAATTTCTCATGGATGTTAATATTGACTTGTAGATGGGAATATTTTGGGGTCATTCGGCCTTAAAACAGTCGGCAGCCATCTTGGATTTTACTCTTTGCTTAACTTAATCCTTTTGCACGGGCTATACAGGTTGTAATTTTGGTCCGTTCATCACGAAATTTGTCATGGCTGTTAACATTGACATGAAGATGGGACTGAGTCATTTTGGGGTCATTCGGCAAAAAAAAAACATGGCAGCCATCAGGGATCTGTAGCATATATATATGATCCAATTTATATGGATTTATGCACAGATGTTATATTTTATTTGTTGCATCTGCTACATTTTATGGTGTTATGTTCAGATACGAATACCATATGACCTATATGGGTCATGATTTGCCACTTTTTACCACCATAACTGGATCATATTTAACGTTGTTTAATTTAATTTAATTTAACTTGATTTATTTTGAAGCTTGAAAGTTGAATGAAAACCAATAGAATTATTATCTCCAACTCTCCATGTAAACATTACAAATTAATAAGAATCATACGTGACACGCAGTGGAGCAACCACACATGATGTGCCTCAAATTTGCCTTTTTTCGGCGACATATCGCTAAGAATAATTTATGTAACTTCATGCAGTGGTCTCAACAGAAACAACATGCCAAATTGACAAGACGTGTCGTGGATTGTAAAATCTTGTATGGATTATTGTCATGACTTCTTCATTTTTCGTTTTCATTAAGCTGACCAACGAAATTGGTCTAAATGAAATTAATAGACTTAAATCACATGTGAATTCTTCGTAAGTTGTGAAGTAGTAACTTACATTTTTATCGCGATGCTTCATTTCCAATTCTGCGTTTTTTGCAATCTCCACATGGTTGCTAACCGGAAATCACGTGACAATTTCTCCAAAATCTATACCCGCGATCTTGAAATTCACTGATGGATATAGAAAAAATTATATGACGTCATTCACCTGCCTTAGGTATAAACACCCTTGGTGGTTGCTATCAACGTACATCACAAAACCACCTTTTTCCTACCAAATATCTATATATGGTGGACTGAGATTGATACCGCTGATCACACATCTAACTGACATGCCCCCATGATCTATACTGGCTGCCAAAGGAAACAGGTTACAGCATAGACATGAAAGTAAATCAACCATATTGTACTCTATTGATGCCCCCTCCCTTCCCACCCCCATCCGGTACCTGTATTCATTCAACTGCAACTCTTGTATATTAGCTCTGCACCTCATGATATACGATGATAAAATGTTATCTGTATATATTACCATAAGGGTACTACCTCAATAAGTTGAACTTTTGCAGGGTCCTGTTTATATATTATTATTATGAAATTTAGTATTAAATAAACTCTATTGAATCTTGAATCTTGAACCCATAGTTTTTGTGGTCATGACGGCCATCTTGAATTTGCACCAGCATGTCTCCATTTCAAGTATATCCAGGAACAAATGGCTAAAGTAAATATATTGTATGTGCTATAACTTTTTGTATTTTTTTTTTCAATATCGCTAATAGATGTTGGTAATTGATTAGCACATGGCATGGCTCATCTTCTTATGACCATCTTTGAAAAGGTCACATGACCACTGAATCCTATATGTATATTTTCATACAGCATGTCTACCAAGCAATTTTCCAAGTCGAGACAATTTTGTTCTGTCAGAAACCCAACAGCCAAATCTTCTTCTTCTTCTTCTTCCGATAAAATGCAACTCCCTGCAGAAGGTTTCTGTGGGAATATTATCGCATTTGTGCGCACAGGCGGATGAGGATGTCGTTAAAAACCAATATTGGTGATTTTAAAACAAGGATATTGTGTATATTACAAGTAAAATCATCATGAGTGAAATTAAAATATCTGTTCTGTCATCCTCAGCTAGCCTGTTTTGAGCAGAGAGCTCCTTCTGAAAGTCTTCCAGGGAGGTGCATGCCACTGCCTCTTTAGATAGGGCGTTCCACATCCGTATGGCAGACGGAAAGAAGGAGTATTTATATACATCTACTCTCACATGATGTTGTGTGTAGCGCTGGTTGTGGCCTCGTGAGCTGTCGTTGGTTCTGCTCTTCACGAGTGGAGTAGCTTGATTGGTGACGACCAGTCCTTTGATACACTTGAAGAACATAGTCAAGGTGGCATCTTTTCGTCTTTCTTCAAGTGATTTCCATCCAAGGTTTTTCACCATCGTTTTTGGGCTGCTCCTCCGCTGCTCCTCCAGTTGTAGTTGTTCTGGACCATTCTGGCTGCTCTCAGTTGAACTTTCTCTATTTTCTTGATGTTTTCCGCTGTGTGTGGGTTCCATACAGTCGATGAGTACTCTACTATTGGACGCACCATGGCATTGTAACACTGCTCCTTGATGTTGGGGCTGCAGTTGGTTAGATTTCTTCCAATGAAGGCTGTTGTAGAATTTGCCTTTTTACAGATCTTAGCAACATGGTCGTTCTAACTAACATTCTCCTTGATGTTGACACCGAGATACCTTGCAGAGTTCACACATCGTAGTGGTTTCCCATGAATGGTGTACTGGGTTTCCAAGACATTTCGTTTCCTTTTGTTTGTAATACGTATAATCTCGCATTTGTCCGCATTGAATTCCATTTGCCACTTCTTTTCCCAAAGTTGAAGGTTGTCAAGGTCTTCCTGGAGCAGTTTAGTGTCTTTTTTGGATTTTACTGCCCTGTACAACAAGCAGTCGTCTGCAAACAAGCGGGGTGTAGCTCTCACACATTTGGGAAGGTCGTTGATGTAAATAAGGAACAGTAATGGTCCCATAACTGTTCCTTGTGGTACTCCTGATGTGACAGGTGTTGCATCGGAGAGATGACCTTCTAAGATGACTCTCTGTGTTCTGTTTGAGAGAAAATCCTTTATCCATCCCAAGAAGTTGTCATTTATGCCATGTCCTATGCACTTCTGTAGTAACCTCTGATGCGGTACCTTGTCGAACACCTTGGAGAAGTCGAGTAGTGCAGCGTCGATCTGTTTGCCTTTAAACAGTCCTCTTGCTAAGTCATCCACCGTCAAGAGAAGTTGAGTTTCGCATGATCTGTTCTTTCTGAAGCCATGTTGAAAGTCTGTCAGCTGGTCATTTGATAATTCCAGGTAACTGATTAGATGGTGGTGAATTATATGTTCTAGAAGTTTGTTGCAGATGGATGTTAAAGATACTGGACGGTAGTTTGATGCAGAAGTTTTGTCTCCTTTCTTGTACAATGGAGTAATATATATTGCTCTTTCCAGTCAGTTGGTATTTTTCCTTAGTTGATTGAGGATTGAAAGAGTTTTGTCAGCATTGGTGTAATTTCGGAAGCGACTGTTTTTAGTAGTCTTCCAGGAATACTGTCAGGTCCAGTGGCCTTATGTATGTTGATGTTATTGAGCAATTTTAGTACTCCGTTTTCGGTGGCGACTATTTTGTCCACTTTATTCACCGGGATGGGCTCAACGGGTATATTTGCGGTGTCTTCTGTGGTGAATACTGATGAAAATTGCTGATTGAGTATCTCTGCCTTTGTTTTGGCATCGCTGTATATAATTCCTCTTCTCTTCAGTGGTGACACTCCTGAACTATCATTCCTTTTACTCTTGATATAAGTCCATAGCCTCTTTGATATTCTCCTTCCATCGTTTTCAGTCACTTTATCCATGATGTATTTGGATTTGGTTGCCTTGCATTCTTTGTGACTTTGATTTTTTAGTTGTTTGAAGCGTTCGCAATCGTGTTTCTTCCCTGTTTTTTGGCTTTATTATAAATCCAAAGTAATGCCACAACCAAAGAAATTAACATGAATCCTCCCATCTCCCCTAGCTCAACATTTATTATGTCCAGGTATACCCTTGCAAGTCATATCTGGATATCATCCTTTTATTCTATTACAATCAATACCACCAATTATACATTATAATTCACCCAATTTGATGTTTGCCACCAACAGCAGAACTTACACTAAGTATAAATAATGGCACATTAGTGTGGTACGCAAAAAAAGGGGTCAACCCAGAAGAAATTGGTAAAGAAGCGATTTTGGTGTCATTCGACGCAGTAGGATCTCTAGTATAATATATCCAAAATCCGCTTTGGGCAAAAACTTTTATCGCACGTTGAAATAAGGACCCCCTTTCCTGTGTTCATGTCGGATATGCCTCACGTCTCAGCTAACATAATCAGATTGACGGCCCCAAATCAGACATATCTTGGAAGCTAATAGTCGGAATAATTCGGGATACGTAATACACATGATCGTGTGATACGTTGGCTGCGGAAAAAAGTATAGCGTCGACAATAAAGAGCGTTTATAAAAATATATTGATAGGCCTACACATCGTTCATGATATTTTGACACGTATATTATTGAATATTAATATATGTTCTATTACTTATACCATATACTATAAAATGCATGTAACATATTGTTGTCCCCGTATTCATCAGATAAGTTAGCGCAAGTTGCGCTCTTTATTGTCTTGGGCTTTGTATAGACGCTCTTTATTGTCTTAGCATTCTGATATCGCTATACACGAAACACGCTTTATTATTCAGACTCTGCGAGCACGTGCATCAGATATATAGCTTCTGCAAGTCAATTTGTCACGGAAAACATTTGAATAGCAGTTGTTTTACGAATTCAGATCTCTTGCTGAAACCTAACGGTGACAACGCACACTTGAGACCTGTTTGATAAAAGATTCTCATTGATGAGGGTATCTCAGTGAGATCGTTATACTGCAATATATATTTTTGATAATCTATGCTCCATTATTGAATTTATCGCATCGTATTATTAGTAGCTATGGCCGACGAGAAAATAGCATCATCGGATATTAGTTATATTTCTGAAGATCACTGTATCGACTGTAAGCTTGGTTTGAAGATGATCCGGCAGTCAATGTTTCTAGGAAAGGCATACTGACTCTCATTTATTTTGCCGAGAAACGGGGTAGGCTGGAACTGGCTCGATATCTAAATCGTCGGCTCAATACAACACCCATAGGGAAAGTTTTGGTACACCAAATTTGCCATCGAATTTCACAGACAGCTAGAGAGGTTTGTGTGAGAGCTCAGATTCTGTTGATCTGTCATCTACAAAGAGGCTCCGATCAAGTCTGCCAGATTTCAATTACAAAGAGGACTGTCTGGTTTGTGGGAAAGCAGCCCCGTTTGACCCCAAACATACTGACAGAACACAAGTGCATAGATTTTCAACACTCCCAATGCGTGAGAGCCTATTAGATTGTTGTGCAGAAAGGGGGGATTCGATAAGTTTTGAGGTCCAGAAAAAGCTTCATGGTTGTATCGATCTGATTGCAGCTGAAGCTGTCTACCATAGCATATGTTTGTCCCGTTTTAAGTTGAACAAGGAGATAAGCCCGAATCCATCTGAACGGAAACAGATCGGCAGAAAAACAGACAATTCAAGGCAAAAACTGTTTCAAATGGTATGTGCATGGATTGAGTCGGAAGCTGGTGCGGAGCTGTATACGCTATCTGAACTTCATGATAAGATGGTAGAATTCGCTGAGGGGTCGGAAGTTTATACACAAAAATGGTCATACATATTCTTTGCCGAAGTCCAGGGTAGGAGCAACGTGATTTGCTTCAGAAACATGGCTAGCTTTATTATCAACGAGAAGTGGTACACCGATAAGAAAACTGACATTGAAGAAGAACACAAGAGAATAATTATGACAGCAGCTAAGATTATTCGAGCACCACTGAGGGAGATGACGTATACTACTAATTCATACCCTACAAGTGAGGACATAACCAACATTGAACGAGGAAAGAGCTGGATACCATCACATATGTTATGTCTGCTGGAAGTCCTGATCCCTTCAGAATTGAAGCAGATCAGTATTGGATAATTCAATCCGCAAGACCAAAATCAGTGATGGCACCAACTCTATTTGGCCTTGGCGTTGATCTTGATCATATGTTTGGATCTAAATGGCTTGTGACAGAACTATCTCGGTTAGGCTTTTCGATCACATATGACGAAGTTGAAAGGTACAAACAGTCAGTAATTCAGGCCCAAGATCATGAAAGTCTGCCAAGTGAATATTTCCCTGGCTCCTTCACGCAGTGGGTCGCAGATAATGTTGACCACAATGTTGCTACTCTAGATGGTCATGGGACATTTCATGGGATGGGAATAATTGCTGTGTGCACCCCAACAGACGATTCGCCACTCCGTCCGGAGCCACAAGTAGTCATTAGACAAAAACGTGGTAATGTTGGCGAAATAGTCAAAGACAAAGGGATACCTATTCATCAGTATGCCAGCTGTCCAGAGAAGGATCTATCGACAGTTGCATACAAACCTCTTATTCAATTACCGTTCCCCCATACATTGCCCCCGATATCAATTCAGATTTGCTCGAGACTGGCATTCTGGGTGGCTATTCAGAAACGCGATTAAACCTCGACCCAATTGGACAGGTTATATGCAGCATATATTCGCTGATTCTGGCAGTGGTCCTTCCAAGAAATCGGAAGTTGTGTTTTTGCCGATAATTGATTTGAATCCATCGGATGAAGACTGTATCTATTCGACATTGGTTTTCATCCAGAGTCAGGCCAACAAATTAAATATCTCGACCCCTTGCTTGACATTTGATCAGCCCCTGTGGCTCAAGGCGGTTGGAATAATCACTTCGCGGTCTATGAATGTAGTCTGTAGCTTTCACGTCATGATGAGGTTTTTGGGAAGCATTGGTGCAATGATGAAAGGCTCTGGACTGGAAAAGGCATTAGAAAGGGTCTATGGCCCAAATGCAGTTCAGCAAATGGTCTCTGGTAAAGCAATCTCAAGAGCTTTACGTGGTCATTTCCTAGTAGAAGCGGCCCTGGCCAACAAGTTAGTAAGAGAAGTGGTACCATCGTCTCATTTTACAATTACTGACACAGACCAGCCAGAATCTGACCAGCCGCATACGTAGACACAACACAAGGACGAAGATTACATATCTTCCCCAGAAAATGAAGCATGTGAACATTGTCCGACTACGAATGAGCAATTACCTGGACTAAGCACAGTGGAAACTGAGACACTTAGAACATTGTTTGATGATGTTGAAGAAAGAGACATACATTTTCCAGGTGATGCTCTTCCAGACGAATTTATCAAGCTCGAACAGTGTTTGGCTGAGTACAAAACATTGCTTGCAGATAAATCACCAACGGCAAGACTATGGCTGCAGTATGTTATTTATGTACAAACTTTAAAAGATTTCATACAAGCCGAGAGGACAGGAGATTGGCACTTACATCTCCTCTCGACAGGAAAGATGTTAAATCTCTTTGCTGCCACAGGACACATACATTATGCAAAAAGCTGCCGCCTCTATCTCTAGCTGATGATTGAGCTACCGTTGACTCATCCGTTGTTGTATAAATCATTTGCAGAGCATGGTTTCCACACTGTTCGTAGAAGTAGCAGGTTTTGGGCAGGTCTGTCGACTGATTTGATCATAGAACAGGTCCTAATGAGGTCGATTAAGAGTAGAGGTGGTCTGACAAGGGGGAGGGGTATGACAGATTCTGTCCGCCAGCAGTGGGTATACAGTATGCACAAGTGTGCTGAAATACACAAATCAATGACAACCTTGACATGCGCCAAACACAATACTAGCGATCAGCATATTGAACTGGGTACCTCAAGAAGAATTCGAGATTTCGACGATCTGTTGAAGCTCGAGCAGTGGTTCGCTGACCATGAGCCATTCGATATGAACGAAACCAAGTTGCGTTCCCTATCGTCTGGCCTCACGGCTGCAGATGGTGATGGTGTGAACTGCTATCAGACAGAAATAGTGGGTATGGGAATACAAGAAAAGATAGATGGATTGAGTGTTGCTGTAGTGTCCATAAAAAAGAGCGAACATGTCAAAACACTGGACAGTCTGCAGCCGGGAGTTAAGATAGATAATAAAAAAGTGCACATTAACCCGACAATTCTCTTCTCATGGTTGATTGCTATTGCACAGCGAGAGGAGAATATGGCAACATATTTTAAATATGAACTAACTGCAGCACCCACATCACTGTTTTAAGGACAATTTAATGAGAAAGCCAACTAAAACGCATTTGGCTAAGGCTCTCACTGATTATTCTGAGGAGACAAACCTCCCATCTGTCGCTATGCATGTTGTTGACGGTGGGGCTCTGTTGCATCGTGTCAAGTGGGCAAAAAAATCCACTTACATTGAAATTGCTAACCAATACGTCTGCTATGTTCGATCCAAGTACGCAAATGCTTGCGTTGTTTCGATGGTTATGAAATTGGTCCGGCCATCAAGGACCACGAGCACAGTAGACGAATCGGAAAGTCTTGTGCCGATATTCGTTTATCTGAGAATGTGGAGGCCCATTATAATCAGGAGGCATATTTATCAAAGGAGAAAAACAAAACTCAGTTTATCAATCTGTTGGGGCGATTGCTGATAGCTGATGCACAAATGGTATGCAACAGCAGTGGTGATGCAGATACGATGATAATGTCGTCCGCCCTTGAGTTTGCATCTCGAGGGACCGATGTTATAATGGCTGCAGATGATACGGATCTGCTAATTCTTCTCTTGTACCATTGGGTTGAAGACATGGCAGATGTTTATTTTGTTTGAGAAGCACGAAAGACAGTCAAGGGTGGCATAGCCAAATGGAAAATACGAGATCTTGTGCAGAAGGCCGGCAAAGTAAAAACGGCGCATATTCTCTTTATCCATGCCTGGGCCGGGTGTGATACAACATCTGCTACATATGGCCAGGGCAAAACCGGCATCTTAAAAAAGATCGAGTCCCCCGAAATACAGCGGATATCATCCATTATGAACGATACCACTGCTGACAAAAATAAAGTTGGCGAGGCTGGAGTCAAACTGTTCAAGACGTTATATGCTGGAAAGCAGAGTGACACCCTCAATGGTTTGCGGTACACAAAATTTATGGAAATGG
Organism: Siphonodentalium dalli; assembly: GCA_032622095.1. Taxonomy (NCBI): domain Eukaryota; kingdom Metazoa; phylum Mollusca; class Scaphopoda; order Gadilida; family Siphonodentaliidae; genus Siphonodentalium; species Siphonodentalium dalli. The sequence goes on along the minus strand of CP136061.1, from coordinate 137,411,345 downwards.
TATCCTCGACAAGAGGCTCCTTGGATCCACAGAAATTACCACCAACAGAACGAGCGGCCTATTTCCATAGCTTACGTGTGCATTTGCAAGTGGTTATCTGGAAAACCCTGGGGAACACTACTATGGACCCAACTGATTGGGGATGGCAAATTCAGGATTCTCATTTAGTTCCCATTATGACCAACCTGGATCCTGCACCAGAAACACTATTAAAATTTGTACGCTGCAAATGCAAGCTGGCTAGTAGAAATCCGTGCCGTGCTAATTTGTGTTCCTGTAGAAAAAATGGACTCAAATGTGTTGTAGCCTGTGGTGACTGTCATGGTGAAGGCTGCATAAATTCAGAAGCTATTATTGTCGGAGATGATGAAGTTGATGTTGAGCCTTTGGTTGAGTAACATCTTAATTTCATTATTGGTGCTCTAGGTTACTCTTTGTGTCGGAATCAAACTTCAAAACCGGACGCTTTGTGTTAGTTGATTGGATGCCATCCGTATTGATTACCTTTCAAATCATACCACCCCAGTGCTCAGCTCTGTTTGCAGAAGTCACTTATGGTACCATACAAAGTTTAGAATGAAAGATAATACATTGGTGGAGAAGTTCCTCTATCTTGTTTGGTTATACTACCTTCTTCCAGCGATTCAAAATAACACAATGTTGGTTCAGCTTGAATTTAAGTCGAGCTGTATATTTATCAGTTTTGGTGGCCAATTTGGTAGCCATCTTGATTTCTGGAACATATTTACGGCCCAAATTATACCTTGGAATGTGGAGTTCAATTCATGGTGTATACTCGCCCTTAAATCCTGCATAATGCAGTGCCAATTTGCGTGTGTGTCGGCCATGTTGGACGCCATCTTGGATTGTGAATTTTGCCCAAAGCGGATTTTGGATATGTTATACTGGAGATTCTCCCGCTTCTAATGATACCAAAATCGCTTCTTTACCAATTTCTTCCGGGTTGAACCCTCTGACGACCACACTACATTGTTCTGGCTATAGTGACTGACTTTACAGAATGCAATGATCTTGACCCTGTTTCATCAAAATATTGTCCGTTTACATCAGGTCCATCGATAGAAAATAAATAGCCAACCGATTGTGCATGTCTTCACAGAATTACATATCCTAGACCTTGGACACCCTCCATTTTTGCATAAATGCGCGTTTGGCATCGTACTTCAATTTGCATAAATGCATGTTTGGCATCAAAAGAGACAACTGAAACTTAATACAAATAGGGAATTTTGAGTAATATAGCAGGTTACTTAATTGACATTCGATTTCACACGTTATGCCCATAACTGTTGAAATACCATAAGTGTAGTAGTATTACACATGTATCTACCTTCGCAACTAAACAACTAACAGTCATCTTCTGTTCGCGATATATTTAATTATATGGTGGTCTGTGGTGCTCATGGTCTTTAAATCTACCTTTAAAAACGAGTAAAACTGCAACTGGTTTCGGGTACATAACTTTTACAGCAAAATGTTTTTGTCAGTTTACTTTTTTAATTTTGATAAAAAAATTATATACGATTAACCCTTTCTATACTAAAGCATCATGGATGAGTAGTTATCCCATAGGAAATATTCAGATAATAAGTTCAACAAACGACAGGTCATTTGTTGAACTTATTTTTTAAACATTTCCCTCAATAAAAAAGGCTCCTTCTGCACTTTTTAGCTCACATGAGACGAAGTCTCCGGTGGAGCTATAGTCATCACTCCTCGTCCGTCGTCTGTCTGTCCCTCCACCCGTACGTCAACAATTATTTAAACATCTTCTTCTCCCAATCCATAAGACCGACTGGGTTCATATTTGGTGTGGATGTTCCCTAAGTGACAAACATTCAGATTTGTTCAAATGAGGTCACTGGGTCAAATAGTTATGAAGACAGGGCCATAACTCTTTCCCTCCATAGTATTTCTTAAAACAACTTCTTCTCTTGTACCATCGTGTCGAATGGGTTCATATTTGGTATGAAGGGTCCTTGGGTGACTGGGGTTCAGATTTGTTCAAATGAGGTCACTGGGTCAAATGTGGGTGGAGCCAGGGACATAACTAAAAAAAAATGAATGTCAAATGTATTCCCAGGAGCCTTCAGTCTCTACTCAGTGGTGGGTCAGTGAAAATATGTTGTTTATACAGTTTTAACACTTCCTTTCAGTGAATTAAGTTCTACCATATGAATGGTTCTGTAGTTTGTGTGGACCACCTTTTGTTGATTGAGACTGTTTCTAATAGAGACAGCTTTATAAGTTTAAGAATTAGCCACTCATTCCAAAAACTTTAACCCCTTCCAGGACAAACTATTTGAGTTGTTGAGTTCAAGTTTGGTCCTGATATATAGGTTCCCATGATTATAGTTTTAAGCTCACCTGAGGCAAAATCTCCTGTGGAGTTCCTCGTCCATCGTCTGTCCTTCCATCAATTTTTTTTTAAACATCTTCTCCTGACCCATAAGAATGAATGGGTTCATATTTGGTGTGGATGTTCCCTAGGTGACTAAAATGAGGTCACCAAGTGAAATAGTTGCAAAGCCAGGGCCATAACTCTTTCCCTCCAGAGTAAGTCTTAAAACAACTACTTCTCAAGAACCCTTAAGCTTAAATTTGGCATGGAGGGTCCTTGGTTTACTGGGGTTCAGATCTGTTAAAATGGGGTCACTGGGCAAACATGGGCAAAGTCAGTGTCAATATCTTTAAAATAAAAAAATAAAAATTAATTTAGATTTAATTTTTTAGGTTTTACTCCTTATCATTTTATTTTTTTAATAAAAATACAAAAATTTAATTTTAAATTTAACTCTTTGAACCCGCAACACCAATATTTAGGTGCAAACGAACCGTGACTATATCCCGTAACACCGATATTTCGATGCAGCGACGACATGAGTTAGAAGCAAATTTATATATAGTATAACGAGCGTCAGACCCACTGATTTATATTTAAATGGCCCCCACATATGTCAGCGGCGCCCATGGTGCGTATGGAATGGTTGGCCGCTAGTATCGGGTAGAAATATATGCGCATAGCATATAATCTACAAAAACATAAGATATTTTAAACGAACTGTGCCACTATATTCACGGCATATAATATCTTGTTCCCCGTGTGTGTACAGAACAGACATAATTTAGACAAACAATTTCAGTTTAAATTACCCTCGCGTATATTAATCAGTGTTCTGCTACATATGGGGAAGGGTCTGTCGCATATGAATAGAGAATATCCGCATAGTGCAGCTGAATAAAGAATTTATTTTTGCGAGTATGTGGGCATCTATTTGGCGAGCCTCTAGGCGAGCCAAATAGATGCCCACATACGAGCAAAAATAAATTCTTTATTCAGCTGCACTATGTGGATGTTCTGTTTATTCACCGAATAAATTTAAATGTATTTTATCGCAGTTTTTGTCAAAAAACATCGCAAAATTCACATGCTCCTTACAGAGAAGCGATGACCTACTTAGCGACTTTATCTGTATAGTAGAGACTAATTAATTATGAAACAGTTTTGTATTCATGCGACTGCGCCGCGAAATAGTCCGCCATATAATTTCTAAATTATGCCTGAAAAATATCATAGCATGGTGTAATTTCTAATAAAATCTAAATGATTTGCGTAACGTTCAAATCTAAAACTGAAATATACGAATATAGCAGTCATGTGAATTTGGATGTTTGTGCTTGAAACTTTTTAATGAATTGAATGAAAGCCTGAATTTTAGCAGTACTTAGCACCAGCACTATAAGATCGGCAGTGCAAATGTACCACTACCAGCTCACGGAAGAATATAATCTTATACTTTATATAGTAACAAACTGCCAATTGCTTAATCAAGTTATAGATTTCACCAACTGAACATTTAAAAATTCTATTTGAGTGCGTTTTGGGGCGCATCATTTGATCTTTTAGAAAGTTGTTGCACGAAAATACGTTGTGTATGTTGACGTTTCTAAGGACGCTGTCACTAACAACGGAAACCAGCATGGTCCGTTCTAATGATGCTCCATAACGTTGTTACGACCCAGTGACGTCACTCACGAACTGCTGGAGGTTAACTGCTCCAAGTTCTTGTAAACTTTCTTCCTTGCATATTTTAAGTTTATCTGTCTAGTAGAGGATGCTTTATCTGTCTAGTAGACGGATAGAGGCGTGGTTTATCTGATGGGGTTTATCTGTATAGTAGACAGGGGTAGGAGGTGGATAAAGTTGTTTATTCGCGCATGCGCAGACCAGTGCAATCACAAATCACTTATACATGACATACCCACTAATATATATATTTAAATGGGCCTATTGAAGTCAGCGCTGGCAAAGGTGTGTATATGGATTGGATGCCTGCTAGAAACGGGTAGGAAAATATGCGCATGCATTAAAAAATACATTTAAGTGAAATATGGCGCTATATATGACATATAGTTGCATGTTTCACATGTCAGTGAAACAATCTAGACAGGTTACTTGAACAATGGGGCCACGATATGTTACGGAAATTACGTTGTTTCTGGTCTCTGTAATATAAGTCTCTATTATGCCACATGCGGCAAAAAGTCTATCGCATATCAAGTTGACTTACTCGCGCATGGTTAGGTATATCTTAAATTTCACATTAGGATATTGGTTGTATCGAAACGCAATTCGCTGATGTATAATAACACCGTTATAAGCTAGAATTCGTTTATCGTGCAAATTTCGGGTAGTTGCCTAGTAACTGTTTCTAAGGAGAGATCGGGTGGCAAAGTCTCCCGATCTTACAATAATCAGTGGTCCACGTATAGCATGCCTGCATAGTTTCAGGTAGGTGTCTCCTTTGAACATAACCAACACCATGCGACTAGACACTGTCTAAATTAAGGCAAAACATACCAATGAATGGTTAGTGCAATGATGGCATTCGATCATTTGTGGTATTTGCTTAGCAACCGTTAAATTGCTACCCTTAAATGGGATATTTGGTTCACTATTCAGGTCGGGTATATCTCAAATTTCACGTTAGGGTATTACCTGCATCAAAAAACGCAATTACTGGGGTTGAATTACGACGCTATAAGCTATATTTACTTTTTCCAGTCAATTCCGGGTAGTTGCCTAGCAACCGTTACCAAGGAGTTGCCGCGAGGCAAAGTCTCGCGATCTTATATTGATCATTATATTGAACATAATCAACACCATGCGACTAGACACTGTCTAATTTAAGCGGAAATACCACTGGGAGCCCTGGGTTAGGGTGCCAATCACTGTGGGGCGTCAGGGTTCAAAGGGTTAAATTTTGAAAAACTAATTACGTTATAACAACGTACTGACTTTGCAGACACCACAGTCATTGACTGTCTTGTATTTATCTGTTGTCTGCTTTTATCACCTTAACCCTTTCATGACGGGAGCTGTGCTGGTGCAGCATTAAAGATCCTGTGCCAGTCCATTCTCTTATATATGCGAGTCTCCCATGGTTTTCGCAAAATATCAAGAAGCTCCAGTCATGGAAGGGTTAACATCCCTCCAAATGAATAATAGATCATTCCAATGTGCACTTTTTAACTGACTCTGAGAATACATTTAGTATAGAAAGGGTTACTATATGTTTTATACATATTCTACTTCTTCATTTGCAGGCTGTAAGACATTGGCAGCAGCACAACCTTCAGAAGGACACACTGGAGACTTACTTTGGTTCTAATATCGATCTCTTTGGCAGTGTATTGGGAACATTCCTGTTCAGGTATTGACAATAATATATTTGTACCCCTCAGTTTCAAACCAAAGAATTGTGCACAGTAGAAGTAAGGCATGGAAAATAGTCCAGGATGAAAGAATGCCAGCTGATACGGACCCAGGCCTGAGAATATGGTGCCTGTCATTTGCAGAATGAGGCCTGCAGAGGGTAAAATTAGTGATGCTATCCCGCACATTGCATTCAGGGACGTAGCTAGAGGACCCCATTGGTGGTGTCCACCTTGAAATTTCCACTTGGACACCCTGAATCAGACCAAACTTTCAAGTAGGGATCTGCGAATCGGGGATTTTGCATCGAATCGAATCTCGATATCGAATCTCCTTCCTGATATCGACATCGAATCAAATCAAATCAGCTAGTGATTGACATTGTTTACCAGTGTGTATTTCTGTGTCTAATGACAAAAAAACAGCAAAATTCACTAGATGCTATATAAAAATGTTATCTTCTTAAACATCCGTTGGAACTTGTGTTTTTTTAAGGGAAATCATTACATAGGCAAGTCACTCTCAGGCTCATGGAGGGTTTGGGATATGTTGCATTGTATTTCTATCTAGCTGTGTCATGGCGAACATGACACAAGAAGTGACAGTAAGACAGTTCAATCAATGTATCACAATCCCCATGGAATGGAAGTTACTTGTCTACATTATTTAATAAAGATAATAAAGATTTGACAAAACGGACATGGGTACACCGTTCATCTATATAATTGTTGTAGTCCAATACCAATGGTACCGGTAGTTATCTGTTAAACTGTTCACCCCACAATAGATCAAACACCTACATCACATATTCACAGTAGTTGCCTTTACGGAGGGGGTCCCAGAAAACAGACACAAATTACAAGTGTTAAATGTAATCAACAAGATTCAACGAATCGAAACTTGGTGCATCGCGCTCAATTTCCCAGGAAACAGAAACTGAAAGTAAGACATTTATAGGAATTCTGCCGGCAGTGTCGCAGATAACTGGTCGCACATGATGTCATCCATTTAAGAACTGTTTCTGTTCATTCCAATCTATGTTTTTCGCTCATAACGGCGGCTGACATTGAATTTTATTCATGTAATCTGAATTGGATATCTGAAGTTCTAAACATAAGGTAATCGATTGAGTTCCGCATCTGGTGATCACGCACCGTGTAGACAATTTTCAATTTACATAATGTTGATACAAGTAACAAATTACAAATATATGCGGCGATTGATCACCGTCACGGGTTGCGATTGAAGCACATAATTTGCATAATGCACGTAGAATAGAATGGCATACATTCAAAATTACCTAAGTTGGCCAACTTGACAACCTTGTGCTTCAATATTTGTGAGTTCAGGTCATTTGGCATGTGTTATTCAGATGCAAAAAATGAGACTACACCAAAGTAACACTGATTCGAAAGTATCCGAATCAGCGGACCGATTCGGTGTCGATTCGGGTGCCCGATATCGACATCAAATAGAATATTTGCAGGTCCCTACTTTCAAGCTCGCAAAATTCCATGTGATCCGCAAACACCCTTGTCCGATATATATATATACTAGAAGGTGACCCAACTTCATCCGGGCTTTGACCTTGAATTGTTCATTTTGAAGGTCAAGTGTGGTCACGATTTGACCAGTCCAAAACACTGCCCGGACAAAAGTACCCGACAAACGTGCCCGTCGAAATCCATCCGGTTTTACCCGATTTGACCTTGAATTGATCATTTTTAAGGTCAAGGTCAGGTCGGGGTCACGATTTGACCCGTCCAAAACACTCAGTGGACAAAAGTAACCCTATGTATAAAATTTCGTCGAAATCCCATCAAAATTGGTGATTTGACCTTGAATTGACCCGATTTCAAGGTCACATCGCACTGGCAAATGAATATGCTTATGAGACTCCCCATACGAAAGTACCCCCACATACCAAGTTTCATCGAAATCCCGTGATATTCGGGCGTTTGACCTTGAAATTACCATATTTCAAGGTCACGTCGCACGGGCAAATTAATAGGCCCATGTCACTCCCTGGCCGAAAATACCCCCACATACCAAGTTTCACCGAAATCGGCTCAGCCGTTTTCGAGTCCATCGATTACAGACAGACACACAGACAGAGATCTTCCAAAATATATAATAGATGAAGCCACCATCTGTCTGTTTTCTATACCAGAAAATAATTACATTGAACCAATGAACCTAGATGAAAATAGAATGTTTAACAAGTTTTGAATTGTTGTCAGCCTAGCAAAAATCCAATGGTCATCTCGTATAAAGAGTGTCTGTGCTTCAGTTGCCAAAAAGTGGTAGGTAATAAAGAGCGTTATCAATATGAGCTTTTGTGATCGTTTTCAATGTATTTCTTATGGCTAATATTGCCTGGATTTTCGTAATGCTTGAATGATACTAAATGTCACAGCCAATGGCCCTGGAAAACCAAATTAAAACCTCTGATTGGTGTCATAATTATGTTCTTCTTACTGTATTTTGTAACCTCTTTGTTACTGTTAGCTAGCAGATAGAGCTTACAATAGCTGGTGATTATCTTAACAACAGCTTGTGATTATCTTAACAATAGCTGGTGATTATCTTAACAATAGCTGGTGATTATCTTAACAATAACTTGTGATTATCTTAACAATAGCTTGTGATTATCTTAACAATAACTGTAGAATATAATCCATTTAGTCAATAAAGGGTTAAATTAAAGGATGTGATTTTTATCATTCACCTTGAGCTGCATGGTTCTGTATCTGTAGTTGTTACGTCCTAGTGACCAAGGCTGGCTTTTACAGGACTGGATCGAGTAGATCCATAATTTTTCCAGGAAGTTTTTTTGCTTAACCCGTGACTTCTTCGCCACGGTAGGGATCTTTAACGTGCGCACATTGTTGCACACGGGACAGCCATTAGCGTCGGCTCCCGATTCGATGGTGTGCCAAGTGTAGTGTCATCCCTGGTCGTCATGACATTACGAGAGGAGCAGAGGTACGAAGTTAGTCCAGTACGCATTTTTTTCAAATTTTGTCTGAGACTCTTTGGCTTATGGAATCTTTCTCAGATCACTGATCGTGGCATCGATGATTGATTTGTGATGCCCATGGTACTGGGAATGCAGATGGCGACACAAAGTCCGTTCGATATTTTGTCGGATTTGAACCCTCGACCATGTCGAAGGTGTAGCTCAGAGGTCGGCCCACAAACCAACTGAGCTATCCGCTCCTCCGCTTGGTTGGTGCTCAAATCAATTAAATACATATTATGTTCTTAATTCACAACTTCAAACTGATATTTGTTTTTGGAAAAAAATATTTCGGGTGACTAGAGAAATGAGCAGTGTCCATTTGTCAGTTGATATGTCCTTCTGAAATATTTGTTGTTCAGATGATAACTTGATTATTGTTTGACAGAATATGAAACTTTGAATATGGCCTTCATATGAAAAAGTCCCATTCAAGTTCGAGTTTGGGTTATGCCCAGGCCTTTTCAACTCAGAATTTTCACCATCGAGAAAGTTTTTTGACTATTCTGACGTCTAATAAAATAAAACTAGGTGTGTTATTCTCGATATTCTCATAGTACTTGATTCTATAAATTAGACCCTGGAGACTGGGTTCAGAATTTCTCATTTTGCACGAGTAAATATATGTTAAGATAATAAGTTCAATAAACATTTGTTAACTTATTATAGATCTGAACATTTCCTAGGGAACTACTCATCAATGACTATTTAGTATATATAGAAATGGTTAAATGTGCACTGACCGATACACCAGTCCTAAATACCAGGATGTGCCCTGACCAATACACCAGTCCTAAATACCAGGATGTGCCCTGACCAATATACCAGTCCTAAATCCAAAATACCAGGAAGAGGAAGCAGATTCATTGTGAACTGTGTCCACTTTATTATAAATTGCTCTACAGATCACTCATTGATAAACCGGACATATATATGGTCATATTTTATCTGTACAGGTTGTTATCTGTGTCACAGAATCTGTTCCGGTGTAACACGTCATCTCCCCCCCAGGATATCTTCCCACCCTGGATATTCCCCCCCCCCCCCCCCCCCCCCCCCCCATGTACGACTAAAAAATAATTTCACTCGTATGATATCGTTTGGTTCTGAAATGGCCAGAAAAATGTTTTTTGAGATTAAAAAAAATATATATTAATTTTTTTATTTAAAGGATTTATTCGCTCTAGAAACTACAAAACGCAATCGGAAAGCCCTCCCTGTTGTAATCAAATTGATCCAAGTCCCATTCCGATCGCATAATAAATAACCCGTAACATAAATAAATAATACCACCACCGGTATTCGGAGATTTCCGTAACTAAACTACGAGTGACGTACTTGTGGGAAGCAATTTAAAAACACAGATTCGGAGCCGGAGTTTATTATGCTGACTACGATGACGTAATCGTAAGTCAGCCGATACTAAAATGCGGAGTCGTATGTGCGCGTGTGGTGTATAGATTGCGTTATGCTTTGGCCGTTTATCTGGAATAGAAGACAATAACTATGTGAATAAAGTAATTAGTAGCGCCTAGAATGGTTGTTTTTGTAGCCATTAATAACATGCCGGCACGTGTATGCTTTGGTGAATAGATGGCAGTAATTAGTGCTTTGATTGGCTCGTATTCACTCGGTGATTTGTAATCACTCAGTGACTATTCATCAGTGTCAGTCGCGAACTTGTTTGCACTCTAAAATGCCACAAAGTGAATAGAAAGAACATTATCTTTCTGGCCATACATATATAAGAAGCACCCAAATGTTATATAAACACTGGGCTGAAAAATGTTAACTCTATTTAGGCGCTTGTGTTTTGTGTTTGTTTGTTGTTTTACTTTCGATATAAATATCCCGAGTATCTGTCATCTCCACATATGCCAAGATGCCTAGTAGATGTAGTGTGTTCGGTTGTGGGTGGGCTAGCGATCCATTATTAAGTACCTCCAAAAAGACAACACAGTGTAATTTAGAACGCTCTTTATTGTCTACCGCTTTTGGGAGACGGAAGCATGGACGCTCTTTATATTTAAATGTCACAATATTATGATACCACATACAAAATCACCCATGACATATCGAAATAGAGCACGTTCATAATTGAGAACGCTCTTTATTGTCTACACCACGACGAAAACATGGACGCTCTTTATTAGAGGCAATCATTGGATTTTTTCTATGCTAACAATTCAAAAAAATCCTCTCTAGAAAGTCAATATGTGACATCAAAACGTAAAATAAAACGAACAAACACAAACTGAAAAACAATGCCAGGCTAGCCTTCAATTAAAAAAAATGGCGTTATGCCAAACTGCAGCCTAACTAATAATTATTGTAGTTTCAACAGTCTGTTGTGTATTCGAGTGAATTATTTTGTTTACGCACTTATCGATCTTGACTGGAAGGATTTTAGCAAGCTGCTCACAGTCGTGCACTTCTCCACACAAAATGTTTCGTGTGAAGAAACAGGCAGGTACATTATTATGACGAATATAAGCCGTCATGATACATGTACTAGTATAATAACCACCATATTTTTTATCACACCCCATTTGTGTTTAATTGTACTCATATAGCGCACTACGGGATTACACTAGTGTGTAAACTAGCTTCAGAAATTGGTACCATACAACGAAGAAGAAAGCATATGGCCTAACTTGTATTCTTTCAGAAACAGTTAAATTAGTTTCGCCCGAAATTCCGCTCGCTCATTGCATTTCTGCATAAATTAATCTAATTTCAAACAACCTTTATCGCCTCAAAGTGCATTTTAGCCATCATTATTCGTTATATAATCCAACATTCTAGCAAATCCAGATCAAATTCAGCACATTAAACATTTTTTTTTTCATTTTTTTTTTAAGTGGGTGGTTTTGGGGTGGCGTGATCGCTGTTTATCGTAAAGGCTTAGGTAATTAACCGGCGTAATTTATCAACTCGTTACGCGATTGGCGGAATTATTTCAAGCTCCGCCCGTCGCTGTCACCGGTGAGCGTCGATGCAGATGATCGGTCATGTGACCGCGTGGTGGTCATGTGATCGCACTCACGTGACTTACTTCGGATATTTCCGCGATTTTTAAAATATTTTTTTGACAGACTAATTCCTTCTTTTTTTTTAAAGTGACAAAATTGGATTGTCTGTTCATGAAATGACCAGAAAAATGTTTTTTTTAATTCAATTTTTTTCTTTTCTTTCAAACGTCCAGGCTTGGATATTCCACCCCCCCCCCCACCCCGCACCTACATGACAAAAAAATCATCTTATGGTTTTATCACTTATTTTGCCTTTATATAGTAATGAAACAGCGAGAAATTAGCTTCTCCAAGAGAAAGTTGTTTGAGTCAGGGTTTGGGGTGGGGGGGAGATGTCCAGGTCAGGATATCTCCCCCCACCCAGCACCTACATGACAAATAAATCATTGTATGGATTTATTGCTTGTTTTACTTTATATAGTCGTGAAACAGTGAGAAATTAACTTCTTCTGAGAAAAAGTTTTTTGAGTCGGGGTTTGGTGGGGGGGGGGGATGTCCAGGTCAGGATATCTCCCCCCCCCCCCCCCCCCCCCCACCCAGCACCTACATGAAAAAAAATAATCTTATGGTTTTATCGCTCGTTTTGCTTTATATAGTCATGAAACAGCAAGAAATTAACTTCTTCTGAGAACAAGTTTTTTTAGTCAGGGTTTGGGGTGGGGGGGGGGGGGGAAGAAGTTCAGGTCAGGATATCTTCCCCCCAACCAGCACCTACATGACAAAAAAATAATCTTATGGTTTTATCGCTTGTTTTGCTTTATATAGTCATGAAACAGCGAGAAATTAACTTCTTCTGAGAACAAGTTTTTTGAGTCAGGGTTTGGGGTGGGGGGGGGGGGGTGGGTTGGGATGTCCAGGTCAGGATATCTCCCCCCCACCCACCCCGCACCTACATGACAAAAAAATCATCTTATGGTTTTATCACTTTTTTGCTTTATATAGTAACTAGCCGATGAGCCCGACGTTGTCCGGGCTATTCAAAAACCAAATTTCAAGTTGATAGCTCTACCCAGCCCGACGTTGTCCGGGCTATTCAAAAACCAAATTTCAAGTCAATAGCTCCACCCGTTTCCGAGATCTGGTCTGCGCATGCGCGAAGCTGGCGTCGCACGGACTCGGCGACCTGATAAAATTCGTATCCGGGGCAAGATACATTCACATACCAAATTTCAAGTCGATAGCTCCACCCGTTTCCGAGATCTCGTCTGCGCATGCGCGAAGCTGGCGTCGCACGGGCTCGGCGACCCGATAAAATTCGTATTCGGGGCAAGATACATTCACATACCAAATTTCAAGTCGATAGCTCCACCCGTTTCCGAGATCTCGTCTGCGCATGCGCTGCACGGGCGTCGCACGGGCTCGCCAATACGACAACGACCACCGCCTGGTCAAACTACAAACACGTACCAAGTTTCGTCGCGATCGGTCGAGAATCATAGATTTGTATTAATGACAAACAGACAGACAGACAGAGGTCTTCAAAATATATATGAGATGAAACAGCGAGAAATTAGCTTCTCCAAGAGAAAGTTGTTTGAGTCAGGGTTTGGGGTGGGGGGGGAGATGTCCAGGTCAGGATATCTCCCCCCACCCAGCACCTACATGACAAATAAATCATTGTATGGATTTATTGCTTGTTTTGCTTTATATAGTCGTGAAACAGCGAGAAATTAACTTCTTCTGAGAAAAAGTTTTTTGAGTCAGGGTTTGGGGGGGGGGAGATGTCAAGGTCCAGGTCCAGGTCCCCCACCCAGCACCTACATGACAAAAAAATAATCTTATGGTTTTATCGCTTCTTTTGCTTTATATAGTCATGAAAGACCGAGAAATTAACTTCTTCTGAGAACAAGTTTTTTGAGTCAGGGTTTGGGGTGGGGGAAGCCTGGACATTTGAAAGAAAAGAAAAAAATTGAATTAAAAAAGAAAAAAAAATTCTGGTCAATGAACAGACAATCAAATTCGTGAAAACAATAATTTTGTCACTTTTTTTAAAAATAAAAAAAAAATTAATAATATCAAATGAGTGAAATTATTTTTAGTCGTACATGGGGGGGGGGGGGGAGATATCCAGGGTGGGGGGGAAGATATCCAGGAGGGGAGATATCCTGTTACACCGGTACTGACAGTCTCAATTGATGAGTCGACGATATATGTGTACAATCTGCGTGACTTGAATTTAGGTGACTGTAAAACATTGTGATCGAATGGGCAGAGATGACGTATATATAGTCGCCATAAATGTAATCTATTTTATATCCAAATTGGTAACAGGCAACGTCATTGAATAAAAATGAATATGATATGTAGCGAAGATTCAAGATGGTTGGCTGGTCGGTAAAGCTTTTCTGCTTGGTGTTTTTATAAAGTGATTGAAAAAGCTTCCTCAGCAATCGAATATAATTGATGATGGAACAGTTAATATATTCACGAACACAGGTTCACTGACTACTAAAATTGTGACTCCGGTCAGTCAGCAATTGGTCATTTGTAATTATCTTTTATGTTTAGGTCACAGTATGTTTATGTTTCTATACTCATAGAAGCATCGCTATATGGTCACTTTGGGTTGAGGCTACCATGGTTCCCAATGATATACGCAGACGATGTGTGTAATTTAAATTATCCATCTTCGCGACAAAATACGTACTCTGCAACTACCGATAGATCGTATTGCACCTTCCGTTTTGGTCTGAACTTGGGGTGAGTTCCAAATCAGGTTTGCATATAAATCAAGTAATCTCGACACCTCAGTACCGGTACTGTGAAAATTGTCCAAGTACCGACGCTTTCGTTACCGGTACTGGTACCGTTGAGAATCCTGCATCTGACCTAAATAATGGAAGAACTATCAGGTGTTTTTAAACCGAGTGTAAACCCTCTGTGTAAATAGAGGATCTGCAACGAGTCCCCTGTTTATAGCAGAATTTACAAAACACGTCCAGTAAATTAGGTATGGACCGAGCCCTTGGCAATGATGCTTCACGTAACTATGTATAGTTTGCCCATGTAAAGAAATAGTCCCAGATAAATAAAGACTTGTTGGCGTATTTCATGGCGTATATTTATTGACATAACTCTTCATTCATTATAGCTTTTTGGAAAATCTTGGAAGCCACAGTATTTTGAGAAGTACGGAATGTAAACAGAAGACAAACCGGAAGTCAAATATCACAATTTATAGAATGGGTTTATTGAATGGAATAAGAGTAGGATCATGTAAAAAGTAAATTATTTTCCTTATTTTTTCCAGCAGAGGACGAGGTAATGAGTCAGGGATAACTTTAGACGTCCAAAGGTTCTTCTCAACAAAACTCAAGTTGAAAGTTCTGTCAAAGGTCATCCTCGGTATTGAAGAGAATGGAATCAGAATTCACTTGGTTGAGGAATCTCATACCACAATTCCTTCAGGAGATCTGTATAGTATGAAGAACCAAGGAGATCTGAATAGTATGAAGAGTCGTGGAGATCCAGATAGTATGAATAATCATGGAGATCCAGATAATGGAGATACGAATAGAAATCCAGATAGTCTGAAGAACCAAGAAGATCCGTATAGTGAGAAGAGTCATGGAGATCCAGATAGTATGAAGAATAATGGAGATCGGTATATTATGCATGGAGATCCAGATAGTATGAAGAATCAAGAAGATCCGTATATTATGCATGGAGATCCAGATTAGTATGAAGAATCATGGAGATCAGTATATTATGCATGGAGATCCAGATAGTATAAAGAATCAAGAAGATCTGTATATTATGAAGAGTCATGGAGATCCAGATAGTATGAAAAATCATGGAGATCCAGATAGTATAAAGAATCAAGAAGATCTGTATATTATGAAGAGTCATGGAGATCCAGATAGTATGAAAAATCATGGAGATCCAGATAGTATAAAGAATCATGGAGATCCAGATAGTATGAAGAATCATGGAGATCCAGATAGTATAAAGAATCATGGAGATCTGGATAGTATAAAGAAACATGATTCCCTTAACTTATCAGTTCCTGATAACGTTGAGGGAGATATATGGCAAGATATTTTGATGAATCGTGATACAGAATCTTCAAATACAGAGAATTTGATTATAGCGAAGGGAGACAATACCTCCAGTCATGATATTAATGGTGATATTGACAGTGTTATTTTTAGCTGTGGGCACCACTGTTCTCGAAGAACATTCCACATTCATATTTCCACTTTGTTCATAGATGAAGCATTGACAAACATTTCAAGGACAATACTGTGTGGGGACTTAGTTAAAAGTTACTACAGCAGAAAAGGACCAAAGGCCTGTCCAAAATGCCTCTTCAATTTAATCAGCGATACCAGCTGATATTATTATATAACTGGTTTTTCTCAGCAAAATAAGACAATATTCGTTTAAATTTCTGGATTCTCAGCAACCACAGTGTGGTTTTCCAAATCCGTAGCATGCGACTGAAATGACAGAACTATTTTCTTCTGCGAACCAACAAGCGGAGAATTTGTGATATTCAATTATGAAAACATGATGGCAAAATTAATCAGAAAATGCATTGTATCTTTCTCACAGATGTACACAGAATATAGAATAACCGCCAATTCCGCGATCTATAAAAATATAACCCCACTGTCATAATTATATAATTATTTAATCAAATAACTGTAAGGTGAAAGTGAAACAAAAAATTTGCTGACTTAATTTTCTAATTGAAACAAATTTACTCTATTATAGGTTTGCGATAACATAAATTAAATGTAAAGGATATCAAATTCTACGGTTGGCATCGGTACCACACTGAATATGGTTATGTGATTTGAGAGATGATGTTACCTGTGCGTTTCGATAAAAAGCGATCCTACACAACAGATCTGCTCATTCAATGAAATTGACATTGTAGTGTTTACAAGTTTGCTTTCTCATCTTTCGTGTTTGTTATTCTCCATAAACACATTTAGCCAAGTTCAATGCCCATAGACATATAATTCATGTAATGAACACATTATCACTACATTGAAACAATATTGGTTTGCAAATCTATTCTCATTGATCCTGCATGGATCTTGCCATCTCAACACAATGTGATATGGGAGACCAATATCACTTCACTGTATTGATAATATAAAGAAGCATATCATCGTGGCTGCCCAGTTTTCATGGTTTTTAGCTCAACTTTACTTTGTAAAGTTTGAGCTATTGCCATGGCTTGGTATCCGTTGTCCGCGTGTGTGTCAGTGCGTCAAAAATTTCCTACAGGTCGTACCTTTGGTCTCGATCATTATGAAATTTGTCATAGCTGTTGACATTGACATGTAGATGGCAACATGTCATTTTGGGGTCATTCAGCAAAAAAATATGGCCACCAGTGGCCATCTTGGATTTCAAAATTCAATCCATCAGCAAGGACTACAGGTCTTACTGTTCGTCTGATCATCATGAAATTTGTCATGGATGTTAATATTGATATGTAGATGGGAAACGAGTCATTTTTGGGGCCAGCAGCCATCTTGGATTTTACTCTTTGCATGACTAAATCCTTTGGCATGGGCCACAGGTCGTACCTTTGGTCAGATCATCATGAAATTTTGGTGTCATTCGGCAAAAAACCATGACTGTCAGTGGCCATCTTGGATTTTGAAAATCAATCCATTAGCACGGGCTACAGGCCGAACTGTTCATCAATAAATTTGTCATGGATATTAATATTGACATGTAGATGGGAACGAGTCATTTTGGGTTCATTCAGCATTAAAACATGGCTGCCGACAGCCATCTTGGATTTTACTCTTTGCATGACTGAATCCTTTGGCATGGGCTCCGGTTCGTACCTTCGGTTGGATCATCATGAAATTTGTCGGGGATGTTATTATTGACATGTAGATGGGAACAAGTCATTTAGGGTTCATTTGGCCATAAAACATGGCCGCTGGTAGCCATCTTGGATTTTACTCTTTGCATGACTAAATCCTTTGGCACATGCTACAAGTCGTACCTTTGGTCGGATCATTATGAAATTTGTCATGGCTGTTGACAATGACATGCAGATGGGAACGAATCATTTTGGGGTCATTTGGTAAAAAATATGGCCGCCAGCTGCCATCTTGGATTTCAAAATTCAAACTATTTGCACGGGCTACAGGCCGGAGTGTTCGTCTGATCATGAAATTTGTTGTGGAGTCATTCTGCTTTGGCCTCATCTTCTCTGTAAATCAAATTTCTATAGAAACTTCTTCACATAGATTCTATTTCTTTTTTAGTTATTCTATATCCCCAAATTGGCAGACGACACATTGTATAATCGAGGTTCCCAATGGGTGTACATCACAATATTCACCATTTGGGAACTTTAATCTGAGTCTATATCTCCCCATATCAGATGAGGCTATGCAGAATTATGTCCCCAGAGGGTGAATTTGGTGATGCTTGCTCACTGCGGAATAGCATCACTAAATTCACCCTCTGGGGACCTTATTTTGCGAATGACAGGCACCTTATACTCAGGCCTGAGAGTAACATTGTAAATAATAAGGATTTTCTGTGATATGTTTATTCGCTGTCGATCTTTCAAAAGAGGGCACAGTACACATTGTTTAACCTTTTGTTGGAAAGCAACAAACATGACAAACTGGTGATGGGCACAAGTATTGGCAGCTCAAATGTGTGTATTCTAGTTACAGAAAGAACTCATGCCTACATTACATTGTGTTTATTTAAGAAATTGTTGCTGATTTATTTGCATTCCATGGAATATGGATGCAAGTTAATCTGACATTTAGTGTGGGATGCGAAAGTTTTTTTCATCGCCTGTTTTAGAGTCAAATGAAGTTTGGCGGGGATATAGAAATGGGCTCCGTCCAACCATGAGTCCATCCATCCGTAAGTCGAGCCATTCGACCGTCCATAACAACTTTGAAGCTCTATATCTTGGTCATCATTGGTCAGATTTTAATGATCTTGGGTATGTTGATGAACCAACATGGGGGCAAGAGTATTTACAATCAGCAGGTTTTATCCATTGATTTTTTCCAGTTATGGCGCTTATTGATAATGGGACTTTAGTTTAAAATGGATTTTTAGTCTTTAGTCATCTCTCTAGATGGGAACTGTCATCTTTTTTTAAAGGGGGTACACTGTTTTGAACCTGTCCGTCCATCTGTCGAGCCGTCCATCCGTCCGTTCCGACCTCATAACTCGAACAGCTATGAACCGATTTCAATAATTTTTTGTATGCAATCTCCTTTTTTTTTCAAGTTACGCCTCATTTTCGACTTATTTTGACTTAGAAGATTCTGTCCGACTTAATAACTTTAACAAATATGAACCGATTTCAATAATTTTTGGGTATACATGCTTCTCACAATACCCTCTCTACATGATGTGGCTAGGGATTGGCTCAAACTGTTTTTCGTAATATTATACACTTCATTTTCGACTTATTTTGACTTATAAAATTCTGTCTGACTTAATAACTTTAACAAATATGAATCAATTTGAATAATTTTTTCTGTACAAGCTTCTTGTGACACCATATCGATATTATTAGTCCGAATTTTTCTTTAAAGTTAAAATCTTTTTTGTTGGGTTTACGGATAATGCGGGTTGAATTTGCCACGGTGGGGGTATGCTAGCACTCGAGTGCACACCCTCTTGTTCATCTTTGTTTATCTGGAAATGTTGGCTTTTTGGTCATACCTGAACAGTAGTATTTGGATCTCAATGAAATTTGGTAAGTCGTTGTGGTTGGGTTTTCGATGCTAGAGTTATTCATCTTTGTTTATCTGGAAATGTTGGCTTTTTGGTCTGTCCGATGTCTGTTCAGGTCATAACTTGAACAGTAGTACTCGGTTCTCCATTAAATTTGATGTGCATGTTCACTACTATGAGGACATTCAATAGAAGGTTCAATTGTTTTGTTCAGGTTTTCCATTCTAGAGTTATTCCATCTTTGTTTATTTGGAAATGTTTTTGGTTTGTCGGATGTCTGTTCAGGCCATAACGAACAGTATGTGCTCAGATTTCAATGAACTTTGGTATGGATGTTTCACCACTATGAGGACATTCAATGTCATGTTCAATAATTTTGTTTATGTGTTTCGTTGTATAGTTATTCATTTTTGTTTATTTGATTTTTGGGTCTGTCTGAGTATATCAGTCATAGGTTATAGGTATGCCCACACTAGGCGGTATGCCCACACAAGAGTCCATCTCTTGTTTTTTATGTTTACCCATACCATAGTATGGTAAACATAGTGTCGTTGTCCGGATTGACCACTCGTCGTTAGTCCGTCCGTCCGTCTGTCTGTCTGTCTGTAGACACTTTACGCATGGTGCGATAACTCGAACAATTTCTATCCGACCGGAACCAAATTTTGTATATGGATTTCTCAGCCCAAAATACAGATCGAGTTCGAATATGGGTTTGATCCGAGTTTTTTATACGGAGTTATGGCCCTTTTTCGACTTTGAATTCATGCATGCTGTCATAACTCAAAATTTTTTATCTGATCGGAACCAAATTTGGTATGCGAGTTTGTCAGCCCAAAATACAGATCAAGTTCGAAAATGGGTTTAATCCGATATTTTTTATTTGAGTTATGGCCCTTTGACATAGAATTCATGCATGCTTCTATAGATCAACCATTTTTCAACTGATAGGAACCAAATTTTGTTTGTGAGTTTATCAACTAAAAATACAGATCGAGTTCGATTATGGGTTAGATCTGATATGTTATACCAGAGTTATGGCCCTTTTTCAACTAAGAATTGAACAGATTTGAGTTTTTGATAACCCAGGTAGATTACAATTAACTACCAGTAATACCAGCTTAACTGCAATAGATGTGTTCTGAGAGACTGCAGAAGCAATGTCTTATTGAAATATATTAGTTATTTTTAGCCACTGTATATACCACATAGCATGATTCAATGGACTGTCCCATTCAGTTCTAAAGTTTTAATTGGAATAGTCAATTATTCATTTGTAGGGATGTTCTCATTTTAAATTTCAATTAATCATTCTTCTGTGATATCTCCAGGTTTCTCCTCATTCACTTGCATGGATTTCTGTACTGGTAGTTAAATATTAACACAGTCCATTGTTACTTTGTAGGGATGTTTTACAGACAGTGTTGTTTACAGACACTGTTGTCTTATCTTGGACAAAAATTAATCCTCACATTCCTTTGTTCCATGATATGATGCCATTGAAAATGATTAACCCTCTCCACACATCATATGGTTTTGATGCTTTTCATTTTATCATTCTCCTATATTATGTCCAGGTTGATGGTGATCCACTTTTGATTTGCATGGATTTGGGATTAAAATTAAACCATTCCATAGACACATATTATGCGATAGACAGATATAATATTATCCCTTTCACTTTGATCCAGTAAGGGTTTCAATAAATCACCAATTGAATATTCATCATTAGAGGAAATGTCTTATTTTGAAATTCCCTCAATTGCATTTGGGCTCCAGGGTAATATTAATGGTGCTGGTATTCTTGAGACTGACTTATTGTATGGGTTTCTAAATCCAATGACATGCTTTTTATAGACTATTTTGTGTTTATCAGTTCATTAGTTTGGGTAAGATTAACCCCATTCTAATCGATTTGATAACTCAAATATTTCCATTGATTATGTTTATAATTCTTGGCATAGTTGACGAGAACACACCCCTGACTTGCATAGTGAGGGTCATTTGGTTTATTTGCTTAAAAATATTAATATCCTCTACCAATCCTGTTGACACAATGTGATAACTAAATATTTTTCACACGATCACTATATTAAGTGTGAATTGTTGAAACTTTTGCACTCATGGAAAGGTTGGTGTAAGGATTTATAAAATTTATAAAAAATAGCTAATCGCTTATCGCCAAGGTATGGGTTAAACATCTGCCGATCGTGATCGGCCTCTCGTTCCAAAATCTGTGGAAAAAACAAGGCTGCCAGCAGCCATATTCAATTTTACATTTAAATCCTGCCGCCCACATTTGTTGGATGAATGTTTTGAAAATTTACAGGCATGTTTAGGATCAACTCGAGATGGGATCTTTTGAATTTGAACGATTATCAAAGAAAAACATGGCCGCCTGCCACCATCTTGGATTTTACTCTTTGCTTGTTTATCTTGAAATGTTTGTTTTTTATCAGTCCATGCATATATCTCAACCAAATGGTTATAGGATCTTTCACTATCATGACTGCTTTCAAATGAGGAACAAATGATGATATTCACAATATCCATTTTACAGTTATCCTTCTTTGTTTATTTGGAAATAATTTCCCTTTGTCTATTCATGCCGATAACTCAGCCATGGGTTATCATATCTGAATGAAGTATGGTATCGAGGTTTGCTTTCATGAATGCTTTAAAAAGTGTGCCTAATGATGTTGTTTGCATTTTCATTTTGTCTGAGTTATCGACCTTAGTTTGGCTATGTTTCACAATTTTGTTCTGTCTGGCTTGATAACTCAAACAAATATGAACCAATTCCCATAATTTTTGGTATTCAAGCAGGTTTTATTCAGTCATCACAGGCCAGATTAAGACATCTTCCGATTCTAATAATCTACATCAGAAAATGAATAAGCCTCAGCGGAAAGCCCCATTGGAGGGGATACTCTGTGTTGTTATGATCTCAATGAAATATGGATGAATGTTCACAAAAGATTTCAATGAAGTGCTGGTGAACATGTTTTAATTTGCCACGGTGGAGGTATATGTCAGCTACCAAAGTGCAACCTCTTATTTCTGTTAGTGCATTTGACGGTCTTGAGTAGAAACTCGGTATAAAAGAAAATGATTTTGATTATTGCATGGACTCCGCAGCGAAAGTTTGCTTCATTCAGACTGCTTTATTAGCTTCAAAAGTCATATATCAATGAATTATTAGCTCAACTTACTTTGTAAGTTTGAGCTATTGCCATGGTTTGGCATCTGTCGTCCGTGTGTGCGTGTGTCCGTCAACAATTTCCTTTGGCGCGGGCTACAGGTCGTACCTTTGTTCTGATCTTTATGAAATTTGTCATGAATGTTGACATTGACATGTAGATGGGAACGAGTCATTTTGGTGTCATTCGGCCAAAAAACATGGCCGCTGGCAGCCATCTTGGATTTCAATCCATTAGCGCGGGCTACAGGTCTTACTGTTCGTCTGATCATCATGAAATTTGTCATGGATGTTAACAATGACATGTAGATGGGAACGAGTCATTTTGGTGTCGTTCGGCCGAAAACATGGCCGCCAGCAGCCATCTTGGATTTTACTCTTTACATGACTAAATCCTTTGGCGCGGGCTGCAGGTCGTACCTTTTGTCTGATGTTTATGAAATTTGTCATGAACGTTGCCATTGACATGTAGATGGGAACGAATCATTTTGGGGTCATTCGGCAAAAAAACATGGCTGCTGGCGGCCATCTTGGATTTCAAAATTCAATACATTGGCATGGGCTACAGGTCGTCTTATCTTCATGAAATTTGTCATGGATGTTAATATTGACATGTAGATGGGAACGATTGATTTTGGGGTCGTTCAGCCAAAAAACATGGCCGCCAGCAGCCATCTTGGTTTTTAGTCGAGTTTTTCAAAAAGTCGACTTATGGTTTGGCGAGGGACGGTTGGCATGCGGGCGGGCGGCGGCGGGCGGACCTAAAGAATGCCTTATAACTTTGACATTTGTGAACGGATTCAAAAAAAATTTGGTATGGCAGTTGCTCCCAATGACTATTTACTGCCTGTAGAAAATGGGTCACGTCCGAACTTTTTTACAAGAGTTATCCATCTTAGATGGTTTTTAGTTAAGTTTTTCACCGATAGCGCGATAACTCACGCAAATATTAACCAATTTCAACAATATTTGGTATATGAGACTCTTGCAACAATATCTCGGACGAGTTCGAAAACCAGGTTTGTCCGAATTATTTTCGCGGAGTTATGGGCCTTAGTTTGTCTATTTTTAGCAATTTTATCACCGATAGCGCGATAACTCGATGAAATATTAACCGATTTCAACAATATTTGGTATATGAGTCTCCTGCAACAATATCTCGGACGAGTTCGAAAACCAGGTTTGTCTAAATGTTTTTCGCGGAGTTATGGGTCTTAGTTTGTCTATTTTTAGCAATGTTATCACCGTTAGTGCGATAACTCAATGAAATATTAACCGATTTAAACAATATTTGGCATATGAGTCTCTTGCAACAATATCTCAGACGAGTTCAAAAACCTGGTTTAACAGATTAACAGATTCAATTGATATTTGGTATATAGGTCTATTGCAATAATATACCACCGTCCGACTTTTTTCCCCGAAGTTGTGCACCTTATTGGCAGAAGTTTGGTTGGACTGCCAAAAAACTCGACAAAAGCATCTTAGATGCGTACCCCTTGTTACTCTTTGCATGACTAAATCCTTTGGCGCGGGCTACAGGTTGTAGCTTTGGTCGGAACTTCATGAAATTTGTCAGGGATGTTAACAATGACATGTAGATGGGAACGAGTCATTTTGGTGTCGTTCGGCCGAAAAACATGGCCGTCAGCAGCCATCTTGGATTTTACTCTTTACATGACTAAATCCTTTGGCGCGGGCTACAGGTCGTACCTTTTGTCTGATGTTTATGAAATTTGTCATGAACGTTGCCATTGAAATGTAGATGAGAACGAGTCATTTTGGGGTCATTCGGCAACAAAAACATGGCTGCTGGCAGCCATCTTGGATTTCAAAATTCAATCCATTGGCGCTGGCTACAGGTCGTACTATTCGTCTGATCATCATGAAATTTGTCATGGATGTTAATATTGACATGTTGATGGGAACGAGTGATTTTGGGGTCGTTCGGCCAAAAAACATGGCAGCCATCTTGGATTTTACTCTTTGCATGACTAAATCCTTTGGTGCGGGCTACAGGTTGTAGCTTTGGTCGGAACTTCATGAAATTTGTCATGGATGTTAACAATGACATGTAGATGGGAACGAGTCCTTTAGGGTCAGTTGGCCAAAAAACATGGCCACCAGCAGCCATCTTGGATTTTACTCTTTGCATGACTAAATCCTTTGGCACAGGTCAGACATTGCAATTAGCACATTTCCTTTCCTATATACCACAGGGGCCTGTAACGCGCTCCGCTGTCCGCCCCCCTTTTGCACTGCCCATATATGCAGCCTCTGTATACGCGCCTTCTTCGCGTTAATGGAACATTATATAGACAAGGGTGACTGTAGAAATTCAACGTTTCACCATTGCTCGGGAGTCGCACAAATTTAGCCCATTCACCCCAGTAATGATAACGATATATACACGGATGGATCGGCAAAGAATTCATCTTTCAATAAATACCCAAACTCCCATCAGAAACATTCATACACGTTGCATTTGATAAAATTTTAACCACCGAATATTGTCTCCAGAGAGCGTATTTTTTCGATTTGATCCGGCTCAGACAGCAATGTCCGACATGTGTCTCGAAATTCACCACCCATGCAGTTTACTATCATTAAAAATCGGTCAAACGATCAACTAAATATCTGGAACTTAGTGATTTATTGTCCGCTAATTATTTATTTACTCATACAAATAAACACATTGTCAGTAAACAATTCTAATAGAGGAGAAATCTGTCGATAATCCCAACTTTAAAAAAGAAATTTGTCAAGTGACACAGTTCCTAATTTTAATATTCATTGTGACCTGACCTTTCCATGACTGACATAGTAGAAACAGCCAATCACCGCTCAATGTTAGAATCGAGGTCCTCATTTTATGACCTGACCTCGATTCTAACACTGAGCGGTGATTGGCTGTTTCTACATCATTTGATCATTTGACCGATTTTTAATGATAGTAAACTGCATGGGTGGTGAATTTCGAGACACATGTCGGACATTGCTGTCTGAGCCGGATCAAATCGAAAAAATACGCTCTCCGGAGACAATATTCGGTGGTTAAAATTTTATCAAATGCAACGTGTATGAATGTTTCTGATGGGAGTTTGTGGTATTTATTGAAAGATGAATTCTTTGCCGATCCATCCGTGTATATATCGTTATCATTACTGGTGTGAATGGGCTAAATTTGTGCGACTCCAGAGCGATGGTGAAACGTTGAATTTCTACAGTCACCCTTGTCTATATAATGTTCCATTAACGCGAAGAAGGCGCGTATATAGAGGCGGCGTATATGGGCAGTGCAAAAGGGGGGGTGGACAGCGGCGCGCGTTACAGGCCCCTGTGCTATATATACTGTCAACCATTATATTATTCCCCTACCAAAGTTGAGCTACAGTGTCATTGACACTTTCATTTGTTGTACTTTGATGGTCAGCATCTTTTTTCTCAAATGTTTTTAACCAAATAATAAATTCAAATCACATCAACTGGACAAAATTTAATTCGGTGAGATAAAACAAATTACAGGCGAAAAATACGCAGGGCAAAGTAACTAGTCAGAGAAACTGAGAAAATCTTGATATTTGACACTGATTTTAAGGTCAGATGAACTAAATAACAATGCTAAACTTGAATATTAAACCCGGGTAATTTAATTAGTACGCCCGCAAAACCAACCATGTGGTAATCACTGTTATGCAGATATTATATATTTCACATTTGAGGGAGCCTGATAATACTCTAGATTTTGGTATCGGATATTCATATTTACATACATAATATATATATATATATTTTATCAAATAATACTGTTCATGATGTTTGTTATATTATTAAATAATTGATTATGAATATAAAACAATAGGGTTTTCATCCCCTCAAATTCTGCTGGGAATTATATTCTACAATATCCCAAATTAAATAGAGGAACCTCTAAAATATAAGATGTATGGAAATACATTAATGCCCTAAATAATCGTCTCCTTAACCACAGCAGAATTATGGGTAATTTTTCAGGATTTAATCGGAAATATGGCTTGTTGCCATTCTTCGGAAAGCTGACAAATCCTGAAAAATTACCCATAATTCTGCTTTGGTTAAGGAGTCGATTATTTAGGACATTATATATGCAATCAACGTCGTTTTCGATGCATCTGTCGGCGTATAGAAGTGTCGGATGCCGAATTACATACTGTATAATTTCGCTTTGCGAAATTATACAAAGTATGTAGTTCGGCATCCGACACTTCTATACGCCGACAGATGCATCGAAAACGATGTTGATTGCTTATAATTACGACAATCCGCATATTAGTTGGTGATTAAACAAGTTCTTTTTAAAGAAACTATATTAAAAACACTAAAATAGTAAAAAAAATACCCAAGTGATATTTGTGTCTGGACTCAGCTGCTCTTTTAACCGAAATGGGAAATTGGGTCGAGAATAAATTGGGCGACCGACCGGAAGTTAGAGATGAACACACACAATTCGATCGCTGTTTCCGACATTCCAACTACACAAAAGCAAGAGACCACACCCGTAAAGTATTAAACTGTACTTGCTGGTGTAAATTTCACTTATTTAAAATGATTCTAGAACATGTATTGTCATAAAGGCAGTCCGATTCGATAGCGATTCCGAAGCGGTGTTCCCAAACTTTGCCACCGAATTTGTGGTCTCCGGCGACTCGAAAAATAAACAGTCGCTACAAAGGTGCATTCTATGCTCTCATGACCACTGCCATGTCATATTATTATTGGCACGAAGCTGGATAAATGCTAATACTAATGGTGGAATAGTTATGTAATACATTCTTTTATCCCCAAATAAATTAATGTACTGTTTTGCTGTTTAATCGGCGAAAAAATTTCGCTGATATTTGGCGTCTTGTGTTACCACTAGAAACGGAAGTGATTTCTTGCGATTTGATTGGTGGACAAAATAAAATTCCGGGTAAATTCGCCCCATGGATATTCGACTTGGTTTGCGAACTTTTTAAGGTATCACTACCCCCAGTGATGCGGGAAACGACACTTCCCTCCACTGATAGATATTGTCGCTACCAAGCGTATCTAAGGGCCTTGACCAATCAAATGCACGCATTTTAGTCAAAGCGAAAGTAGTTGTAATTATAGTATAATGAAAGTGAACTAGTCCAAATAATTCAACAGAAATAGTCTCCCGAAAAATAAATTTGGGGGTTAAAAAATAGACTATGGATAGAACAATTAATAGTATTCTTCCTTTTGATATATGATTTAACCGTATGTGGCTATTTGTTACATGCAAAACATGTATTACTGTGTTGTGGCTGGTATATATATGGGTGTATGCTATGTGGATATAGATAGATACATGTAGATAGATAGATAGATAGCTTTATTTGGTGCAAAGTGAAAAAATACAAATTTACAAAGTCCTACAGATAAATAGGACCATGTAGTGTTGCAATGTGACTGTATTTAGCAGTTGATAAGAAAAAATAAAAAAACTCAAAATGGTTTGAAATTCAATGTATGAATTGATAGAACAAATTTATTTTGATGAAATTTATAGATGTTTTAGAAAAATGGTCTTGATCGAGTTGTAATGACTCGCCCATCTCACTAAGGATAACATTGAAAAGTCTGTCCAATAAATGGGATCACTTATTTCCACAATGGTCCTCAGGTTAACAGATGTTACATGTATCAAGTTTGTATAGAATTTCTAAATTTACAAACGAAAAAAGGATTGATTAATTAATACTAAACTTCTGAAGATATATATACTTAGTTTACTAAGACATTAGATTGCATGCGTTAGAATTTCTTATAAAAGATCTGCAGATGTGAATATCGTATTGCCAGAATTAACGGTACTTGACTTAAAATGAAGACTCATTTGTGAACTTATTTAAAGGATTACACAGGTGTAATTTCCTTCAGTCATTATTGATGACTGCTAATCCACTGAGCACGTTGCCGAAAAGATTTTATGCGATTGAATATGTAATTATGGATTATGCAGTCTGAATCATTAATCTTCCTTCATGTGAGTCACACGAGGGACTACTATTGACACACTGTCAAACTTGAAAGGCTGTCTGCAGTAGGCTTTTATCTACTGATTGTTTATACAGAAACGGCTGGACCATTGGAGCTCAAAATTTTCACATATATTGTTGCAATCTGGTCAGTGAAAAGTTGAAACACGTGGATAAATTGACCCAAAGAGTGTCATGAGATAAATGCCGTTGACCTCAGATGACTTAAATTGGCATATATGAACAATAAAGTGCGTCCCCTATGTAGGAAAATTGTTACAGATGGGTCTCCTGACCAGGAGAATACCATGGGATAGGCGCATCTTCTCATGTTCCATCCATGAATAATGGCTGATCTAAAAATAAAATATTATTTACTCACATTTGAGCTCAGATGACTTAAAGATACAGGTGGCGTTGGCGGTGGGTAATGCTGTTAAAATATTCAGCTCCATCAAAAACCGCCATAAACAGAAAGAATAGTAAAATATAGACAGACTTTGTTCTTATACCAATCAGAAATATGGCATAAACAGTATGTTATTGTCAATTTTTTTTCCTTTGTTATGTAAACAAAAGCAAAAAACGTTACGTTACCTGGCTTTTGTTTAGATGCGGATATGGTAAACATATAGCGCGTTATTTGTTACTGTTTTCCTGATATGGAAATAATAAAGAGTGTTAATATAATTTGTGCGCGATTAACCAATAGAATTGCACTTGTTATGTAAACAGAAGCACAACTTCTGTAACACAAGCAGGCTCTTGTTTACATACACCATCGTATGTCTTGACGACAATATACTATTTATGCGCTGATTATGTTTGGCATATGAACAGACCTATGTATATTTTAACATTCCTTCTGTTGATGGCAATTTGAACAAATATGAATATTTCTGCAACGAATGCTGCCCGTGCCTTTACAGTGGGAATGATAGATTATATGATAATATAAAAAGCATATATTATTATTACAGAAGATATGTGGGGAAAATTGGTGGCCAATTTTAAATAACAGTCTAACACCTCTATCCTGATTCCATTTATGACCTGTATAAATACGACGCGACATATATGTAACCTCTGACTAATACTCTTCCTAGCATACAATGGTTTTACCACCAATTTCCCACATATATTCTAGACTGATGATGAACGCTCTTTAAGTCATTGGAAGTCAAAGGTAAGTAAGTAGTAGTTTATTCTCAGCCAGTATGCGCCCATCCCATGACATTCCCCTGGTCAGGTGATCGACCCATCTGTAACAATTGTTATACATAAGGGACGCTCTTTATTGCTCATATTTGCGACTTTAAATCATCTTATGTCAATGGCATCTATCGAATTATAATATACAAGTCAATTTATCCACGTGTTTCAATTTTCACCGACCACATTGCATTCATTTTGGGAATATAATTAATTCATTATTTAATTGAATTCATTGTTAGTGCCATTTAAGACGTCTGATGTCAACATGACCTATATAATAAGATCCCCGGTCTCAAATTGCCCATATGTATAAATTTTCAGTTCCGATGGTCCAGTCGTTTCTGTATAACCAATCAGTAGATAAAAGCGACAGGCTTCCAAGTTAGCCCATATAAAAAAAAACCAGGGTACAACCTGGGTGCAAAGTACCGTGGTACTGGTACCCCGGGATATTGGACAAACACCCCGGTACTAGTGGGACCTGGGTATACCGCGGTACTAGTACCTGGGTTTACCGAGGTGCTACTACCTGGGTATACCGCGGTACTAATACCGCGGTATACCCAGGTACTAGTACCGCGGTATACCCAGGTGCTAGTACCGGGGTGTTTGTCCAATATCCCGGGGTACCAGTACCGCGGTATACCCAGGTGATAGCACCGCGGTATACCCAGGTACTAGTACCACGGTATACCCAGGTGGTAGCACCGCGGTATACCCAGGTACTAGTACCACGGTGTTTTGTCCAATATCCCGGGGTACCAGTACCGCGGTATACCCAGATACTAGTACCGTCGTATATCCAGGTACTAGCACCGCGGTATATCCAGGTACTACTGGTACCGGGGTGTTTGTCCAATATACCGGGGTACCAGTACTATAATGTACCCTGGTATACCACGGTGTGTATATACAATGCATATGCACTTTATCCATATATATGTCTGCCCTACATTAGCACCACCTGTGAACCGGTCCTCTGCAATGGGTAAGAATACTGGTTGCAGTGGGTAAAGAAATATAGGTATAGATTGCTGCATATATATATTGAAGAAACATATGGAAATAAAATATTTCAGTTGTATTTGTTCCATGACACTTATATATTCTGAACGGCGAACAACATTATTCGAGTTAATTGCTATAATACAGATTCTATCGAATGGTACTGTTTGCAGTGGTGGTCGGATTGGTTGCAACACCTGCAAACCCATCCCATAAACCACTGCAAAACAGTACCATTCGATAAAATCTGTATTATAGCAGTTAACTCGATTTTTTTTGTTCGGTGTTCAGAATACAAGTGCCAGGACACAAAGACAACTGAAATATTTTATTTCTATATTTTTCTTCAATATATATGCGGCATTCTATACATTTATCTACTAATCTCTATCAATCTGTACAAAATGTATGAACACAGTCCAAGCATCAAAGGTGTATTCTGACAGTCACTCAAAATGAAAAATGATCAACAATCATAATTATTTTTAAAACTAATATAAGTATGGTTGAATCAAGGCTAGTCTTTGAATGTATATGGTATTTTGTGGAACATATAGTATTATAATCTTTTAAACTAGTTATTTAATTCATGTTGAATTAAAGTAAACAAAGTATGAATTAAACCTATCCATTGCTTTTGCTCGTGCAGGCATTGCAGGGTGGTGATGTATCATTGAACCCCTGAAAGACAAACTGACACGGAATTTGGGTAGTAAGGCTTTTTTCAAAATATTAATAGTGATTATAACAAATATAAAATATTTAAAGATACACAATCTGATTAAACACCTCTAACTTACTATTTCTTCAGGGTTAAACGATATTTGAATCGAGTCAAGGAACCCAACCATCAAAGCTGATAGTTATTTTTCACCACCCCGAATATTTGGCGGCCTAGCAAAAATTCTGTTAACTTTTTTCAGTAGATATACGCGGATGCCATTTCAGGCATGTCTTTAATAGTTCTGGAAGAAGTCAGTAGAATTCTTTCTAGGCCGCCAAATATTTGAGGTGGTGATAAATAACACATTTTGAAAATTTGCTCATCAACTCAAATCAAATAATTTTTGTCCACATTGCCAGAGAAATTGTAATTAAGGGGTGTTTAGACGGATTGTGGAACTTTAAATTATTGTGGCAATTCCTCGCGCTCTCCCTCTCTCTCTCTCTGCCTTTGCCAGTCTGTCTTTCTCTGCCTGCTGTTGTCTTTTCGTCAGCTTATTATTGTTCTTCAGCTTTTCTCTGATATATCTTCTTATGTCGGCCATATGTTCTCCAATGGGAATTGCAACTTTATTACATCTACAAGAGAATAACATTTCAATTTAAACATTTAATTGAGTTGGATTCTAGATAATTCTTACTGTCCGTTTAAATCTGGCAATAAACAAGGGTAAATTCACATTTATTGATCAATTTATTCCCATAAGCTTTTTACTCAAAACATTTATTTTAGTGATGAAAAGAGTTTGAATATATTGCACATTAAAGATACGGGGGGGGGGGGGGCTTGTGGTGGGTATGCTGTTAAAATATTCATCCCCGTCAAAACCGCCACAAGCAGAAGGAATAGTAAGATATAGACAGACCTTGTTCTTATGTTAATCAGAAATATGGCATAAACAGTAAGTTATTGTCAACTTTTCCCCTTTGTTATGTAAACAAAAGCATAAAAAGATACTTTCCCTGGCTTGTATTCAGATCTGGGTATGGTAAACATAAAGAGCGTTATTTGTTTCTGTTATCATGATATGGAAATAATAAAGAGCGTTTATATCATTTGTGTGCGATTAACCAATAGATTTGCGCTGCGTTATGTACATAGAAGCAAAACTTCTGTTACACAACTTCTGTAATACGCACAGTCTCTTGTTTAAGTACACCAGCGTACGTCTTGGCGACAATATACTATTTACGCGCTGATTATGTATGGCATATAACCCTAAGTTGTGATTGAACCAATGCTTGCTTGGTTGATTCATTATGGTTCAACATTATTAAGCACAAGTCTAATAGAATGGCATTCACACAAATTGCTGTGATTTCTTATTAAGGTGCTTACTGTTGTGAATGTGACATTTCTGTTTGAAATTTTGCTTTTAATTGCTTTAAATTCAGGATTCATCGTGATTTAAATGCTCATGCAGTAAGTGTTAGCGGTGGGCATTACTGTTAAACTTTTCACATCCGTAATTAAAGGTACTCAACCCGATAAAACTCCTCTCAATTACTATTTCAATGGCTTCGTGGGTCAAAAATATTTGATTCGAGTCGAGGAAGTCACCCATCAAAGCTCAGATTTGTTAGATATCGATTTTAGAAATCTATTATTTTTCATTATCGGGAATTCTTTCTGGCCCAGAAGAATGTCAAAAATTCTTTATTTTTACCCACTTGATTATAGAGTTATCCATCCTTGTCTGTTTGAATAGAATTTTGGCGTAATATCTCGAGCAGGTTACCAAATTGACGGCAGTTATTGGTACTCATCTCGAGAACATAAGAATTTTCAAAAATCAATATCTAATAACTCTGAGCTTTGTTTGATGGGTTCCTCGACTCGAATCAAATATTTTTTACCCCCAAAGCCAAAGAAATAGTATTATAGGACCCTCTGATCGGATTGTTGTTGTTGGAATCTGTTGAGATGGGGACCCTCTTTACGGGTTGAGTACCTTTAAACACCAACATAAACAGAAAGAATGTTATATTAAATACAAATTTTTTTCTTATAACAATCATAAATATCGCATAAATAGTATGTTATTGTCAAGTTAGTACGCTTTGTTATGGAAACAAAAGCCAAAAACGTTACAGTAATTGGCTTTTATTTACATAAGAAAGTGTTAAATTTGAGTGATAGGTGGGAATTAAAAGGTGTAACACTAGTATGAGTGGGAACCGAAAATTATGCCATCCGTGACTGCGACAAATCTTTATTTTTCGTGTAAAATTTGATATAAATAATTTTTTAACAAAATATTAGAAGCAAACTCACATTAAAAGATTCACTGGAAGATGGGTCGGACACTGTTGGCGATTCAACAGATGCTGCACTGCTGTGTGTTCTTGAGTGCTGACACTGCCGGTTGATGAATGTTGTACATGTACATTAGTAGATGTGTTAGAATTCTATATAACCAGTTTCATAAATTCACCCGTGGTCGATGACGTCAATGTTGAATTCTTCAAGATATCTCACACAGAATTTTAATGTCCTGTACACAATATAACATTTCTTACAACAACTTGTGTTTTTCATCGGAATTCAGAAAAAAATGGTGATCAGAAACTCTCACATAGCCACAAAAACATCAAATGAATGGTGTTCCAGCATGACACTAACACAGATTTGAGATTCCAGACATGTTGGTCTAATTAAATTTAATCAATGCAACTCTCTCTCTCTTCCTCTCTACCCAATGCTAAATGGCAGACAGAGTAGCCTTATCAGCAGTGATACAATAAAATTGCAAAGTATGTGGATTGTTGAAATTGATACCACCTGTAGCATCGCATTGGCAATAGAATACTGACCCCAGTATAAGCAGGCCGTATAAAGAGGCAGCTGTGTTGTAGAATTTTCCACTGTACCTTCCCATACACAGGTGGTCAGTATTATATGCCCTGAATTTAAACATCAAACATGTGTAACTCAATGCTTTGTGTCAAGATTGTACCTGGGTACAACCAGGGTTGTATCTGAGGATAGGCAAGGCTACCGGGGTACACCATGGTATACCCGGGTATACCGGGGTATGTACCCCAGGCTTTTTTTAATATGGGAAATTATGTCACATACTACTTGGATCAAAGAACATGGCATTGTGGTGCGATATATGTATAGGGGAGAGGGTAGTCTGAAAAACCTGACCGTTCTAAACAGAGCTATCGCTCAGAATTGTCTCTCCAGCAGCTTGAACACCATTTCCATAAAAGTGATGTATCACACCGGGGTATACCAAGGTGCAAAAAAAATCTGCAACCCCTGAAGTATTGTGAGGTTTTCACCTTCGCACTATGTCATGTAGTTAGAAGGTCCCTCAAAAATCTTCACATAGGCTGATTAGCCAATAATTTGTAACTTTATGCTTTGTGTCAAGATTGTACCGGGGTACAACCATGGTTGTAGGGGTACAACCATGGTTGTACCCGTGGACAGACAGGGTTGTACCATGGTACAACTGGGAATATACCAGGGTACAACCCTGGTAAACCACGGTATACCCAGGTATACCGGGGTATGTACCCCGGGTTTTTTTTATATGGGAGACAATGTATGTCGCTTGTAGTCCCTTATGTGACGTCACATGACGGAAGATTAACCAGTCAGACTGCATAATCCATAATGTAATATTCAATCGCATGAATCTCCATAACTTCAGTTACGGGCTGCCGATCACACAATCTTTTTGGCAACGTACTCGGTGGATTAGCGTTGATACTGACTGAGAAAAAATACACCGGTGTAATCATTTAAGAATGAAGAGTCATAACATTGGCACTAAGCTATATGATGAATGAAAGTGTGATAGATCATGTGCATACATTAACCCTTTACCCAACAAAACGGCCAAAACCGGCCAAATAAAGCTTCAACAGCCTAAAATATCTTCGGTCTGTCTCAATAGAACCATACAAATATGGATATCATTGGAACCGGCTCCTTGACCACATTGTGATAGTTACAGTTATGCCCTGTGCCAATGCATTCTCTTATATATGCGAGTCGACCATAGGTCGCCTCGCATATATAAGAGAATGCATTGGCCTAAAAAAAACCTTTTTTTAACACTTTTTACCATTTTTTCTTACATTCTTTAACAATTTTATAATTTTTAATGTGTTAAGCCAATGCATTCTCTTATATATGCGAGGCGACCTATGGTCGACTCGCATATATAAGAGAATGCATTGGCACAGGGTCGTTCTGTTGGGTAAAGGGTTAAAGAATATTAAAGAAAATGAGTTAAGAATGCAACCACACGAGAGCTACACGTGTGTAATCCCATATGGCTAAGGGTGTCTGTGTTCGGTGTTTTAGTAGCCCTCTACAGAAATGTTATAAGCAGAGTACTCACCTATCAAATGGTGTCATATACTCCCAAAACATAAACCATAGGCCCCTCTCATAAGACTATTCAAATTGTTAAACCTATATGAATGTGAAATAAAAGTTTTTGAAAGAAAACCATATGTATATATGCATACAGAATAACTGCAAGAGGTAGCAAAATGGTGCCATGCTACCACATCAATGTGCATTGAGAAATAAATACACTGAAATAAAACAAATGTCCACAAGGAGTTACATATGAATCCAACAGCACGTGGGCGACACCCATGCAATCCCCTATCGCCCAGGGGGGGTGTGTCTGGTTTCTATGTTGTTTAGTAGCCCTCTACAACGATGTTATAAGCAGAGAGCCCACCCATCAAATGGTGTCGAGCTGCACTTTCGCCAACACATAATCCAAAGTCCTCTCCTGGATGAATGCACTAACAATATTTATAACAGATAAAACATACTTCAGCTAGCTATTTCATGGATGTAGATGAAATCCAAAAATGTGTAGATTAGGACTTCGTGTTGTGGTTTGACGATCAAGGAAGAAACTACTGGTTAGTAGGCGACTCTAAATCATCTATTCAGCGTTCAAGACGTGCATCTGGTAGCAATCTTCGGAGTGTATCGTTAGAGGTCTCGTGTCGTGGTATCATGTGAGTTCTAAAGCTAAGACGACGATAGGGACTCAATTTTGGCTGGAAAATGTTCAGCCTTATATAGAGGGTATCACCCCCCCCCCCTTTCGGTACGCGGGATTCAGGGTGTTTTGAAGCCGTACGCGGGATTCATACCCCCCGAATTAACTGGTATTCGGGTTCAAGCAAAACATCTTGGACGCAGGTTTTGATGGCGCAAAGTAATATTTTGTGCTAGTTATCTGTGTGAATGGGTGGGTATAATAGCTTCTTGGGCATATTCGACCACCGTGCCATCATAAACATGCTAAAAATGCTTGACGCCAGTCTAGATGCTAGGATTTTGCGATTTTCTTGTTCAGATTACAAAATTTTCGCACACCGGGCCGAACCATGGTCGGCCCGGTGTGTCATTGTCTCTCCCCTGTGGCCAATACAAAAATGCTAATAAGTTTAACAATATTTTACTACATTTGGTCAAACTTGTGGTCATCAGTTGGAGAATTTTCCAACCTGAAGGGGAGTATGAGGTTTGAAATTTCCAACACTATAGGAAAGCTTTAGTTGAGGCCAGTCTGGATGCTAGGATTTGCGATTTTCTTGTTCAAATTTCAAACTTTTCTCACACCGGCCGAACAACGATGGTCAGCTCGGTGTGTCGTGGTCTCTTGTCCGTAGCCGTGTGCATGTGTATGGAGTTAGACCACTAGATGTTAGGATTTATGCAATGTTTCAGGTTAAAATATCTGAATTTTCTCATACCGGGAATATAGAATCATGGTTTATGAAGATATAGGATATTAGGCCTAAACACTGAGGTGCAAGGAGGGGGGGGGGTGCAAATGGAATTATGCAAAACTTGTGTTCGGTCTGATTCTGACTCAAGGAGGGGGGTGCAGTTGGAATTTCCCAAGGTGGACACCCCCCAACGGAAACCCTCTAGCCACGTCCCTGGTCATAAAGTATCATTAATGGTATCACAACGGCCTCATAACGCGACCGGCATCATAATGTGTCTATGTAACTTCTATGTATTATTTCTTAACATGTATTCAGGATTCACCCCCCAAAATTAACTCGTATTCATGATTCCCCCCCCCCCCCAAATTAACTCGTATTCAGGATTCAGGGGGGAGGGGGGGGGGGGGGGTGATACCATTTATATATTAAACTGCTGGTATAGTTATGAAAAGTAAGAGGTTTGTTATAGTGGCTAGTTGTCAAAAAGTCCTCACTAAGCATCAATTTATTAATAACGCGACAAGCGTATAGTTCCAGTGCGTTGAGGTCTGATTATTACAACTTCACCGTGGAACACTCTTAGTTTAATATATTTCGCACTGGAATCGATGTCGTATGATATCACACCACTCGGGGAGAGCCCCAATATTATTATACAATATAATACAAATAAACCATAGTAAGAAATGGTAACGCCCCCAAGATCATATTATTTAGCCATAAATATAAATCAGAATTCCGTTAAAACAACAAATCCTTCAAATTATTACAAAAACCTAAGGCTTATTACTGCAGGTTTTTCATTCACCAAACCAGAAAGCTTCTAAATGCGGATCAAAAATTGTGTTCCCGCCATAAAATCTTCAAGTGTGCATGGCCCAGCCATTGTTCATACCTAAACATCGAACGCAATTAACGCGGTCATAATAGTTACATACTGCAACTATAAGACATCCAGAGAATACACACCCCACGAAAACCCGAAATGTGTTGTCCTGCGAGATATCCCATCGCTATAGCTCATTTTGACATGGTCAGATTAGCCTTTCTACAATATCCTATAACAATAAAGCTTCTCAAATCATCGGCATAGTCAATAGAACTTTCACGAACTTGGACATTCCAACTGCAGCTTTTACCGGACTCGGGGTCGCAGTACAACTTTAACGCGTCCCAAAATAACTGGGAAAAACAATTATATATTTATAAAATGCCCATAGGACCACATATTTTTTTAATTTTGTAGAAGAGTATACACCGGTGGCGTTAACAAAATGATAAACGAGATGAAAGATAACAGCATGAGAGATGTCGGGGGAGAGCGAGAGCATCGAAGAGAGATGGGTGTCGAGCGGGTTAAAGTGGTAAGCCAGTCATGAACTGGACGCTATGGCAATCGTCGACCGCATATTGGTGTGGCGTATGGATGCACATGTAGTGTTTTAGTTGTATCTGTTCATTGGCACACACCATTATAATATGGTGCAATAATGTACCAGTGATGTCGGATCGGCATGATGGGGTGCATTAAATTAACTTTAAAAGTTTAATCTATGTCATACAAAAATATCCTCCAGTCTATCTGCCAGTTGGCTATATAGTTCCAGACTGACTGCTTTGCGTCTTCAGTTGTTTGTAATTTAATGTCTAAATCATTCAAAAGTTTAATTCCCTTATAGATACAAGTCAAATGTTATACCGCTTATAGCACCAAACATTCATATAAAACCCGCTATAGTCGGATGATTTTCATGATACCATCAAATGAAACGCATATTGCCAAAATGTGATGTCCCTTTTATTTCTGTGGTCAGGCAGCTAGGGGATGTGCGGTCCATGCCTTTTTGAATTTTGCGTACCTGACGGAAGAGCCGCAAGTTAGTGCCGTTTCCACTCAAGTTATCGACTTGTGGATTGGACCTTCGGTACATACTGGTCTATTCTGCAAGATAATGCATGCCCTAGCTATCTCGTTCGGTCCCTTGGTGGCGGTGCGGTCGGCGGGTGTTGTTATCGGCGTTAAGTTTTGCTTACAATCATAACAAATTCGACAGTAGCTTCAAGTTGTTGGTTAATATATTCACTTCCGCTACTGCTAGCGACTTGCCCGATCGCCCAAGGACGCAGGGGTGTTCGCTGCATGATATGATATCCGTTGTCAGGCAGCCAGGGAGGTGCCGTCGGTGCCTTTTTTATTTTGCGTACCTGACGAAAGTGCCGCAAGTTAGGAGTTAACAGTGTCGTTTCCGCTCAAGCTATCGACTTGGGGATTGGAACTTTACTATACACATAGGTATATTCTGCACGATAGTGCATGCCCCATCTCGCTCGGGTTCCTGGTGGAGGTGCAGTCGGGTGCGGCCGAGTGCGATCGGCTTTTAGTACGACCCCCATATTCACTTCCGCTGCAGTGAGCGACTTGTCCGTCTCGCCCGTGGATGCAGACGGGTATTCGCTGTACGATATGATGTCCCTTTGTGTTGTCATGCAGCTAGGGCCGGTGCCTTTTTGGATTAACCAGCCGCAAGTTAGGGTTTAATATATAGTGCCTTTTCCGCTCGAGCTATCGACTTGGGGATTGGAATTTGATACATACAGGTCATTTTTGCACGATAGCTAGCGCATGCCCATCTCGCTCGGACCCCTGGGAGAGATGTCGTCGGGTGCGGTCCGCTTTCAGAAGGCCCGAACTAAGATTCTTAAATTTTAGAGAATTGTCTCACTGACTATATGTTCATGTTTGTTATTTACTTTACATTATCTTGTTGTGGTCAATGAGCACGTGCATTCATGGGGTATGTGACGAATCAATTCATCATAGAAACACAAATATTAGAATACTTGACACCATGCAGATAACAATAAGATGTTCAACATGTAAACACGATATGGTGTCCTATTATGAGTACACACATACGACACGGATGTTTACGACGCGGATGACCCACTTAGTTCAATGTTTTCTATTTTAATTTACGGTCAAGTTGTCTTTAAGGGTGAACTCCCACGCCACACAAATACAAAAGGTCGACAACCTATCTTGTTTGTTTACTCTACTTATTCATGCGTTGTTGTTGTTGATGTTGTTGTGTCCCGGTTTCCGGAGGTATCGTGGTGCAGTATTTCTCGAAACGGAAGTACTTCGCACGTCCGTCCGTCTGCACCTTTTGCATTATAGCGGATTCACATAGTATTGGGTGCATAACAATTAGATGTTGATGTTCCGGTCCACAAGACCGCACGGTAGCCCATTCAGCCATGGTGCTGGATAACACAATACAGGCCGTTGAAAGCCGCCAAGCAATGGCGAATATCATCCATTCCACACAGGCGGGGATGTGTGATTCACACAATGCGATTCATGTATAAACAAGGTAAGGTCGGAGTCATGATTTGACCCGTCCAAAACACTCCCCCGACAAAAGTATCCATAGGTATCAAATTTCGCCGAAATTTGTCCGTTTTACCCAAATTGACCTTACATTGACAGTTTTAAAGGTCAAGGTCAGGTCGGGCTCACGATTTGACCCGTCCAAAACACTTCCCGGACACAAATACCCATAAGTATCAAATTACGTTGAAATCTATGGAAAGCCGAAGAGGAAATGTTAGTTGCTAATTGCTAGATATACGACGCACGACTGTCGCGGTATTTTAAAGGTGTTTCAAACTAGGAGATAGAAGGATTCTGCGTTTCAAATGGTGATGAATTATAGTAATTTATTCAAATTTTATGGCATAAATTGTTATTAAAACCGTATATACTATAACAAAAATGAATGACTCGAAAATTAAGTGGGCCTTTAAACAAAGTCACAATTGCAGTTAGGCTCATCTCATACTCGTTTAATCAGCGATATTCTGCTGCGCAGTTTGTTATAGTTCCCAGTATTCATTGAGCGTTATAGCCCCACTGTTATAATTCGCCTTTAGCAGGCGTACTCTTGCCTCAGATTATTGAGATATTAGGTCACACGTAATGACATTAAATCGCATGGAAACATAGCAATTGTGTGGGCTGCTTGGCGTGAATATTTAATGAAAAATAAAGTCATACGTAATGACATTAAACTCAAGAAAACCCGCGAAAACAAAACAAAATCACATTTAATGTTTTAAGTTATTTCCTTCATAAAAAGAATCTTCGTGATAATGAACCCTCCCAATACTTTAGAATATAGAATTAACCTTAAAATAACAAAAACCTTCGGAATACAGAACCTTCGGAATAACGAACCTTCTGATTGGTGAACCTTCGGAATAGCGAACATTCAGAGAAATTTCGGAATAGTGGACATTCTGGATAGTGAACCTTCGGAATAGAGACATGCCCCCAATATTCATATTATATGCCCAGAGTTCAAAGGTATGGGCCCATAAAATCCTAAATTTGGCCCTTAAAATATTGAACTCCAAATTGGAGCCCACACAGAACATCACTTAAGTCAACTGTACCTGTGTCATGTCCCAATGCGGGAGGGTCCACAATATACCACAACATTCATATTATATGCCAAGAATTCAAAAGTATGGGCCCACGTAATGACATTAAATCTCAAGAAAACCCGCGAAAACAAAACAAAATCAGATTTAATGTTCTAAGTTATTTCCTCCTGTATCTGTATCGGTATGCGCGCAGGATCAGTTCGGATGTGAGCGCACACTCCATAAAAAGAATCTTTGTGATAATGAACCCTCTCAAATTAGTCTCAATACTTTAGAATATAGAATTAACCTAAAAATAAAAAAAACCTTCGGAATAGAGAACCTTCGGAATAGCGGACCTTCGGGATAGCGAACCTTCATAATAGAAACATGCCCCCACAAGTACACCGGTGACGTAAACACATGTGCTAATCTTTGTTGTACTATCGTGACTCTATCGGTACGATTTATACTCAGTACGAAATAACCATAATAATACAGTCGCCCAGTGGATTATCGATCGACCACAGAATATGAAAATCTGCGTACCAAGCAACACCACGGTGTGGCGTAACAATAAAACCATAATCAGAAATGGTAACGCCATCAAGATCATATTATTAGCCATAAATATAAATTATAATATAAAATATATTGGTTACATGAATGCACCGCCTCAGAATTCCGTTAAAATAACTAATCCTTCAAAGTATTACAAAAAACCACGGCTTATTACTGCAGGTTTCTCATTCACCACACCAGAAATCTTCTAAATTCGGATAAAAAATCGGAGGCATTGTGTTCCCGCCAAGAGTGCATGGCCCAGCCATTGTTCATACCTAAATATCGAAAGCAATTAACACGGTCATAATAGTTACATACTGCAACTATAAGACACCCAACGAATACACACCCCACGAAAATCCGAAATGTGTTTGTTCTGCGAGAAATCCCATCGCTATAGCTCAAGTTGGCACGGCCAGATTAGCCTTCCTACAATATCCTAAAACAATAAAGCTTCTCAAATCATCGGCATAGGCAACAGAACTTTCACGAACTTGGACATCGACACTTTCTTATCGCTCTACATAAGCATGGTCAGACCTATCATCGAATACTGTAACTCTGCATGGAGTCCACATCACAAATATCAAAGCATTGTGTTAGAGAAATAAAAAGAAAAGCAACGAAACTAGTTCGTCAAATCAAAACTCTATGCTACTGAGACCGAATGATAAGACTCAATCTGATGTCTTTAAAATATAGAATATTTAGAGAAGATATAATCGAGGTATATAAACTGTTGAATGGTCATTACATGCAATATCAATGCCTGTGACCTATTAGAAAGACATTCACCAGGAAGAACAAGAGGACATAATAAAAAGCTACAGATGCCCATTGTTAACAAGGCCATAGGAAAATATTTCTTCACGCAGAGGGTGGTAAATAGCTGGAACTCTCTGACAGACTGTTGAGGCTCCAACACTCGATCAGTTCAAAACATAGTTACATAGACTCATTCTTCTATTATATAAAATACGAGTTCGACCAGCTGGTTCGACGACAAGTAATATGTTCAAGTGACTCACAAGTAAATATCGAATGACGATACATATATTTGTAAACAAGCATTGCAAATAATGTTATTAGGACGAAAAGTCGCAAGACTTGTTCCGTATTATGATGATGATGATGATGATGATGATCGATGATTATGATATGATTGATAGAACTAACAACTATTATGATGATCGTGGCGTTATTTGTTTAAAATACGTATCAGTTGACATATACGCACCCGTTCCCTAATTAAAATCAACATATTTCGACAATTTTAGGGAAGCTCCGCGAATTCGGGGACATCCGCAAATAGTCCGCAAATAGCAACCTACTGCGAATTGTCACAACCGGAAAAACCCATTATCTATTTATAAAATGCCCAGCGAACCACAGCTTTCTAAAATCTGTAGAACAGTATACACCGGGGGCGTTAAGTTAATTGTTAGTTTCTTATCGGGGGGGGGGGGTAGGTCGTGGTGATTTTTTTTTAGTTATACCTTGTCGAGAGGGGAACGAGAACATTTTTACTGAATTTAAGCAATATATTTATTGACGCTGGGTGAGTGCTGCGGCTGAGATACTATATGGAGTAGCGTGTCCATTTCATAGCTGTTCATTTCATTCATACGGTGTCACCGTGTCGATTTCAACAAAACTCGACGACGAACAAGGTCATCGTGTAACTTTCCCCATTGACTGAGTTCGCCTGAATCTGCGTGAATGTATTTTCTGCTTTGTTCATAATTATGTGTTTCCCTTCGATTCAAGAAAATAGTATGACAGTTATGGATTATCACATGCATGTATGTACTATATAGTCTCATGATAACAATTAATTCCATATCAAATATATGTTATTTCGTTCCGCACAGTACCGTACAGTACCATATGATGTACATTAAAGGCCCACCTTCGCACAGTATAGATATATATATATAGGTAAATTTGTGATGTCAATCTTATTATATTTCACATCACGAATTTCGATCACCTTTCACTCACACCACATGGTGTCTGTAGACTGTAGTTACTATATGGTCGTTATTTATTGTGTCTTATTTTCTCAATAAAAGGTAAACTACCCGTTACTACCGCTTCGAATGAACTTACATTGTAATTCAAAATTCATAATTCTCATTTGCAATACCAGTAATCGAAAGACACAGTAACACGATTTTCCGATTACGACATTATTGCTTTAAGCCCACCGATATACTGTGCGACAAAAGTGGTCGCACAAATTCAAAACAGCAGTGTCGTATTAGATAATAATTGGTGACGTCACAAAATCATATATAGTCTATGTACGACCCAAAGCTTCCGACTTTGGTTCGTTAATATATTCACTTCCATTA
This sequence comes from Siphonodentalium dalli, assembly GCA_032622095.1. NCBI lineage: Eukaryota > Metazoa > Mollusca > Scaphopoda > Gadilida > Siphonodentaliidae > Siphonodentalium > Siphonodentalium dalli. Next base: position 137,366,642 of record CP136061.1, on the reverse strand, counting down.
CAACTATATGTATACAACACCCCCTCAAATGTTTGGTTGAAATGCACTTTTTAGTCTCTGGTGGAGGTATATATAGTCATCACTCCTCGTCCGTCGTTCGTCCGTCCGCCCGTTGACAATTGTCTTCTTCTCCAGAAGCGCAAGACCGAATGGGGTGATATATTTGGCGCGGATAGTCCCCAGGTAACTCGGATTCATATTTGTTCAAATGAGGGCACAATGTCAAATGGGGACCAAGCCAGGGACATTGCATTTCTTTTTATAGTAATTCTTAAAACATCTTCTCAAGAACCATCAAGCATATTTCAAATAGGGCGGACCCAGGGACATAACTAGTTCCCTCCATAGTAATTCTTAAAATGTCTTCTTCTCCAGAACGGCAGTGGGGTTATATTTGGTGTGGTTGGTTCCTTTATAGTGTGACTTGAGTTCAGGTGTGTTGAAAATGGGCTATCATATTTAGCTTTTATTTGGCATGGAATTAAGTTCCTTGGGTGACTTGGATCCATATCAAAACAGGGATGACAGAACATGGAGAGCACCCTTGTCTTGGTCTGATTCCTGTACAAATGCATAATTTACATTCCCCTTGCCTTTGTCTGACTCTTGTGCAAATCCATAATTACATTTGTGGAGGGACACCCTTCTGAAAGTTGTGCCCCTTGTCCTTCACCGCTTTTCTCACCACTGGTCAAATACAATATGTAGCCAAATTTATGACAATGTTAATCTCTCTTGGACTGGAAAATAATAATATCATATCATTCTGCTTTTCCTGTTGACATACAAGGCCATCATTCTATATCTGATCGTATCTAACAGTTTTATAGACATTCCCAGGAATTCCAGAACTGGTCACAATTGAAGGTGCTTGGGAGTCATTAATTCCAGATGGATTTGTTCAAATTCTAAACTATTTCCATCCATGTAATTCTTAATGTGACTTCTTCGCAAGAACTGTCAGGTTTATTTAGCTGATATGTAGCGTGGATAGATGGTCATTCTGTGACTGGGATTCAAATTTATTCAAATAAGGTCACCAGGTGAAATAGGGACGAGTCCATGGACATAATTATTTCCCTCTATAGTAATTCTTGAAACGTCTTCTCGAGAATATTCTGGTCTATTTAGCTTACACTTAATATGGATCGAATATGCTCCATATGTGAACTATGTTTTGCTCCATATGCGATCCATGTATTTTGAGTGGTGGGGGAGGCGGGATGATAACATTGAACTTTCCAACTACACACCCTGACTCCTCCTTATAGCTGTATAGCTGATTTTGATAAGTGCTGACTGTTGTGGTCTTCAGGATACCGGTCTTCCCAGTTTCTGCAGTCATGTGAACGTATCAGCACAGGGTCTTGTTTCTCATATGAATTCATTTAGTAACTATCTTTATTCTGTTCGTTACTAAATGAACAAATTGTGTAAAGAATGACAAATCTAGATAGAGCCAACCATGAATTCGCATGCTGTTCATATTCCAAATGCTCAATTTGTAGAAATGATAAAAGGTTTCAAGCTCTAGTGCTTGCATATAAATGGCGAGCTTTTGTTAATCCTCAACAAAATGTCTATACGTTGGCATAGAGGGGTAAATATAGCATATCCAGCAAACTAAATGTTTTCTGGAGTATCAAATTTGGAAATTGGCACACAAAATGCTGTTAAAATAAAATTATCCATTTTTTTTTTTTTACGTTTTCCGATCTTTTCTCTAAAAATACAAAATTAAGATTTTGTGTTACTACATGTACAAATTTTTTATATAATCACGAATAGAGTTAGAACCAATCATAAGTTCACAAGATTTATGCTGTTCGTATTCCAAATACTCAAATTGTGGAAATAGAGAAAAATAGGGGAGGATAAGTTTTTATTTATTTTCTGGGACAGGCGATATAACATATGAACCAACATTTTTTACATTTGTATATCTCCCCAAAATTAGAGAACACAACCATGTATAGTACATTTACCCTCTCTTCTTATGGGTGGAAACAAAACAAACGGGATATACCCCTATGTGAAATCGCATTCTTACCCCAAAATGTGAATAGTTATCAAAGTATGCTAATTAAATTCATATGTATTTTTGTATAATTCGTAGCATATGTGTATGAAGTTAGTCAAATTGCTATGCTAGAGAATCCAAACTAACGTCACATCGAGCGATTTAGTAAAACAGGTGAATTTCCAAAATTGAGAATGGTGGCCATCTTGGATTTCAAAATAGCGGGAAAATTACCACGAACCAGTTGAACTGACCAAAGGAAATATCAATCACTACCAATTCTGCTATCAAGATCCGAAATCAAAATGAGGGTACATTTCGTGCACACAAACCCGGACCAGGAGCCCACTAAGTAGGCAATCCCCTGATATAGACGCACAAATACCAACGCACCTTTCACTTACACACATACTTCAGTACAGGGCGCGATGCTTACTGAGAAGTTCGAATGAGTGTTTTAATGCATGGCGAACGTGGTCGGGATCTCCTTAACCTTTCCATGACTGGAGCTTCCTGAAATTTTGCGAATACCATGTGCCAATGCATTCTCCCACTGGGAGCCTCGCATATATAAGAGAATAAATATTTACCTTGACATTGTAAGCCAGTGCATTCTCTTATATATGCGAGGCTCCCTATGGGAGACTCACATATATACGAGAATGTACTGGCACATGATATTTACTGCTGCACCAGCGCAGCTCCCGTCATCAAAGGGTTACAGATGGTGCATCTTTTCCATGAACGTTCGGTATAGATTTAGTGGTATATATAATGTAGTAATGTTCAGTCTGAATTACCAGTCAACACGAGTGTATGTCACTAGGAAATAACCCCCTTTTTCCACGCATTGGGACAGAAAATGTGGCTAATTTTAGAACATTACACTCTTCATCTGTGATACGCATGTGTATTCCAATTGAAATGTATCTTTTTAAACACGTTTTAAAGGGGTATACTGTACACTAAATCCAACCATTTATTGGACCATCTCCTTTTATACTGAACAGAATATATGGAGCAAATGAATGAATTTTAGCCATGGATTAGTACAAAATACACCCGTGTGCTCTATGAACGACGCAAACAACATGGTAATTATAAAAACATGAGTTAATGAAATTATGACTCGAGTCATAAACTCATTTTCATTATAATTACCGTGTTGTTTGAACCGTTCATAGAGCACACGAGTGTACTTTGCACTAATCCATGGCTCAAATTCATTCTATTGTTGCATATATTTTGTTGAGTATAAATGGAGATGGTCCCATACATGGCCGGACTTAGTGTACTGTACCCATTTAAGTTAAGTTAAAAAAAAACGCTTTCAAAACTATCACATATATGTTGTTGTCTGAAGTGTTGTAACCCTCGGAACAAACGTCGCACTACCGAAGACTCGAATTCAATTATCTGAATTCGTATCGACAAAAGAAAGATATAGAGCATCTTTTAAACAAAATTCATAATATTTTTAAATAGTGAGGCAACCGACACTTTATCCGCGGTAAAAATGTAACATTTAACTGATATTACCGATAATACAAACCGCACCGATTGTGTGCCCCTTAATGGTTACAGTGACGTAATTCGATTGGTAGCGCCATCCAACGGCTTTTGGGCAGGAGAGAATTAAAACAATTCTGGGCTCAGATTGGTTAACCCTTTACCCAACAGAACGGCCCTGTGCCAATGCATTCTCTTATATATGCGAGTCGACCATAGGTCGCCTCGCATATATAAGAGAATGCATTGGCTTAACACAATAAAAATTATAAAATTGTTAAAGAATGTAAGAAAAAATGGTAAAAAAAGATTTTTTTAGGCCAATGCATTCTCTTATATATGCGAGGCGACCTATGGTCGACTCGCATATATAAGAGAATGCATTGGCACAGGGCATAACTGTAACCATCACAATGTGGTCAATGAGCCGGTTCCAATGATATCCATATTTGTATGGTTTTATTGAGACAGACCCAAGATAATTTAGGCTGTTGCAGCTTTATTTGGCCGGTTTGTTGGGTAAAGGGTTAATAGTAGTTTTGATATTTAAACATATAAAATACATGCAATCACTCTTCTTGAAATTTCAGACGCCAAACAAAACATTGGCACAATGTAAAGCACGTGGTTCCTAGTTTGAATTTGTTTGGTGTGAGGTAAAAATGTCAATATTTTGTTCATGCAATTCTGACTCAAGGTTATAAATCCGAAATTTAAAGGTACATTCGATGCCCGACGATATGATTTTTTTTTTCATGCAGAAACTTTGCGTATATGCCAATCCTGGTTCGTGGACTCTCCTGTGTACATCACTGTAACCCAAAGTAACCCAATTGTAATTCGTGGGTAGCATTAGTCCTACCTCTAATTGAGGATCTGCAAACAGGTTCAGTGGCTGCGACATCTAGCTGACTAGGTTAACCAATAAATCGATTCTAATAGAGATTAAGGGTACGTTCGCACGCTGGCAAACCAGCGATGTATATATAAGTTCATGGGCAAACTTGTCTGACATGTTTGCAGGCAATTAATCTCAGAGGGCCGTAGTGAACTAATATATTTGCCTGTAAATATCATGCAATTATCTCGCAATAATCAATCATACATGCAATTTAAGGCAATGTGTTAGTAGCACCGTTACATGAGGAACTATCGAAATTTTACTCGTCGTGTCGTTCATATTCTGCCACCAGATATTGGGTTTTCTATTAGAAAATGGCTGCAAAAATGCCGTACAAACTTGCCAGTGTGTGAACGTATCATAAGAAGCGATACAACAACCGAAGACACACACACATAGACTGTGCCAATTACCAACACCTACTATTATCTCTTTTCAAAATATCCTTATACCCTAACTCTATAACTACTGTCCTTTCATTGCCTTGGCTATCCTTATTTTATTAGCTAAATCACACCCACTCCACTTTTTATCTCTTGACTTGTTGAATGTGATCTAGTACTTTCACCTCGCCCTGTTTAATCTAAAATTATTATAAAATAGCTTCAACTCCCGCCCGAATCGTCCCGAATGACCTCATGTCGTTTGGGAAGAGACTAACATAAAAAAAAAAACCACCACAAGCTTGTTGTCTTAGCCTATCCCATTTCAATCACCCATCATAAATCACCGAAAATATGTTCAATCAATCATTTGTTTATATACAAAACGTAAATAGTGAGCGATAAGCAAAACACTCAACACCGCGTGCCGATTTTTTAGGAGAATGATTCACAGTGACCCATTCAACACCGGAATCACGAGAGGCGATGATTTACGAGCGGTATACCGGTATGTTGTAAACAATTCGGTGATTTGAGAACACAGTTTGTCTATAATACAATATTCATTTTGTTTGTGGCGGTTTAACGGATGTGACTATTTTAATAGCAATGTCGACCGCCAACGCTAAACGTATCTTTAAGTATCGCTCCGGGGTGCAATCTGTTTAATCAAATAATTTGTGAAAGTATTTAGACCTTTAAAAAATTTCGAGAAGCCCGATTTATATATGTTCCGGAATCTGGGCGCTTGAATTATTTTATTTATACTGACTGTGGCACATGCACAATTGATGTACATTACATCATTCTCCCATCCAGCTGGAATTTCCGTTTTTGTGAAATAAAAGAAAGTCGAATTTCCACAAGGAATAAATCGTGTCATTAGCACCCATCGTATAATATAAATATATACAGTACAACGATTTTTTTTACTATGATTATGTGTGGATCTTCCAAGTATGACAATACGTCGCAGTGTATATAAGTGTTTTCTGCGGAAACAAAAACGTGGTTGGATCAATATTAAACTTTCCATGTAGAATTTTGAATGTCTCAATCAAAACTGATCGGAACAAGCATCCTATATTTGTTGATTAATAGCAATTTCATAATTACCAATCGGGTTTATATTCATAGCTGTGTTTCTGTATACTTTTCACCAGGCGCTTGAACTGTTTCAAGTTTCTCAGAACGTATAATGAAATGTGACTTCCAAACAAATTTATAGTAATCGAGTATTGTCAGGACCAGTTTATTGGCGCGGTGCGCTACCATCAATTTGAGTAAAAGTTATGTACATTACTCCAATAATTTGGTTCGCTGTTGCGTCTATCTTTTGGGTGCATATGTTTTTTGAAAGTTTTCCATGCATGCATTGAGGATGGCTGAGCGAGAAACTTCAGTGATAAATACGACTCATTATAATGCCATATGAAACACTATACAATTTCCGTATAGCATGCACCTTACGTCAAAACTAATGATATCATCAAAATTAGTCAGACTTATTGGCACATAAGCGATATTTCTTATTGACAATACGTCGTGTACGTATACTTATTACCATAAGTGTGACAAAGACGTATAATGTCGCATATATTTACTCTGAGCACACTTCGAGTACGGCTCCCATGAAAACAAAACACCGGCAGTGTCTACAGGATCCAGGATCGTATATATAAGAACCCCGGTTAAAATGTTAAAGACAAATTATGGACTTGTTCGGGTGCGTTAAACTGTTAAGTTATTATTCAGACACTATCACTGGGCGTCATGTGCCCCGCGAGAATCGGTTCTAAATCTGCAGACGACCCAGCGCGAAATCGCACGTGTCTCGGCGCCCTTTCGGTCACAAATGTCAGGGTCGGCTCCAAAATTGAATTAAAAAGCGACAAAGGTGAGTTAATGCAGAATATAACACATAATGCATACTCCACAATGATTACTAGTATCGAATCAGTAGCTTTCATGGAGTATTATGCGATAAGATTTGTTTATTTTACATGTTTACAAAAGTCATTATTTCCAAGTGCATTTTCAATGGAATATCCACCAATTTCCACGAGTGATTAACCGCAATTCTGGAAGCTACGCTTGAGTATACTGTTGCTCAATGTTAGATACATACATTTCCTAGCTCCCAAACCACAAGTAAGTTTAGTGTTATACTTGTATGCCACAAAAAATGAATCTTAAAATGACCCGAAAATGTCACGGTTCCCTTCCGGTCAACTGTTAGCATTTGGGTTCGCATCGGTTTGATCATGCCCCAGTTCCGAATCTGCACGTATTTAGTTTTCGCATTATTTGACCAGTATTTTCGTGCTCGTTGGAGACTTATCACGCATATTGTATTTCCATATTTACTAGTAATGACTAGCACCACATATAACACTATTTATCTGACCGAATAATGGTTGTTTATGCCTGTTTGGTGGCTCCATATACATGTCCAAGCATACACCATGCATATTGCATAGCAGGATTTAAATTCATTTAACTTGACAAATCTGACACCCAAGTAGTGGTGGACTTTTGCAAATATGCAAGTAGAACAAAAGAGCACAACGCCACCGATTGATACCAATAGTCCAAACACATCGTTGTCCGCTAAAATGTCTAGAATTGGTACACCTATGAGGGGTGTCCACTCAAGGAAATCGCTATTCAAAGAAGACTGCGATATGGACGAGTCGGAACGTGTCACCGAGGACGAGTCTTGTGACGTGATGTCTTCTGCCAACAATTCGACTGTCGTGGAAGAAATAAACAAGCTAATTCCATCGGCCATAGAATCTCTTATTTCGCATGACCGATTAGATGATTGGATGGCATTCCTCCGATTATTATCATCCGGAACGTTCCCCATGCAGAACATATCGTTCCAGCTATTTATGGACGTATAGTGAAGTTTTTGGAAACTGAACATGTTATGGGGATGAGATATAGTCCACAGACAAAACAATTGTGGGGAGTTGGTTATGAATGTTTCGGTCCAAAGTTCATTCGTTTTATGGGAGATCCGAAATGTGCTGGCTTTTCTCGAAACCGACACGGCTCGTGTTAACTTCGTTTGCCCCAGTATAAATATAATATTTAAAGATCTCTAAAAGTCCACCACTACTTGGGTGTCAGATTTGTCAAGTTAAATGAATTTAAATCCTGCTATGCAATATGCATGGTGTGTGCTTGGGACATGTATATGAAGCCACCAAACAGGCATAAACAACCATTATTCGGTCAGATAACAGAAACAAACTTGTGTAAGTTTGAGACGATACATTATATAATGTAGACAGTACGCATATTATGATTTTAGCGACGTGTACGCAACACGAGTCATATCGGATCAATGCCAGGTGTGTATATGTATTCCCACTTATTGTTTACACATAAAAACGACATCCTTTTAAATAAAATAATAGTTCGTGCTTCGAAGTCGCCTAGCAAGGTGCATTTAACAAGATATCGCCGTATAAATAGTGTTATATGTGGTGCTAGTCATTACTAGTAAATATGGAAATAAAATATGCGTGATAAGTCTCAAACGAGCACGAAAATACTGGTCAAATAATGCGAAAACTAAATACGTGCAGATTCGGAACTGGGGCATGATCAAACCGATGCGAACCCAAATGCTAATAGTTGACCGGAAGGGAACCGTGACATTTTCGGGTCATTTTAAGATTCATTTTGTGTGGCATACAAGTATAATACTAAACTTACTTGTGGTTTGGGAGCTAGGAAATGTATGTATCTAACATTGAGCAACAATATACTCAAGCGTAGCTTCCAGAATTGCGGTTAATCACTCGTGGAAATTGGTGGATATTCCATTGAAAATGCACTTGGAAATAATGACTTTTGTAAACATGTAAAATAAACAAATCTTATTGCATAATACTCCATAAAAGCTACTGATTCGATACTAGTGATCATTGTGGAGTATGCATTGTGTGTTATATTCTGCATTAACTCACCTTTGTCGCTGTTTAATTCAATTTTGGAGCCGACCTTGACATTTGTGACCGGAAGGGCGCCGAGACACGTGCGATTTCGCGCTGGGTCGTCTGCAGATTTCGAACCGATTCTCGCGCGGCACTTGGCGCCCCGTGACTATGCCAACTGCCGGAATGTAGCATTCTACTATACATCGTCGAAAATCCCAAGAAAATCGACCGTACCACTCCATAAAAAACATTATCTGAACTACGCTCATTTGTAAATATTTATTTCTCGATTCGGGACGCAACTATCGGCGATAAAGAAACCAAAACGAGTTCGCCATCGAGAGTCACTGAATTTCACTTTAATATGAATCAGGTTTCTTGTAGACAATGTGTCTGGGGATCTTGTGGGCTCCCGGGTGTCTTGTAAGCATGATCCGTGTGTCTCTGGGTACCGTTCGCTCAATGTGGGTGTATAGACGATAGACGTAGTTGCATCGACAAAGTTTCACGTAGACATTATATTTAGACGAAGTGACGCTGTATATCGAGTAATCTTGTCAGCTGCATATAATGTGCGAGCGTATATAGCCTGAACTTATGAAAACATGTACAGTCGAAGCAGTAAGGTTAACAAACTTTATACCACTTACAATAGAAGATATTATCTCACAAATACAATTAAAAGAGGGTGGTACACACGTCATGTAATATTTGTTTTTCGAATTAACGCCTTGTACCGGCTGGCTGATCGGTTTCGCTCATTAATCCACGTAATAATCCACCAAAACAACACAAAAAATATACCTTTTGTGTGATTATATTTCCGGAATTTCACGATGACGCAGAGTATACGTCATATAGCGAGTTATCTCAAACACATTTAATTATAGAACCTTGGGCGACCGTATAGACACATCGTAAACAGTTAGGTTGTGTTTCATTCATAATGTATTTTGGGGCGGTCTTCAAGTTTATACTAGTATGACGCAGGCGCGCTGGGGTATCCTTACATATCTTCATTCATTCGATTCGAACGAATGATGACGATGAATGGACTTCCCCACAATAGATCCACTAGCTATGCAGTGTGTAAATATTGTTTTGCACCTATGACGAGTGTCGCTTATTACGTCAACGAGGTGTACAGTCAGTGTTTATCACAAAATAATGATCAAATATATCGCATATTATGCAAAAGAAGGAACCGCCCGAAATTTAAGTAGTATGTTGATTTTTGTTTTGAAGCCCTCGTCACACGAACTGAGCTGTAAAGCAAACCTGATTGATCGAATAATCGTAATGCTACAATGAATCATGCAAACCGGCGCGAACATTTGTAATATATTCAGAGTATATTTATAAGGCTCGAAGATTAGCACATTTCCTAAAGCTGGTTACACATCACACCAAAATATGGCGACAATGATACCCCTTCAGAGTTATTATGCCAAGGAAACACTATACTGAAGAATTAAAAAAATCGGGTCTGTAACAATAAAGAGCGTTATTTCCAACACGGTAAACATAAATAGTGTTTATATCACGTCAGAGTTTATCAAGCCTATGGATCGGAATTTCGATTATTTGCTGACCTATATAGTCCCATCAATATGCTGGTATGTCCACTAGCCATCGTTTATACAGGATGTATTAAACATAACATTAGTTTTTATGTAAGACTTAATTTAGTCGGTCATAATTCATTCTGATTTTATCTCGCCAATTAAAAAATGTATATTGAAGTTCAGTTTCTCAAAATAATGCAGAACGAATTGTAACGACACAAGTAGTAATTTAAAATGTCAAGTTTCAAATTACACATATACGTAGAAAAATCAAGGTCGTAACCAGGATTTTGTGCCTCTTGCAATGTCACAGCATGTGTGACATTAACAGGAAACATACCGGCGCATATGAACATGACTTACATGTAATACAGTAATGCCCTAAGTAATCGACCCCTTACCTACAGCAGAATTATGGGTAACTTTTCAGGATTTAGTCGGAAATATGGCTTGTTGCCATTCATCGGAAAGCTCTCCCCGAGAGCTTTCCGATGAATGCCGGGGGAGAGCTTTCCGATGAATGACAACAAGCCATATTTCCGACTAAATCCTGAAAAGTTACCCATAATTCTGCTGTGGTTAAGGAGTCGATTAATTATGGCATTACTGTACACCCTAGAGCTATACGTGGCCGCATGAGAGTTATATCCTCGTGATGCGTGTATAACTAGACAGCTCTGGACGTGGGCAATTCGTCATCCAACGACAAATCATGGCTAAGCTCATCACAATCTGAATTCTTTTCATGTTAATTAAAGCTAGCATATACAAAGCGGTTTGTGTGGGAACAATTAAGCCATTCGAATTGTTTAAGGAACAATTTGGCCCACAAACGATGTCAAGCCAAATGTCCCGACTTCCTTCTTAAAATACCTGCATAATATCCCTATATACCCGGAAATGCTTTCCAAACATACTTTGTGTTCTCGCTGATCGATTGGCCTTCTCGAAAGTTCAAAATATATCTCCGTATTAGTTTACAACATCGTGTACCAGTTTGCGACAGCTAAGATGGATTGATAGAATAACACCTATATCGATGTAGGAGCTGTAAACAATTTAATGAACTTTGCCCGGTAGTGCAAACGAAGTTTTTTTCAGAGTTGGGACATTTGGTATTCAATGGTATATAGGGAGCATGTAGTTGGACACTCTAAGCTTGACGCTCATAATAAAAGATATCCGTGCAGTCACGTCACTACAAATTCGTCGCTCTTCTAAACCATATAGACCGTATGCTAAACTATAAGGCAGAGTTCAGTCCCCTCGCTACGCTGGTCTGACCACTACAATCACGTATATATGATTTAAGACTTATGTCGGTTACAATTAATTCATCACGATTTGATCTATAGCCAATTTACAAATGAAAACAGTTCAGTTTCTCAGAATAATGCAGAATGAATTGTAACCGACAAAAGTCTTCAACAATGTGTAAGGTTTCCTTATAGTCTCTATACGTTATGGCAGTGGTCAGACCAGCGAAGCGAGGAGACTGAACTATATATGTGAATTGTAGTTTGTTACCGTGTGGTATAAAGACCACTCATAATATATATATAGTTCGGATCAAACCGGGCCCTAAAACTATTTAGTCAACATATCCTCATGAAATAGGTTCATATAGGACCTAAATATTCACATATATGTTCATATTAGACTTATGTGATTCTGAAATAAGCTGATAAACACGTTATCACGTTGAATGACGCGGGCCGCAGTGAACACACATTATCAAGAGCGTTCATCTCGGAAGTCGAGTCGATGGAACAATTGAATTAAATAGTGCCTATATGAGCTTAATTCGTATTAAAATAAGCTCCACGCGGGCTTGTTCTGAACAACAAATTTTACGCCCATATAGAGCGTATTTTTTCCTCAAATAAGCTCTATATGGTCCAAAATGTGACATTCAAAATAAGCCCGTGTGTGTTGTGCTTATTTTCACGAGAACAGGCTGAATTAGTACCCCGGATTGTCTGTCCGATTTCCCGCTTGTCCGCTGCCTGCTCGGATGAATATCCGAACGATTGCCGTCAATTTGGATACATGCTTGTCCAGCATACTGTCTGTTCAGTTGATTTTCCATGCATATAGTTATGTCTTTCGTACATATGCCCGTCTGTCTGCCCGCCCGCCAGTTTAGTATGTATGATCATACATGTATATGTAACTGTATATGTACATTTATATGTAAGTGTTCGACTGCCTGTGTTCATACATGCATGGTTTCTGCCTGATTAATGTCTGTTTATATTATATTGGTAATTACACTGTGTGCTTGTCTATAATTGTTCAATAAATGTCGACTGCATTTTATTTACAATTTGAGGTGGCGGGTTGAATTTGTTCGTTGTTATAAATTATATATTTAACTCTTCAAATTTTGGAGGAATAAAAGAGATATATATTTATATACATATATATTGAAAATGAGCATTTAGGATTTCATTATCACAGAATTTTTATCAAAACAGATAACAACAATAATATCGTCTCAAATCAAATTTGAATAAATTTTAAAACTATCTAAAACATATGTCATAATGGTATGTTCCTATACGTCATAGAACTTCCAGAAGAGTTATAACTGTCCACGGAAAGATCGTTGAGTAGATCTTCTCGAGTATGGTCACATTCGTAACCACTTTGTGAGTACGAATTTGTTTCTGACTGGAAACATTCACTGTCCGCGGCAATACACGAACGCAGATATCCACATTCACTCGGTGGATACGTCGACGAAAACTGGGACGAACTCGTTCGTGTCGTATATTCCGGATTTTGATAACTTGATGTAGGCTGACTGTTCTTTTTCGTAACTTCTGTTCTTATCGCATGATTACCAGAATCTGAACAGTTCCTAGTCCTAACTACATGTTCTGTGATAAGTTTCACAACTTCGAAATGATTTTGGTTGAAGGCGTCATCGACTGGTGTGTGATGTCGGTTATTTTCAACCATACAATCTGCTCCATTATCCAGAAGAATTCGCACTACTTTGTGATTACCTCGATATGCGGCCATGTGTAAGGGTGTGTCCAGACCGACCGTCTGTGCTGAGACATCTGCTCCTTTTCTGATGATGTATCTAGACAAAAATAAGCAGAAATCCTTTAAAACCATAGTTATGTTATTTTCAGACGTCATCGCGGTTGTGTTTGTCTTCGACAAAATCGTCATGAGCCGATCTCACGTTGTGGATTATGTATAATTCTTTATAATATCGCTATATATTTAGTAATTAAAAATCTAATCGTCATGTTGAGACATCTAACGTTATTTCACCGATCTTCATATTGCCTTAACCCTTTCAGTGCCAAGTCCGATTTTTGTATCAACTCATATGTCCTTGATCATTTTTCAAATTTATTGATTATAATAATGTGATACATTGGTGGAAAGAGCTTAGATCATTTTTCAAATTTATTGATTATAATAATGTGATACATTGATGGAAAGAGCTCTTAGAGCTCTTTCCATCAATGTATCACATTATTATAATCAATAAATTTGAAAAATGATCAAGGAAATATGGGTTGATACAAAAATCGGACTTGGCACTGAAACAGTTAAAGGGTTAACAAAATTAACGTCGCTAAACTTTTAGGTAATGCTGGGTTTTCACTTCCAAGTAAAATATATCCCTAACTCGAACGGCGCCACTTTGGTATCTTTATATAGTCCGGTTATAAATGACCAAGTGGCCAGCTGAAGTGGCATAAAATTAACAATCGTCCATTAAGGGAACGTTCATACACTCGCAAATTTAACAGGCAATCTTTTGCAGGCATTTCGGTATAGAAAGCTACAATCGACCAGAAACCGAATGCAAAAATGCTTATAGAATGCAGTAGTACCACAGCTAACTAAATTATGGAATTTGTCCTTGGTAATTAAACAATGTTTATTACACAATGAATAATAACAACTATGTAGCTCCATTACACATATAGTATAGCGATGCTATCGAAATTCGTCTGTAAATAGCATGCAATTATCTCGCAATAATAAGCCACAGTACTATGTTAATGTAAAGGTGTAGTATCACCATTACATGTGGAACTACCGAAATTTGACATTTCATGTCGATATATGGCTTTGGAAAATATGCATTTTATATCCATGATGCCGTTCATATTTTTGGCACCATAGGGTTTTCTATGATAAATTGCCAACAAACAATGCTGTGCAAACATTCGAGTGTATGAAATGACCCTAAACGAAGAGGGAGTAAATTTTCCCTCTCTGCAACTCGACTGAACTATTCTGCCATTTTTATTTCTATAACAAGACCGTCGTCGCTATATTTAAAACGTATATATATATATATATATATATATATATATATACTTGGCTCGATTGCTGACTGCATGGACTCAACTTGTCCACGAATCTCGACTCTAGCTAACGCCCGTACAGATCATATTCCACCAGTACAAAACCTGGGAACTTTTGACAGGGCACATTGTGAAGTTGAAAATAATAACGCCGGGAATATATCTCTTATAGTTATTATCAGTTCCCTAATAATGTACTTCACTGTAGGTGAAGGTCAACTTGAAATTTCACGATTTAAGAGAATTTGTGAGCGATTTTGCTTTGCGTCGCTTATAATTATGGAATTTTTCCTGGGTAATTAATTCAATATTGTTTGCGATATATATGTGCTCACAAAAGTCACAAAATAGCATGCAATTTCAAGTTGGGACCTTCACCTACAGTGAAGTACATTATTAAGGAACATATCATAATTACGAAATATATTCCCGGGGTTATTTTTTTGACTTTATAAAGTCAAAAGTTCCAAGTTTTGTAGTGGTGGAATATGATCTCTACGGGCGTTATCCAGAGTAGAAACTTATGGCATGATCTATGAACGTCCATGCTTTCATTGCACAAACAGTGATGGATTATAAATAAATTTCTCAATTATGACCTTTTGTACTTGTTTTTGGATTTCCCCGATGCTTGTGTGATAAGAATTATTGTGATTGACCAGTATTGTTCATGATTCTTTCGCCTGGTATAAGTGAAACATCGGCGTAGGAAATTCAGACTAATTCGGTGTCATATAGGATGCGGCATCTTTTATATTATATCAAACATATTTTATTTCTATAAAATGTATACAATCGAAAATATACACATTTTGTTTCTGCTTATCCATAGCACTTCTCTAGAAAACATAATTGGGAATGGATTGACCATAAACGGTCTTAATTTTCCATATAGAGTTTTTTCTTCTTTCTGTGTGATCGGTTTTCCGTGACTTTAATTAAAGAACTACAAGTCTTTCTTCAGCATATAATACTAAAGTGAAGAGCGTTATGTTATTCTATGTTGTCTTATACTCCTGTGCAAACCATTGGAAATAGCTGGGAAATTGCAATGACTTTGACCTATTTCTTCAGAGTGCCTGTAAATCGATATTTCGTGCGACCTTTCTCATCGTTCCTTTCAAATTAAGTACAACTAATTTGGAGATTCGTATGAGCCATAGCCGTTTATCTCTTTCTATACTAAATATATTATCCGAGTCAGTTGAAAACGGTACATCGGAATGGTCTATTATTGATTTGGAGGGATGTTAAGGCGATACAATCAGACGACAGAGCCCTATTTATTAACGGAAATGTTTAAATAATAAGTTCTACAAACAATTGTTAGACTTGTTATCTGAATAGTTCCTATGGGATAACTACTCACCAACGATGCTTTAGTATAAAGAGGGTTACTACTTATGAAGCTTGAATATTAATTATGTGACATTTCACTGATATATCTAGTATTCAAACAATTTTCTTCGCCTTTGATGCGTTATTGCAATCGAATTGTAAATGGTATTCACTATCAATTTAAAAAAAATGAATTTACTTATTAATAAAGGTAATTAAAGGTATACTACTTACTTAATGATTTCTGTTCTGTTGTTTTCGCATGCTGCATGCAAAGCAGTAGCCCTCCAAGCGTTTCTCTCGTTCACTCTGGCACCAAGATAAATAAGAAGTTTAACCAAATCTAGAAAACCTTGGCCGCATGCCCAGTATAGTGCAGTTCCAGTCTTTTTGTCATTCTGAGAATTTATATCATAGAACTGTCCGCTGGTTATAAGTGAGGTAGCTTGTATTTGGTTTCCAGATTGAATGCTTTCAATCAGAGGAACCGTCATAGTATTACTTCTATTGGCGGCGCTCATCGGCTTCGTTGTATTGTATTTGAGAGCTGGCGAATTATAGTAAAGTATATATATAGTACAGCCGGCAAATGACTTCAGCGATACGCTTGATTAGATTCACGGCCATTCATTGGATGAGATATATATTTAGTCACGGGACTTTCCTAAACCGGATGCGATGCAATGCAAACAACAACAATAATTGTCATTCTTAATGGCCACATGTATAGTTATTCACACAATCCTGATAACGATGAGTTCAAGGACTTGTAAGTACCACATACTATTAAACTTAGGCGCAACGACCTATGCTACACACCTGTAACCTCTGTGTTTACGGTTCTTAGTACTTATTAGACGTAAACCTATATACGAACTGATCGAATCGAACTAAACGAATCCGGTTGCCTGCAGCCGATGTCTTTATATTTTCCCAGTGTCCCGGTAAATACAAACTTATTCGATCAGGTTTTTTTTGGGATTGTCTGACAATTTTAGTTACACATCCTTACAGGGTGAGAGTTTGTGTGTAATATTAGCTCATATTGCGTTGTTCTCTATATACAACTCAGGGAAATTACGAACTACTAACACGACATATATATATATATACCGGGGGATTTCCTCATTCTATATTTAACATGCTATTGTTAGTTCGTGAAACTTCAGGCTTATATCACGAAATATTTCTCATTACGGAATTATATTACTTCACTTTTATTTTTAAATACATTAAATCATATACGCACTTTTTAATCAGGAAAATCCCGTGGCTCCAGATAAGATGAGCGGAAGTTTATAGACTATATATACAGTACCTATACGTAAAATATCTTAATTCGGACTTTATATGCGATGTGACTTATTAAAGTGTGACTTATTCAAGTCACATAATCTATCGTGCATTTGAAAGAGAAAACCCACTTTCTGAACTCAGAAATCAAATTCGGGCGGTATAGAAATTAGCAGTGTCCAAAACGTTTGTTGTCCGGATGATAACTAATAATTTTAAAGAATTCTATGAAATTAGGTTCAAATATTCGCGAATCGCACACATGTGCAGGGGCGCAGGCCCTTAACGCACAAAGGGGTCGCATGACCCTTTGCGCAGGGGTCGCAGGCCCCTCCGACGCGGAATAAAGGCTCTCTTCGGGATCCTGTTTCAGCTATATATATAGTCACATATATAACTACAGTTTGAATTTTGGTCTGGTCCACTCGTTTCTATAAATGAATGTATGTCTACTTTTTACTTAGAATTTGCAATCAAATTAAACTAGGCGTGTTAACAGTACAAATGCGAACCAATTATTTTTACCATATTTCATATTTGTTATTTTAAAGGCCAACGACCAAACGCCACCTTTTCGGGGGACGTGCTCGTGGCCAATTGGGCCTTTTATTCCTTTGGCACAAGACGTCACAGAGCGTTCATTGTTTAATAGCCTATTCCTACGATGAAATGGTAAAATAAAGAACTCCACTAAAACATGAACATTAATTAATTTGTATATACGGCATTTTACCGGTTTTGAGGGGTTAATAACATAACAATGGACGCGCAGCGAGTCAATATTTGGAAGTCACACGCATGTGGTATTGCACTATATACCGCGCATCATAACAATTTCCAATCCGAAACCACACGAAGACATCCGGGCTCTCTTAGCCAATATCGACATTTGTGGGGTTAATAACACCGACCCGAGACGAGTGAGAGAGTAAAAAAATTCTAGGTTGCCCTCATGTAGTATGCCGCTACCTTATAACGTCGAGATGTTGTGTCCGCGCGCCCATGGGGGCGCCCGCGCGGGCGGTCCCGGCCTCTCCCGGGCTCTTTTTGTCTATACGGTATTTTAACGGAGTTTGAGGGGTTAATAACATCGGCCGTGGAAGCGTCAGCAACAAACTCCATACAGCGCCCTCTACGCTATCGCGGCGATATATCACTGCCACAATGAGTGTACTTTGCAGACGATAAATCTATTTTTACATATCGTCGCGGAACTGTATTACTACTATTTAGTCACCTATTATCTTGTTTTGACTATCAATTTTTTTTTAAAGTTTGCAATAATGGTAATTCTTTCGGTATTGATAAGAACAATATGAACTGAGCCAGACATAGACCATTTTAATCCTAAAACATAAGAACTAAAAACACGTAAGAATTCCTTACCTGCAATTAATGTCATTATGGCAGTGGTATCTCAGCGGAGCGATGGGAGATAACTCTGCCTGGAGTTTGCGTCAGCAAGTCAATATTTGAATGTCACACTCAGGCGATATTGCACTACCTCGCATCAACAAAATATTCTGTCCGAAACCACACGAAGACACCCGTGCTCCACCGGGCTCTCTTAGCCAATATCGGCATTTGCGAGGTTAATAATACCGACCGGGAACGAGCGAGCGAGTAAAAAAATCCAGGTTACCCTCAGGTATTATGCCGCCACCTCAAATCGTCGAGATATAGCGTCCACGGGCCCACGGAGGCGCCCGGGCGGTCTCTGGCGGTAATTAGCCATGCACACCCGTATAAAGTTCAATATCGTAAACATATAAATCACAAGAAAACCATAATCATGATAATCAGAAATGGTAACGCCCTCAAGATTATATTATATTACGCATAAATATAAATTATAAAAAAAATGTAAAATATATTGGTTACATGAATGCACCGCCTCAGAATTCCGTTAAAACAACCAATCCTTCAAATTATTACAACAAAATACGGCTTATTACTGCAGGTTTCTAATTCACCACACCAGAAGTCTCTAAATGCGGATAAAAAATCGGAGTCATTGTGTTCCCGCCATAAAATCTTCAACAGTGCGTCGCATCAGTGCTATATGCTATAAGGTCGTAACTCCATTTTGGCGGGAAATGAGTATTTGATGTCATTCGAATCGTGAGAAAAAATTCAATCCGATGGGCCAAACTGTTTTTGCATTGGATGGCAAATATTCTCACAAACCAGTGACACAAATGTCGTATCTCCAGCGATCTTCACAATTATTCGTGCTATAAGGTCGTATGTCCAACAGCAGCCAATCGGATGCTTCAGGTTGTCCACGTGACTTCTGTTTTGTGTTTGTAAATTCTCAAATGTGTGCTATATGGTCGTATCTCCATGTTAGTCACGTGATCATTTGGTGATTTAAATTTCGTGATTGTTCTACAAATTTCTGTATGATGATGCACATGAGTGAATATTCATAATGTAGAATAAGCACTTTTTAGTTCATAGACACATGCGATTGCCACCATATTTAGCTTAATCTGTATTTATTAGCACAACTTCCTTATAGCACGGATACCAATCGTCGTTGGCGTACGCAAAAGGTCGTATCTCCAAACAAGTTATTGCTTTTTAAAAGAAAACGAGGGAGTAAACAGACAAAAATCTGTGGTTCAATGGACAGCTATAATGTCAGTTTTCATTGGGATAAATACAACAATACGTCATGCTTTGTCAACATTAGGAGAAATATTGTCTGAAAACTTCAACCTTCATTTTCTCGGAAAGTTGAAAATGTGGGTTACGACTTATAGCACTGATGCGACGAGTGGTCCAGCCATTGTTGATATCTAAACATTGAAAGCAGTCATAATAGTTACATACTGCAACTATCAATCCAGCGAATATGATATGATTGATAGAACAAACCACTATTATGATGATCGTGTCGTTATTTGTTTAAAATATGTATCAATTGACATATACGCACCCGTTCCCTCATTAAAATCAACATATTTCGACCATTTTAGGGGACTTCCGCGAATTCGGGGATCTCCGAAATTAGGGACCTACTGCGAATTGTCACAACAGGCTATCAGTTGGTTGAATACTATTTCCGGTTTTACTAAAGTAAACAAGTAAATATCGAATGACGATACATATATTTGTAGGGACGAAAAGTCGCAAGACTTGTTCCGTATTATGATGATGATGATGATGATGATGATATGATTGATAGAACAAACCACTATTATGATGATCGTGTCGTTATTTGTTTAAAGTACGTCTCAATTGACATATACGCACCCGTTCCCTCGTTAAAATCAACATATTTCGACAATTTTAGGAGAACTCCGCAAATTCGGGGACTTCCGCAAATAGGGACCTACTGCGAATTATCAACTATAAAAATACCGAACATTCAACTGTAACAATACCGAACAATCAACTATAATAATACCGAACATTCAACTATAATAATACCGAACATTCAACTATAATAATAGCGAACATTCAACTATAACAATACCGAACAATCAACTATAATAATACCGAAAATTCAGCTATAATAATACCGAACAATCAACTATAATAATACCGAACAATCAACTATACAAATACCGAACATTCAACTATAACAATACCGAACATTCAACTATAACAATACCGAACAATCAACTATAATAATAACGAACATTCAACTATAATAATACCGAACATTCAACTATAAAAATACCGAACATTCAACTATAAAAATACCGAACATTCAACTATAAAAATACCGAACATTCAACTATAAAAATACCGAACATTCAACTATAATAATACCGAACATTCAACTATAACAATACCGAACAATCAACTATAACAATACCGAACATTCAACTATAACAATACCGAACAATCAACTATAACAATACCGAACAATCAACTATAACAATACCGAACAATCAACTATAATAATACCGAACAATCAACTATAATAATACCGAACAATCAACTATACAAATACCGAACAATCAACTATACAAATACCGAACATTCAACTATAACAATACCGAACATTCAACTATAACAATACCGAACAATCAACTATAATAATAACGAACATTCAACTATAATAATACCGAACATTCAACTATAAAAATACCGAACATTCAACTATAAAAATACCGAACATTCAACTATAAAAATACCGAACATTCAACTATAAAAATACCGAACATTCAACTATAATAATACCGAACATTCAACTATAAAAATACCGAACATTCAACTATAATAATACCGAACATTCAACTATAAAAATACCGAACATTCAACTATAATAATACCGACCATTCAAAACAAGGATCATGATAGTGTGTTCTCAAAGCACAAAATATCCCAACCCTTGTTGAACCAATCTATAGTCTGTGTGCAGTTCACGGCATCGAAGACGTGATATCGTTCACGACGCTGAAAATTCATAGAAGAAAAATTGTATTGGTGCGGACATGCAGGTTTACAAGTACGAATGAACTTACTCAAACAAAGTACAAGTGACTGTATACGCGACATATTCACATATCTCCCTCCAATCACTAATATACACGTATCGCACAATGAACTACGACTGATAATTATTGCGAATAGCTATTATATATTAATTGCAGTCGTAATTTTCTCGGACTGTCCAAAAACCTTTTCGCAGAATTGACCATTCACGAGTCCGTTTGTGAGAAAATCATACCGTTCAAACTTCGTACCACTTGCAGCAAGGTGATATGATTATTTTTGTCGTGTTTGTTTAATTGGTGTTACATTAATTTAGGCTTAAAGTGATGTGAAACACTCCGGTTGGGTGATAAAATAGAAATGGAGAATAATTAAATATTAATTAAATGCAATGACTCGTCATGTCGAAATCATTTGTGTTAATAAGTATATGTATAAAGTCCAGATAAAGGGACCAATTGTCATTAATATAAAATGAGCTAATAAATCATGTTACATTTGTGTTAGTTTATCGCCGATAGTTGCGTCCCGAATCGAGATTCGAGATGTAAATATTTACAATTGACCGTAGTTCAGACGATGTTTTCTAGGGAGTGGTATGGTCGATTTCTTTGAAATTTTCGGCGATGTTAGTAGAATGCTACATTCCCCAGGTTGGCATAGCGCCTGAGTACTAACTTATCAGATTCACGAACCCGAACAAGTCCATAATATGTCTTCAAATGACTATTAGTGAACATTCTATATTGTCACAACCCTCGTGAACTTTTGTTTAGAGAAGATTATGGTTGCAGGCGGCCCTGTTTTTCATAAACAAAAAATTCAAATTCGATAGTTCCATCTATAGAGGTGATCCTAAATATGTCTCCAAATTTGAAATCCAAGATGGCTGATGGCGGCCATGTTTTTTAACGAATTTCGGGAGGGGGTGGGGGATGATGACTCCCATCTAGGTCACTCCGAAGATCAATGTGAAACTTGGTGATGTCGTCAGATCGGATGAGGGATGTGATATGTACGGTGTGCCAAAAGGATTTAGTCATGCTATAAGAAAATCCAAGATGGCTCCCGTGGCCATATTTTTTACCCGAATGACCCTGACATGACTCGTTCCCATCTGCATGTCAATGTCAACAGCCATGACAAATTTCGTAATCATCAGACCTGCCCTGTATAGCCCGTGCTAATGGATTTACATTGTTTAATACTGATAACCAAGATGGCCGACGGCTGCCATGTTTTTTTTTGCTGAATGATCCCAAATTGACTCGTTCCCAATATACATGTCAATGGAATAATTCCACGACAAATTTGAATATCACCAGATATATACGGTACGACCTGTAACCCGTGCTAATGGATTGAATTGTGAAATCCAAGATGGCCGATAACGGCCATGTTTTTTTTTTTGCCGAATGACCCCTAAATGACTCGTTCCCATATGCATGTAATGTCAACAACCACGACAAATTGCATAATGATTCGACCGAATATACGACCTGTAGCCGGTGCTAATAGAAATTGCCGAAGGAGACACGCACATATATGGGTGATTGTCCCGTAAACGAGCAAACCCATGTCCTGCGTTATTAGTTCATCCTATGAAAAACAATGGCCACCATACATAAAAGTGATGGTAATGATCTTGTAGCTCACGATACAGGCATTTATTAGAGACATATCGGGTTTAGTATGGACGTGTGACAACATATATGCCATGTGTATATTACAGGCTACGTACCCCGAAACAGCATGTCCCAAATCAAAGGCATTCAACTTCCCTGATTGTTCCCATTCGCCACCGAACGATTTATCTTTAAACCAATTAATATTCTTGTGCGGAATTTTGCACTGAACGCCATGCAATTCGTATAATTTTTATGAAATTAAATATTTAGTTAGTGGAAAGCATGTGAAGTCTTCCAAAAGCATGTCCCGTTATATAGAATCATTACCCAAACGCACGATAAAGACGGCTGATATTTTCACCAGAAACATAGCTTGTTCATATCTATGGTTGCATCGTGGAGTAAATATCCTTTAATGTCTAGAAAAAATAAACCCAGGTTATGTTTCCTTGAATAATTTTTCAAAATCAACCTTTGAAACTAGAAATCGCTAGCGTATATTCATTCAGCGTCATTACACAAACGCAGACCATTTAAATGTTACATGCTGTAGGCGAACGATTAAAAGTTTATTTCGAAAGCTCGCAGCGGTTGTTTGTTCATAAACTAGTTCATTTTCATAGGTGATGGATATTCAAAATATAAGAGCGCGCTGAAAAGAAAATCGTCATTACCCAAGCGCGTCATTACCCAAACACTCCTTCTGTTTGGGTAATGACGCAATTTTAATTTTGAAATATCCAGAGACGCAAACACGATCTAACAAATAAGTGTGTTATAGCAACGGCGTCAAAATACACATTTTGGATCATCAGAATATCACACTGACAATTCTATCTGATTGAGCGCACCGAGAAACCCCCAAATACCAAATTTCATTTCAATATCTTGAAACATGTAAGAGAAATCCATCGACAATGTTTTCTACTCTAAATTATCATTGCAATTTGGCGAACCCCTTGGTGAACAGACTTTGATTGACGTATGTTCACGTTGTCTACATCAGAGTTCCTCGAGTTTGGAGTCAAACCAAGTGTACGAGGGACCAGGGCATGCCCGACTTGATAGGAATCGCCTTTTATGCGATCAAAATCTGTTTCCAATTATCATATCTGAACGCTGTATTCATTGACCTCTTAGAGAGTTTGAACTCTAAGTCACGCCCACAAGGCATATCAATTTCCACCACGTATATTCAAATGGCTGTATCTCATAGAAGTCTCAACGTGCGGAGCTACGCAATACGTCGTTTTGACGGATACATCATCGGCTACTCAAACAAATATATACTCATAACGATAATTCAACTATTAAAGGGCACATGTCAACAAGTTTTGGAGAAAGAGCGAATTTGACAATGACGTTGCCCTGATTCAACCCCCAAAAAAACGTCATTGGCACATGCTGTAATGAACGACCTTGATTGACCTTGACCTGGCCCTATAATTTTGCCAAATGTCATTTTCGTGGTCACCAATATCTGTGCTACATACTCACATAAAATTTATCGGCATGTGACAAACTTTTTTCCCCCATAATTTTCTGGACGAAATTGTTCATTTAATGGAGAATCACCCATATGCATGGACGACGGATGCCAAACACAAAGCAATATAGTCGAGTCAAGTTGAGATAACAACGAATATTATTAGGTGTAATTTGGAGGGCGCGCGCAAATCGCTATGTGACTTCAACATGCACAGAACATGGTCGCAGGGGTCAAGAGCGTGTCTGGAGGGTCTCCGTGGGGATATCCAACTTAGAATTTCTAACTGCCCCCCCCCCCCCTGGGCGAGACGAAATTCCTGATTCTTATGAAATTTCCACGGAATGTTCCAACTGGGACCTCAAGTTTTCCAACCCGCATGGAAATTTCCAACTTGACAGTCCAAATGCTTTCCACTCGACGGCCATTTCAGTCCAAATAATTCACCGTAAGTACGAAAATATGCTGGTCGATTCCGCACTACATATATATACTGGTTGGAAAAATCAAACT
The DNA here is from genome assembly GCA_032622095.1 of Siphonodentalium dalli. Taxonomy (NCBI): domain Eukaryota; kingdom Metazoa; phylum Mollusca; class Scaphopoda; order Gadilida; family Siphonodentaliidae; genus Siphonodentalium; species Siphonodentalium dalli. The sequence continues at coordinate 137,341,267 of CP136061.1, read as the reverse complement.
AACATTATTTTCAACCCATTTTTGGTTCGAATTAACCACTGTGTTAGGCATGACATTTCTAACTGCTGAAACTTTTCTGTCGCCATAATCTTGGAAAGACTATACATGTATTCGACAAGGAGGAAGTATATGTGAATGGTCGAACGCGATTGGCTGCATGTGCATGGGCACGCACGGATAGATTGGATAATGTCCCGGAGCTAAATACACACTACCTGAAATCTACTTCCCGTTATTATAAACATAATACATATACTTCCGCAAATGAAATGCTTAAGAAATTCTCAAGGATATATATATATATATACACACCACATTGAATATTGAATTCATCTGAAATAAATTATTATTATTGACTAGCTTTTATTGGAATCAGGTTTTGGAGATATATCACATTCACGATTTTGCTTTTCAATTTTCATTCAATTTTGGATTTATATGTACATGCAGATAGATAGCGCGTTAATCGGTGGTGTGAGAACTGATTTTGTGGTACTTGTATGTGAGAAACTCTATATTAACAATTACAGTAATGCCCTAAATAATCGACTCCTTAACCACATCATAATTATGGGTAACTTTTCAGGATTTAGTCGGAAATATAGCTTGTTGCCGTTCATCGGAAATCTCTCACTGAGACTAAATCCTGAAAAGTTATCCATAATTCTGCTGTTGTTAAGGAGTCGATTGCATTACTGTAGTTATATTTATAGTTGCATACCTCTAATTCCAAAAACAACTACCGATATCCGTGTATATCACAGCACATTTTAAACGGACATGGCTCATTCTAGCTTCCAATGGCAGGAGGTATAACATTAGGTTGATAAATGCACGACATATCGATGTACCGGCTCCATATGCTCTGAACAATACTTGCCATGGTCACAGCTGTTTTCAATTATTCGCCCAGCAGTGAAACAAACGCTCTTTATATCTACCATATCATGAATAGACTAACACGGAACGCTCTTTTCTGTTCCATACCATGCACATGGCTGTTGTTTGTTTGGGACCCATGCAAACAATGTGTTCAAATTTGTATTTTTTATGAATTTGCAATGCGTCTTTCTGTGACATATAATGCCCGTAGAAAGATAGTTCAAGTATATGTATAGACCTATCGACACCGGGAAAAATTCACAAGCGAATATTATTAAGTGTATTCTGCAGCGCAAACCGCCATGTGGCTTTCAAAAATGTATGCATGGTTCCATGAAACATATAGTATACTTATTATTAAAGATCCGTGGTCCGGTTTGATACCAAATAATTCAGATTGTCCTAAGCCAATTGTCCGCTTACCAGGCAAATGAAAATCAAAAGCAGTTGCAATTGTCATCATTTGTATCTCATAGACATCACAATTTAAGCCCACAAAAACATCAATACAACGAAAAGGATCACAAATCTCATAATTGAGAATTAGCGTTCTTTATAATCTACATTTTGGTCGACAAAGGCATGGACACTATAAGAGACGATTGTTGGAATTTTTGATAGGCTGACAAAAATTCTAAATTTGTTAAAACTTTCTCTTTGAAGTAGATATCTGACCACCCATATTAATGCTCTAATGAGTCCAACCTAATTATTTTATGACATATATACGTATATACAGAGGGTCCTTTTATTGTATCAAATCTGACAGGGCATCTTTAAGATTCTATATATAAAATAAAAATTTCGGAACGATAAGTGCCACCCGAAAGCACAGGGGCCTGTAACGCGCTCCGCTGTCCGCCCCCTTTTGCACTGCCCATATGCGCCGCTCTATATACGCGCCTTCTTCGCGTTAATGGAACATTATATAGACAAGGGGCTCTGTAGAAATTCAACGTTTCACCATCGCTCGGGAGTCGCACAAATTTAGCCCATTCACCCCAGTAATGATAACGATATATACACGGATGGATCGGCAAAGAATTCATCTTTCAATAAATACCACAAACTCCCATCAGAAACATTCATACACGTTGCATTTGATAACATTTTAACCACCGAATATTGTCTCCGGAGAGCGTATTTTTTCGATTTGATCCTGCTCAGACAGCAATGGACGCATTTGTATCGAAATTCACCACCCATGCAGTTTACTATCATTAAAAATCGTTCAAACGATCAACTAAATATCTGGAACTTAGTGAATTATTGTCGGCTAATAATTTATTTACTCATACAAATCAACACATTGTCAGTAAACAATTCTAATAGAGGAGAAATCTGTCGATAATTCCAACTTTAAAAAAGAAATTTGTCAAGTGACACAGTTCCTAAGTTTAATATTCATTGTGACCTGACCTTTCCATGACTGACAGAGTAGAAACAGCCAATCACCGCTCAGTGTTAGAATCGAGGTCCTCGTTTTAATATTCATTATGACCTGACCGCGTTTAATAAAAACTTGACGGTTAACATCGGAAAAGATCAAAGCATTGAATAAATATTCTGAAAATCAGATTCAGACTAAAATATTTAAACTTACATGATTAGCGAAATTTGTTGACAAATCACTGTACCAGTTTTGTTTACGTAACAATGGATTCAACGCGCGAAATATCATGAGTGGAGAACTATCAGTATAATGAATATAAAAGTTAATCTATTCCTCCATGATCGACAAACACCTGGGCCCTGTTTCATGAAGGCAACTTATGACATAGTTGGGACTTATGATGGTCATAAGTTCAAACTTCAGTTATAAGTGCGTTTCACGAACAAAGTCTTAACCTAAGATGGTCTTAACTTTAAGACTGGTGTGAGGTGTCATAAGATAATCTTAAAGTTGAGACCTACGTTGTGATCCGCAGTTGGTCCGAAATGTGTATGGGATCTAGTTCATGTATATATTATTTATAAACACATTTAACTGAATAACACCTTGCTAGCAGGGAGGGGTGTTTCAGAAATGGTAGTAATTAATAACCAACTGGTAAGCTATAGCAGTGACGGGGCCTGTGGTTGCAAGATTGGCGGGGTGTCCGCTACTAACTGTAAACCACCAAGACCGGACTATGCATAATCGCACTGTAGACAATAATTTATACTCAGTTTTTTTTTTATAAATGCTTATGCCAGCTATTATTATTATACCCCCCGCAACGAAGTTAGGGGGGGGGGGGTATACTGGAGTCAGCTTGTCCGTCCGTCCGTCCGTCGTCCGTCGGCGTCGTCCGTCCGTGGACACAAATTTGTCCGGAGTTTTTCTCAGTCGTTTTTTGATCAATTTCCATGAAACTTGGCACAGACATCAACCACCATGGAAACCTGTGCACCTGCGATTATGACGACTGTTGGACTTTTTTTAGTGGAGTTATCCCCCCTTTTTCGACTTAGAAATTTTTCACAACATGTATACTTTTGTCCGAGCTTTTATTCCTACATTTTTCAGACAATTTTTTTAAAACGTGGCACAGATATTTAGTACCATGGGAACTTGTGCACTTGCGATTATGACGTCTGTCCGACATTTTTTGGTGGAGTTATCCCCCTTTTTTTATTTAGAAACTTTTTTTGCAACATTCATAATTTTGTCCGAGCTTTTATTCCTACATTTTTCGGTCAATGTTTTTTAATCTTGGCACTGATATTTAGTACCATGGGAACCTGTGCACCTGCGATTATGACGTCTGTCCGACATTTTTTGGTGGAGTTATTCCCCTTTTACAACTTAGAATTTTTTTTCGCAACATACATAATTTTGTCCAAGCTTTTATTCCTACATTTTTCGGTCAATAGGTTTAAGATTAGGGTTATGGTTGTACACCTGCAATGGGAACTGTTATTTTATTATTTTAACTAAATGTTTACTGACATGTGAAACATCTTAGTATTTTAAAAACAGGGGGGTATCCGTAGTCCCATTGAGACAGTCACACCTCTAGTTATTATTTACTTGCCTTTATATATTATTATGTTATAATTTGATTGTAAAATGTATATGTATATATATCGGCAAGATAATAATACATAATATGTGTTATTTTATTATTATTATGTATATTATCATAATCTATTAATTATGAAATAAAAAGATATATAGCATGTATATAGTATACGGACCGCGCGGGCACACCAGGATCCGCGAAAGAAAATATAATATCACTGTGAACCGGCCCACTGACCCCTGGGGGAATTACTAAAATACCAATATAGACTATACCAGTGGTATAGTCTATACTGGTATTTTAGTAATTTTCCCCAGGGACCTGTGAACCGGCCGTCTGTTCACGTGTTGTTAATTATAAACGCTCTTTATTAGAAGTCGTTGATTTGGTTTTTATTAAAACATATATACGCAGAATGTCGTTCAACGTAACGTACTTAGGAAGTTCATACGCAGTTTGTTAATTATAACAGGCGTTTAGCACATTTGTCAACAGAACCAGAGCAAATGGCATTAACATCATTTATATATGGCTTCTACAAATATGTATCAGATTGGAAATAAGTCTATTTGGAGCACGATATGAAGTCCTATTCACATTATAGCAATATAAATAAAGAGCCTTTTGTGTTAGTATTCCATGAATGTTGGCAATCAATAAAGAGCGTTTAGCTCAGTGCTTCCATTGTGGTGTATTGTATGTGTATGCCGTCGTGGCGACATATTCGGTTTCCTGGTATTATAGAAGCTTCAAAGACGTATAATGTATTAGAACCTAATATCAGCATTGAAAGGAGCGAACATATGTCTCGCGTCGCCTTAATGGCATGTTATATGGGTGAAGGTTCACATTCTGAGTTACGATGTGTAAGTCCCTTTAATAACTGAAATAATATATTTGAGCTCGTTACGTTTGTATAACATAGGCTTTGGAAGCATGCAGCTATGTGTGGATGGGGTCTGACGCAAAAACACAGTTAAAAGCGCGCTCGTGCAGTTAAGTATGCACCTGTCATTATACTGATTATCGCCCTTGCATTAAAATATCATAATTATTCTTAGACACGTCGTAGTATCTGTCACCAGACACTGTACCTAGGCATATAGCATACACAGAACCAACATTTTCTGTGCATAGCTGTAATAAATTGTCGAGGGCCAGTCTAAACGCGCGCGAACTTAAATTACTACTTAAGTAGGACTTAATCTTGTTTTGTGAAACGCGTTCTTGAAACGGAAAAGTTACACCATAAGATCCACCTTAGATCTTAGATTAAGTCCATCTTAAGATAATCTTATGACATTGCTTCATGAAACAGGCCCCTGAACTACATTTCTACGAGCATTATAATATGTCACAGAAAGACGCATTGAAGTCATAGAAATATAACGTCGAACACAAACATTGGATCCATAGTAAAAAGTGTGCCATTTTTATTGAACGTAATTCCGGATTCGGAAACGGAATAACGGTCGACTGTCCGGTAACTTAGTTTATGGCTGGAGCCATAAAGTAAATTTATATTAAATTTGAATAACAGATAACCTAAGACATCTATCTATACGACTCAAATTAATTAATTATCTCAATAGTATCGATATTAGATCGTTGTTACCGGGAATTTATTGAAATTGTCGTAAGTCTCCCTTTAAATAGTGTTCGATTTAAATTAGTTCTTACAAATGTGTATCATTGTATGTTATCAAAACATACTAATATATAAAACGTCTTTAGAAATATCTCTCCCTTTTAAATTTGGAGTATCAATGCAGATCGGTAGCATCAAATTCTTCGAAATATTAGAAAATATTTTATTAAACAAGACGAAAAAACTAACATGGAATTATTACAATGTAAGAGAGAGAGAAATTAATTAACCATCTGATAGCTCTTTTTCCTCCACCCTTGAAACCGACGTCGTGCACGATGCATGGTGTGGCCGAAAGCGGAGCTGCGTGATTAGGCTATAAACCATAAAATACCAAATCAACAAAACCGCTATTTTTAATTGGCTCATTGGTTCAATGTCATTATTTTCTGGTATGTATAACGTACTAATGGAAGTCTTGTGGTGACATGTATGATGTGATATCTTTAAAGACTACGCACCTCAACAATTTTACTAGGAACGCACGCCGTGTGCACTGAGCGTTGAGATAATCTGCACAAAGTCGGCAAATCCGGTTAACTAATGGCTTAACCGCACTTGAATAATGTGAGTGCATTAATGTCACCTTGACAAGTACTCAAGGATTAGCACACAAACGCGAAGTCTCCACACGTACATGCGCGGCCACAAATATGTTAGATTTAATCAGTCAATTCGTCTGTACGGTTTTGATCCCGGATTTTAAACCATCCATTCAATATCTAAAATAATTGTGGGATGTCATTAACTTCAATGACATAACCTATTTTCTGCTGACACTAGCCAGCCAGCTGTCTTCCAGTTAGGACATGTGGTTCGTGAGCATAAACAACACAGCACAGCATTTTCAATATGGGGCGCCGTTTCTCTATTTATCCCCTATTTGCAGATATCTGCTAGTGGCTAAGAGATATCTCCTCGTGAATTAAGAGATATCTCCTAGTGATTTAGAGATATCTCCTCGCGAATTAAGAGATATCTGCTAGCAATTTAGAGATATCTCTTAATCGACATGACCGAGGAGATATCACTTCATTCAATTAAAGAGATATCTCCACATGAATTAAGAGATATCTCCAATTCATTAGCAGATATCTTTTAATTCAGGAAGAGATATCTCTTGGTGGGACGATTAGAGATATCTCTTAATTCAATTAACATATATCTGCTAGTGATTTAGAGATATCTCTTAATTCGCCAGGAGATATCTCTTAGTCATTTGGAGATATCTCTTAATACTGTTGAATTAAGAGATATCTCCTCGATCACTAAAATATATATCCAATTCGGCCGTTTTCACTGGATCAGGCTTAAAATGAAGGATCCCTCACTCAATACACGTGCACAGTATTTATCTACATATATAAAAGTATAGGATCTGTCTGTCTTCGGATTTTTCTCAAAGACCCCATGACCGATTTAAGCCAAATTTGGTGTGTTGACTCGGCGTACCCTGGCAGAGGTAATAACGGCGTTATTTTTTCAAAATTATGATAATTTTTTTTTAAATTAAATAATAAAAACAAACAAATACGCTCACTTTGGCCCTATTTCAGCGCCAGGTGTACGGTCTTTATGCATATAGGTTTTCAATGTCACGTGCCATCCAACAGAATAATGGGTAAAAGTCCACTATGGGCTTATATCAGAACCAAATAAGTCCAATATGAACCAATGTCAATATTTAGGTCCAATATGAACCTATTTCCCCGACGATATATTGAAGTAGCATAATAATATGATAAAAAATATTTAAAAGACTAGGATATGTCTGTTATATATGTGAGCGCCACAGGCCCCTAATACACAGAGGCCCATTTGTGCAGGGGCTGCAGGCCCCTCAGACGCCGAATAAAGGCTCCCTTCGGGAGCCTGTTTCAGCTAGTATATTTATTATTCTGTGACATTTAGAAAAATAGGAAAACATGAAACGATAGTCAAAGTCACGTTTTTATCGAATAAATGGTTGGGTCTCAGAGATGGTGTCCAGTGCAGTGAGTGCACTACAGTCCATCATGGCCTAGGTTATCGGAGACGCCGAATCACAGTTACTGGAATAAAGTCCCAAAAATAAGGTTTTAATCGAATTTATAGATCGGTATCCTAACTTAAAGATTCTTTATATTAGGATACAGATTTATAAATTCGATTAAAACACTGATTAAAACCTTATTTTTGGGATTTCATGTCCAGTAACTATGGTTTTACTGGGCATTAATAGTCGGTCTCAGAAATGCGCTTTTTTATGGAAATGATGTTTTATATTGAGAATGGTTTCTAGGGTACTTTTCGATGAGGAATTTCATGGTGCCGGTTGATTTTTTTTTAAAGTGCCCAAGTTAGGGTTTTAGGGGCCTGAGCCCTAATTTCAGGTTTCAGCCATTTGTCCCCTTTTGTCCATTGAACAGATTATGTTGCACATGCTCCAAAATAGCGTATGTTCTGCCTTCTGTCATAACGAAATAAACCCATGAAATAATCTCTCAAAAAATAATAGCTGACAAAAAAAAAAACACTTGCTGGGGAGAAATTCTTAATATTCTCTGACCCGAAACTGAATAATATGTTGATGCGTCTTTTAATCAAGCACGTGATTTTCCCACGCAAAATGATTCGATATGAGTATTATCTTATTTTAGTGATGTTACCTAGCAATTAACCTACAATCTTTTTGGCAATGAGACCCACAAACTCCCCATTTCTAAGCAAAATTGCCACGTCTCGAAACAGCAACACTGTTGAAAAATTAAGGCTATAAAATGTATGTTAAGGTTTTTATAATAATTTGTTATAATCAATGTAACATAAAATCCACCAACAATTAGGCGTTGTACCTGTATTCGTTTTATACCAAGGTGACTTCCATTCCTTATTCGAAAAAATTCATATTTGGGTCAAACAAAGGGTTTGTAGGGTGCCCCCCCCCAAGGATCTTTCTACACACCCCCGCCAACACACCCCGATCCAAAATGGCCGCCACCCAGAGGAGTTCAAATAGGGCACCCATGCCTTTTCTCGGCACTTGATCGATTTAGGTCAAACAAAGGGTGTTGTAGGGTGGCCCCCCAAGCCAATCTAATATTCACCCCTTTCACCCACCCGATCCAAAATCGCTGCCATCCAGATGGCACCCATGCCTTTTCTCGGCCCTTAACCGATTTGGGTCAATCAAATGGTGTTGTAGGGTGGCCCCCAAGCCAATCTAAATATTTACCCCACCAGATCCAAAATGGCCACCGTCCAGAGGGGTGGATGGTCCACCCCAAATACAAACACGTCCACCCCTCACATCAGGGGATGAAAATGGGGTATGGACCATTTTCGACAATGGTATGGATTTTGGCAAATTTGATAGCTTGGTGTGTGGCCCGCCCCAAATACCCTCTAGAAACACCCCACCCTCATCCCCCTGGGAGTACAACCCCAAGGGGTGAGGGTGTGGCAGGCCAGTGCCACCCACCTGTGCCGTCAAATTGGCCGAAATCATTACCTTTCTCGAAAATGGTCCATACCCCATTTTCACTCCCCCGGGTGGTACCCCTGGTGGTGATGGGTGGGGTATTCCTATATGGTATTTGGGGTCGGCCACCCACCCATGGCATCAAATTGACAGAACAAGACATTTTTGAGAAGTCCTGATCTGGTTGTTATTCGGCACAATGCAATGACTAAGATCTTTAAGGCTCTGCATCTTCTAAACCGAACTGATATGTTAATTCAACTGTTCCCGTGTCCTCTTGTAAAACTGTTATTTCCGATCAGGGTTCGCATTGCCAATGGCAAAACAATATTTTTATTTGGAAACTTAAATCTCATATTTGCAAACAATTTGGCAAGTGGGTTTTTAAATGTGACATTGGAAGTTCCTGGAAACTCACTCAACTGCCTGATTCATTATGTACTAAATGGATTCTCCCACTCAGTTATAAAAGTCTACATTGGAATTAAATGGACTATTGCTCACTTAGAGGGGTTTCAGGTATTAAAAGCAGATAACAGATATGCGGAAATATAATACAAGAGCAGAATGATTAATATGCATTTCAGATAATTTCAACATTTGTTGAATTTATATCTGAACATTTCCTAAGGGAACTACTCATCAATGTGTATTAGTACAGATTGTTAAAATTAGTGCACAATATGTCTTGTACTCTTCTACGGACTTAACATGACACCGAAATACAGTAATGCCCTAAATAATCGGCTCCTTAACCACAGCAGAATTATGGATAATTTTTCGGGATTTAGTCAGAAATATGGCTTGCTGCCATTCATCAGAAAGCTCTCTGTGACAGCTTTCCGATGAATGGCAACAAGCCATATTTCTGGATAACAAGCAACAAGCCATAATTATGGATAATTTTTCAGCATTTAGTCGGAAATACGGCTTGTTGCCATTCATAGGAAAGCTCTCTGTGAGAGCTTTCCGATGAATGGCAACAAGCCATATTTCTGACTAAATCCTGAAAAATTACCCATAATTCTGCTGTGGTTAAGGAGTCAATTATTTAAAGCATTACTGTACTCATTCAGGAAACATGAAGATTTCAGCATGGAACAATAAAGATTATTCCTTGTATTTTATTCCCAATAAGATCGAGAGGCCGATCAGGATCGGCAGATGTTAACCAATCCCTTGGCGACAGTAAATTACTATGATCGGAATCATAAATGAGAGTTTTGGTGTTGAATTATAGAGTATACTGTTATGTACTATTATAGACAAATGTAAGAGAAATCAGAAAATAATATAGCATTATCAATAGCTAAGCAAAGGCATGGGATGGAATTGGTGAATTGGATTTAATGTCGCTCCAAACAAATTTACCAGTACATAACACAAGATTTTGGACCGATTTAAACCAAATTTGGTGTGGTGACTCGGGGTACCCTTGGCAGAGTTAAAATGGTGTTAGTTTTTCTAATTTTGTTAACTTTAAAAAAAAAAAAAAACATTTTTAATTATTGAAACAAAAAATATTTTATTATATTTTGTTTTTTATTTATTTATTTATTTTTTGTTAAATTGAGCAAGGAATTCAATCTAACGGATGGACGGACGAATGACAAGTGGTCAATCCGGACATCGACACTATGGTAATGGGTAAACATAAAAACTTAAAAGAGCAGTTTATTTTACTTTTGTGCAAAAAAATTAAAACAGCTGGAGAATATTATGGCAAGGCAAGTGTTTTGCAGAGTACGGTACATATTTCGTGTATTTATCAACCTATCTTATCCCTACTTCCAAAATTATCCACAGTTGGGAGGTTCAAATGAGCCATGTCGTTAAAATTTTCCAAATCAGTTCGAAATAAGGTGTCATTTTGCTTGAGTTAGCCAGGCAATGATACATCTTTTTGAAATTCATAAAAGAGAAGCAATTTTCCAGCTATTGTCAATTTTTCACACATAAGTGAGACAAATATCATTTAATCTTTACCAAATAAGGAATAGACTAACAAGGAAAGCTCTTTATTATGTCAGCTCTTGCGATTAGCCAATCAGCGTTGATAAATACTGATGGTGTATGAACCCATATTAGGTCAGTGACCCCATATTAAATCAATATTAGGTGCTTATCCACCATCTTGTTTTTCAGAAATAAAAAACTCTGTTGCCTCAGGGATATTTTTGGTGTATTTTGGCGCCAAGAAAATGGATATCTGTCGGAAATCATTTTTTGTGAATTTTAAGACATAGTACCATGTACCAAAACCTGCATGCGATATATTTGAGGAATTCTAAAAAATCATAAATTAACTATCAAACTCAATGTGTTGTCCTACTTCTGGTGATTAGCCATTGACTCGATGCATTGACGTTCAATGCCCATGGCGTGTCACTGTGACGTTACATAAGTTAATGGCCATAGGCGACACATTTAACTTACCAAATTAAACTAAATGACGATTAATTAAAGGGATATGAGGGATGTTGTCCACTGACATAATAAATATGTTACAGGACGCTAAGTATCATTCCATGCTGAAGAAAAGTTGAGATAAGATTTGTCTGAATTCTATAACTTGAATAAGTGGCTTCTATTAATCTTTGTCAGTCAGAACAAGGAGGAAACACCCTCTGGCCATTCCTCTTCAAAACAATTCAATCAGAACTATTCTACCAGGAACTTTTCGAAAATAGAAATACATTTTAGAATTCATGAAAAAATTCATGGGAAATCCAGATACAACATCCCGAAAAATTGCATTAATACTTTGGCAAGTTAATGACAAGTTATTGGTCATCAACAAGTTATCTGAGGAACGTATGTAGTCGAACCCATAGAGTCTAAGTATGCAAATAAGTGCTTTCGCACCAAAATGTCGTTTATGACATTTTATAAGCCCAGACATTTTATCACATCCTGGTCCAGTTCCAAAAAGGTCAGGGTCATTAATCATAAATTTGATGCAAGTGTCATGTATGATGTATGATGTCACCAATGCCCTCCTATATACACACCATGATGTAATAATACTAACATATGACATGATAAACTTACTCTAGGGTAGTGAACACATCAATGATGATATTACTTTGGGATAAAAATAGGTTTAATTTGGCTGTTCAGAGAATATTGATTGAGTATCCCCATTCATTTCAACAGGTTTTTCTGGAGATTTTTATCCACTTAAATTTGATCAAATCAGGTTGTCTAGAGCTCTTCTGTAAAATCGGAATTCTGATTTGTAACTATAGATGTAAAATAATGTTCAATACCAAAAATTTATTTTCAGTATTAACAAGTCATAAATTTTATTCCTTTTTATTTCCATCTGTCATGACATTTTCACACAAAACTTTTCAAAAGAAGACAGTGAGACGCTCACCTGATTAAAGACTGGGTCTCGGAAGACTACAACAGTCAGTACTTATCAAAATTATTTGGTCTAATTCCGTTTCTATATTGGACAACACACCATGATTTAACGCCATAATGTAAAATTTAGATTATGACTGAGGGATTATTGTATACAGCATTTATCACACTTCTTTTCCACCTACTTTATTATCTTTCTTGTCTATTTCATAATCTCCTCCCTTCTATCACTCCTCCATCTTTCTGATCCCTGCACTCGCTTAACTAACTTCCCAACATTTATTTGAAAACACAGAACAATATTCAAATTCCCGTCCTTTTTACCCTGTAGCTGTCTGTATTGACACTAGGGGTAACATTTTTGGAGGAAAAGATTTTTATAAAAGCCATAGGCTCATGGCTTGTTATCTAATCCTCATTTGAACTATGTTTTTTCTCAATATGTATAATTGTCAATGTGATGTTCTGTTCTTTTGTTCAAATAAATATTGTTTACACTAAAATTACTTAAAACAAGTAGTTCTAAACAGGGACAAAGCTAGAGGTCCTCTGTTGAGCAACGGGTCTTCACCTTGAAATTTCTAATTGCACACCATTGACCAACTGCCAACCCCCCTACCCTGACCAGATAACCAGACCACAGTCCAAGTTCACAAAATTCCTTTTGAACATCCCTCTAAGGTTGGAATTTACAACTGGTACTTCAAGCTCGCCAACTTTTGGATATTTCCAACCTGACATCCCACATAAAGTTAAAATTTACGGCCAGCCTGACATCCCCCCATAAAGTTTTTTAAATTGGCATTTCGGTCCAACAGTTTTATCCGAAAGTAGGAGAATATGGACAGTTGGTCTAAAAACAATAATGTTCCATTGAATACTGGTTTGAAAATCAAACTATGAGAACAATTCTAACCTATTTTTTGTGTGAAAATCAAATTTACAACTATTGTTGAATTTTTTTATCTAAGTAGGGGTAAAAAATCCACCCATCCCTCCCCTAACCTAGCTCCCCCATCAGCTAAGAAATCGTTAGGAATCTGTGTATTAGTATACCAGTAGCAAACTTGAATTCAACAGCATAGATAAGGTGGGTGGGGGAAGAGTTAAATCTCTTATCTATGCCCATATTCTGCCCCTATTTGACCAATGAAAATCCCAATCTGTGAGATCCATTCATCTGATAATTTCAAACGGTATATAGTAATGCCCTAATTAATCGACTGCTTAACCACAGCAGAATTATGGGTAACTTTTCAGGATTTAGTCGTAAATATGGCTTGTTGCCATTCATCGGAAAGCTCGCGGGGAGAGCTTTCCGATGAATGCCAACAAGCCATATTACCGACTAAATCCTGAAAAGTTACCCATAATTCTGCTGTGGTTAAGCAGTCGATTAATTAGCGCATTACTGTTTTTTAGAGTTAGAGTGAATTCATTTTACTCAAACAAAGAGTTAACAGACTTTATACATAACGTAATATTGTAACACATGTTACATCTACTTGTATAACTGATAATTTATAAAATATATGATCACAGTAATCCATATATCAGTATCCAACTTGAACTCAAATAATTTGTCTGGAGAAGAGGTTAAAGTATTTGGGGTGGATGGGGGTAGTTTTAAATCTATAAAGCTCTGCCCATATTCACACCATGCAAGGACCTCTCCCTATGGATCCAATGGTTTAGTGATTTTGGAGGTTATGTTTAGGAGTTGAAGTCAACTCATTGGAAGCAAGTGTTAAATCCGTATCTCTGCCACAATTGGCTGGCCAGATATTCAAACAAATACATATAATAGATTATATGGTTACAGGTACCATCTCACTCACTTCTAAAGAAAAATTATAATTTGTAGACAAGCTAGGCTGCTTAGAACATACACATGGGATTCGATCTCATATTTAAATTGAACTTTAATGACCCCCCATTCTCTTCAGTTGTTACCAGTATTTGGATCAGGTGATATACCATCCACACAGGACTCTGGTATGGTTATTGTTGTCAGCCTAGATTTCAAAGAATTTGGTAGTGTGAAATATTGAAAACACTGGAAGTGTATCATAACAGGGTTGATTGACCCAAGGGCAAGGGTAAGAAGACCAAATTTGGTATGTTGACTCAGGGTACCACAGCAGATGTAATAACAACATTAGTTTTTCAAAAATAAAAGTTTTTTTAATTGAGCAAGGAGTAAAACTGAAAAATTCTAAAATAAAATTGAAAAAAAAACAAAAACATTTTGTTTCTTTAATTATTTGGTTAAATTGAGGAGTTCAATTAAAAAAAAATTCTAAAATAAATTTTGTTTTTTTAATAAATTAAAATGTGTTTTTTCCCCCACCTATTTTACCCAGTGAGCCCATTTGAACAAATCGGAATCCCAGTCACCCAAGGACCCTCCATACAAAATATAAGCTAAATATGTCAGACAGTTCTTGAGAATAAGTTGTTTTAAGAATTACTGTGGATGGAAAGAGTTATGGTTCAGGCTTTGCACGTATATGGCCGGGCCACCCCATTTGAACAAATCTGAATCCTAGTCACACAAGGACCCTCCATACTAATAAAAGGTTGTTGACCAGTGTCCCCCGAAATGGTGGTTAACTCCAAGATGCCTAACTCCAAGGTGCTAACTCCGAGATTTGCAGTGTTAGGAATAAAATTAATTAATCCACAAAACAATTTCACTCTGATTAAAGACACGGTTGGCCTTGGCGGTGGGTATCCTGTGAAAATATCTCCACCCGTCAAAAACCGCCACAAACAGAAAGAACATCAAAATGTAGATAGACTTTGTCCGTATACAAATAAGAAATATCGCATAAACAGTATGTTATGGTCATATGTTTGACCATTGTTATGTAAACAAAAGCGTAAAAAGTTACTTTTCTGGTGTTTGTTTATATTATGATGGTAAACATAAAGAGCGTTCTTTGTAGGTGAATACCTGATATGGAACTAATAAAGAGCGTTTATGCCATTTGTGCGTGATTAGCCAGTAGCATTGTGCTGTCTTCTGTAACACAATCAGGCTCTTGCTTAGGTAAAATATAGTAGGTCCTTATGATAACATGCTGTTTACGCGATGGTCATGGTATATATGAACGGAACTGTACGCGTTTTAATGTTTTTCTGTTTACGGTGTTTGGAACAAATATGAATATTTCGACAATTAAGGCCGCACGTGCCTTTAAAGAAACATAACTAAAAGTTCTAATGCAGATACCAAGAATGTTCAAAGTCCAATGAAAACCTCAAATATTTCAAAGTCGAAATAATCCATAACATGTACAGTCAAACATTTCAGACTGAACCCATATTCGAAACTGACCTGTAATACAATCTGAAAATTCATGTACAATACAAAATTTGATTTCAATAAATAATCGCAACTAAAGTCAACATTTTTTTGTTATTGAAATTGGTTAACCCTTTGGCGAGTAGAACGACATATATGTCGTCTATCGGTTGAGGAGTATAATGACATATATGTCGTTTCAGGAAGTGTTATTTTATGTAGACATAACTTCAATAAATCATCTGATTTATAAATGATTTGTATAGGAGTTATTTAACTTATTTTGATTAATATATTGTCCCAAATGTATAAGTGCAATCGATTATGATAACACACGTTAACAAAAAATGCACATAAATTAAAACGAATTATTGGACCCTTTTGACACTAACTTGTTAATAATTATTGCTATGACGTTGACGTTAAATTTACTCATGACGTCATGTATATGACGTTACATATACTCTCCAAAGGGTTAATGTAATAACTCAGGTAAGAAAAATTGGACGAAACTGGTTTTCAAACTCGTCCAATATATTGTGGCAACCAAATCATAAACAAAAAATTATTGAAATTGGTTAATATTTGTTCGAGTTATTGCGCTTACGAGAAAAAAATGGCGAGAAATCGTCAAACTAAGGGGCATAACTCAGGTAAGTAAAATCTGACGAAACTGGTTTTCGAACTCGCCGAGATATTGTGGCAACCAACTCATAAACAAAAAATTATTGAAATTGGTTAATATTTGTTCGAGTTATTGTGTCTATGACTGGATCGCACGGACAGCAAGACGCATGGCACTGATTTCAATAGTCCCCCAAAATTAATTTCGGGGGACAAATATAAGCTAAATAGGCCCAATGGTTCTTGAAAAAGTCATTTTAAGGACTACTATGAAAGGAAAGAGTTATGGCCCTGGCTTCATAATTATTTGACCTGGTAGCTTCATTTGAACAAATCTGAATGAGTCACCTAGGGAACATCCACACCAAATATCTCCACCGGAGACTTTGTCTCAGGTGAGCTATAAAGGGCGATGAAGAACTAATCATGGAGAATGTACCAGTGCGAAACCCAGCAATAAGTAGAATAATTGTAATTTGTAGAACAAAATAATTTATTCATCAACAAATAATTTAATCAAATGAAATGGACACAAATGTATCATATGAAGGTGCAAGTACATACTCTGTAAAATGTAACATGATTGCTGTTCCTTTGTCCATTTGACCAAGTTTTTTTCCCATTTAAAGCCAGCATGCAGGGACATTTAGACAGGGGTTGGAGTGAGGCTGTATGTATGACTTCTCCAACTTTGGCCAAACTTTTCAACATTAAATTTAATGCCTAATGCAACATTAGTTGGAAATTTCAGAATAAATATAGGTTTAAATTGTTTTGAGTTTCATAACCAGCAGTTTGAAATAAGTTATTAGACAAAAAGTAAAATATTTTGATTATTATTACTTGGTCAAATTGTACAACTCAAATGGTTGGAAAATTTCTAAACATAGGGGTAGGTGTTAGATTGGAAATATGAAAAGGTTCGAAAGTTTGAGATATTCCTCAAGGGGGAGGTGCAGTTGGAAATTCCAAGTCAGATACAAGCCCCAACGCCCCCCCCCCCCCCCCCCCCCCCCAATGGAAACACCCTAGAAAGTCCCTGCTTGCATGTGACATTGTTATTTTCACTAGGTAGTGGCAAGAGACGAAGATCCATATTTACTCTAACATAGCGAACAGTGACCCGCTTGTCTAGTCTCTGTCGAATTATTATAATTATGGCAGTAACCTATTTACTCCATAGTAGACATGTTGTTTATTCTGAACATGTCTTGAGTTGTCCAATGAAAGTGATTTAATATAATTTTGACAGTAACCTGTTTACTCCATAGTGGACATGTTGTTTGTTCTGAACTTGTATAGAGTTGTCAAATGAAAGTAATAAATCAACAGAGTTTGTACAGTTTGATCATTGTCAAATTTGAGAACTTTTCAATGACCATGCAAGAATTTTCAAGTGCCCAATGGACTAGGCTAATCAAATTTCTAATGGCATACCTTTTCAAATTTTTTCAACTTTTATTGAATTCATCATGTAGATGGTAGAAATATGCAACTTATATTATGCAACAATGTATGTGTTGTAAATAAAATCTCATTATAACTACAAATATGAATTGGCTGTAAGAAAACCATATTCATAAAATGGCAACTAAAAAAAGATTGTCTGTTTTCACTGAGGGTAAACAAATCAGGGTAGGAAGATATAAAAGTATTGACATAACATTTTTTTTTATACTTAATTTTCAGTTGCTGATATATTAAACTATCTCAACCGATGTGGCAGATATCTGTTTTTGAAAAATAGTACTTTAGACAGCACAGTGAACATATACCATAGGTCAAATATAAGATTCTCTTGCAAAACTAGTCTTGAACAAGGGGTACGCATCTAAGATGCTTTTGTCGAGTTTTTTGGCAGTCGAACCAAACTTCTGCCAATAAGGTGCACAACCCCCTGGAAAAAAGTTGGATGGTGGTATATTATTGCAATAGACCTATATACCAAATATCAATTGAATCCGTTAATATTTCATTGAGTTATCGCACTAACGGTGATAAAATTGTGATTAAAATAGGCAAACTAAGACCCATAACTCCGGGGAAAAAATTCGGACAAAAGTGGTTTTCGAACTCGTCCGAGATATTGTTGCAGGAGACTCATATACCAAATATTGTTGAAATCGGTTAATATCTCATCGAGTTATCGCGCTAACGATGATAAAATTGCTAGAAATAGACAAACTAAGACCCATAACTCTGCGAAAAAAATTCGGACAAACCTGATTTTCGAACTCGTCCGAGATATTGTTGCAGGAGACTCATATACCAAATATTGTTGAAATCAGTTAATATTTGCGCGAGTTATCGCGCTAACAGTGAAAAACTTAACTAAAAACCATCTAAGATGGATAACTCTTGTAAAAAAGTTCGGACGTGACCCATTTTCTACAGGCAGTAAATAGTCATTGGGAGCAACTGCCATACCCAAAATTTTTGAATCCGTTCACAAATGTCAAAGTTATAAGGCATTCTTTAGGTCCGCCCGCCACCAAACGTTCCTCGTCAAACCATAAGTCGAGTTTTTAAAAAACTCGACTAAAAATTGAAAATATGCATACCACCCAACCCCTCCCCCTGACTCAATACCCACCCCCTCCCAACAACTATTAATTTATTTTTCATTTGTATGGTATGTATTGGACATAAGTTATGGTTAAACAGGAGAAAATATGACTTGTAACATTAGAAAGACAATCTAATTTTGGGACTGGGGAAACTAGCTTTTAGTTGACAAGCTTGCCACAAGGGGGTCTTTTTTGTTTGATTTTACCCACTGGGAACTTTTTTCAAACTCCTAGTAATTCTAACTTTTGCAGATCCACAAATAAATTTGTGACATTTGAAATTTTTTGTCTCCATTGTGACCAGTGGGGCGGGATACTCCACCACTTAAAATCCTACCTCTCTCTGCAGAATTTGAGTATAGCTTGCTGGTCACATCCTGAGAATTTCCTGCAGCACATGCATGTACAGTCCGCTTCCAATAGCAGAAAACAACTGAAGAAATACTCAGTTTTTATCCAGTCGAAAGTCACTCGGTCTCGATTTTGACAGCCTATTCTAGCATATGTGGAATTTCGATGTGATTCCGAATCTTTTACCCGATTCGATTTGACATTCACTTCAAAAAAATAACATTGGATTCAGGGCATTCATAAAAAAAGAAATATTGTCATTGCATGACTCATAGTTTCAAAAGCAATCATAAAATTTATCACTTCAAATAATTCTAGTCAGGGTTCCCACAGTTTAGCACTAAAAATTCAAGCCCATTCAAGGTCTATTTTCCAACAATTTTCAAGACTCAAATTCTAAATTCAAGGCCAACTCACATAACTTTTCAAAAAAATTCAAGACCATCAGTAAAATATTGTAAAATGTGATGAGAATTATTCATGACTTCAGTAAGTGGTGCAACTACAGTAATGCCCTAAATAATCGACTCCTTAACCACAGCAGAATTATGGGTAATTTTTCAGGATTTAATCAGAAATATGGCTTGTTGCCATTCATCGGAAAGCTCTCACAGCCGGAGAGCTTTCCGATGAATGGCAACAAGCCATATTTCAGACTAAATCCTGAAAAATTACCCATAATTCTGCTGTGGTTAAGGAGTCGATTATTTAGGGCATTACTGTATTGCTCATATCAATTCAAGCACTTTCCAGGCCTTAGATAGTCATTCAACGCCCAACCGGAACCCTGCTATTATCCTCAAGTTTTAACCCTTACTATACTAAATGGACTCTCCCACTCAGTTATAAAAGTATACATCGGAATGGTACACTGTTCATTTGGAGGGGTGTCGAGGAAAGATTAGCTGATGGCAGATAATACAAGTGTGCAGAATTATTCATATTTATTGGTGGGAAATGTTCAGATAATAAGTTAAAATGAGTATTTAGTATAGAAAGGGTTAATATTTCTATTGTTCGCAGATCCATAACTCAAATTTATGATGTTTGAAATCTGTGGCCTTCATTGAGACTAGTGGGATGAGAAACCCCCGCCCCTTACCACTTTCTGTTGTGCTACCTCTTTCAGTTGTTTTACAAGCATTCAGCCTGCTACTCACATCTCGAGTATATGGTGGATCACATGCACAGTCCACTTTCAAAAGAAGGAATTAATTTGACGAAATACTCAGGTATGATCCAGTGGAAAGTCAGTCTCAATTTTCGGAATCATCACAGCCTGTTCTTGAGTGTGTGGGATCTCTGTTCTGACCATGACATTAGCTTCGGAACTCTGCACATGGATGTTTGCTTCGCTTATGGCATCAGAAATGTTAGTGTGTTGTTCGATAATTTGAGGTAGATTCCCAGCAGCCTCGGAGATACTGTTTTGAATAGCAATCACACTTCCTGCGGATGCTGATGCTACAGCGGCATCATAGAGCGAAACGGGAATCGTAACAATACCTACAAAGAGAACATGTTCAATGTCAGTTAAAGATGGATTATCTCTTTAAATAACAAATTTGAAATAGTTGCGTGGGTATAAAATAATAAATTTATATGAACTGAAGACCCCTGCCCGGAAAGGCTTCTATCAATTAATATTGATTTTATTTCGAATATTTTATTGGGCCCGTTTATTTGTCTATATTTAGAACAGACCATTCAGGTGATACCATATAGCGATATAGAGCATTAGGCTGTTCCTATGGCTACGCACCGAATGTCAAATGTCACAGATTGATTGGTTGTATTGTTTTATTCCATCGTTATAATCGATAATGAGTATAATTAACGTTTATTTGTGACAAAATTGCACAATAAAATGTCTGGTCTCTGTTAACAGTAACTACCATTGTTCGTTAGCTAAACAGCCACACCTTTTTAGACCAGAAAATATTCTAAATAAAATTAATATTAATTAAGCATTTCCGGACAGGAGTCTTCGATTCAGATCTAATATTTTATACCCTGGTAACTATATAAAACATGTTTACAAAGAGATAATCTACCTTTAAAGATGTACTCAGGGTATGACACCACCAGTTACAACAACTAACAAATATAGCTTAACCCTTTAATGATGGGAGCTGTGCTGGTGCTGCATTGAAGATCCTGTGCCATTGGGAGCCTTGCATGTATAAGAGAATTCATTGGCTTACAAGGTCAAGGTAAATATTGTTAGGCCATTCTATTATATATGCGAGGCGCCCTATGGGTGACTCGCATATATAAGACAATGCATTGGCACAGGGTTGTCGCAAAATTTCAGGAAGCTCCAGTCTTGAAAGGGTTAACATTACCAATGGGTCAAATTGGTCAATACACTATCTGATGTTAGAGACCAGAGTCAAGCATTCGTATGTCAGTTACCTCGAATGAAACAAATCTGATGTTTTAAGTCGGCATTGTTTTCATACGAGTTGTGGCTGCTTTAAATAAATATGTTAACTATGTAACTATTGTAAGATAGGTTTCATCTCACATTTCTAAAAAAAATAATCCAGAATACTTTGATAAGATGTAATCAAAAAGTAATTGAAAATACAAAGTATTTTATTACAAATACAATACGTTGGCTCTTAGAATTCTTGATTACAAATACAAAACACAAACTTCAATATTTGTAATCATTATAAATACAAAACAAATAAAGAAAATGATTACCCCATCCCCGCCATTGGCTTTGTTAAACTAAAATGTTTAAAACAAAATGTGACATATAAAATAATTTTTTCAGTTCAAAAACAATGGATGGAAAATAATAGAAATGAATGTCTAGAAGCTTGAAGGAAGAAAAGTCACTTCCCCCTATTAATTTATTAGAGAGAAGTGGGTGGATGTCTGGGAGAAGTCATAAATGCTGAGTGTAATTTGTATAATATATACATTTGTCCCCACATCCGGTTGTAACTAGCAATCTGATTGTCACCATGCACCTCATCACCCTTGACTGCGGGGTATAAGAGAACGTGATAAAAACATCGGGGTTATATGAGCACGTGAAACATCGGGGGTATATGAATGACCCTTGAACTGGCAGTTTCCACCAATCGTGACCTTGCTCTCGCATGCCGAGTTTGATGTCACCTGATGCCGGATCCTAAGGTCAGCTACTGAATTATCCTATTGGTGTGAATTAATCGGAGAATCTATGAAAAACACACTTAAATTAAGGAGACATAGCTATTGTTGTGGGGTCAAAATCATTATCGTGGAAGATAACTAATAACAAACCAATATAATTTTACTGTATTTTGACATTTTCGAAAGCTTTGACATAGGAATATAAACTGGGGAGCAAATAAGATAAAAGTGTATAGCCCATTTTCTTATTGATGTACTTGTTGATAACTCCAAAACAGTACATTTTAGGTAAAAAAAAACAAGCACACTATTCAGTTCAATAATCATTAGACTCGAATAGGAGCTTGACAGGTAGGTACTTTGCCACTGGTAGACCATATACCAAACTTTATTAACTTTATTATTTATAAATATTAAATCCAATATTAAGGCCATAAAGTGTCAGATACTGTTTCTCAGGCCCGCTCATGTCCCGAAACTTTTTTTATTCGTGTTCAATCTGTCAGGAAAACTTTTAATCGGTACAAAATAATTGTGGCATGTTTTTTATACAGACATGCGTGGAAGTGAGATAGAACAGACCTGTTTCCCTATCAAGCCTGAATTTGGTGTGTCTGACATTTGCAAAATGAGGTTCCCAGAGGGTGAATTTGGTGATGCTGTCCTACTTTTTCCCTTCTGTTCAGTTTATATCCCCTAAATTTGCAGAAGATAAAATGCATAATCGAGGTGATTATGGGTCAACATCACAAACTTTTAATAACTGGGGAACTTATATATGATCCTAGGTCTCCCATGGCAGTTGAGGCCTAAGCAGAATGAGGTTCCAAGAGGGGGAATTTGAGACTCTAGATACTTCTCAGAAGATGGGGCCTAAGCAGAATGAGGTCCAAAGATGGTGAATTTGGTGATGCTATCTGTGGGATAGCATCACTAAATTCATCATCTGGAGACGTCATTCTGCAAATGATAGACACACTACATTCAGGCTTGTTCCCAATTCAAATTTCCAATTCTATACTTTAATTGATAACTATGTTCAGACATGTGTTAAACACACTATAATGTGTGTCAACGCGGTCCGTGTGTGGCCCGTGCATGCATGCTTTACAGATTTTGTTGGCCTCAGAAACAGGAAATGGACTTTGTGTAGCCTAATCAAGTTATTATCCAGACATCAAAACGTTTGTTCTACATACACTGCGTTTGTATATAGTCCCCTTAAAAGGACCCAAGGCCTTTGAAGTGGGTTCATTTGAAATAACACAAATTTGATAAAAGTCTGTAAAAAAAACTATCATCAAGTACGTTTATAAATAGATTGACTTTGTTCTAATTTTCATTCTTAAGAACTCTCCAATAACGAGATTTTGCATATCAAAACCATTGTTATGTAAACATTTACTGTTACAGTGGCATTACCGATCAATGACCAACTCTTTGTTCTAATATTCATTCTTAAGAACTCTCCAATAACGAGATTTTGCATATCAAAACCATTGTTATGTAAACATTTACTGTTACAGTGGCATTACCGATCAATGACCAACTCTTTGTTCTAATTTTCATTCTTAAGAACTCTCCAATAACGAGATTTTGCATAACAAAACCATTGTTATGTAAACATTTACTGTTACAGTGGCATTACCGATCAATGACCAACTCTTTGTTCTAATTTTCATTCTTAAGAACTCTCCAATAACGAGATTTTGCATATCAAAACCATTGTTATGTAAACATTTACTGTTACAGTGGCATTACCGATCAATGACCAACTAGTCAAATAAGACAACAAAGTTTAATAAAACTTAAGACATTAATCATTGGCAAAGGTAAAAGCAATGAAAAATATTCTAAATGTAATATTTAGACTAAAATATTTGGACAGACTATGCGATTAGCGATGTTTGTTGATAAAGACTGTAACAGCTTTGTTTACATAACAATGGTTTCTTTCAATAATTTGTATAAGTACAAAGTTCATCTATCTCTTCATGTTCTTCTTGGGGGTGATGTTTTAACAGACTTTTATACTTTTTGCACATGTACCAACTCTGAAGGCATTGGGTCCATTTTTATATTTTTTAGGGGACAATTTTTCACTACCTACCCCCAACTGCCCCTGCATTGAGTGATCCACCACCAGGGAGTATGATATGTCCATTCTGAAACTGAACCAGGTCAGCTAGTGATGCGACTACTGGTCCAGTTGTCTGATTCAGTTCGATCTGTGCGACGTGTGCCCCTGCGATGTCACCGATATTCACTTGTAAAGCCTCTGCCTGGATAGCTGTGTTACTCCCGTCTGTCACCTATTAGAAAATCAATAGTAATTTGTTGAATATTTGTCACTAAAACAAGAATTCTGATTGGTCAAGAGCTGCTAACTTTAGGTTTTAGTTCATCAGCATCTCCGCTGATTGGTGAGTGAACAAATTTGAATTGAGCACATTGAAATTACGATTGATTAACCCTTTCAGTGCCAAGTCCGATTTTTGTATCAACCCATATTTCCTTGATCATTTTTCAAATTTATTTGAGCTCTTTCCATCAATGTATCACATTATTATAATCAATAAATTTGAAAAATGATCAAGGAAATATGGGTTGATACAAAAATCGGACTTGGCACTGAAAGGGTTAAAGATGGCGTATCTCTTCCCTGAACTTTTCGTATAGAATCAGGGGTGTAAAACAAACTTTGTTTGAGGGAGATAATTAGGGACCGGGTATTCACTGGGCCATTAAGTACTAATGTTCACTGTAATTGACGAATACATATGTTCTACAGCAAGTATATATGAAATGAGGTAGGAGTGTTCTTATATTATTGTATTCCTCACAAATCCAAGAACTTATAATTCACACCTATCCAATGATGAGTGGTCAATCATAAGTTCTCAATTAATCTATCCAGTAATTCCCAAAGTAATTGACCACTTAACCACAGCCGAATTATGGGTAATTTTTCAGGATTTAGTCGGAAATATGGCTTGCCGAGAGCTTTCCGATGAATGGCAACAAGCCATATTTCCGACTAAATCCTGAAAAATTACCCATAATTCGGTTGTGGTTAAGTGGTCAATTACTTTGGGCATTACTGTACAAGCACATCTCTTGGCTCCAAAGAAAGATGTGAATGTTCAAAAAGAAAGCTAAAGTTGTAAAATATTAAGTACAGTGGCACATTGTATTAGAACCTGAAACTAAGTGTAGGATATATCATGGTAGCCACAAACTAAACCTAGTTATTACTTATTTGTTTCACATTCCAGTGGTCCAAATAGATCGAACTAAAGGTGTGACTGTTCCAATGGGACTAAGGATACCCTCTGTGTTTTTAAAACACTAAGATGTTTCACATGTCAGTAAACATTTAGTTAACATAATAAAACAACAGATTCCCATTGCAGGTGCACAAACCTAACCCCCTAACCCTAAACCTAAACCTATTGACCAAAAAAATGTAGGAATAAAAGCTCGGACAAAATTCCCATTGCAGGAGCACATGTTCCCATGGTGGTTGATGTCTCTGCCAAGTTTAAATGATAAAAAACTGACAGAAAAACTCCGGACAAATTTGTGTCCACAGATGATGGACGACGGACGGACAAGCTGATTCCAGTATACCCCCCCCCCCACAACTTCGTTGCGGGAGGGGGGGGTATAATTAGAAAAGATAAATAATTACCTTCAAAATTGACAATGACCTTCTGTGTGTCTCACATCTAGAAATGTGATCGAATAGACTTTCTGTTTCATTGTCCAGTCAGTGTTAACAAGAGGTTGCACCATGGGCACTGGGATACCCCCATGGTGAAAAAACAGAAATATTGGCAGGTCGGAAACTAAATTGTAAAAAAATAATGTGATGAACTGTTTGTTATACTTGACAATTCTAAACTAGAGGTGTGACTGTCC
Source organism: Siphonodentalium dalli (assembly GCA_032622095.1). Lineage (NCBI taxonomy): Eukaryota > Metazoa > Mollusca > Scaphopoda > Gadilida > Siphonodentaliidae > Siphonodentalium > Siphonodentalium dalli. The sequence goes on along the minus strand of CP136061.1, from coordinate 137,315,004 downwards.
CAATGGGACTAAGGATACCCCCGTGTTTTTAAAATACTAAGAATGTTTCACATGTCAGTAAACATTTAGTTAAAATAATAAAATAGCAGTTCCCATTGCAGCTGCACAACCCTAACCCTAATCTTAAACCTATTGACCGAAAAATGTAGGAATAAAAGCTCGGACAAAATTATGCATGTTGTGAATATGTTCCAAGTCGAAAAAGGGGACTAACTCCACAAACAAAAGTAGGACAGACGTCATAATCACAGGTGCACAGGTTCCCATGGTACTAAATATCAGTGCCAAGATTAAAAAAACATTGCCCTAAAAATGTAGGAATAAAAGCTTGGACAAAATTTTGCATGTTGCAAAAAACTTTCTAAATCGAAAAAGGGGGATAACTCCACCAAAAAAAGTCAGACAGATGTCATAATCGCAGGCGCATAGGTTCTCATGGTACTAAATATATGTGCCAAGTTTAAAAAAAAATTACCTAAAAATGTAGGAATAAAAGCTCGGACAAAATCATACATGTTGCAAAAAAATTCTATGTAAAAAAAGGGGAGATAACTCCACCAAAAAAGTCCGACAGACATCATAATCGCAGGTGCACAGGTTCCCATGGTGGTTGATGTCTGTGCCAAGTTTCACGGACGACGGACGGATGGACGGACGGACAAGCTGATTCCAGTATACCCCCCCCCCCCCCCCCCCCCCCCCCCCCACAACTTCGTTGCGGGGGGTATAAAAACGATGGACAGAAATCCAACATTTGAAAGCCCTAATGATGACAAACCTGCACAACAAATTTCATTGAGATCCGATAACCCATGGTTGAGTTATAAGAGCAGACGGACGGAAATCCACATAAACAAAGTCAATGAACCCTCTTTTGACAGCCCCCCTGATGACAAACCTGCATAACAAATTTAAATGCGATCCAATCACCCATGGTTGAGATATATGAGCGGACGGATGGACACACGGATGCATGTAAACCAGTATACCCCCCCCCCCCATCTTTGGGATCATTTTGGGGGTATAATTAGGTACCACACATAAGTGTACTGTTCACCGTATTTAATCACGACGAACCTTGGGAAGTTGTTGATTAAAGTTGGTAAATTATAAAGTGTGCTATAGGTATGTTATATCATGATGATAATTGTTTACACTCAAAATAACCACTTATCAAAGACCTGCAGATATTTCTCATATATGACTACCACCATGATATAAACCTACACTTATTTGACCTGAGTGAAGGGAACTAGATTTTGGTGTTTTATACTCACAGATTGAAACACAGCACCCTGGATGTTATCTGTTCCAGTGTGTTTCCCATGTTGCATTTCAGAGCCTTCTATTTGGATTATAGAGACGCTACCATCAGGATTGTTTATGGTCTGCAGCATTGCATTCTGTGCTTGCTCAGTTTTCCCCTCATAATATGTGTTGAGCAGGTCCTGTCTCCCATGGTGAGTGTAACAATTTATAACGATTGTCTTAAGAGCTTCTGTCCAGGACACCTTTTAAAAAAATAAGAGATTCGTGAGTAGAAGCATAGATTCAAATTCGGTGAAAATCGGATTACGTTTGTTAAAGTTATCGCATATACAGTAATGCCCTAAGTAATCGACTGATTAACCACAGCAGGGGGAGAGCTTTCCAATGAATGGCAACAAGCCATATTTCCGACTAAATCCTGAAAAGTTACCCATAATTCTGCTGTGGTTAAGCAGTCGATCACTTTGGGCATTACTGTACCTCGCGACATGGACAAGCAGATTGATGCCCACATTCATCAAACCATATATTGTCATTATGTTTGAAATTATAATTGCATATTATATATGCGAGTCTTCCATAGGGGACCTTGCATATATAAGAGAATGCACTGGCTTACAAGGTCAAGGAAAATATTGTTAGGCCAATGTATTCTCTTACATTATATGCGATGTCCCCTACGGAAGACTCGCATATATACATTGGCACAGGATTTTCGCAAAATTTCAGGAAGTTCCATTCATGGAAGTGTTAAATATTTTGTTGGCTCCTGATTTCGTGTTTAGCCAAACCACAAAATAAAAAATAATAGACTTCCATGAAAACAAAATGAATTTACAGTAAGAGAAACAGACATTAACTTAAGAAACAGGGTTTTGCATTTAGTCTGCATTTGATTTTGCACTGACAAAATTTGGAGCAATTTTTAGTGTACCATGGCCAGTCACTATGTTATATTGATTATTGAAATTTATTTACAAATCATCATTAAAATGTAAGCATTTTATTTCTAATATTTCAGTTGATATCTGGTAAAATTTCAGCAAATGATTCAGCTTCCAAGATGAACCAAATCAGGGGGTTGGGAACATAGGTCCCCAGAACAAAATAAGACCCCGCCCCAGAAATACTTAATCCTATAGAAAGGTACCCAACTTTAATTTTTATAATTTTTTTAACATTCACAAACTTGTTCAAAATAAACAAAAATAATATTTGATACATAAATGCCTCATACATGTATATTGGTAGCAAGATATTTTATTACTCTTCAGTTTGATGTATCCCATGTAAAAATTGGTACAGAAGAACTCTGGTTATGAGCAAAGGTCTGACGCTGACCGGCTGTTTTTTTCTTCTCGTTCTACATGATGTCAGTCCAAAAGTGAACGGATACATTCATTTTTTCCTTTGAAATCCGAATGCGGAAAGCGATACCAACCGAACACACATGTGGTAGATTTGACATACTTGATGCTGAGTTCGTTTTGGCTCTAGTGTAGACTGGGGATCCTTTATAAGTTTAAATTTATGGTCTTTACATTCATCTCATGACGGCTCATTCATTGTGACAGGTTGATTATAACTTTATTGGTGACAATACATTACCACTGTGTACTTTGAGCTAATTAGTGTTTAGTTTGAACAGTGGTCGTAAAAATAAGAGTCCAATTCAGCTCAGTGATTGATGTAAAAACATAGTGTTACCGGTGTATTATCTGTGAAGTCACCATTGTTCACTCAAAGTGTTAAATAGGCATACAGTTATCTAATCAGACAACAAAACACCGCTAATTAAAGATACGGGCGGCGTTGGTGGTGGGCATGCTGTTAAAATATTCACCTCCGTCAAAAACCGCCATAAACAGAAATAATATTAGTAAAATATAGACAGACTTTGTTCTTGTGCCAATCAGAAATATGGCATAAACAGTATGTTATTGTCAAATGTTTTTCCCTTGTTATGTAAACAAAAGCAAAAAAACGTTGCAGAACCTGGCTTTTGTTTAGATCCGGATATGGTAAACATAAAGAGCGTTATTTGTTACTGTTTTCCTGATAAGGAAATAATAAAGAGCATTTCTATCATTTGTGTGTGCTTAACCAATAGAATTGTGCTGTGTTATGTAAACAGAAGCAAAACTTCTGTAACACGAGAAGGTTCTTGTTTACGTACACCATCATACGTCTTGACGACAATATACTATTTACGCGCTGATTATGTTTGGCATATGAACAAAACTATATATATTTTAATATTTCTTCCGTTGATGGCGATTTGAACAAATATGAATATTTCTGCAACCAACGCCGCCCGTGCCTTTAAATTGGTACGAATATTCAATGGTATAGAACTACTATACTAACGAAGAGACATTTTTTAGCGACATTTTAAAAAATCACCATAAAATTTTTCTTTTCCATGTTTCCTGTCTTATCTATACATGTATTATATCTTAATAGACATGTTTTTATTGTAACATGTTTTATCTATTGTTATTTATATTTTAGTTGGTACTTTATTGATTACAGTTTAATTAATCAATAATGAGTTGGTTGTGCTTTGACAACTATTAGTCTTTAAATAGTACCGACGTCAAAACATTCCGATCGTAGTGCGATTTTGTATAAACCGGACACCTCTCTAAACCGAACAGAAGGGCTGGTCCGAAGGGGTGTTCGGTTTGGAGAGGTTTTACTGTATTTTGAACAAGTTGTGGATGTTAAAAAAATTAAGTTAGGTGCCTTCTATATCTTAAGTATATTTTTGAGGATGACATAACAACATGAAGCAGTTCCAAACCAAACACCCATCGGACTAGCCCTTCTGTTCAGTTTAGAGAGATGTTTGGTTTATAGACAATCGCACTACGATCAGAATGTATTGACGTTGTTGCTAAGACTAAGAGTTATCGAAACACAAGCAACTCATTATTGATTAATTAAACTTTATTCAATAAAGTACCAAATATAATATAAATAACAACAGACAAAACATGGTATAATAAGATGTAATACATGTATAGATAAGACAGGAAACATGGAAATGATAAATTTTATGGCGATTCACATTATTATGAAAATGTTGTTTAAAAATGTCACATTGTTAGTAAAGAGGTTTCGTACTCTTATATAAGACTACCAATTTAATTAGCGGTATTTTGTTCCACGAATGCTTTGAACCAGATAATAACAGCAGGTGTCTGACTAGATAAAGGTATGCTTATTTAGCATATTGAGTGAACAATGGTGACTTCACGGATAATACAGCAGTGACATTATGTTTTTACAACTACTTTCCAAACTAAACACTAATTAGCTAAAAGTACACGATGGTAGTGTATTGTCACCGATATAGTTTTCATAAACCTGTCACAATGATTGAGCCGTCATGAAAACGACCACTCAGAGTTGAATGTATAGACCAGAAATTTAAACTTATGAAGGATCCACCGTCTACACTAGAGTCAACAAAAGCTCAGCATCAAGTATGTCAAATCTAGTTGGTATAGCTTTCCACGTTCGGATTTTGGAGCTAAACATTACCGGTTTACAGAGCTAATTTTTAGTGAGAATGCACTTGGGTGAATTCGGGACCAGACAATTTGTTCGGCATGGAGAGGGATTTGGTTTATAGAGAGTCTGGTTTGGAGAGGTTTTAGTGTACATAATTCCAGGAACCGAGAATATATACTAACTAGCTGAAACAGGGGAGCCTTTATTCAGCATTGGAGAGGTTTGTGACCCCTGCACAAAGGGGACTGTGGCATTGCGCTTTGCACACATTTTGATCTTAAACAGAGCCTTTATTCAGCGGCAGCCCCTTCGTGTGCTTCGTGCACATTCTGAACATTGAAATATTTGGATTAAAATTATTTTTTTTTAAATACAATTTATTTTTATTTATAATTTTTTTAATAATTATTTACAACTAACACCGTTATAACATCCACCAGGGTACCCCGGGTCACCGCACCAAATTTGGTTGAAACCGGTCCAGGGGTTTTGGAGAAAAATCTAAACAGACAGACATACAGATCCTACTCTTATATATAGATTACTACTATCAGATTATTTTTTCCCAAACATTAAAATCTGGCAGAGATTACCAATTCGTGATATCCCTCTGCATGAAGAAATATTTCCTGATATCTTTATGGACAGCAACCATTTGAGGTTTCTCCCATGAATTGGTTTCAACTTTCTCGCTTGCTTTTAAGTAACTAATATCTAATATCTGCATATGGATGGGAACTATGTGTAGATACTTCAACCATATGTAGCATATTTTTCCGCACAGACGTGGATTATTCCGTCCCCAAATCTGAAACGTCAGTGAATACTAATGGCATAAAAAGCTGCTCGGGGTCCGATAATTGTGTTTGAAATCATATTTTGTATTACCTGGATGCATCTTTCTGGGATATATAATGCTTGAAGAAAGGTAAAATCAGGTATATATTGACCTATTTTGATACCAGAAAAAGTTAAAAAGCAAATATTATTAGTTTATTTTGGAGCGATGCGTGGCTTTAAGAAAATTTACCTTACGTTTAATCTCCTCTGGCCTGACATCACACCGGACATTTGCCCACGGCAAATCATACGGCCACCACACCGGTTTACAATCTAACCGTCCCCACCCTGGTTTGCTCCTCCCAGTTGAGTATTTCATCATTTCGGGTATGAATGAGCGAAGCTGAGCCTGAAATAAATAAATGAAGGCATTGTCACAAAATGAGTTCAGATTTACATTAAAATAGTGGGTAAATCAGTCTGATTAAAAATAGACTGGAACTGCTACGCAGTTCACAGTATGGCGAAAATAACTGTGTGTCACATTACATTTGCTATAAATAACTTTTACTTGTAATCTATACAGTATGATGCCACAATGCACAAATAGATTTACGAGATCGATATCTCCTTTATATCTGCCGATTCAAACTGGTGATCTTGGAAATACATACTTCTATTCTCCATGCTAGGTAGGGCTGGGCGGTATTTCAATATATTGACTATAGTCGGTTTGGAAAAGAAAAACCGTATTGAAACCGTGTGTAAAATAAAAATTCAAAATATCATAACCGCAATTTTATCACATCAAAAGACGGTTTCAAATTACAATCTAATACTGAGTTGAATACTTTAGCGGACCGCTGATTGAAAGCAGCCTTTATCGGTCGCTCCCATGTCTCTGTTGTCTTTTATTGTAACCAATGACGCAATGGTTGTATTTTGGGCTGAAGTAGAGCGATGGAGTATTTTCTTCCGAATTCAACCTGATAGCGGTGTAACGTCACAAGCAATACTTCGTCCAAACTTTCCGACTCATGACTCGGTGGTATTTGTCGTTCAATTATATCTTAAAATTTGACTCAGGTTGACTGACAAATCCGTGACATTCATTCAACTAGCCCGCCATTGAGTATTGGTAGACGCAGAATATGACCCGCATGTGTTGGTCAAAGTATATCACTTGGGACGTTACCTCGCTACCATCAACTCCAATTTTAAATATAGTTGAGCCGCATTGTCTCCCTTCCGTTTCACCTTGCTATTATTATTTCATTATTATGATAATAGATGAATAAAGTTCTTCCCCTTTAACTAAATTCTATGTTCAAAAGTTAATTAAAAATGTTCCGTAATTCATTGTGTGTGATAGACTGTGGACAGCCCAGAATGAACCATCTTGGCCCAATTCTACTAGGTCCTCTATCAACCTATGAGCACGTGCTTAGCTATGACCAAACGGGAATGTGAATCGCATGCTGAAATGTAAACAATGGAGTGATCAGGATAACTTGAGCCTGTAATTCACTCAATGTTGTTGCGTATTCCAGAATGCAGGAACTTTAAATTATATAATGGACACATGCCATTCTGAGAATAGTTTATCATTTACTGGCTGGCGATAGTGTGTAGAATTTTAATCCCTTATAACGAAAACCCGGAGTGTTATATCTCTCGTTTAAAATTTGATTTTACGTGATATTTTTCAATAGTGAAATAATATTCAATAAAACCGTATATCGCGGTGTTATTTTGGAAAAATCGCGGTTTTAAAAAAACGTCAATACCGCCCAACCCTAGTGCTAGGTATTATTGGTCAATTATAGTAGATGAGTTAAAATATAATGCAATCATTGTTTCCAACGATGACATTTTATCTTATTATGACATTTCAGCTACACAATACATGTAACTGCTATCACAAAAGTACTGTTTCAACTATTTGTACATTTACTCTTACCTGAGTCATTTTATCAACAGGTGTGGGGATCCCATCGATAGCCAAGGGAGGTAACTCATATAAAGAACTTTCATGTTGACCTTGCTGGGCCTGTTCTTCCAACGAACTTTCAAGTTCTCCAAGAATGAAGCCTTTACAATTCCGTAGCTGTGAAGATTAAATATCATCTACATTTATAAAAGAGTAGGATCTGTCTATCAGTCTGTTCGGATTTTTCTCCCAGACCCCTAGACCGATTTCAACCAAATTTCATGTGGTGACTCGGGGTACCCTGGCGGAGGTTATAACGGCTTAGTTTTTCAAAATTGTGAATTAAATTTTTTTTAATTAAATAAATAAAAAGACACACACAAAAAATAAGCTCATTATGGACCTATTTCAGAACCAAATAAATGTGAATATTTAGGTTCAATAGGAACCTATTTGCAGACCAGATGTACCATCTTTATATTATTGGTTTTCACTGTGGCCCGAGCTGACAGAGGCAATTATGAAGGAGTTCGTCTAGTGGATTAACTCCCAATTTGAACAAATGTTCCGGTCATATTTTAAGCTCTCGTGGCCAATGGCGTGTCATATTATCATTGGTATGTTCAAGCAGAAAACAAACTTCTCACATTTTCATCATTTCACTGATTCATTTGTTTGTGCAGGAACTATATGTTGTTATCAATGCTTTGCTAAATATTAAGTGTCAATGACACTAAAGCTCAACTTGGAGAGGGGCTAATGTCAAATGTTACAGTTAATGGAGCGATAAGGAATGCAGAAAGTTGGTATGTCTATGTACCAAGATGGCTCCTGGAAGCCACATTTTTTAACATAATTCGGCAACTAGAAGTAATCCTGAACAAGTCTGTAAATTTTCAAAACATTTGACTGATAAATGTCGGCTGCAGTGTGTTCCGATTGATTCAAACGTGAAATCCAAGATGCCCCCTAGCGGCCATGTTTTTTTTTAAAATTTGAAATTAAAGTGTCAATGACACTGTAGCTCAACTTGGGATGTAGTTATTGTTTTGCTGAGCAATGAATAGAATAATAAAGAAGCAGGAAAGTCAAAAAGTTACAGTAAAGGGCTTATATTGTTGTAGATGGAATTTTCATTTCAAACATTTCACCAATAAATGTTGGCTGCAGGATGCACCAATGGATTCATATTTAAAATCCAATATGGCTGGCAGCCATGTTTTAAAACAAATTTAGGAAATAATCGATGGCTCCCATCTAGATGTCACCCCGATGATACATATGAAGTTTGCTGATGATTGGATGAGGGATGTGCCCTGTAGGGTGCCGTAGGATTTAGTCATGCAAAGAGTAAAATCCAATATGGCCACTGGCAGCCATGTTTTTCTATGAATTTTGGAAAAAATTGATGGCTCCCATCTAGAAGTCAGCATGAAGATTTATTTAAGTTTGGTGATGATCAGATGAGGGATGTTGTCTGTAGGGTGTGCCAAAGGATTTAGTCATGCAAAGAGTAAAATCCAAGACGGCTGCCAGCAGCCATGTTTTTCAAAGAAAATTGTTCAAATTTGATGGCTCCCATCTAGAGGTGATACTAAACATGCCTGCAAATGGTAATGACAGAAGTATGTTAATTCTTCGTAAGGAATAGAAACAGGTAACATAGTCTATAACTACATCACAAAATGTTAAAAACTTTCTTCTTTTTTTCACTTTGAAAAACTTTATTTCACCGGAATTTTCATTCTGTGCTTTTTGCATCATCGGTAACACCAAATGGGGTGATGGTTAGGCTATATATAGTTCAACCTATTTTAGTAATCCAAGGAATGCAACAAAACTAGCAGATGCCAGTCTAAAAGTTACTATGAATGTTATAGGTTTTATAAGTCAATACTTACAACATTTTCGAGGGGCTGAGATCCGAACACTTTGAACTGCTGGTTGGCTTTCCCAGGTACACAGCTGATAATAACAGCCTGCTGACCAATCCGCGTAGTATATTCATCTATTGTTGCTCTCATCTTCCTGAAAATTCAGTAATATCCATAATTGAAGTTTTTAAAGATAAGGAAAGAGCTAAAATGTCCAGAACTACAGTAATGCCCGAAATAATCGACTCCTTAACCACAGCAGATTTATGGGTATCTTTTCAGGATTTAGTCGGAAATATGGCTTGTTGCCATTCATCCGAAAGCTCTCAGTGTGAGAGCTTTCCGATGAATTTCAATAAGCCATATTTGCAACTATATCCTGAAAAGTTACCCATAATTATACTGTGGTTAAGGAGTAGATTATTTAGGGCATTACTGTATCCCAATAAATCAGCTAAAAGGAAGACAGCCTAAAGAGAGATATGCTCAGAAGAATTAGTCTCCTGAATTCACATCTAAATTCTTCCCCTTAGCAGATTGGTATCCTCTAAGAGACAATATGAAGTCTCTCAGAGCTAAATTGAGTTTGTTATGCTCTGAAGATCAAAAACATGTCAGAAAAGCAGATCAGTATTTTTTTCTGGTTTTAAGACATGGGCCCATTAGAGAAAGTGATATACTAGTATACTATACTTCTTACAATGACAAAATACCTGGTTGCAAATAATTACTGTAGATTTTTTAATTGCTGACACTGCCACAAATGGCATGATCACTGGGGGCCCACCGCTCCTGCTAAATCCTTCCGAAATCACATAATCGTCCAGTGCGCAATTGCGAGGCTCCTGTGCATTTCCGGCGAGAGAAAGTCTATACCATGCCCAGAAATTGAGCTCAGGGAGCGTTATTGTGAGAAGTTTTATATAAGAAAATTATGTTTTCCCCTCAATAAAAGGCCATTATGTATACTGGTATGTAAAGCAGCTCTTGGTCCACAGGATTCAATAAACCTGAAATTCTTTGTATTTTCCCCAACCTCATTATTTCCAGTGCTTTTTACTATAACAAATCCTGAAACATTCTGAGTGGAGAATGTGCTCAATTTTACTACAATCATTAGTTTATTAATCTTGGTATTGTTTTTAATATCGCCGATCAAAATCATTGTCATATGGGGATCGTAAGTTTGTTAAAACAAGGTTTATAAAATATCACCAAATGATACGTTGCCTTGTGATAACAAGCTACACGATGGGTGCGCATTCGGCGAAAGTGCACCAGTCCGAAATCATCACCTCAGTGTGCTTTCATGTTGAATTTGATGATTCACAGTTTTCCATAAAGCTATTTTTGCTGATATGAAGGGACATATTATCATAGAGGTGTATTCTACCATAGGGACTAGGCGACAGGGGGAGTTTGAGGGGTCTAACCCTCCAACTTTGGTCAAAATTATCAACAGCTGGAAATTTCATGTCTCACACAGCATTTGTTGGAAATGTTACATCACTTATAGGTTGAAATTGTTAATTGGTTGATTTTCCAACAACTAATTAGCGGGACAATTGTTGTCTTAGGCCTAAAAAAAAAATACATTTGTTTCCGCTAACGAGTTGAAAAATATTAGGGTAGGTAGGTGGGCTTAATTTTTTTTTTTTGTTAACTTTTTTTTTTCAGTATCTTTAAAAATAACTGTATAATACTTGTCAATAACCCAAACTATGCACTTCTTAGCCCCAATCAGGTTAAGCCAAATGACAGAGGAACTAGAAACTCCAATTCAATCTTACATATGCTTCAATATTTACATATATACTAGTCTATATACTAATATAGTCTTTGATAATCCTATATGGTTTGGCGACAACTGGAGTCAGTCCAGCACCACTGCTCTGTCACATATTGGAGTGACTGTCTTGTACCGATCTCTTAATGATGGCTTCACAACCCCACCTTCTCCTCCGCATTCAGTGAAGGATCTAGGCATTTTTTGGGGACACCTGTTTTTTGGGCAAAGGCATAACCTGAAGGCCTGAGCGGAGGAAGGTTTGAACCCCTGCTGATTGTGGGGGTTCTCCCCCTGGAAATTTTTTGAAAATCCATTGCACTTAGAGCTAATCTAGGGCATTTTGAGTCAGTATTTTGAATTTTACTGAGAGGTCAATTTGATCAAGTTTCTCAAGCATAACTTTGGAAATTTTTTATATATGTATGGATTGGAAATGCTTATAAGTTATTGTCATATCTTTTGGTTCAATGGATTATGCTTATCCTGCTTGAAATGAGACTTACCATTATCACTCTAATTCATATAATAGGCTATTTTATAAAATTCAAGTGAGACACATACATAATATACTACATGTAGTACAGAAACAATGTCTATTAAGTTAGTAATTACTATTTATAGTACTAATCTCTATGTTAATTTTTCATTTGGTATTATGAGATCCCACCTGATAACCAGGTTGATTCGATCAAATTGTTAATGTTCCTGTACTGTATTTGATTGAAATACTGAAGTCTGAAGGCTGAATCAGAACAAACCTGAACTGAAACTATTTGAAGTTTTCACAGATGAAAGCTAGATAAAGCCAAACATACCTTATAGTATGATTCCAATTTTTAAACTTAAATCTTTTTGTAAACTTTAATTTCTTATGTCAATATATATAAATGTTTTGCATCTTGTTATGATATGAAGATATGAATTGGGACCTAAATTGAAAACAAACAAAAATTTGATTTTTTTTTTTTTGCAATGTCAATAAAAAGTTTAGGGTCGGGGGTTTAAAGGCACGTGAGGCCTTAGTTGTCGAAAATATTCATATTTGTTCTAATCACCGTAAACAGAAAAACATTAAAACGCATACAGTTTCGTTCATATATACCATGACCATCACGTAAACAGCATGTTATCATAAATACCTACTATATTTTACCTAAGCAAGAGCCTGATTGTGTTACAGAAGACAGAACAATGCTACTGCCTAATCACACACAAATGGCATAAACGCTCTTTATTAGTTCCATATCAGGAATTCACCAACAAAGAACGCTCTTTATGTTTACCATCATAATATAAACAAACACCAGAAAAGTAACTTTTTATGCTTTTGTTTACATAACAATGGTCAAATATTTGACAATAACATACTGATTATGCGATATTTCTTATTTGTATACGGACAAAGTCTGTCTACATTTTGATGTTCTTTCTGTTTGTGGCGGTTTTTCACGGGTGGAAATATTTTCACAGGATACCCACCGCCAAGGCCAACCGTACCTTTAAAATAGGGTCGATCGGGTTAGCGGAAACAAACATTTTTTTTTTTTAGGCCTTAGACCAATTCTAGCAAATCGTTTCTATATTTAGTCAAAATTTCTATAAATTGGAAATATACCAACATTATAGATGGTGTCAGGTTGGTTGGACATTTCCAACAGTTGGGAAGTTCAAACCCAGTGGTCCCCTATTTGAATCCCTCTGGGTGGTGGCCATTTTGAATCGGATGTGTTTTGTGAATATGTGGTGTGTCTTGGGGGCAACCCTACACCACACTTTGTTCGACCTAAATCGGTAAAAGGCCGAGAACTGGCATGGGTTCCCTATTTGAATCCCTCTGGATAGTGGCCATGTTGGATTGGGGTGGTGTGTGTGTGGAAATAGAGTCTTCTGGCCATCCTTCATCACCCTTTATTAGAGTTAAATATTAAAATGTTCAAATAAGGAATAGAAGTCACATTCATCATTTACATTGAGTGAAAGCTGAAAACGGCTGTCATTTCGTAAAAGTGGCAACCATTTTTAATATGTTGACCATTGCGAATGGTTTGTCGGAAAAAAAATCAGTCTTCATAATTGACATAGTACACTGGCCATTCATGCCAAACGTCAGGTTTGCATCATAAATTGAAAAATTCTGTTACTATTTGACACTATTAATAAAGCATGCAGACTTAATATTTTGCAATGGTAACAGCTATATTTGCTCTGCAAAGAGACAAAATTGTACACAAATATTAGATCAAATGTCATTATCTTCGACTATATAGTTTCTAATCTACTATATTCTCGATGAATTATGTGCAATATCGAAATTATTTATCGTGAGTGCGCACTGGAGCTTATCATTTTTGCTCGTTCTTGAACTGGAGCCATAAATATTTCGCACTGGAGCCACCATGTGCTTGTCTTTTAATGTGCCACCTGTAGACCTGTTCAGATTATTTTGTGTATATAGTATGTTTGCATTTTCGTGTCCCGGAAATAACAAACTTACCAGAAAACTATGGATTGCCCATTGGAATGTCCCATTTCTGGTTTAAAAACAAACTTTATCGCTGAAGGCTATGGTAAAATGTAAAAAACAAAGTGATAAACTCCTGATTGTTCAATCTTCAGTGAGTGCTACAAATCAAATTCAACAAACACGGATACAGACGGTGATATTGAAAAACGGCAATTCAATTTTGAAAGAATAATTTGGATTTTAAAGAAAATACTTACCATTTTAAGTGCCGTCACGCTAATTTTTATGAAATTGCAGAGAGGGCAACTTAGCATTTATCGATACGCACTGGACGATTATGCGATTTCGGATGGATTTAGCAGGAGCTATGGGCCCCCAGTGATGATACTTAATTATTAACCTATGAAATTTCTGACAAAACGACCTCCCTCCTCCTCAGCTATTTAACTAATCATGAACAAAAGCGACTGGTCAGACATAACCAAAGGAGTTCCTCAAGGATAAATCCTAGGACCGTTTTTATTCAATGTCTTTATCAATGACTAGCAGGGTTACCCGGCGTTGCCCAGGTTAATGTATGCTGTGGATATTTGTTGGGAATAGAGAATGCTCTTGCTTAAAGTGTTATACGTTGGCTTACCTTGTCAATTGTCATTCTGTTTATCGTGATTAATCCGTTCCACCAATTATGAAGTATTTATTTATTTACAACTGCGTATACATTAGACGTTATAATATGATACATGAACATCATAAATACATTAGTTCGATAAAAGATGATAATTGGGTTTTACATGTTGAGATGTATCAATCAATCTAGTGGGTTGGACTAAGATCTCGAGGACACCTGGCTATCATATCTCCATGAAGATACAGATGTTTCAAAGAAATTTCCAGGTGCTCCTCTGTTCATGGTGCTATATACTGGCTAAATATTCTTAGTTTAAACGAAATGTTGCTGCGCAATATATCAGCTACATGTGCCAGACACAGAGCGAGATTTTGAGTTGTTTATGTCAGTCGATGAGTCTGTTCTAAAACCCTTGTCAGATGTCAATATTGGTAGGATCCTGAAAAGTCTTGTGCTACTAACTGCATTTTCTTGTATATCAGAAGAAACTATATTTGACTGCACACTGTGACCACTATTTTTGAACAGGCCTTCCATATCTCTTGACAAATTGTAACGTTTTGTGGAAACCGTATTGAATGGAACAGACTAAATTTTTTTATTATATATATGCAATCCTCTGACGGTTCGAGGTCTCTCAGTTTGCACGAATATATGCATCTCTTCAATAGAATGATAAATATACGTTTAATGCTTCTTCTAGTTATCTCTTTTTGCTAGCTCATTGTGTGAATGCCTTGATTGCCATTCCCATATAAATATGACTGTTAAGAAGATATAATTGTTCAAGTGACTTATGTGGGTCACCATATGTCGGGATTGTGAAATGTGAACGCCCAACTACTTAAAATGATATGGAGATGGCCTAGTGACTGTATATACATGTAACTTATATGTGGATATAGGCGAATAGCAATCTTATCAATGATAGTGCATATCCGCTCGCCATCCGTGACGCAAACGACACTAAATGTGATTTAATTCATGGTATATCATTAGAGAAAAACGTGTATGAATTTGGTGGAATTTGGTTTATTAAATCAATTGTTGATGCAACGCTGACTCGAACAACGCCATATTGCGAAGGTGATTATGTATTCGTTTGGTGGAAATCAGCGACAAAACTATTTCACCATATTTTTTAAATTTCCCCTCCCACCAGCAGCGTCATTTTAGAAAATTTTAACCCGCACCATTATCTTCTTTGTAAAAAGTTACCCCTCTTAGAACGCCTTGGTGCCATCTCGATTGTACCGCGTGAAGTTATATATAGAACGCACACAGACAGACAAAAAGACAGACAGACAGCACGATTTTATTTATTGTATCATTTGAGAAGAACGTGTCTGAATTTGATGGTAATTGGTACTAAAAATATTTTGTATCAGTTTTGGTGACCCTCCCGTCCCTATTTCGGACTCAAGCTGCACACACTAAGACTCATTAGAGATTAGAGATGCATATATGTGAAATTGGTGAAAATTGGCGAGTATACAAATTCGTATCAAATTTAAGGTCCCCATATATCTCACCCATAGGGCACAAATTTGGTGTATCTAAACCACACGATAAGATTCCTCGTATCACGGAGAAGAATATGTATCAATCTGGTGGAAATCGGCACTAAACATATAGATATAATTTTTTGTGTCCCTCTCATCTCTATACACCACTGACTCGAATGGCCTCACTTGTGACATCCTTAAACCACACGATTACACTCCTGATATCATGGAGATGATTGTTTATAAGTTTGGTGACAATCGGCGACTAAACCATTTTTCATATTTGGTGCCAATCCCTCCCCTCTCCATCTCTCACCCAAACAGCACCACTATGGCGTCTTTAAATCACGATTAGATTCCTCGTATCATGGATAAGAACGTGTATCAATTTGGTGGAAATTGGCGCTAAAAAAATTGTGCATCAATTTTGGTGCCCCTGTCCCTTTCAATGCAACCCTGACTCGAATAAGGCCACACTTGACAGATAAAAGCCACACCATTAGACTCCTCATACCATGGGGATGATTTTGTATAAGTGTGGTGGCATTCGGCGACTTATTATCAAATTTAATGCCCACCCCCTCCCAATCTCTCATCCAAAAACAACAATTTGGCGTTGTTAAATCGCACAATTAGATTCCTTGTATCATGAAGAAGAATATATATCAATTTGGTGGAAATCGGCGCTAAAATTAGTTTTATTAATTTTGGTGCCCCTCTCCCCTTCCGTTCATCCCTGACTCAAACGACGCCACTTTTGACATATTTAAGCCACACCGTTGGATTCTTCATATTATGGGGATGATTATATGTAAGTTTCGTGGCAATCGGCGACAGAAAAAAATTCTGCCCCCCCCCTTCCGGGCACCCCTGACGCGAATGGCGCGACGTTTGCCATATTTAAACCACGCCATTAGATTCCTCGTATTATGGGGATGATTATATATAAGTTTGGTGGCAATCGGCGACAATTGTTTTTTCTGCCCCTCCCCCTTTTCTGCCCCTGTCAACAACGGCGTCACTTTAGAAAATTCTAACCCCGACCATTATCTTTCTCGTAAAAAGCTACTCCTAGTAGACCCCTTTGGCATCATCTAGATGGTCCCCTGTGAATTTCTATAGAACACAGACAGACAGACAGACAGACAGACAGACAGACAAGACAGACAGACAGACAGACATTCGCAAATATAGATATAGATATTTTCTATTTCATACATAATAGTGATCTTTACAACTATGCGGACAACAATACCTTGTCATTTTCACACCCAGATTTTAATGCGCTTTTTGACACACTTCGGATATTTTGGTGAAATGGTTTAAATCCAATGGTAAGCAAGCTAATCCTGATCAATTCCAAGCTAGTGCAATAAGGGGCTGCATTATCTTCACTAAACCTGGTGTTCAAAATATGTGATGCTGAAATTAAATGTGACGAAACAGTAAAATTGCTGGGTATCGACATTCATATTTCAAACATATGTAGCAAGATAAATGTTCTGAAATATATAGGACACAACTTCAACCTGAACCACCTGTCCAAGATTACAATATTCCATATGTTTATTTTAAATTTTTGTCCTTTAGTGTGGCATTATTGCAGTGAGGAAAGTAACAAGAAACGTGAACATATCCAATTTCGAGCATTATGCTTTATATATAATGACTACATTTCATCATATGAAGACCTCCTCCTCAAAGCCAAGGTATCATCCATCAATGTGTGAAGACTAAGGACTATGGCTATTGAAACATTTAAAATAAGTTGTCACCTATGTGCTTACAGAATTTAGTTTGTTGGAAGAACACCAAATATAGTTTTAGATATCCAATTTCAAAGGTACCCAGATTTAATCTTCTGACATATGGTAAAAGGTCCTTCAAATATGATGCTCCCACCCTCTGGAAAGCCCTTCCTGAACATATCAGGATGCAATCAAATTTTAACCATTTAAAATCCTTGGTTATGTCCTGGGATGGCCCAGAGTGCTTCTGCAATGCGTATAGATCTGTAGTGGTATATTTGTTATTTTTCTGACATATACTGTATGCTAGCAGGGGGTTTGGGGAGCCTCTGGACTACTGGATTGGAGTAGGTGGCAAAGAAGTCAGTGAAAGCATTCCAGAGCCCATAGACACCCCAAACCAGCCCATTTAATCATTTTATTAAACAATAAATTATAAAATAAAGGTAAATAACACAACCCTAATATTTTATCTATATTACAGGAGATCATGTTTGGCCAACCGTATGTTGAAACCATTCCAAAGCCTCAGAAACATGAAATTCAAGCAAATTCTAATTTCCTTTTCTCTTTTATTACTGGAAGTGGCAAATTAAATTATACTGATTTTTTTGGTGTTTTGGTTTTTTAATTTAAATAATAATTTTATTACTTGATAAATCAAAATTTTAACTTTTACAACTTACAGTTAGGTATTTTTAACAGTAGGATTACTTATTTTAACTTGTATAAAATTTATATGATAATGTGTATATGTTTAATTTATATATGTATTTGTTTTACAGTCAGTCAAAAAATGTTTGTATAATGTTTTTACCTCCGACTTTAAAAGCTTACTGAAGCTTCTACTGCACATGTCTTAGCCATTTTACCAGCTAGGGGGAAATAAAGTGTGCCCAATTTAGGGGAAACTAAAGCAGAAACATGTGACAGACATGGTCTCACCCCCCCCCCCCCCCCCCCCCCCCCAACTTTGGCCAAATTTTTCAACAGTTGGAATTTTCATGCCTGACAAAACAGTTGGAAATTTCATAGGGACTGTTACCCAATATTGTTGGCTAGTTACCTCAGGAGCCTTGTCTGTTGTCGCTTTCTTATTGACGGGTTTGTTTCAAACTGATGCGGCTTCTTTTTCTTCTTATGACAAGCAATAGCTGCAGCAGCTGCCATTCCTGCAGGCCCTGTGGAATTTAGGTTATAGATTTAGTTTTATGGGCCAAGCACTTGCAAGAAGTGAAACTTTACAAAACAATCCTGAAAATCAGGGTTTATCATAACCTGATTGGAAAAAGGGCCCGCAGCCTTGCTGTTGGGAACAAATTAATGAATTTGGGGTCCACTTGAGAATTTCAAACAGTTGAACCATTTCAAAAGACTTAAAATTTGCTTTGACTGACAGTGAGAAAAGAAAACTACATATACTGCCAATTGACGAAAATTTGGGTAAATATTGGTGACCCTCAAACAGAAATCAATAACTTTGGTAAATGTAGAAATTTTAGACTAAAATTAGGAAAAATGGGTTACATTTGGCATTGGGAAAGGGGGCTGTAATTGTGGTGCTACCAAGGATAATCCCTTACAATACAGATCGTATGTGTGTCAAATGTGTGTGCTGATACACAGGTCAGAACTAAATGAAATTTAAAGGCATTTCAAAGTCATTAATTCCTCAATAAATTTCAAGGTTACTTTCAAGACACTTGAATATTTCTGAAATTTAAGGCTATTCAAGGCTATATCTTGGTAATTTAATTTTTTTGTTTATGCCCATTATAGGGACCTAAGGCACACGAGTGACACAAATAATTCCTAAATTATTAAAAGACATATTATGGACTTGTTCGGGAGAGTGAAATTCATAAGTTAGTACTCATGTGCTATGACAACTTAGGGAATATAGCATTCTACTAACATTGACGAAAATTTCAAAGAAATCGACCATACCAATCCATAGAAAACATCGTCTGAACTGCGACCAACTGTAAATATTTACATCTCCATTCGGGACGCAACTATCGGTGATAATCTAAATGATTTCGCAATCAAGTGTCATTCTATGTGATCACACTACCGGAGTGTTTCACTTCACTTTAAGCATGTGACAAATTTAGTTTTTGGTCTGTCTGTCTGTTCTACTGAACTAATTGGAATGAAATTTTTGTTATGTAGATTCAATACCACAAAATACAGGTCAAATTAAATTTTGGTGTGCGGCCAGCAACTTTTACCAGAATTTACGGCCCTTTGGACTTAATTTTCATTTCCGGATGAGAACTTCAGTTAATGTCAACTGAATTAAATGAAATTTAGTCTGCAGGTTCCCAACCATAAAATTTGGGTCAAGTTTGATTTTGGGTTCCATTCGCCATTTGTACCTAAGTCACAACCTCTTTCGACTTTGAACTTTTTACCAGAGTTGTGGAGCTGTTTGTTGCAACTTGGAAATTCTGAGTTTTTTTGGTTTCTGGATGATAACATCAGTTATTGTTAATTGAATGGGATGAAATTTACAACCATAAAATACAGCTCAGGTTCAATTTTTGCTTCTGCCCACCTGTTTTTACCAGAGTTACAAACAAACCTTTTCAACTTTGAAAATAGTATTTTCTTGTTCAAAGCAATTCATGGCCTCTGCTGCAATTTAGAGTGATGTAAATTGTAAAACACTCCGGTAGGGTGACCAAATATAAATGGAGAACAAGAGGTGTGCACTCGCATGCTAGCATACCCCCACCATGGCAAATTCAACCCGCATTAGCCGTAAACCCAACAAAAAAGATTTTTAACTTTAAAAATTTGTTCGAATGATTGCAGAAACCCAAAAAAGGGTAGAAAATGAAATTCAACCTTAACATCTAAGATGGCTTTTGTCGAGTGTTTCGTCAGTCAAACCAAACTTCTGCTAAGAAGGCACACAACTCCAGGGAAAAAAGCATCCACAAAAAATAATCCCAAAATTTTCTAAGTCGAAAATGAAGTGTAATGTTAGGAAAAACAGTCCGAGCCAACCCTGAGCCGCATCATGTAGAGAGGGTGTTGTGAGAAGCATGTATACCAAAAATTATTGAAATCGGTTCATATTTGTTAATGTTATTAAGTCGGAGAGAATTTTCTAAGTCAAAATAAGTCGAAAAGTAAGGCATAACTTAAAAAAAGAAAGTCGGACCGCACCGCAATTACAGGGTTTCCGCTACTACGACAGGCCGGCCGTCCAGCGGCCTCATTCCCCTCCCAAACCTTGACTTAATAGTGACCACAAAATAGCCACTGACCTAGTTCAGCCCTATTTTAACACAGGACTAGCAATCACCAACACTGATGATTAACAGATTGCAAGGAATCCTGTCTGAATAAGACATGATCAGTATCGCGGACCACATGCAGTTGTTAACACCATCCTGTGTAACGCTTTGTCGGCGAATGTTTAGTATTAACCCTTTGAGTGCCAGGGGCCGATCTCATCGGCCCTAAACCTACAAAATAAGTCTGTTAAAGAATATAAGAATAAATTATTAAAATTGTAAAAAATTGTAAAAACAAAAACAAAAAAAAACAAAAATGTTAGGCCAATGCATTCTCTTATATATGCGAGGCGACCTATGGTTGACTCGCATATATAAGAGAATGCATTGGCACAGGGTATATGGGTCGATACAAAAATTGACCTGGCACTCAAAGGGTTAATCAACCTCGCGCATTTTAATTTACTGTAGATTTCTGTCTACAAGTCTCAACTTTCTGACCCACTATTTCCCTCAAAGTGCGCATTATACATTTGTAAGTCATTAGGGGGGGGCTGAATTCTGAGCTGCAACCATGAACACAGGAGAGTCTGGCAGTCACTGCGACGAACAGTGAAGACATTTTACCCCAAAACAAGGTCTGTATCAAAGAAATGTTTATTTCAAAATAAAACAATTAAAATATTAATAGCTATTAACTTATTATCAATGTATTTATTCCCTGTCCAATTAATACAAAATTATCCATTTATATGTAAATCCAGCATGAGGTCATCTCCGTCTGAGGAAATTTTTATTTTCACCAAATTCTTTTGATTCAGTGGTACTGTGAATACAAAGAAAGAATGCAGAGCATGTGACATGAGCTCTGCTCATGATGCCGTAACACTGGTTACTGCTAGAGTACACTTGACACTGAGTGTGACAATGTGTCTTTAGTTCCTTTGATGTCGGCTTTTAATATTGTTACTGTTATAAAAGTCATTCTATCCACTGTATATGTTGTGGTGCTTTCATGCTTTTAGTTCATTAACTTGAGGTCATGGAAAGACGATTTGTTTTAATTTGCTGTCTAGACCAATCTTCAATGTTCCTGCTTGATGACTCAATTGCAAGGAAATGGCTACTTTTCAGTGATAAGCATCCAAATCTTCTCCCGACAGGGCGCCGGATATGTACTTCCCAAATACGGCAACATTCCCCCAACCCCTAGAGGAAACCCTGAATTAGCATCATGCGGAGAGGCGGTCCTAAGGAGATTGCATACAAAAAATTATTGAAATCGGTTCATAGTTGTTCGAGTTATGAGGTCGGATGGACGGACAGTACGACACACGGACGGAGAAAGTGTGACGGACAGACGCAGTCAATCCAGTATACCCCCCATTTTCTTCGAAAGTGGGGGTATAATAATCTTGTTCACAGTAGTAGTTTTTACAAATAGTATATCCAAATTGATAACACACACCGTCATTCTTATATATTAATTAAATGCAGTGACTCTCGATGGCGAAATCGGTTTTCGTTAGTTTATCGCCGATAGATGCGTCCCGAATCGAGAAGTAAATATTTACAATTGAGCGTAGTTCAGACGACGTTTTCTATGCAGTTGTACGGTCGATTTGCTTCAGATTTTCGGCAATGTTAGTAGAATTCTACATTCCTCCAGTTGGCATAGCGCCTAGATTGATTGATTGTTTATTTGTATAATATTTACAACCATATGACAATGGTGATAATAAACAAACAAAAATGATATTATACAGGAGCGACATGGCCCAGATGGGCCGTCTTCCTGTCACCCCTACGTATACAAACATGAATTGGCAACCTGGATACTAACTGATCACTTTCACGCACCAGAACAAGTCCATATAAATATGTCTTTAATCACTTTCAAGCCCACTATTCAAAATCAACACTAAATATATTCTGGGTGATCAAGGCCCCATGAGACCCCTGATGTGATTATACCAGGTGCATTTACTTGAATATAGGAACTAGGAATTGGTGCCTGTCATCCTTACAATTTACAATTGCATAGTTGTATATATTGTGTACAAATCCTAAAATCAAATAGTCATCTTATATACTGACTGGAGTTATGTTCTCACGATTAATCGCATAGAAATTATTCATCGAATAGGAACACAGTACATATTACATATTTGTGAATGACATAATTAAGCGACCTCTGGTATAGCCTCTTGACCCAATTCACCAGGAAGTTCATCAACAGTTCAATTTGGTAATTGATATTCCACTTGATATTCAGTAAAGCCACAAATATTTTCATTTGCAAAATTTACCAGAATTGATAAGAACTCATATTTCAATCTCTCGTTTATGAGCAACCAAAAATAGAATTTAGACCAAGCCTTGAAATAGTGTGTCTGACATTTGCAGAATGAGGTCCCCAGAGGGTGAATTTAGTGATGCTACCCTGCATATCGGGCTAGCATCACCAAATGCACCCTCTGGGAACCTCATTCTGCTGAGGTGTAAGCAGAATGAGGTCCCCAGAGGGTGAATTTGGTGATGCTAGCCCACTATGCGGGGTAGCATCACTAAATTCACTCTCTGGGGACAACATTCTGCAAATGACAGACACACTATTTCAAGGCTTGATTTAGACAGGTTTCTGTTCAAGACATACTAGCTAAAATTTCATCATTAAATTTTGTGTCCATGTACCACATTCATATATATCATATTCCTTACTTCCTAAGAACAGAGTAATTATTTTTGATAGCCTATATACTTGTCCTGTCTTTAACCAGGATTGGCAGAATGTGGATGAATGAAGAGCTGTATATCTTGGTAATGGAATTAGCATACCTGCAGCACATAGTGAGGCCGTCACATCGCCGACATCCCCATTTAACAAATCGGATGCATCAAAGCTATCATCCTGGGAACTCCCATCCGATGAGCCATCTTCGCTCATCATACTTGCCCCAAGGTGTGATGTATTCACAGTGACAGTGTTGCTGTAAAGTGTAAATATAATAACATATGTTTAAAAAGAGGTTGCACCATGTGTGCTGGCATACAGTCATTGTGGCTAATTGAAAGTTTGAAACATGGGCAAGACAGAACCCAAATATAAATAAAAGGTCGCAGACCACATGTCCCCCGACTCGAGTGGTAAACTTCATGATTGGATTTGTTAGAAGGATACTATTTGCAACAATGTTATACAGTATATATAGATGTTGCAAACCACCAATGTGTTAAATAGCAACAATATCACATCAGTACTGGAACAATCTTGTAATAACCATGGCAAAATTTCTTGGACAAAACAACCCGATGAACAAACGCATGCAAACGCGAAACAATGATATTTTTGTATTAGCTATATAGATGTTGCAAATCACCAACATGTTAGGAACAATATCCCAGAGTTTCAAATCTCTACATTTAAAACTGTAGGAGGAGTTGATTACACCATGAAGGTACCCAATCTCATCCAAATGGCAAAAATGTTCCAAATTTTCTAAGTCGAAAACCCCCAAAAAATATGGAAAAAATGATATTTTTTATTAGCTATATCGATGTTGCAAATCACCAACATGTTAGGAACAATATCCCAGAGTTTCAAATCTCTACATTTAAAACTGTAGGAGGAGTTGATTACACCTTGAAGGTACCCAATCTCATCCAAAAGGCAAAAAAAATCCAAATTTTCGAAGTTAAAACCCCCCCCGAAAATATGGAAAAAATGATATTTTTTATTAGCTATATAGATGTTGCAAATCACCAACATGTTAGGAACATTATCCCAGAGTTTCAAATCTCTACATTTAAAACTGTAGGAGGAGTTGATTACACCATGAAGGTACCCAATCTCATCCAAAAGGCAAAAATGTTCCAAATTTTCTAAGTCGAAAACCCCCCCAAAAATATGGAAAAAATTATATTTTTGATTAGCTATATAGATGTTGCAAATCACCAACATGTTAGGAACAATATCCCAGAGTTTCAAATCTCTACGTTTAAAACTGTAGGAGGAGTTGATTACACCATGAAGGTACCCAATCTCGGACGCACGGACGGACGGACGAGGGTCATTTCTATAGTCCTCCGACGGAACGTCGGGGGACAAATAAACAAAGATAATTACTGTAAAAAGGAAAATATAAACATCAACACTTCACTGAAAGCCCTTATGATGGTGAACACAGAACACCCATACTAAATATCATTCAGATCCTATAACCCATTGTTAAGATTTACAGCATTGCTTTAGAATTGGATGAAATTCTATATTGTCTTCCACAGCTTTTTGTATGGCATCGCCTTTTGTCATAGCTAATTTCGGGGGCTGCATCATTTGGTCCTCATCTTAAAGTATGGTACGGTACTCCTCATAGTGAAAATCCAATAATATCGATTCTATAAAGTTCAGCGAAGAAATAGGCTGTATTTAGAATAGGAACATAGTTCTAATAATAGCTTGTATTATTACAGGTACAATTAAAAAAAGAGGTTGCACCATGAGTGCTGGCATACCCCCATGGTGCCCAGTTGAAACATGGGCAGAACGGAAACCAAATTTTAAAGAAAATAAAAGAGATAATACAAACATTACAATTTGACATTTCATTACAAGCCCTTCTGATGGTAAAAATCCATACCAAATTTCATTATTCAGATCCGATAAGCAATGGCTAAAATATTTGGGTAGACAGACAGAAAACGAACATTTCCATTTTCCAGACAAACAAAGGATCAACCATCCATACATGTAGCTCTAAAACAGGAAAACATCATCATTGGGCCCTCCCTCTTTTGATAGCACTCCGAAGGCGAACCTCCATATAAAATTTTATACAGATTGGATAAACATTGGCTGAGATATTTTCTAGGATGGATGCACACAGACAGTCACATGTGGGTGTATACTTAAAGTAACCTAAGGAATAATCTTCATTTACTGATGTAATTACACTGTATGATTACATTTGGGCAAAATCACAAACATATATGGTAAATCGCTTTGCGTTTTATAAATGTTTGTAATTGGCAAACTGTACAGAGTATTTATGTCAGGAATGCAGATTATTCCTTAAAATTTAATACATATCAGTAACAAAATCAACATATAGAATGCATTTTCATTTGGAAATATCATGAATTAGCAGGAACATTCTAGTGACGTTGCCATGATGGCAAATGTTGCCATGGCAAAATTTCTATGCTCAGCGTTCAACTTCCGCGGTAATATAATTATTCTATTTAAATACATTAGCCTTTTGCAAGGGAAAATTTTTCTTCGATCACTATTATTCGCTAAAGAGGCATAGAGTGAAATTATCATCACTATTACTAATTTTAGTCAAATTTTCTACCCATCTCTATTAGGCCATCACTATTACATGTATTTAGGCACCTTATAGTAATGAATATGAAATACCATGGTATGTAGATTTGCTGGGATGATGAAGCTGCACCATGCATTGGATCCATGTCCGCTCAGTCTTTTGTAGTCTTCTTCAGTGGTTATAAATTAGTAAATTCCTGAAAAATGGAAAAATTTAAAGTTTTCACCCTTCACCCGACTCAACAGGGATAATTACTAAGTACGAAAGTGTCACCCCCAACCCCCTGATAACGGAAAATACCGGTTAACTGAGAACGGTGAATCCTAGCTGTGAATCAGGTCATTAAAAAGTTATGGAGTACAAGACAATGTTATTTCACACCAAAAAGATAATTATCACACATTTGCTAAACTAATGTGCATAACATAACAGGAGGTACATGTATCACAGTACGTAAAATGGGGTGATAAAGCGAGGTGATTTTGGACAGTAAGACTCTATGTTCGTCATTTAATATGACCAGTTTATGGCTATTTGTAGTTACAGCGTGAATTTTGTCATTCTCGGTTTAGCAATTGTGGGTGAAAGATAGCCGGTATTTTCTAACCAAATATTTCCCACCCTTTTGGTGTGGATTTTACATTGGAACATTATACATAATTCTCACCCCCTTACATTTTGAATTATTTTCTTTCTCAGATATTTTCCTATTGAAATTAAATTGTTCTGGATGATAGTTTTATAGAATTATTAAAGGCTTTTGAGTTGTATGTGGAATTATTTTTCATTTTTAATTTGCATTTTGTTTTCTTCTGCCAACATAGAATATCAGTTCCTCTAAATTACTACAGAGTGGTTTTTACTCTAAATTACTACAGAGTGGTTTTTAATATTTTTGGGAATTATGAATGTACATGTATTTTTAGTTGACACCGGTATTTGAATCTTATCTTTTTCTTCATTTCTTTGAGTATGATTTTGTATTGGATATGATTTGGTTTATGCTAATTGTTTGTTAAATTGTCATTTGGTGTCCAAGAATAAGATGGTATTTTAATATTTTATTTGTAACACTCGTCTTCCACCCACTATTGCTATACGATACTGATATATTTATTCATTTCTTTGAGCATGATTTTGTATTTAGATGTGATTTTGTTTATTGCTATTTGTTTGTCAAATTGTCATTTGGTGTGTACAAATAATGTATTTTAATATTTCATTTGGAAATCACCCCATTTTAAGGTAGTTACTGATTTACATAAACAAAATTGTGATTTGGGCTGGAAAGGGGGGGGTGGGGTGACACCATCAATAACCAGAACTTTATGCACCATAAATAAATTTATGGCCATGCGAATCGGGGGTTTATAATGAAGTTGAATCTTGAATCGAATCAGATTTGAGATCGCGAATTTAATCGAATATATATATGAGCCTAACCTGGGTATCAAAATACCAGGTTCAGCGAATATGGGTATTAAACTAATGCTGAACCTAGGAAATTTACTAGTAGTGCCCATGAGATGAAGACCAATTCATCACTATAATTACTGTATACTGCAAGGGCAAACTAGGGTATGCAATTACAAGAGTGTCAGATGGTTGATGGAGCACGCATATTACAAAGTACATGTATAAGACCCGCTGAAAGTTTCTGTCACGAAAAATCTTATTTCTTCAAATAATAAAAGTTTGTACAGTTTTTGTTTCGAAAATCATTAACCTCTTCGCTGCTAAATGACGTTATGACGTCGTGTGCTGGGCTGTTGTCGTTTTTGGCATTTTCCAATGGGAAAATATAGCGGGAATGTCACAAGAACCATACAACTGACTCAGCTGAAAGCTATTATCGTTCACAATCGTGGGACATCATACACTTTTCGAAACGTAGAGATACAGTTATTCCGATGCACTAATCTCTGAGTTCCAGTTATGTATAATGACCTACTTCTAGTGTGCTGAAGTAGGTCCGTAGTACCTACGGACCATATAGCACACGGCGTGCACTTTTACGTCCGTAATAGTTACAGACGTTATAGCAGCGAAGAGGTTAACATTGAAAGTCTACAAGTACATATCAAGAATGCCTATAGACGAATATATCTCTGATTAATCAAGATTATTCAGATTTGTAAAATATTTTCAATATTTCCAATGACTCCCGACATTTGCATGATCGGGTGAGAAATACACTGTATTTAACTGTTCCGTCATTGGGTGGCAGGCCTTAAAATCCGATGAGAATCAGAATTATGATTCTCATTTTGATTCTCTTAAAAAGTCAGGATTCCTTTGAAAACACTATGTTTTGATTCTCGCAAAATTTGATGGATTTTAAGGTCTGCGCGCCGCAGTATGGTACAAAACAATGTGGAAAGCCAAAATGAAAGTGCCAATGACACTGTAGCTCAACTTGGGAAGGAGTTTAATTTTGCTGAGCAATGAATAGAATGATGAAGAAGGAAAGCCAAAAAGTTACAGTAAAGGTCCTGTATTGTGTAGATGAAATTATTTTCATTTGAAACATTTCACCAATTAAAGTGGGCTGCAGTGTGTGCCGGATGGAATCAAATTTGAAATCGAAGATACTGCTGGCAGCCATGTTTTTTTGACAAATTTCGGAAATAATCGATAGCTTTAATCTAGAGGACACCCCGAAGATCCATATAAAGATTGATGACAATTGGATGAGGGATGTGGCCTGTAGTGTGTGCCAAAGGATTTAGTCATGCAAAGAGTAAAATCCAAAATGGCTGCTGGCAGCCATGATATTCTATGAATTTTGAAGAAAAAAAATTGATGGCTCCCATCTACAAGTCACCATGAAAATCCATATAAAGTTTGGTCATGATCGGTTGAGGGATGTGGTTTGTAGGGTGTGCCAAAGGATGTAGTCATGCAAAGAGTAAAATCCAAGATGGCTGCCGGTGGCCATGTTTTTCATCAAAACATTTTCAAATTTGATTTGTCCCATCTAGGGGTGATCCTAAACATGCCTGCAAATTTTAAAAACAATTCTCCAATAAATGCAGGCTGCGAGTGAGCCAATGGATTCAAATTTAATATCCAAGATGGCTGCTGGGGTGGCCATGTTTTTTTTTAACAAATTTTGGGAAAAATTGATATCTCCCATCTGGAGGTCACCCCAAAGATCCAAATGAAGTTTGGTGATCAGATGATCGGATAAGGGATGTAGCTTGTAGGGTGTTTTTCATAAAAAAATTGCTAAAATTGATACCTCCCATCTAGAGGTGATCCTAAACATGCCTGTACCGGTATTGTAAATTTTCAAAACATTTTCCAATAAATGCAGGCTGCAGGGTGTGCGATGGATTCAAATTTACCAGGCACATACATATGATATATACATGTTATCGCTGCAGTGAATTGATCTGGGGCGAAGTATCACATCGAGTTGAAGAGGTCAGATCGCTGGATCAAACGAGCCGCCGCAGGCGTCGAGTTTGATCCAGCGATCTGACCTCTTCAACGAGACGTGATGCGAAGCCCAGATCAATTCACTGCAGCGATAACAGGTTTATTATATGACATGCTTTTTATTTAAAAAGCACATGCTTTTTATTTAAAAAGCACAATTTCTCTCATTAATTATGAAATTAAACCAATTCACACGCTCGCTAGTATCAAAAATAAAGAAAGAACTGTACTGCTTTTTCCGGTCATGCGCAGTATGCGAGATGAGGAAGGGTGGTATGACATCGGATCAAACTGCAGCTGTTCCGATGGCCAGGAAATGATCGCTATACAATAGCGGTATTGGGGAAAGAAAAACGATAGTCATATAATAAATACTCTGAAGCTTGGTTGGAAAGCCTCCCTGATAACCAGACCTGTTAATTTTTTAAACAATTAATATTTAACCCAGGGGCAATATGTTTTGTTTTATAATTTCCATGGGTTAAAAAATTTACCTATAGGGCAATTCCACGACGGAGAATGAAATTTGTGAAAAAATTAAATCTTGAATATTTACTAAACAGTTTGAAAATCTGATAGTTATGGTATTCAAGTTATTGAAAACAGTTTTTCTCTCTCTCATATTCATCAATTTAGTGCTGAAAGCTTATGCCATTGTTAACCCACATGTGCTACTAAATTTGTTGCTAAAAGTGGCTTGTAAGTAATTGAGCAAATAGTAACAATTATTTAAGATTGACCTGTAGTATTTCAGTATTTAAATAGGTCGATGCACGCTATAACACATCTTGGGTTTATCATTTCTGTGACTGATGTCCATTTGGGGAAAAATATTTTTCAGAAATCTACATACTATATGTAATGTCAGTCACGAAAATACTACCTTTTTTTGTATAAAACAATATTGCATGATAATATAACAACCATATCTTAGAGACGCTCAATATACCTGAGCCTCAATGTCTGTGTTCAAAATAAGCACCATTCGATGTCTAAGTTGACCGCTAGCAAGAGTTGAAATATGTAATGTCAGTCACGCGTAATGTCAGTCACGACATGTAATGTCAGTCACGTTTTGCAATTTGTTCCTATTCTGGTAGATGACATAAAAATCTTGTAAGAAAACATACTACATGTTTTAATTGGATTTGTAAACATATGCAGTTCCATATTTATAAGTGCATCTACTACTAGTAATTTTGAATATTGTTCTCATGATGTACATGTATGTGAGCATTGAATTTACGGTATGTGTAGCGGTATTTAATATAGTAAGAAATGTTTCAGAACATAGATGGCGAGTGAGTAAGTCGTACACGTCGTACTTACCGGTATCTCCTAAGATGTGTTTTTGCGATTTTAACATATGAAGTTTATGTTATGGTCAGTGCTGGCCGCTGGGAAGTTCTGGAAGTGGCCTTCACATTAAGACAAGCTTATATATCAACGGGAAGACATATGCAAGAAACTGAATGGCCCAGTTGTTGTTAATTCACGTGGGAATTTTGATTTCCCAGATTTCCCAGCAAATAGTTAAATGCATGGTATAGATGATGACACAGTGCAGTTCTTTGTTCAATATTATTTAATGCGAATGGATGTACTGTGGTATTACAGAGCTCTGATTCTTAATTGGCAGTACTATATATTCAGTGATTGGTTTAATGTTCTTATCTCCGAATAAACAAGCTATCAATAAAATTAAATGTCATGATCATTGGTACACAATTGTGAATATAATTCACCATTGGTCTATTCTAAAAAGAAGTATGCAAAGTCTGAGCTGCTAACCGGTATATATTTGGTGTCAATAGGCAACCTTGTCTTTTAATGCCCCAATATCTATCACAGTAACTACATATACTAACTTCTTATCACAATAGGGATGTTTATTGAGAAACTTCTAACTTCTCCCTTCAAGCATTGATAAACTTAAATTAGCTATGGATGTGGTGGAAAATATGCGACAAATTGTTTGACGTGTAAAGTTAGAAGTTTTTCAATCTAAACTTCCCTAATATTTCCAGTAAAATCCTGCTGTTTGCATGAAAAAAAATATACTACAAATGGGGCTGCAATGATTCATCATGATTTCAATGCATCGCAATTTAGTCAATGCATCGCATCGTAAATGTCTGAAGTGATACATCACGATTTATGAAAGGCACACTTTTGAATAAAAACTCATCAAATGCTTTCTAACAACACTCAAGAATTCAGTTTCTCAACATTTATTTCCAAGAGTGACATCAATTTCATCAACGAGAAAGAGAAAGTTAGTTGGCAATTTACCCTTCCTAATTGCATGAATCAGATTGGTTACCATTTGGGCAATGAGCAACTTGATCACTACAATGAGCCTGAATGAGGCTGAATTAATTCATAGATATACATGTACCACGGCAGTGACAACTAGCAATTGTGCATCGTGGTTCACACCCCATCGAAGCATAAACATTGGGATGTACATTGCAACGTGAACTTCCGCATTGTTACAGCCCTAACTACAAGTGGGCTTAAAATTAGCAGCTAGGTTATATATTCAGAAATTCATGTTCCCAGGTATAATAAACAGTGTGCTCAGACTTTTGTTGTGGTAATGAGTTGTTCAACTTCTACGAGAAAGTCCCAGTATTATGTTATCATATTTCTCGGGGGGCTGCCATACAATGACGATTCTTATCCACTTATTTATTTATTCAACTTGTATAAAAACATAATATATCTCACTAAATACTGGTAAACAAACTGTACCAGGGAAATTTCAACATAGATTTGATGTGAAATATCCAACTGAAATTTCATATGCATTTGTTGAAAATGTTTGCCAAACTGAAAGTATAAGACAACTACGCAAATCACCTCCCATTTTCCTGGTCTCCGAACACTATTGTCTGAAAAACTTGTGCAAAAGGTCATTGAGAATTTGTTTAAACCATAGGCTAATGTTTTCCACAAATTTAATCAAATAATATCAGTCACAGACATTAGTCTATCCATAATATTATTTTGAAATTCCAACTATAATAATTGAAAAAGGTGTTCATATTAAATTCTTTGAATGTAAAACAACTTAAATTTGAAATCCAGTTACCATGTATCTTGGATAATTTTGTGTAATGTCAGTCACGCTTACATTAGCCAATGTTATGTTCATGTGCTGTATATGGTAATCAAATATATTAAATGCATTTAAACCCCATAAAATATGATTTTAGGGCACTAATTACTCATTTGGATCAGAAACTGTTGGAAATACTTGACATATTTCATAGCGTAATGTCAGTCACGAAATTAGTGTAATGTCAGTCACGCATAATTTGGACAACAAAAAATATTTTATTATAGTTCTAAGCTTAAATTTTGCTATTACATTATCTTGAAATATCTACCATGAAAAATTAACAAAGAAAAACATATGAGTTTCTGTAAATTTAAGACAAATTTAATTTGAAAACAAGTTGGCAATGTGCCTTGATATTTTCATGTAATGTCAGTCACGCTAACATTGACCGATGCCATTTTATCATCGCTTGACTAAATTCAGAATAAAGCACATTTGTGGGTGCACCCTGGCACAAGCCAACATCACACATATAAATAAGATTATATATTTATACATGTTGCTGGTAACACCACAATGAATCTGGAAAAAGTTCTTTGAATGTAATGTCAGTCACGTGGAATTGCCCTATAAATTATAATAAAGTTGTATTCCATGTAATATAATAATAATTTATTGATTTTTATTGATAAACTATATAAATTTTCATTCATATGATGTGGTACATGTGCAATACAGAAATGAAAAATCAGCAACTTCAACTTTGAGGAAGTACATACTCAACATAGCATGATCTGCCGTGGATGTCAGATCTATGATACAATTCAGGGGCGCCGGAAGCATCCAAGGGCATGGGGGGGGGGGCAGAGCCTACAAAAAGGGCACTTTTCCGCAAAAAAGGGCATTTCCTCCGCAAACTCGGGAAAATAACCATAAATTCATTGTGGCAAAAATCCCTATTTTAATGGTATTTGTCGGTTTTTATGGCCGTTTTGTGATAAAATTCCTTGTGAAATTGGTGGTATTTGGACCAAACAAGTCACATTTTGCTATAAAAAGACGAGATTAAACACACAAAAAGCATTTCTGTCTCCAGAAAAAGGGCAATTAAGTCCTGCCCCCCCCCCCTTGGTCAAGGGCAGGGGGGTCAGCTGCCCCCCTCTTCCGGTGCCCCTGTCCTGATAGTGATACAATTTACATGTTATGTGCCATCACAGTTACTTGACATATTATTATTAAAGTCCCAAAAATAAGTTTTTAATCGAGTTTATAAATCGGTATCCCTACATGTATATAGAGAGCAATATATATATTATAGAGATACCGATTTATAAACTCGATTAAAACCTTATTTTTGGGACTTTATGTCCAGTAACTGTGGTGGCATGTTTGTCTGTAATTTTTCCTTGTTTGAAACTTTGAGTTCTTGACATGTCTGACATGCAATGACTGGAAAAATTCCCCAAAATGCAAGATAGTACCATCCCCGTTGACTTGACTAACCAATTTTCCAACAGATCACGAAAACACCTCAAAATAATTGTTATATAACAGTAAATTATATTATTAAATGGGTTAAAATTGTCGAATGCGCAAAAATGAGTAAAAATCGCACGAATTGTGCGCATCTGCGCCGTCACTTGCGCGAGCCACCATTTTTCACAATGGTAAACAAACTCAACGTGGTCGAAATGTTTGTCTTCCGCATTTCATCAACAATTGCTTGAGAAGACATCAAAGAAAAGAACGATGAGAGAATAAATTACTACTCTTTTAGATATTTTAGGTAACGATTACATATTACGCCAAATACTGAATAGAATTGGTTTAGCAATAGCATGACATACGAAGTTAGGGGTTGTTTACAAATTGAGCGGGTGAAATATCCAGCAGCTTCTTCAAATTCTAAGAATACTACTCATTAATCTCTTTGGTTCGAAAAATACCATATCAGCCGAAAATAAATATTCATATATTTAAGTGAATTTTGCATCATGTTCTAATTGTTTCACGATACTCACTGGAAATTTTATTTTTTAAAGCCATGAAGCCGGTAAATTACAACTGCGCAAAATAGCAAAAATTCTACTGTTGGGCAAGAAGGAAGTGATGTCATAGTTTTATCGCATGGGTTAGCTAAATTGGTGGAATAGCTGCTATAGTCTGTATCACATAAGAGCACTCAAGAGCACTCAGGATAAACGTTGTTAAAGGGACCCAAAGCACACGCAGTGGATAAATGTGGAAAAATATATGTCTGTAAAAACATCATCGGCATTATCATACGACTTCCCCGTCGTCGCCCCAATGTTTTAAGTTTTTCAAAGAAATATAACTCTAGCAGGCCTATGCCCTTTATTTAGTAAAAAAAATCACCTTTAGGCCTACTAAATAACTGGCACACGAAAAAGAATCGCAACACATTTCAAGAACTATTGGAAATAAACCTGGCAGGGTGAGTGGAACAACATAGAGAAATAGAAAAAGTTTGTTCTTATATGTTATATATCTGCTCAGTCTTTGATGGAAATACTAATTGGACTTTCAGTAATTTATGGGAGCCGTTTTCACATTTATTAAATAATTGGACTTAAGCGCAAATGACTTTAGTTGTACATAAATGTAACTAAATTGCACAATTCATTTAACATTATGTGGGCAGCAATTGCGCTTTAATACATTTTAAAACTCTGCAATTAATTAAGTTTAAGCGCAATTATTGATCACATACCGGTAAACAAAACCCCATTAAAGATTATAGAATAGTCATAACTATCCGGCCAACCCTGATTATGAACCTCATTTGATCTTTGAGGGGAGAAAACTTGTTATGGGCTTATGGCTATTGCCCTTACAGGCTTACGTCCAATTCAATTGTGCTTAATGCACATTCTCAGCTAAGTGGGCCCAATGGACATGATGTTTCACCGAAAAATCGAAGTTAACCATAAGAGCCAATTCGGTTAGTTTCTTGAAGTAGGTATCCATATAATTGAAATCTGTATTGGCGGACGTTTTAACAAATTATCCCCTGACATACAACAGATGGAAATATGAGCCTCCAATTTCCCATGTGACAGAATACGTTACATACGTTACCACTGCCGACTAGGCTAGCGTCATTATGTATAACACATCGATATGCATTCGGATTTGCAAAGTATTAAAATGATCTGAAACTCGTTCAAGATCACAAAACTAGTGCTCTAATTCATTCTCTTCTCAATCCTTGGAAATTAAGCAAACATGTATTGTGGCGGACATGCATGTTCAAAATGATATATGATTATATGATATTATAAACTAATGTATTTGGAAGTATATATATTATCTGCTATGGCTGTCTATTCAAATCAAGATTTTACTATTAGCATGCGTCTCGTTCACAGTGGTAACGTATTCTGTCGCTTCATACCTTAAGTGCCCACAAGCTATACATTAAACATAAAATACTCATTTGACATTAAGACAATCAATTTTATTCCATATCATGTCAAATGTACAAGTTTAATACTGTTAAATATGCATGCAATTAACAATTAAGCATGCAGTGACTTCGTAGTGGGTAGGTGCTACTTATACGCTCAATATTGTTTATATAGGCTAAATCTGACGTCTGCGTTGTATGGATGGGGTCTCGACGTGATATATATGAACGTTGTGAAGTCAGTTACATGATTGTACATTGACGCACACATCAGCCGTGCTCTTTAATATGAAAGCAAGTGATCACAATCGACTAGTCCACGCAATCGTGTATATATACACCTTCCCAAGAAACAACCAACACGCATTTCCTAATGAATAAACAACTCCTGGCATGTCAGGCACGAAGTCTATTGAAGCTGCCGAGCATTCCACAAATACACGGATCATATGTGAGATACTGCTTTGAGCTTACGATATATACATGTGTGTTTAAAAAATACGATTTTTTCACGCCTATTTTGGAGCGCAAACCATCAAGTGACTTTATTTGATAAATGAAGGTCTGTTGTTGAAAGTTTTAGGTGGGATATGTGTTCAATTCTAGCCAGGGTTGGGGCGATTACATTCCAATGTAATTGATTACGATTACAATTACTTTTGATTTACATGATTACGATTATTGATTAAATATTTTTCAAATGTAATTGATTACGATTACATTACTTTAGTAAAATGTAACTGATTACTTTGGATTACATCTGATTACAATGTTTAGTTTCCAACCATTTTGATCCCATAGGAATAACTAATGGAATAAATCAAATTAAAATATCAAATGTTATTTAATAACTATATAAGTAAACAAGGAACGACTGAACAAATAAAACAACCAAGCAATAAGCACATAAACGTTTTTAATTAATTTGTGATGTTTTGTCATGGAGTTGTGCACCAACATATTGGGAATAGACCATGTTTTATATGTATTTATTTAATTTTATTAAGTATAGTTTTCATTTCGCTCGAATCCAAAATATCATCGAGTGAAATGTTAATACGCTCGTATATGCTTAGCTGCTAATTTGTATACGAAGCATTTATATAAATGACCCAAATTGCACAAGTAAGCCCAAGATAGAGTTAAAACGAACTTAATTACAAACTATATACCGGTACACGGCCTGGCTAAATCGACAAGGACTCACTTTATCGTTCATATTGCATCAATGTCAAATGACAACTGTGGACAAAATGAAATTAAAACATGTGTCCACAAGACACCATAAACACTCCCCAGATCCAAATTCAGTTGACCGCCGTCAATTTTGATGGGGTTTGTGGTGACTGTTTAATGCGTCTTGGGGGGCGGGGGGGGGGGGGTAAATTACAGCACCCTTTATTTGACCTTAATATATAAAGGAACCGAGAAATGGAATGGGTCACCTACATGAACCGCTCTGCGTGGGCGGCTGCCATGTTCGAATAAGGAATGGAAGTCACGTGGTTCGTATAAGTTTAATAAAAGCTGAAAAATGCGACTTTTTGAAAAAACAGTGGCGGCCATTTTGAAAAAAAAGTGGCGTCCATATTGAAAAAAGTGGCGGCTATTTTGAATCAGTCGACCATTATGATTGGTTTGTTGGGGGAAAAAATCAGTCTTCGCATTTCACATTGACCATTCATGTCAAATTGCATGCTTTGCGTCACAATAAAGTGAACGATTCTGTTACTACCGTTGATACATAATTACATGTATTAGAAGGCAGTGTAACTCACCAAAATTTATCATAAGTGGTGTAAATTCAACATAATTGATATTTCGTTGTTTTCACTGGGTTATTTTCACGTATCCTTCCAAATAATAGTCATCGTATTTCCCGGACAGAACCGATTAAATTGGGAGAGAACCGACTCGATCGGGAGAGAACCGATCGAGATATCACAATTCGCAGTTTTCGTCGTTGTTATTACTCGCACAATAGGATTTTCATTATGACTACGTTATTTGGGACCATAGATTATGAGGGGAATGGAAAAACGAATCGAATTATCACCTAGATGGCTCAAAAATTGCGTTTTTAACTGTCAAAAACTCACGAAAATGTATAATTTGGATCATCAGGAACCGTCACAAATCAGTCAAGAACCATCACAAATCGGCGATAGAACGACTTCCGATGTAACAGTTCCTACACAGTGGGTGACCATTTCAGTCCATAAATTTGGCCGAAATTATTTAAATTATCTAAATATGCGGGTTTTTCTTTGAAAACAATTTTGGCGATATCACGTACACGGGGGTGATCCAACTAGAACACAAACCATTTGCTAATTGTCATCTCAATACATCCAAAATAGCGTACAGAAGCCTCAATAGAGTATTTAAGACCATCAAGTGTGTTCCATCCCATCCAATTGGTTTACGAAACCACGAGGCACTCGCTGGTTGTTTTGAGATATTCGATTATGGTTTTGTACACTAGTTGGGACACTCATAGGTTGGGTTGTGGGACATTTTGCATGGGATGGATTTAGACACCAGTTGTTTTAGACACTTCTGATTCTGATGGTTTGAGGTAATCGTCGTGATACATGGGACACCCATTTGGATGGTTATGAAAGTCATTAAATGGCGTGGGACACCCAGTGGATGGTTTGGGGTTCTCAGTTGATGGTTTGAGACGCTCGTTGAGTTGTTTGGGACGTTTTGGAATACTCGTTTGAGCGGGGTTGGACACCATTTGGATGATTTGGGACACTAGTGGGGTTGATTTGGGATACATATTGGGCGTTTCGAAACTCTAGTTGGCTGATTTGTGACACCAATGGTGCAATCTATGAACTTTTTGTTTGGTATAGCATATTAACTAAGATGTTGGATTGAGACACTCGTTGCGTGGATTTACACTCTTTGGGTAGTTTGGGACCCTCGGTAAGTGGGATTGGACACTCAGTGGATATATTTGGATAATATTTATGTTGCTTTTGACACTCATCTGATGCATATATAAATTATAGTATAGCTTTGTGCAAATAGAAGTGATTTGCTTTTCAGAAATTGTGTATTGTTGATCGGTGATTCCTGGATCACTATTATTATTATAAAAATCAGCTTCGTACTCATAAGTGCAAATATAGTCATTATGGGGGGGGGGGGGGGGCGTGGGGTCTCTGGAGGAATACGGAAACTAGAAAATCTGATTTATTTGAACATTCCTGGAGTGTAACACATTTGAGGCATCAAACCTTTCGTACGCGATTGTGTAAATAAAACCCAGCAGGCTCTCGGTTAATAGCCAGTTATGTTGGAAGGGCCACGTTAGAAGGTTTATCAATCTAAACCTCCCCATTATATGAAAATGTCATAGTGTATATTTGTATCTTTCTTCTGCTCATATTACCTGAAAATCCCTCAGAATTAATATAATACACCCTTACACCAGTTTTTATGTTTACCCATACCATAGTATGGTAAACATAGTGTCGTTGCCCGGATTGACCACTCGTCGTTGGTCCGTCTGTCTGTCCGTCTGTCCGTCTGTCTGTCTGTCCGTAGACACTTTACGAGTAATGCGATAACTCAAACATTTTTTTTTCCGAT
Organism: Siphonodentalium dalli; assembly: GCA_032622095.1. Taxonomy (NCBI): domain Eukaryota; kingdom Metazoa; phylum Mollusca; class Scaphopoda; order Gadilida; family Siphonodentaliidae; genus Siphonodentalium; species Siphonodentalium dalli. The sequence goes on along the minus strand of CP136061.1, from coordinate 137,275,391 downwards.
CGAAACCAAATTTTGTATATGGGTTTCTCAGCCCAAAATACAGATCGAGTTCGAATTTGGGTTTGATCCGAGATTTTGTTACAGAGTTATGGCCCTTTTTCAACTTAGAATTCACGCATTCTGCCATAACTCAAACATTTTTTTATCTGATTGGAACCAAATTTGGTATGTTAGTTTCACAGCCCATAATACAGATCGAGTTCGAATATGGGTTTGATCCGATTAATTTTAAAGGAGTTATGACCCTTTTTCGAGAATTTTTTTTTTTTTTAAATTCATTTTTTTTAGATTTAGCTCCTTGCTAAATTTAGCATATACAGATATTAAATTTTGTGTTTGAACTTTAATAACAATAAAAAAAAATTTAAATAATAAAAAAAAATTGACACTTTCATTTATTTTAGTTTTATACGATTAATTAGGTGTGAATCCGTGTGATATCCTGTTTTGAAAATATGAAGATTTTATTGCAATAGTTTCATGTAATATAATGATATCAATAAATTACCATGTAATCCAACATCCAGAGTATATCAGAGGATTTTTATAGATGTTGTCATTCCAAGTGAAATCTGTTATGAAATGAGTGATGACATATGATACAGAGCTCTGGTGGGTCAAGCAAGATAAACAACACTGGTGGCTGGCTGTTTGTTTATTCTAACTGTCAAATTGATTAATGGCAGCACAAGACAGGTGTTTTTCCTATTCTTGAAATTTCATTACAGGATGAGATAAGGGCCCACTCACCTATATAAGTGTCTTCTAAATTCCATTAATTTGCTTCAAAAATAATTAACCCTTTCCAAGGTTTCCATAGACACATGCTATAATGTACATGGACTCTTCCTCATATCTCTTAATATATATTGGGTATCTTTGCACACTTCTATCAATTTTGGTATTGACTGATTAATTGATTTTTGAAAAATATATTAACCCTTCAGACACGTGCTTTCAAAATTAAAACAACAGCTGATAGCCAATTTGATTTATCTATGCAATGGGGAAACAGGCAGATAAATATACATGACTATTGTAAGTGATGACTTGTTTTGAAAATCAATATGGTAGATGTTAGTATTTCCAGGAACCTTATTTTCCCATTTGTTCACATTTTCATGGTTGATTGAATTTTAGGGGCCACAGAGCACTTAGAAGATTAACATTGAAGGTTGTGGCTTTAGTGCCCAAGCTACTTGTAAAACATTGTAATGTGTGAAACCATTCAAATGAGGGCTAACTTACTTTCTTTTATATGAACGATTTAGTGGTCATCCCCATCATATTATGTCTGTATAACATTTTATTACATGATCCTACACTTATTCCATTCAATAAACCCATTCTATAAATTGTGATATTAAACGTTCGTTTAATAACAGGAAATAGTGCCAGGTGACCTTTGACTTCGGGTTTGTCGGCTGTTTATATTCCCTACGCAACGTCTCAAAATACTATGGCTTCCAATATGTTTTCCAACAAACTATAATGAATGAAGAGTTTGAAAAGTTATGTCATTAAATATACACCATTAAATACGACAAAGGGTCTTTATTTATCTGGGACTATTTCTTTACGCGGGAAAACAATGCGTAGTTACGTGAAAAGTCATCTAATGCCTTATAGAAGACGATGGTTGTTTTGCGTCCCATTTGTTGATTTAAGTATAGTTTGTCGAGGTTTGGATCATGTAATAAATAGAATCTACAACTCGTCCCCAGTTTATAGCGGAATTTACAAAACTCGTCCAGTAAATTAGGTCTGGACCTCGCCAAAGGCTCGGCCCAGACCTAATTTACTGGACTCGTTTTGTAAATTCCGCTATAAACTGGGGACTCGTTGTAGATCCTCTATATATAGATAATACTTTTGAATTGTATAAACTACATATATTTTTGAAAAACATACACCCCTGTTATGAAACACTTAATCTTATTTAATACACAGGTCAGATCTGATCTTATATCTGTCCATGTTTGATAAACAAATAACTGGGGAGAATGCGGGAAGGGGGGGGGTAATTAAAGTACCATTTAAATACGAGATGGAATCCCCTACATATATGTCGTTCTAAGCAGTCTGGCTTGTCAACAATTAAAATTTCTCTTTAGAAGTGAATAATAAATTTTGAATATCTTGCATGTCAAAAGTGGCAAAGATAGGGATTTATCACTTTTGCTTCCAATGAATTAACTTAAACTCCTAAACATGTCCTCCGAAATCACTAAACCATTGGATCTCACAGTGAGAGGTCCTTGTGTGAATAGGGACAGAGTTATGAGATTTAAAACTACTCCTCCCCCAACCCAAATACTTTAACCCTTTCTAAAGACAAATTATTTGAGCTTTTGATTTCAAGTTGGGTACTGATATATGGATTAATTCCTGTGATCATATCTTTGACACATTATCAGTTATGGCTAGTCACTATCGCCAAGGTATGGGTTAAACATCTGCCGATCGTGATCGGCCTCTCGTTTATAATTGAATGTCATTATTCCATTTAGTATAAAGAAAGGGCTAAATAATTCATCTCACATGGAGATACTTCGAATTGCGTAATGTCCATTATATACCTGGATATACAGGGTATTATGCTTATCCGTGCATGCTTGACGAGTGTTTCTATCATATGGAAATTAAGGGAGGGGAAAATGACGCTTCGTTGGTGCAGGTGATATATGCGTACACAACAAAGAACAAATCGAGTACATGAGACATTGCGATTTAATGACCGTTTCGTGCATAACATCGAGATGTCGAGCTATCATGCAGGTGTTTTGTGGGCTGAAACGTTGGAATCTCGATCATGAACCCCACGTAGCTATTAATTGTATGATGCTGCAATACTCGCTATATCTATATTTGCGAATGTTGGAATAACCCGTTGTAAACTCGATGAAAACTCGAACCTAACATGGGGTGCAAATAGAAATTCCCGGAAGGGGTGCATTTAGAAACTATAGGTGAACACCCCTAACATGGACCCTCCAGCCACGTCCCTGCTAACTCGTGAGTTACACTGATTTAACACATCATAGCCTATACTATTAATGACATCAGAACATATATGAAACACAAACAAACATACATGCTTTCAATTTTGCGCATACACCCACACCCTAAAGATGATCCATGTGCCGGTCTGTCCGAATGATAATTGGGATATTTTCAAGCAGAAACGGTCAAAATGTGAAGGATATCATTCGCATCTTTGACATCCCAGCTCTGGTTTGGCGACATTTCATCGCAGGATCGATCTGCGGCTTTGATACCCGAAGTTATGATGGGTACCCACACTTGGACTTAGCTAGTATTTTTGCGAACCGCTCTGCAGGTTGGACAATTTTATGGTTATATATTTTTCTTTTGATACACACATTATCCGCCATCTACGACTGATAATTATCGTTCAAATGAACCATCTAACGTCAGAATGTGTCTACTATTTATGATAAAAGCGGAAATGAGTCGGAATTTCTATTAAAGTTATCGGGTGAGAGCAAGCTGTGGTCGCTATCTCATTGAGGGGATATTCCGCTTTGCGAAGTTATGTTTTAATAGTGGATATCACCCCATTTAAAGGTACTCAATCCGAACAGAGGGTCCCCATCTCAACAGATTCCAACAACAACAATCCGATCAAAGGGTCCTATATTACTATTTCTTTGGCTTTGGGGGTAAAACATATTTGAATCGAGTCGAGGAACCCATCAAACAAAGCTCAGAGTTATTAGATGTTGATTTTTGAAATTTGTTATTTACTCGAGATGAGTACTAATAATTGCCTTCAACTGCCGTAATCTGCTCGGGATGTGTACACCAAAATCTATTCAAACAGACAAGGATGGATAACTCTAAAATCAAGTCGTAATAATAACGCAATTTTGACTGAGTTCTGGGCCAGAAAGTATTCCCGATAATGAAAAATAATAGATTTCTAAAATCGATATCTAACAAATCTGAGCTTTGATTGGTGACTTCCTCGACTCGAATCAAATATTTTTGACCCCCGAAGCCATTGAAATAGTAATTGAGAGGAGTTTTATCGGATTGAGTACCTTTAACTGAGAGTTATATAGTTTCATCTGACCGAAGATATGTTCATTTATCAAAACCGCATGGGCTGGTTTGGTGATACCCTCGGGTTTGGCGATACCACGTACACGGGGTGTACCTGGATTTTTGACGCTGTTGGGTGACAATATTCAGGGGTAAAATATTTACTTTATATGCTATGGATGTAGAAATGGAATTGATGGGCGTTTGTGCATGCATGGTTTTAATTGAAAGAATAATCCATCGCCGACCCACCCTTAACGATATAAATGCCATTGTTGGATAAATGGGATTAATTGGTCAGACTTCAGAGTGATGGTAAATGGAGGAAAATTGTATCGACCCCCTTGTCCTTAAAGGTACTCAATCCGATAAAACTCCTCTCAATTACTATTTAAATGGCTTCGGAGGTCAAAAATATTTGATTCGAGTCGAGGAAGTCACCCATCAAAGCTCAGATTTGTTAGATATCGATTTTAGAAATCTATTATTTTTCATTATCGGGAATACTTTCTGGCCCAGAACTCAGTCAAAATTGCGTTATTATTACCACTTGATTTTAGAGTTATCCATCCTTGTCTGTTTGAATAGATTTTGGTGTACACAACCCGAGCAGATTACGGCAGTTGAAGGCAATTATTAATACTCATCTCGAGTAAATAACAAATGTCAAAAATCAATATCTAATAACTCTGAGCTTTGTTTGATGGGTTCCTCGACTCGAATCAAATATTTTTTACCCCCAAAGCCAAAGAAATAGTAATATAGGACCCTTTGATCGGATTGTTGTTGTTGGAATCTGTTGAGATGGGGACCCTCTGTTCTGATTGAGTACCTTTAATAAAACATGGGAATTATTAATGCTGTGTACTTACCTGGACACTCCTGCCAACCTTTACAACTGGAGTCAGTTCTCAGCTTCAATTGGATGTTCGCTTTCAAAATACTATAAATCGCGTACAGCTAACTACGCTGCTTTGGTCTCTCGTGCACGTTTGTTAACCCTTACTTGCCAAATGCAATATGGGAAAATACAACAAACTACACCATATTGAGCGCACATAGGCCTATATATAGACCAACAGCCGCTGAGAGTTCGACCATTATTCATGAAGCTTGTCCAAATCCATGCTCAAAATTGCCATATTACATAGCATTATACGATAGCCTACTGATTTTCAAGAGCGAAGTATGGCCAACAAGAGCAAGCTCTCCCAGCGTCAGAATCCTTTCTCAGGGATAGTGACGCTGTTAAAACACCGATTTTTTACACGATTCTTGCTACAGTGGATTTTTAATAGAAACGGTAATGTATTATGTCGGTAACGTATTCTGTCGGAATCAAACACTTATTTCAGTGGCAATTCATAAAAACTTCCAACTGGTCTAAATATGCGATGTGTATAATAAACTATATGTAATGTGCAAACAACTGAGTATGAGTAAATAAACTACTCCCAACCGTTTTGGAGATGCAGGGTAAAAGCTTGGTAACGTATCTGTCTCAAAATTTCCGTACCATTCTAAAGTGGCATTACTTATGGAATTCCTTCGAACACTAGGCGGCAAACTGAACTGAGTGGTCATTACATAGATAATGTATGGCCTTCGTGTTCACTTTTACTGAGTATTCCATGTTGTAAAAACAATTTCAAGAGCCATGTATGAGAGTTATTTCGTCGGTAACGTTTTCTGTCGCATATTTTTGCGACAGCCACTCCCGACGTCATAAAACTGTGGAAATTATCCAGGGTTTAGTGTCTATGCATGTGTGCTAACGCACGTGTCTTGTGGTTTAAATCGGCGATATCACGTTCCGCAGCGGATGGTAAAAACGCGGAATCGGCTGGTCGCGACGTTTCACATACAGCTTGCGACAGGGTGTTTTGGGTCCATATCTATAGACGACATGATGTAACGTGGACGCGCAGGAAGAGGCGTTATGAGCCAGTGGTGATATTTATTTATTTGATATGATCTTATGTTGTAAAACTTAGGATAGCATGTCAAATATGTCACCCGTTTTCTTTCCGAAAATCAACAGCGACACGAAAATTGCGCATTGCGCCCATTTAGCTGAGAATGTGCCATAAGCGAAATTGGGTAGACATGTAAGTAATTGCACTTAAGCACAATGCAATTGCGCTTTTAAGCATAATAAAGTTGCACTTAAGCGCAATTGAATTGAGCTTTTAAAAGTCCAATTATTAATAAATGTGAAACGGCCTCCCATGCATGGTAATTCCACCTAACGTATACTTTAAGTAGGGTAATGTTTAGATAACATTGGTTTTGAAATCTCATTTATTATAGGAGAAAGTGGGAAAACATTTTTTTTCATTTAGGCCTACTTGTTGATGATAATTGTTTTACAGACGTGTAGGCCTATGTTATACCTTCTGAACCCAATTCGAAGGCATTGAGTTCCAAAGACACAATAAATTCATAAGATTTCTCAAAATGTCAGATCCTGCTATGAATATTTATCTGGCTACATCGTCCGTATAAGTCTGCTATAACGGACTTACTTTACGCCCAGAATCGTGCGTGATTATAGGTCAAATGGAAGCTTTGCGTATGAACTTATAGATGGCAGCATTTCCCATGCAAGCATGATGATATATAACACATGCATATTGATCATCACTATATACGGTACCTTTTTCGATCACCGTAAATGATATATCATTTTGAAGACAGATTAATCGCGGACATGTCCGATGCTTAATCACATTCATGCAGGGGTGTAAGGCCTACGTGAATGCCAGGCCTGGTTCCACGTGTATACATGCAGTGTATACGTCTTTTGAATGAAAATCCGCTATAGAAGAGCAACGGGGTGGGACTCAGTCCAAAACATCAGCATTCCAACCAATATCCCAATATGTTGTGGACCGAGAACATATACAACAAAATTTAATAGAACGAAACCTAATTGCATTTTTATAAATGTTGAATAATTTGCTTTCAAATTTCTATTAAAATGCATTTAATAGTCTCATATTCTTATAAGCGAAAGTTCTGCTATACATTTAACAGTCCTTTTTTATGTTGTAATTATTTAAGGAAGTACAGATAGTTTCATGCATATATATAATTGTATGTGTGTATGTATGCATAATTGTTGTTATATATTGGGTGTGATGATTGTTTTTCAGTATTTACTGTTTGCATGTGTATTTTCAAATATTTGGACCGGAGTGTTCTCATTTGTACATAGTGTATTATATGTTTTCTCATGTACCAAATTACCAATTGGCTGGGAATAAAGCATTACTTACTTACTTAAGACTTGATCTATAAGGGAGTGAGTGGTTCTGATCTGAGTGATCATACGCAGGCAATATTTAGCCCGTCGGGTAATTTGGTCATGTATACATGTAACTTTTGCTTTATCTTATGTTTTGCGGAGTTACTATATCTCAGTATTGTGGAAACGTTACGCATTTCCCGTCATTTTTTTTGTTGGTATAGGCGGCCAGGTCGATCGCAACATAGTCATGGTTCAACTTCAAATCACTGTAATCGAGCACACTTGAATAACGTCAATTGATCACGTTTAATCGCCAATAGAACAAACAGAAACAGACCGTAGGCTTAAGATTGAGTCTGCATGCTCGAAATGTGCAAATTTAGCTTAGGTTTATGTGTAGGCCTACCCATGCATACCATATATGTATACACTTAATGGCAAGTACCGACGTTCAGATCAAACATATGTCGTTCGTCTATCCGTATAGATACATGCTATCCGACACTATAACTTGAGTATTTTTTTATCTGACCATGAGCTGGATCGTGTTCATATTTTATGTGCATGTTTATGATGACACACCACTCACCTGTATAGGTTTTGGCATCGATTGGTTAAAGAATTAACCATTCCCACACATTCCAAGAACATAACTCTTTCCCGCTTTCAATAATTATTATAACATTTTCTTCTCAATCTTGAACCATCAAAACCCGGTTTAGCTTATATTTGGTGTGGAGATTCTTTGGGTTACTGAGATTGTCTTGAGACCAGTTTGTCAAAAAGGTGTTGGATAATTATGTAGAACTTGACACTTCTCATCCAGAGATTCTAGCCTATAACGCTACTACTTTGATTTCATGAAACTTTGAACTTATTGATTTAAAATGTTCAATGTGAGACCAAATTTGTAATATCATATTTTGGTGTTACTAACGACTTTGTCCCATCTTCGTTTTGTTTAATTTAATAAAAATTGTATTTTAGAGTCAATATTTTGTCAATTATCTATTTTGGCAATTTGACCATATTATATAGTAATCTTTAAAACTGTTATATTCTTACCTCATATTTGTTTTTTAACGGCGACATAACATTAAGAAATGTGATAATTCATATAACATATACCACAGGAGCTCGGAACTTGATAAATAACTGCCTTAATTAATTAATAATAATTTGGCCCAGTCCTACAACAGATCATGGTTGGACCAAATAATTATTAATCAATTAACTAATTAATTGAGGAAGTTATTGGTCAAATTCCAAACTCCTGTGCATATACACACACAGGTCAAGATGGATACTCAAAAGACAGGTTTCCAAAGCGCGGTACCCAACACATACAATAACATGCTGCGATAATGTTCGACTCCTTCAGCTATTACCAGACACTCATATAGTGCACACTGATGTTTTCATTGTAACTTCGTCATCTTGAGACTTACCGATTGTATATCATTACCATCAACTGCTTCCTCTTTCTCATTCAAGATAGATGGTACCATCTCAATGAAAATATGGAGCCTGTTAGTGTTAGCGTCAGCTTAGAAGTGATGTGTCAACTGGCTGGTAGCCTGGAACAGGTGGTCTGTCACTCAGTCGGTCCCCGGTCTCTCCACACATTGCTTACGTCATCAACCGGAAAAATGATGATCACCAACAACGGCGAGTGTCTATTATCAGCACTTCACCTGTCTCACCCAATCGCCAAATACATCGTAACGTCATTACAGAATATGTACAGAGAGGCTGGCGATGGTAGTAAAATGTTTATCATTCTAGTGACATCCCTTCTGCGAGAAATGCGGAGTCTTGTTGTTGAACGACAACAGAAAGGAACAAGAGCGATTGGTCACGACTTAGCTATAAATAGGACTCGTTTGAGAATTAAGCTCGATTATTTACTCATGGACTTGAGAGAAAATATTTACTCAACCACTCGTCCATTCTGTGATTTGAATGGAACGAAAAACTTCTCACAGAACGCTTTTGTCCATATCAAGCAATATTTAGCATCTCATTTCGACACACACTATAATAAGAAGGTGTCTGATCACTTCGCGGAACTACTTTTATCATCTATAACCAACTCAGAAAACGTTACTGATATGGACGCATGGACAATGCAACGCGTGGTTGAAAATATCGATATAGTGTTAGATAACTTCAAGTTTTTCTGCGTAAAGTCTCCCGGATATCTCTGTGAGAAATCAGTTACACTCACAGGAATTCTATTGGACGGAGATCTGGTGACGTTAGCCGAAATGAAAACCAGTCCCTCAAGTTCAATGGTGATGATAAATGGCAGTATAGAGGATCATTTCTCTCCAAACAAAGTTACAGTGGAGATTACAGATAAGTTGATGCTACAGAGGGCAATGGAACTGAAACTAAAACGAGCCACTCTGTTCATAGATAAATGTGTTGATAAAGATGTTGCTCTCATTGCGTGTTCCGAAAATATCTCCGAGTTCGTTCTTCAACTTTGTGAAACAAACAACATATCCGTTATCAAATACGTTTCGGTGGAAGATATGAACGCTTGTGAGCTAATTGTTAAGAAATTAGCAATCACAGACACTAACGAAGATATCCTGTTCCAGAACTTGGTGAATATATCTTCCTTCCAATCCGTTAACATTGGCAACAGAAGGTATGCTCACGTGACTCCCTGCCTGTCTCAATGGAAACATTTGGTTATAAGCGCTCCAACTGAAGGACTGACAAGTCAACTCGAACGTTCGATCATAAATGCATTGACATCGATTCAACTCACATTGAAAGAATACATGGTGAGCAAATTCAGAACGAGAAACGAACTGGCGTGTGACGTTGGTAACACAACTAGTAACTCGGGTCCTTCAAACATATCACCGCCATGTACAATTCATATTTCGAGCGACTCGAGCCCTAATTCTGAGCAGACATTCGGTTACTCTACGGAACTAAAAGAAGTATATACCAATGACGAGTTATATTCGGAGGGAGAATTTGAGGAACATGCCATGCTGAGTGAAATTTCCAATTGCTTCACGAAAGGCGGTGGCTATTATGAATACATGGTTTATCAGCACTGTATGCAAAAACACGACGCTTCAAATGACCAGGAACTGAAACAAGTTTACAAGTCCGTTGCTAAAGCAGTGCTACGGCTACCACTTGCTCTTCAGAAAACACAGCCCTCACTAGCAAAATTGCCCATACTGAGTCTTCATAATATGCTCAACGTTGTGTCCAATTGTGACTGTGTCCGTGAATGTGCGTGTCCTCTTGACAGTATTTTCGTCAAACAACACGTTCTAAACTGTGCCATTGAAACTGTTAGAAATCTCTTGAAAATCGACTCAATAATTGGAGGTAAATGTAAATGAAACAATTAGCTAACATATGTATGTTTTATTTGTACCGTGGCCACCAATTAAGAGTACCAATTAATATAGTATGAGAAAGTTTCCTTCAAGTTCGAGTTTTGGTGCGTTCCGACCATTTCTGATGGAGTTATGCCCTCTTCTAATCTAATCTTCTAATCGCCATTGAGGAAATATTTTCTTCATGATAATAATATTTGACGTCTTTGTTCTTGCAAAAAAAAAATCCAACGATCAAAATACCATCTCTTTTCGGAGGACGTGGGATCAACGTTGTTTTATTCAATCTTGAAAATAAGAAATTGACGTCATATCGGTCTATACGAATAATAGTCCAGGAGATATTGGTCGACCTCTGCACCCCCCCACAGGACTCAACTTCACCCCACTAATTTTCTTTCTTAATGTCTCCTCTAATTTTTTTCACTTGTTAACAAGAAAAAAAAAGTGGCCGCAGAGACTCCAGACAAGATGGCGTCCATCATGGCGGCCATTTTTTTTATATGCACCAGGTCTCTTTGATCGCCATTATAGTAAAGATGATAGCACATGCGGTCTTGTTTTCCGCTCGATTCGTTATGCTAATATACAACCCTTACAAATTAGCCAAAAATCCGACACCAGAATCCAATATGGCGGCCAAGATGGCCGCCGAAATGTGAAAATATGCTATTTTTCTTACATGTTACCACCTTTCGTTTGTCTCTGTGGGAAAATGTTGGCATCATTGCGTCATGTTATACATTTATCGTATAGAGGAGCCATTGGCGAACACATGGGGACCATAATATACACTCATTGCGGGATATTTTTGTCCGATATCACGTTTTCCCAAATGCCGGTATAATAGGTCAAAGCCGAATCTACGTTAATAACGCGATGTAATGTTTCGAATCAATGAATGGTATTGTTATTATAACAACACCTATGCATATATATGTTCAGTAGATACTCAAGCTAGGATTCTTCTTATACCTGAGTTGAGGAATATTTACCCAAATCCAAAATGGCCACCAGAAATAGAAAAATCGCCGAAAATCGCTGATTTTAACATCAGTGAGCATTATTGTCATGACAACTCCACACCTGCTTACTATTTTAAGATGGGAACACTTAGGCGAAGAACTTTCCTCGTACCACATCCAAATAAAAGTCCCCCAAATCCAAAATGGCGCCCTCAATGGCGGACAGATTTTGAAAAATCACCGAAATTCCCTCATATTCGCATCATTGGGCATTATTGTCGAGACAACTCCATCCATGTGTACAGTTTATTTGGAAATACTGAGGTGAAGTAATTACCTTACATCTCATGTAAGAAATTGTTTTCCAAATCGAAGATGGCGGCCAAAATGGCGACCGAAATTTGAAAACACGCCTACATTCCTTTACTTTCTTAGGATGGGCGTTATTGTTTCGCGATTTCTACCCACCATTACATGTTGATATGTATGAATTATTCATTAGGGTTTGGCAAGTGATACTCACAGTCAATATGGCGGCCAAACTGGCGGCCAGAAATTGAAAAGAAGCCGATATTATCACATACTAATATCAACTTTTTGTCATAATATCGATTTGTATAGACGAAACGGTACACAATATAAGCCATCTATTAGTTCCAATGTAAGTCGTAGCCTTTTGGAAGGATGAAAACCCACAATCGCGATGTGGCATTTCAAAATCCATTCTCCACTAAGGGCTCATACTGGCCGTAACCGTATATAGGTGCGCCGAATAGTCATATTATGACTTCCAAGAATCAAAACAACAGTACCTGAGCTTATTCTGAATTGCCACATTCAGCATTATCTAGACCCGTTTCCGTCTCTTCGTCAGATTAATCTATCTCACTCACAACAACAGTTTACTACACTTCTTTGTTGAAGGGTGCCACTAATCGGAATGTTTCCAACAATACATATGCCGGTGTGCAGCTCACGTGTTTTTTCGAAAGCTTGGAATTCTTAGCGAGCTTCATTCGTGGTATAGCTTATGGTATAATTCAGATGCTACATATGGGTTATAGGCGTCATCTTGTGTGATACACTAGAAAGGTATTCGGTCGATGCGTATACTAGCTTTCAGAAGGACCTATCTATCTGCGTATTGTCAGCTTTGGTGACCTAATGGGGATAACAACGTGTACACCTGTTGATCTTCCCAAACAGCCACTTCTCAATATATGGTTAATCAATTCACATACTCATCTAATGCACTGACGTACCCGGACAACTTCTGTATATGGCTTCGAATGTTGAAAGCCCGACATTAAATTTTGACGGATGCATTTCTGCTAAGGCGTAGAAGACAATAATGATTAATATACCCAAACTCCTTGAACATGATCATAAGAACAAGCTTGTTGGCGTCCAGCAATCGTCTCACCGAACAGATCCAAGCAGATGATAACAATACACACGGTGCTAGTTTGTGGGTATGTGTCATGATAGTCGAAATGAAATTGGACCATGACTGCACCGCCCCTTATTTTGTTATGTTTTAGATTCAGACAGGATCTCATGTGTGGCTTTTCTTTCCTTGTATGCTAAGATTGTATCTTCCCATCCGTTTGGAAGCCGTTCTTAAACAACTGGACCAGGCGTGTGCCATTGGCTACTGCTGTATAAGCCCCACCAAGACTGGGGTGTAGTCTTAAAGGCGATACCTTTGATAGTTGGTTGATATGTCATACTCACGCTGGGTGGTATGGTTCAAGAAAGTACAAATGCCATCAACAAAAGGGTGAAATGTTCAACGCGAAGAACACCCAGAGGAATGTTACGTTGATGAGCTCTTGCATTCAGTTCAACAAACGTTGGTACACCAAGTGATTTCACCATTGCGACCATTTTCGTGCATGAGACATTAACTACTATATTCTAAAGTTATATATATAAAGCTATATGATCATAAAGGTCGCGTTCCCCAACGTCCACAGCCATTGCCATCGAGACTGTAAATTGTTCTTTAAATACATAGTGAAATAAATGCACCACAGTTCCTGACATTTTCTTGAATAATACCACCCACATACTGACACTAACCCTGAGAGAGGATAACAAAAAACGCATACATTCATGCTATAAAGACATCCTTTAGTCCATCCGACTGTTTTGAGGGAGGCTAGCATTGTATTATCCAGACAAAAATGTGCGTAGTTGAATCAGAAAGGCTTCGAAACGGATGTGGAAATACATCTTACCACACCAAATAAAACCGACACGCATGACATTCTATATCTTAAACATGCACCAGGTGTAGGGGTTGTGTATACCGTGGCCCATTTCATTCCCACTACCATGGCGCATGTCCACAAACTAGCACCGCGAGCATTGTTCTTCTCTGCTGGGAGATATTCGACGAGACAACTGCGGGGCGTCAAACAGTTTGCTTCGGATCATGGTCAAGAAGTGTGGGTAGTCTGTACATTATGGTCTTCTCCTTAGCAGATAGACATCTGTCCAAGGGAATGGGACAGCTAGCAACCTTCGAAACACTGTCGAAGTTGTCCACATATGCCAATTCGTTCGCTGAGTTTGTGAGTTGACGAACCATCTATTGAGAAGTGACTAGCTAACTGGTTCGCCATGTGTACATGTCGTTATCCCCATGGGGTATGAGGCACATACATAGAGATGACCTTCTGTAAGCTTGTATACTCATCGGTCATATGCCTTCCTAGTTCAAGATGACGCACAAATATCATATTTAGCAAATATTTAAAATCGTAAGCTAGACACCGGAAAATGAATTGTTTGAAACGTTATGATTAGAGGGACCCTACTCCCAGGAAGTGGTGAATACTTTGTCGGTGTGAGCGACCTAGATTTATTAGACAAAGTAATGAAAGCTGGTCCAGATAATTATGGACGTGACGTGGCAAATCAGAGTCTGTTATCAGGTAATTGTTCTGATATAACTATTCGGCGCACCTACACTTACGGCCATTATCGGCGCTAAGTGGAGAATGGATTTCGAAATGCCACATCGCGATATTAATTGTGGTTTTTCATCTTTCAGAAGGATACGAGCTATGTTATGCGTTTTGATACCTTTAAGTTGAACTAGTAGATGGTTTATGTACAGTTTCGTCCATACATACCGATATTATGACAAAAAGTTGAAATTAATATGTGAAAATATCGATTTCTTTTCAATTTCTAGCCGCCAATTTAGCAGCGATCTTGGCTGTGAGTATCAATTGCCAAACCCTAATGAATACTTCATGTCACTATTCCATATCAACATGTAATGGTCGATATAAATCGCGAAACAATAACGCCCATCGTAAGAAAGTAAAGGAATGTAGACTTGTTTTCGAATTTCGGTCGCCATTTTGGCCGCCATCTTCGATTTGGAAAACAATTTCTCGCATGAGATGTAAGGTAATTACTTCACCTCAGTATTTCCAACTCAACTGTAAGCATGGGTGGAGTTGTCTCGACAATAATGCCAAATGATGCGAATATGAGTGAATTTCGGTGATTTTTCAAAATATGTCCGCCATTGTGGGCGCCATTTTGGATTTGGGGGACTTTTATTTGGATATGGTACAAGGAAAGTTCTTCGTCTAAGTGTTCCCAACTGACAATTGTAAGCAGGTGTGGGGTTTTCAGGACAATAACGCTCACTTATGTTAAAATCGGCGATTTTCGGCGATTTTTTATTTCTGGTGGCCATTTTTGCCGCCATCTTGGATTTGGGTTAATATTCCTCAACTCAGGTATAAGAGGAATCCTAGCTTGAGTATCTCCTGCACATATATATGCATGGGTGTTGTTATAATAGCAATAACATTCATTGATTCGAAACATTACATCGCGTTATTAACGTAGATTCGGCTTTGACCTATTATACCGGCATTTGGGAAAACGTGATATCGGACAAAAATATCCCACAATGAATGTATATTATGGTCCCCATGTGGTCGCCAATGACTCCTCAATGTGATAAATGTAAAACATGACGCAAAGATGCCAACATTTTCCTTCAGAGACAAACGAAAGGTGGTAACATGTAAGAAAAATAGCATATTTTCACATTTCGGCGGCCATCTTGGCCGCCATATTGGATTCTGGTGTCGGATTTTTGGCTAATTTGTAAGGGTTGTATATTAGCATAACGAATCGAGCGGAAAACAAGACCGCATGTGATATAATCTTTACTATAACGGCGATCAAAGAGACCTGGTGCATTTTTTTTTAAATGGCCGCCATGATGGACGCCATCTTGTCTGGAGTCTCTGCGGCCACTTTTTTTTCTTGTTAACAAGTGAAAAAAATTAGAGGATACCTTAAAGAAGAAAATTAGTGGGGTGAAGTTGAGTCCAGTGGGGGGGGTGCAGATGTCGACCAATATATCCTGGACTATAAAGTGTACCAATACGTTTCTATACTGTGCCAAAATATATGAAATTCATTAAAGCCATGCTGCCATCTGCCTAAACATTAACGGGTCAGTTGTGCTGGATATTTGAATGGAAGAGAAATAACTTGACTAATTTAGTGTTTTAATCGATACGCGCGGTTTATCACACTGATATGTGTGGTCACATCATACATGTAGTTTTAGGTGTGTGCCATGGTGTGAGACTGATATAGAAAACCACAAAATGGACATGCTAGTTTGGTTATCAATATTCCTGCTGTAATGATATGATGTCGGTGGGTATTTCGATGGTGCTTTATAGAAAATGCACGACCATTTGATAAAAAATAACATTATTTTCTCTTAACATCATCGCTTTGTACCATAATTGCTAAATCTGCAAGACCCACCAACATCATAGCTAAATCTGCAGGAGCAATCTACATCATGCCTTGTTACAATAGCACCGGATATGTCAAGGCTTGAACAATAGATTTCAGCAAAAGTTGAACGATATATTTTAGTTCACAAATTACCTCTTCGGATTTCATTCAAAATTGACAATAGTTTTGGTTGGATTTTGAAACTCTTCACAGTATATACCTATATACTGTACAACTATGTTTTAACTTGTTATGTTCCTCTGTCTGATTATACTATATGTGATCTATACGTAGTATGTATGAATAGATACACTCAGCCAGGGTTAATGGACGAGCGACTGGACATTCGTAAACTAGATGGTCGAGGGCGTAGCCCGAGACCATTTAGTTTACGAAGGTCCAGTAGCGAGTCCATTAGCCAACTTAAAATACAGTTTTATCATATACAAGGAGAAATTACTTCGATACAGATGAAACATTCCAATACATATCGATGAATGAGGCGTTTGCGTACATTTGGGGGGGGATAGTCTTTGGCAGACAGCAAAACTTGACTCGGCTCGTGTGAGTGGAAATTGCACGTGGATTTTATCTCGGATACAATTGTCCAGGCATATATACAGCTGTCCAGTACAGATTTGTTCGAAATTAAACTTCGATATACGCAAATATAAAATAAAATATTTGTTTTCGCTGTTAATATAACGTAGTAGTATATACATGTATACGTAATATATACTGTCGACGCAATTATCTGTATTTTGTGTACGAATGAATTTTATGATAGTTTTTTACTCGCGAATTGTCAAACCCCACCACTCGATCACAGGTTTATGGTTATGGCTCATCTTTATGGGCAAAGCGTATCCCCTCGATCACAGGTTTAGGGTTAGGTTTCGGGTATAACGGAGATACGAGTCTTGGAGCCGTGGAGCCATTGATCCATAAAGGAGATACGTGTCTTGGAGACATGGACCCATGGCTCCATAACGAAGGTACGAGCCATGGAGCCACGAAGCTACATCTACACCAATACGCACATCATAATTATGGCTCCATTACATGTACATACAATTTCGTTTGGCTCCAAGACTCGTATCTTCGTTATGGAGCCATAACGAAAATACGGGTCTTTGAGCCATGAATGCATGGTTCCATAACGAAGATACGAGTCTTGGAACCATGGATCCATACTAAAGTACGGGCCATGGCTCTAAGACTCGTATCTTCGTTATGGAACCATGGCTCCAATACTTGTATCTCCGTTACGGAGCCATGGCTCAAAGACTGGTATCTCCGTTATGGCTCCAAGGCTCCATAACAATAACAGAGATACGAGTCTTGGAGCCGTCGATCCATGGCTCCATAATGGAGATACAAGTATTGGACCCATGGCTCTAACGAAAATACGAGTCATGGAGCCATGGTTCCATAACGAAGATACGAGCATTGGAGCCATGGAGCCATGGATACGAGAGGAACTTCGTATTTTCACTTCTCGCGAAGATATCAGGCATTCTTTTCTGTCCGCTGTACTTGAAATCCAATGTATTTAACTTACAGGTTGTCACATCTCATTTTAGGCATCATAGGCGTATGTCCACTTTGAACTGGAATTAATACTATTTTAGCGACATAGGACATTGTGGAATTGAAGATATGCTTGGAACAAAATAGAATTGTCACAATTGCATGTGATGGGTAAGCACATTATTGCATAATTATAGGACAACATGGAATTGAATTGGGTTGTTATTACTAACGTATATATTTATATAATATCAGCATATACATGTAGTATGATTGATATCTGCATAATTATAAATTATCCGTACGTGCCATGGGCTGGGATGAATGTAGCCCTCCCAAGACATTTTGCAAGTTTGAAATTTGGGCATTTTCGGGAAAATTACGTAAAAAGTCGGGCAATTTGTATGGTGATTCGCGGGGAAATTGTGGTAATTTCAGGATTGTTTTTCATATTTCCGGCCGAAATATACACAATTTTGCATGTATTTTAATATGTAACAAATATAGGATACATACCACATAGTTAATCGATCTACATAATAGCGGACCCATAATACAACTTAGTTCGTCGGCAGGGGTGTGGCGAAGGTGTCCTGAATTTGGAGGAGATTCCCAACTTCCCACGTAAGAAATTCCTATTGCACCACCAGTCATATCTTCCCAATGTGTACCCCTCTCATGTCCCCATTTTTCATAAGTATTGAAATTATATGGATATTGATATTTGGTAGGTGTAGAGCACAGTAGCATGTTATATATACTTGTCTCCGAGACTTGTCGAGCGTTGCCCTGTGTGTATACCTGGGACTAACAAAAATATCCTGGAGAAATTTCTCTTTGTAGATACCTGGGACTAAAAAGATGAATCTATACTATGGCTAACGCCCGTAGATATCATATTCCACCAGTACAAAACCTGGGAACTTTTTGATGTTCTGACCCGTTCTGACGGGAAACTTTATAACATTGAACAAACATGACGGGAAATATATTCTTTGTCAATACCTGTTCCTCATAATGACATTAATCTACTTCACATCAGGGGGTGGTCCCAGCTCGAAATTGCATGCATTTTTTTTACTATCGTAATAAACATAGCAAATAATAATCCGGGAGAAATTCCGTACTATTTTATGCGATGCAAAGCAAAATCGGTCACAAAGTCACTTACAACGTGTAATTTGGAGTTAGAACCTTCACCTAAAGTGAAATACATTATTAAGGAACAGTTAATAACTAAGAAATATATTATTTGCCAAAATATCTCGATGACGGGCCTACTATTTTTTTAATTCCGGCTTATCGGCCATCTATAACATTACTTCGTACTCATCAGATAGTCAAATAATGGAATTCGGGTAACCTTATTCTACGATATTGAGAATATAGAAACCAACAACAATATTTGAATACGGTATATGTGTACCCATGTGTTTTCAATGCTATACACTTCCCTGTCACAACATCAAAAAGTACCCGTGTTTTCTACTGGTGGAATATGATCTCTACGCGGGTGTTAAACAGAATAGAAATTCATAGCATAATCAAGTTTCGTCTAATCGGGCTAACGGGTGTCTAAAAACCTTCTTAATAGTATGACTATGACTATGATTATTTATTCATAACTCATTCATATGATATATACAATTATATACACAGTGTAATAGTATAACATTCAATGAGCTATCGGGGACAGCATAACCAAGAAGGTTGTCTACCTGCCGTCCCCGTTGAAAAGTAATATAACTATACATGTAATAATAATTTTAATTTATCTAGGTTTTGTCTTGTTAACTTTAAACATTGGTATATAAATGTCTGTTTTTTAATAAATAATAGTATAATTCGTTTGTCGTTCACCGTTCATCGCTCAGTTTGTGATATGGTATGTAAAGTACAAGCATGTGGAATATGGATTTGTGGATGAGGCCAGCGGAGATCCGAACCAAACCAACCGACGACTGTCCCAGTCCATAGAACTGGCATCCCAAAATCAGCCAAATTGTGTCGCAAGCCACCTAACATGTATCCCTATCAACCCAACTGGGGTCCCAAACCATTCAAATCCTGTCAAAACCCGCCAAATGTGTGTTCCAAACCATGGTGTCCCAAACCACCCGATGAGTGTCTCAAACCAACCATCAATTGAGTACCCCAACGTACCACCCAATGGATGTCCCAAACCAATCAATGAGTGTCCATAATCATCCAGTAAGTGTCCCAAGCCACATGACGATTGCCTCAAATCAACAGGAGTGTCTAACAATATTCAACTAGTGTCTCAAACCACTCCTGAATGTCCCGCTCCATACAATGAGTGTCACAAACTAGTGTAGAAAACTACCCATCGAATATCTCAAACCATCCAGCGAGTGCCCCATGGTTTGGTAAACTCATTTGATGGTCTGGAATACTCGATGGAGGTTGTGATGGTTTGTGATACTAGTTTTATAGTTTGTGTCACCAGCTGGGTGGTTTGTGACACCCGTTGGATAGTTTGGGACACCAATTGGTTGGATTTGGGACACTGATTTTGTCACTGACTGTGCCATTTGGGACACAAGTTGAATCGATTGAGACGAAATTTGAGTGGTTTTGGACACCTGTTGTATGACAGGGCACTACCCAGATGGCTTGGGACACTAGATGTGTTGCATGAGGTACAGCATGGATGCCCATTTGTCATTCTTTCTGTTGTTTCTGATATCCAGACCCACTGTATGGCTTGGGACACTATTTGTGTGACTTTGGGCGTTCATTGAATGGTTTGACAGACTCGTGTGCATGTTGTATGATTTGGAGCACTAATCGTATGGTTAGGGACACAAATTTGGGTACTTTGAGATACCGGTTGGGTGGTCTGAGACACAACCTGTGTGGTTTGGAGCACCAGTTGTATAGCTTGTGGCACTACCAGTACCAGTGTTGTTTGGAACATTCATTGAATTGTTTGGGGCACCATAATCGGGTGGATTGAGACATCATTTGGTGTTTGGGATACTATATGTGTGGGTTGGATACTATTTGCATATGGTTGTAGGCTGGTTAAGGAACCTCTATGGGTGGGTTGCATAGGACACTCTTTCGGAAGTTTGGGACAATATTTGGATTTGGGGTACCCGTCGTATTGATTTGCATGTTGGTTTTGCATACTAAGTGGGTGGTTTGTAACACTGTATATGGTTTGATACACTCATGTGGTTTGGGACACTCATTTGATAGTTAGTGGTTTTGGAAACTATAGTATGATGGCATATATCACTATTGTTTGGCTATATATTTATTCGATATGTGAAGATTTAGCGAAAAATCAACTAACACACTTCAATTGTCGACTTCCGATCGCAATTTTTACCTTCATTTTGAAACATTTTAAAACACTGAATTGACAAATCGTCGGGCTATGACTTAATACTATCAGATTAGGATTGTAGACCATGTATGGTGGCACCACTATAGACATTTACGCCTACTGTTTTCATATGAATGGAAAATATATCATGTTACTATACTTCCGTTTGCCATTTTGCCCGCCATTTTGGATTTTTCAGTTAAATTTTGCATGAACTGACAGGTATAGTTATGCCATGGCAACAAGAATAATGCGTTTCTGATGCATTTTTCTGTCATATTTTAACATTGAAGTGAGCGGGTATATACTCCCGAAAAATGATCTAGGCTATCCTGACCACCATAATACCTGTTACATATATATGCACGGACATCTTTCAAAGTCTATATAACGAACAAAAACAAAATGGATTAAATGTAATCCTGAGGGACCTTGTTCACGGACTAAAATTCCAATATTCACAATGTTTTTTTTTTGTGGATTTGTTTACCTAAATATAATGACTTTCCACCAATGAAACACATCAAAATTTAGGATATTTTGTGGTCATATTTAGAAGTCAGGAAACTCAACTCGGCGTGTATAGCTGGCAGATTTGTAGACTAACAAGATTCCAATTTCACCATTTGTTGTTTACATATTCTTGTTTTTTTTACCAAAAAAAAAACACAATCTATATCTATATTTGCGGATGTCTGTCTGTCTGTCTGTCTGTGTTCTATAGAAATTCACAGGGGACCATCTAGATGATACCAAACTTTTTACGAGAAAGATAATGGTGTGGGTTAGAATTTTCTAAAGTGACGCCGTTGTTGTCAGGGGCAGAATGGGGGAGGGGCAGAATTTTTTTTTGTCGCCGATTGCCACGAAACTTACATATAATAATCCCCATGATATGAAGAATCTAATGGTGCGGTTTAAATATGTCAAAAGTGGCGTGGTTCGAGTCAGGGATGCACGGAAGGGGAGAGGGGCACCAAAATTGATAAAACTAATTTTAGCCCCGATTTCCACCAAATTGATATATATTCTTATTCATAATACAAGGAATCTAACTGTGCGATTAAAAAGACGCCAAATTGGTGTTGTTTGGATGAGAGATTTGGGGGGGGGGGCGGTTGGGCACTACATTTTATAAGAATTAGTTTAGTCGCCGATTGCCACCACACTTATACAAGATCATCCCCATTGTATGAGGAGTCTAATGGTGTGGCTTAAATCTGTCAAAAGTAGCCTCATTCGAGTCAGGGTAGTGCAAGGGAGAGGGGCACCAACATTGATACACAATCTATATCTATATTTGCGAGTGTCTGTCTGTGTTCTATAGAAATTCACAGGGGACCATCTAGATGATACCAAAGGGGTCTACTATGGGTAACTTTTTACGAGAAAGATAATGGTGTGGGTTATAATTTTCTAAAGTGACGCCGTTGTTGTCAGGGGCAGAAATGGGGAAGGGGCAGAATTGTTTTGTCACCGAAGGGGAGAGGGGGAGAGGGGCACCAACATTGATAAAACTAATTTTAGCGCTGATTTCCACCAAATTAATATATCTTCTTCTTCATGATACAAGGAATCTAATTGTGCGATTTAAAGACGCCAAATTGGTGTTGTTTGGATGAGAGATTGGGGGGCGGTTGGGCACTAACTTTTATAATAATGGGTTTAGTCGCCGATTGCCACCACACTTATACAAAATCATCCCCATGGTATTAGGAGTCTAATGGTGTGGCAAAAGTAGCCTCATTCGAGTCAGGGGTGCACTGAAAGGGAGATGGGCACCAACATTGATACACAATATTTCAGCGCCAATTTCCACCAAATTGGTACACGTTCTTATCCATGATACGAGGAATCTAATCGTGTGAATTAAAGACGCCTTATGGGTGCTGTTTGTGTGAGAGATGGGGAGGGGAGGGTGGGCACCAAATTTGATACAAAAAATTGTTTAGTCGCCGATTAGCACCAAACTTTTAAATAATCATCTCCATGATATCAGGAGTGTAATGGTGTGGTCTAAGGATGTCTCAAGTGGGGCCATTCGAGTCAGTGGTGGATAGAGGTGAGAGGGACACAAAAATTGATAACAATGTTTAGCGCCGATTTCCACCAAATTGATACATATTCTTCTGCGTGATACGAGGAAGCCAATCGTATGGTTTAGATACACCAAATTGGTGCCGTTTGGGTGAGAGATGTGGGGACCTAAAATTTGATACAAATTTGTATACTCGCCAATTTTCACCAATTATATATATATGCATCTCCATAATGAGTCTAAGCGTGTGGTTTAATGGTGACAAAAGTGGCGCCCCTTGAGTCCGAAATAGGGACGGGAGGGTTACCAAAACTGATAAAAAATTTTTTTTTTTAGAACCAGTTACCATCAAATCCATACACGTTCTTCTCAAATGATACGATGAATAAAATCGTGCTGTCTGTCTGTCCGTATGTGTTCTATATATAGCTTCACGGTGTAAAATCGAGGTGGCACCAAGGCGGTCTAAGAGGGGTAACTTTTTACGAGGAAGATAATGGTGCGGATTAAAATTTACTAAAGTGACGCTGTTGGTGTCAGGGGAAGAAATGGGAGAAGGGCGGCAAAATTAAAACAATATGGTGAAATAGTTTTGTCGCCAATTTCCACCATACAGATACATAATCACCTCCACGATATGGCACTGTTCGAGTCAGCGTTGCAGGGGGCATCAACAATTGATTTCATAAACTATTTTTAGCGCAGATTTCCACCAAATTGATATATTATTCTTCTCCATGATACGAGGAATATAATCGTGTGATTTAAAGACGCCAAATTGCTGCCGTTTTGGTGAGAGATGGTGGGGGGTCACAACTATGATAAGAATTAGCTTAGTTGCTGATTACCACCAAACCAAAAAATAATCATCTCCAGTATATCATGCATCCATGAGTCGCCGTTAAAGTCATGCATGAGGATGGCAGTTGCACCAAAGCTGAATCAAATATATTTAGCAATAATTTCCACAAATTCACACACCTTCTCTAATGATACGATGAATTAAATCACACGTGGTGTCATTTGGGTCACTGATGTCGAGAGGATATGCACTATCATTGATAAGATTGCTATTCGCAGATATCCACCTATACGCTATATATAGTCACCCAGGCCATCTCCATATATCATTTTAAGGAGTTTTTGGCATTCAAATTTCACAATCTCGACAAATGGTGACCCAATTAAGTGATTTAAGTCACTTGAACAATTATATCTTCTCAACTTTCATATTTATATGGGGATGGGAAAAACAGATACATAGAAGCATTAAAAGTAAACTTATCATTATATTTAAAGATACATATAATTACTCTTGCAAACTGATAGACCTCGAACCGCCAGAATGGCTCATGTATATATTATAACACAATTGAGTCTGTTCCATTCAATAGAGTTTCCACAAAATATGTTACAATTTGTCAAGAGATATGGAAATGTATCGAAGGCATGTTCAAAAATAGTGGTCACAGTGTGCAGTCAAATATATTTTCTTCTGATATAAAAGAAAACGCAGTCAGTAGCACATGACTTTTCCGGATCCTCCATTACTGACATCTGACAAAGGTTTATCTGCCCGATACAGCGGATTTTCTAGAACAGACTCATCGACTAACATAAACAACTCAAAAGCTTGCTCTACATCGGGCACATGTATTAGCTGATATACATGCGTAGCAACATTTCTTTTAAACTGAGAATATTTAACCAACCCACTAGATTGATTGATACATCTCTATATGTAAAACCCAAGTGTCGTCTTTTATTTGTGCGAACTAATGTGTTTGTCATGTATCATGTTATAACTTTTAAACTGAGAATATTTAACCAATATATAGCGCCATGAACAGAGGAGCACCTTGACATTTCTTTTAAACATCTGGATCTCCATGGAGATATGATAGCCAGGTGTCCTCAAGATATAAGTCCAACCCACTAGCTTGGTTGATACATCTCTATATGTAAAACCCAATTGTCGTCTTTTATTTTTGCGAACTAATGTGTTTATGATGTTCGTGTATCATGTTATAATGTCTGAAGTATACGCAGTTGTAAATAAATACTTCTTTATTGGTGGAACGGATTAATCGCGATAAACAAAATGACAATCGACAAGGTGAGCTACGGAAGCACAGTAGCGCCACAAATAAAATAATACTTACGGCGTTATAACGCCCTAATACGGCGTTTAAACGCCATAATTACTCGTTATAACGCCCTATAATACGGCGTTTAAACGCCCTAATACGGCGTTTAAACGCCCTAATTACGGCGTTATAACGCCCTAATACGGCGTTTAAACGCCCTAATATAGGCCTACAATGTTAAAAGACTGTGTATGTCCACGACCATCATCAATGTGCATGCTAGCATATGTACGGAGGCACATCACCGGTCACGGAAACCTCGTTTTACCCAATATGACATCCCTGACCATAGCTTAAGAGCCCGTGCGCACTTTCCAAAGCACTCTGGGTGCTGAAATTTGACAGCATCGTCGGGATATACCCACTCTACAATAATCGCGAGCCACGCAGTTCGAACTCCTATATTCTGGGTCATCACGGGTCACGGAAACCACGTTTGACCCAATATGACACCCCTGATCCCACATTAAGAGCCCGTGCGCACTTTCCAAAGCACTCTGGGTGCTGAAATTTGACCCCGTCGTCGGCATTTAACAACTCTACAATAATCACGAGCCACGCAGTTCGAATTAATATATTCTGGATCATCACGGGTCACGGAAACCTAGTTTAACCCAATATGACACCCCTGATCCCATCTTAAGAGCACATGCGCACTTTCCAAAGCACTCTGGGTGCTGAAATTTGACAGCATCGTCGGGATGTACACACTTTACAATAATCATGAGCCACGCAGTTCGAACTCCTATATTCTGGGTCATCACGGGTCGCGGAAACCATGTTTTACCCAATATGAGAACCCGTGCATCAAACACAATAACAAGAGCACTGCATTATATGAGTAGTGACTCACGATTAATGTTTCTGGCACTATCACCCTATAACCGATGGCCTTTATTCGGGTGGGTTAAGTATATGGGGTAAGGTACATTTTGGAATGGCTCCCTTTGTAAAATGTATTAACGCAGTTTAGTTCAGATAATGACTATTTGCATTGTCGTGAATGTGATTTCGCTGTAGTTGACTAAAATGTCCATGCTATGACATCATTCACTGAGGAGGGCTATAGCCCACCTAGGCAGATTGAGGATGGCTGGTCTTAGCCCGCCTGGATTTCTGAGAATGCCAACCCTGGAAAGCCCATATCTCCGAAGGCCCGATTCTCCGAAAGCCCATAATTCTGAAGGCCCGATTCTCCGAAAGCCCATAATTCTGAAGGCCAGATTCTCCGAAAGTCCGATTCTCCGAAAGCCCATAACTCCGAAGGACCGATTCTCCGAAGGCCCGATTCTCCGAAAATCCAAAATGAACTAGAATGCAATCAAAATACCCCCATGTTGTCGAACATGCACATAGCGAAGGGTATATGCTTATAGCAGGGGACCACATGGTTCACGGTTAGACACCATTGCACCCAAACCAACGCATATACCAGTGGTGGTATCAAGCCCGGAAATAAGGTGCCTGACATTTGCAGAATGAGGTCCTCAGAGGGTGAATTTAGAGATATTACTCCGCATAGCGACTAGCATCACCAAATTCACCCTCTGCATGGGGATCTCATTCTGTTCAGATATTGATCGGGTAGGGTTCAGTAGTCCGAAGGTTCACTAGTACGAAGGTCCACCAGTCATTCCACACATGTCACATTAGGGCGTTTAAACGCCGTAATTAGGGCGTTATAACGCCGTATTAGGGCGTTTAAACGCCGCATTATAGGGCGTTATATCGCCGTAATTAGGGCGTTTAAACGCCGTATTAGGGCGTTTAAACGCCGCGCGTATTAGGGCGTTATATCGCCGTAATTAGGGCGTTTAAACGCCGTATTAGGGCGTTATAACGCCGTAATTATAGGGCGTTTAGACTCTTTCTGTACTTTTATTTATCTGTCGCCTGCTTATATTACATGTACATCCATGCAAATCAATAATTCCGATGTACACTTTTAAGTGGGTGGGGAAAACCAACTAGTGAAAGGGTTAATAACCGTTAATTGTACAGCAACACATTTGAACGTTTTTCTCCTCAACAAAATTCAGTCAAGTCTGCCCTTAGTGGTGTGCATGGTATAAATAGTTCACACAAGTACACGGCACATATCTTAGACGTAATGAATGACACCAGAATGCCTACTGTTTCTACTCTTCATTTCCTGAACATGACTCCTGGCAGTATCGTCCAGTGTTCAATTTTCTCAGATTAAGCTAACTCGATCCGACAACGTCATGTCTGTTTATTTGATGGCGCGATGGATACATAACAGAACAGATCCTCCAACGCCATGCACGGAGTAAACCACCAGCTTTGTGATGACGGCTGATGGTAATATAGAAAGACAGTTAAAATTCGTAAATTGGGAGTAGTTTATGGTCTCCAATTTGGGGCATTCAGCTTAGCCGTTAATTCTCAAAGTCCAGCGAATATTTGAAATTGTCCATTGATATGGGGGGGGGGGTGATGGGTCAGGAAACTAGGCGCAAATTTTTTTTCCGCCCTCTGGGTACTCAACACCCTAATATATTTATTTTTTTCGATTTTGGGATAGGGACCCACCCCCTTCAAAATGTTTCAAATGACTATTTTACTCAGTGTTCCGTATCATGATTATAAAAGCATTCCTACTTATTATTTACCAACAAGACTGTATAGTTTCAAAACAATTCTCCAATAAATGTGGGCTGTTGGATGTGTTGATGGATTCAGATTTGAAATCCAAGATAGCTGCTGGCGGCAATGATTGTTTTAAACGAATTTTGGGGGAAACAGGGAGGCTCCCATCTGGAGCTCACCCCAAAGTCATGCAAAGAGTAAAATCCAAAATGGCCGCTGGCGCAGCAATGTTTTTTTTTTTACAGGATTCGGGATAAAAAATGGTAGGCACCCATCGAGAGGTCACACCGACGATCTATAAGATAAGATAAGATTTTAATGCAAAATACACCCAAATGGGCAGTTGCAAACATGAATAAAATACATATAATTTGACAAAACAAAGTTCACACAAGTACACGGCACATATCTTAGACGTAATGAATGACACCAGAATGCCTACTGTTTCTACTCTTCATTTCCTGAACATGACTCCCGGCATTTTTTTTTTGAAACTATACAGTCTTTTTGGTAAATAATAAGTAGGAATGCTTTTATAATCATGATACGGAACACTGAGTAAAATAGTCATAGTGAACACAATATATGAAGTTTAGTGATGATCGGATGGGGGATAAGCTATGTAGGGTGTGCTAAAGTATTTAGGAATCAGTGAGGCAAATGTGTTCGAACATCGGGGAGCGAGTCCACCGTGGAATGCTAGAGGTGAAGGAAGAATGGCCTTCACCTGATACACGTGACACGTTATTAAAGGATGAAATCTTGTTTATTTGATTTGTACATCATATCTAGATATTTTAAACTGGTGAATTAATGGGGGAAGAGTCGGATTCCTTATGTCGATAAAAATGGTCGCGCGTTTTCGGAATGTTAAAAGCGATATGAGAACAGTTTCTATACCACCAGTGTGTCTATTTTCAGAATCTACCTGTTTCCAGCTTGATATTTTAGTGGAAACAGGTTTGTGTGAGGCTTTTGTTTGTGTACCCCTCTATTTTGTTCCGTCCACCTGGTAATAAAAAAAACATGCTATTACGCATAGCAAGTTCGGTAAGTGGCTTTCTTTGTTCTTAGAATCGAAAAACATGGAGAGATCTTGCCACAAATTACTTAATTACATATCTTAATTTGGAATTTTATCATAAAATCATCAGATGAATTGTATTTATGACTGCATTTTCAATTTTCTTTCCCAAATATTAAGGCATTGTATATTCTTAAAATCAGCTAGATCCCATATAGACGAACATGAACAATCTACAAGGATATCTTGAACATATGCCACAAACAAAACTTCGATACATCGATTTTTGGTAAAGATATCACAGAAAAGCTAACCCTACCCCCACCCTCACTGATTTCACAAGCCAGATTCCTTCGGTCGAAAATAACGATCGCGCAATTTCGGATTGTCTAAAACGACATGCGAACGGTTTATTTATCAATAGCGTGTCTACTTTCAGAGTTTACCTGTGTCTAGTTGAAAATTTATTGGAAAAAAGTGTTTTTGGACTGTTTTAATAATTTAAAGAGCGTTTGCTTATTATACAAATATTAATCCTCATAACCAACCTTCTGGTGGATGTGCGAGTTGAAATTAACAAAAGTATCAAATATAGCGGTCTACTTTCAGAGTCTACTTGTTTCCAGTCTGACATTTTAGTGGAAACAAATTGTTTGGGACGGTTTTAAAAATTTAAAGAGCGTTTCCTGATTATACAGATATTAACTAACACGATTAGCCTTTTGATGAATTGTGCGAGTTGAAATTATTTTTGAGAATGATGTCGTCAGATAAGTCTCCACGGGTAGTGTACTACAGTTGCGAACAAAACTAACGTTGGACCCTATATAGAGTTTGACAATTTACTCAAATGTTCACATTGGTGGAACTTAATGGCTATCATATATGCATGGCTCTTACATGTAATATATCGTAACTACATGTGATTTTGCCAAATTAACTTGCAATATAGTCAGGCCACCAGATACAGTAGTTGATAAAAATGTGGTTCACATCAATCATATACATCACAATCACGTGCTTCAGTGATAATGTCCACTATTTTACAAATGTAATGTTTATCATGACTACAGTTTCAGGATTTCGTTGTAAAATTGATTAATTGTTTTTTCATCAATTGACAAAATTAATGTTTATTGCCAGTACCGCATAATACGGAGTTGTGTGGTAACAATTCTGCGAGTCATATTTATGTAAGTGTCAGTTAAAACTTTTAGGACATGGGAATATTTTTTTTATTTCGTGGCCACGAAATAACTAATTGTGATATACGATCGTCAGTCCCATTGTTGTAATGGAAGCGGATAGAGATGATCTGGTTGTAGTTGTCCACCATCTTGGCATGAGCCACGGCGATTTGAGATAAAGGGTGTTGTAGGGTGGCCCGTAAAACAAATTAAGTATCACATTTCACCAACCCTGGGCCACCCTACAGCACAAATTATACCACATCAAACGGTTAAGGGGCCGAGAAATTGTATATATAGGTGCCATATTTTAACCATCTGGGGCGGCCATTTTGGATCGGGGATGGTGAAAGCGGGTGAATATTTAGTTTGTCTCATCAGGGGTCACCCTACAACACATTGTATTCGACCTAAAATGGGGGGGGGGCAATTGCATTGTACCATATATGGACCCCTCTGATCATTTATCATTTTCGCTCGATTGGGCTGTACCGTACAACACCCTTTATTTGATCTATATAGGTCAAGGCCGAGAAATAATGTGTACCCCATTTGGCCCCTTCTCAGCTGCGACCATTTTGGATCTGGTATGGTTGAAAGGGGTGAATATTTATAAGTTTGTTTTTGGGCCCACCCTACAAAACCCCTTATTTGACTAAAATCGGTCAATATATATGCCGAGTGAAATGTCATTCCCATTCGATCCCTTGTGTTAAAAACTAATGAATATTCAGTTTTTCTTGGAGCCACCTGACCCGTGTTTCCCAGTTCTCTCTGTGCTAGTTTATATCGGACGTTCGTATCCCCATATAGCCCGGGGTCCCACGCCATAATGGGTTTATAGTAGCTTCTCTGCGATCGTACGCATAGTTTCTAAAACATCATCAAGTGTAACCATACCCTAAGACAGTCTAGCCTGACTATGCCACCCCCTCGAAAATACAATACAATATTTGTCAAATGTATTGTGTATTAATATGTGTATATTGAAATAAAATATCCTATCCTATCCTATCCAACCGTAAAGGTATCTGGATATATGCAAAGGTCAATCAGTTATAATTCGCCACGAATTAGTAGTTCGTTGCCACGAATTAGTAATTTCGTGGCCACGAAATTAAATAAAAAACAATTTCCCATGTCCTAAACCAGCCACCGTAGCTTATGGATCATTCTGTTTTACTATTAAATTTGGAGAAACCCGACCAGCATCAATGTAACAACTACAACAACTCATCTATGCCAATGATATGTTTAGCCATACATGTGGATATGGTGGTATTGTTAAAAAAAATTATCATGTCCATATGTATTGCTAAATATTGCTGGGCATATATAGATGGTTGCTCTATAATTCCTGGTCGGGGTTTATCAAAATTGGGAGTTTAAATTATGTTCATCTGATGATAAAGAAAACACGTTCTCTGTCTACTCGATACATCCCCCGGCATACATGTTTCACATACTAAATTATCACCTTAGTCAACATAACAAATCGCTCCCTCAAATCCTTTGCCACAAGAATAAAACTAAATTGTCAGTGTAAATAGGCAAGACATCTCTGGACACTTTCTAAGAGATAATTTATTTATAAGAAGATATATGTGTGCATTATGTGCTTGGTCTTATATATAGTACAACACAATAATATGCAAGTGACACAGTGCGGGGACAATACTGTGTCGAAGAGCATAGCTGAGGGGACCCTTCTATCACCCTTCATAATGTATCATGACTCCATCTGTTGTGAACAAACCATCGACTTAGGCTTAATGGATCGTTCTCCCCAATAATATACTTGGTTTTGATCCGATCAACATTCTGGGCCGTGGTATTTTCGCGTAAATTAGATAGTAGCTATAGTCGGATGGTATTGGTTATGTTCAAATGGTGACACAGATATGAAACTGGACATGTTAGTGCCCCATGGGCCATTGATCATTATAAGATCGAGAATTGTAGCTGACAGGGTCGTAATTCAACGTTTGCATTTCCGATGCAGTTAATACCCAAATGTGAAATTTGAGATATACCTGGCCGTCAAAGTGAACCATATGTCTTATTTAAGGTTAGCAACGGTTGCTAATCAAATGCCACAATGGTGTACTAATCATTCATTGGTATTGCCTTAATTTAGTCAGTGTCTAATCACATGGTGATGGTTTTGTTCAAAGTTGGGCACATATCTGTCTAAAACAATGCAGCCATGCTCTTCATATGCCACTGATCATTATAAGATCGGGAGACTTTGCCACCGGTCCCGATAGCTCCTTAGTAACGGTTACTAAGCCCCTACTGGGAATTTTCAGGAAAATGCAACTATGGTTGATATCTATTTTACACATTAAGCTCTACTTTAGTGGAAATTCGAATTTACTTGATTTTCACAGCTATACACGAAGCGTGGAAATTAACTGTGGTCAGAATGTTGATGGTGAATGTTGGGTTTCAGTCGCTGTACTGAAGTTGGCCAAATGTAACTGATGTGGGAAGTGCGAAAGCAAAGCCTATACCGCTACAGTAAAGATCTCAGCTGCACCGAAATGTCCATTTATCAGTAGCACAAATATTAATCCTGCGAAAACACAGATTCTCTCAGTGCATGTGTGATAGACTCCGATGACAACGATTGAGTTAATGAACAACTACCAGCTATATACCTGTGTATTTGTGACACTACATCCCGTTATGATCAACGATGTGGTTTTAAAAACTAGTCAGTGGACAACAAGACAGACAAGTATCAAACAAAACAATAATATAATATGTAATCACATCGTGAACAGTCTTGTTGTGAATATTTTCATTTGATTCAATTATCGAAATTACAAAACCATTCTACACTTTCTTTTGCCAATTACTGTATCTTGATGCATAACTATATAATGTATTGCCTCTATTAAATCACGGATAGTTACAGTGGGTAAAACACGAGTGTTAGTCTACATATATAGTTGTGCACGATTGACAATAAGTGATATTACAATTAACGTATGAGCATAACACGAAATTCTCCATAGGGTTAAGTGTTAAATTTTGATCGCAACTGTACCCAGCAAGAATCATCTGATCACATCCATCCTTTTAAAAACTACGTCTGTGTTTCATACTTAGTATTTGTTATAAATATCAGTACACGGATATCATAATACACAAAATGGCGCCATTTATCCAAAGTACTAGAATCCCCATAGGCCTCAGTGTTAAATTTTGATCACAACTGTAGCCAAAACGAATTAACCGATCACATCAAAATTTTCAAAAATGCATGCAACAGTCATATCTAGTAGTTTGGAGAAGTTTCAAATCGATCACCATACGTCAGATGGCACCATCTATCGTGTTCTGTAAATACGAAACGCTCTCTAAATTATGTTGAACCCGATTTAGGCCGACCCGCCAAAATTCAAGAATGGAAACAAGTGAATCCTGAAAACACACCTACTATGCATACATAATCCGTTTTCAGATCGCTTTTAACAAACCAAAAATGCAAAATGACACAAGGAATCCGACTAATATGGAAAACATTTACACCAGTGTAACCTCAA
Organism: Siphonodentalium dalli; assembly: GCA_032622095.1. Taxonomy (NCBI): domain Eukaryota; kingdom Metazoa; phylum Mollusca; class Scaphopoda; order Gadilida; family Siphonodentaliidae; genus Siphonodentalium; species Siphonodentalium dalli. The sequence continues at coordinate 137,241,513 of CP136061.1, read as the reverse complement.
GCCGACCCAGAAAGAGATCAGCCAATTTCAAACAAAAAAGTAAGTGCAGCTGATTATTATGATAATGTATTATTATGTATTTCGCCTGATGACACGAGTATGTGACTCAAACTAAGAACTGGCTTCTCTATTGCGATTTACTCAGTCAATATATCGTAGACATGTATGCACAAGTTGAACAGATATATTAGAAGATGTACAATACGAAGCAGCACGATTAATAACGGGTACAACAATAAGCTGTAGCAAAGCTACATATTGCTTAAATAGACAGGCTGGACACTCCATCCAAACGTAGATACAAATCCGTATTAATACAGTTTTTTTTAATTGACTAAGAAAGCCACCCCATGATATCTATACTTGCATGTTCCTCCGGGTTTACTTTACTCAGTCTCAGCTGAAATGCACAGTGAGCTGTTCTCCCGCTGACCATTATGGTTACGGGTACTCTAGATGATGCCACTACTATCGCTATGACGTCATGTCCCCATCGTGTATGTATTCGCGGATGTATCTTCGCGGAAGTCTCATTGTTGCACTATGTAACTTTTATGACTGGGTTAATTGCTTTCGATATTTAGGTGTATTTGAGTTAAGCTGTTTGCACACAAAAAAATTTAAAAAAGCTGCCGTATCAGATCCCTTGTACACATATTGCAAAAAAAAATATTTGATCGACTTTACTGAGTTACAAAATTCGATGTTGATGTGGGATTTGAAGAGCTTACTCGGTATGGGAGAGTAAGACACGACCCATTTATTATCAACAGTTTGTTCTGTTCCTCCGACTTTCATTGTGGACACTCCTCCATCATCGGGGTTGCCTTCTTTTCTTAACCAGTAAACAATCGAAACAGCCCCGACCATACCCCATCATTAGTGACAGATTTATAATATGAAAACAACCAATACATATGTATAAACACATATAGGTACATCCCATAAGTGGTTTGGATACCTTATTTGTCTATTATGCATTCCATTCTATCCTTTCCATTGTCATTTCACATCATTAGTTGCCACTTCATGTTTGTATACGTAGGGGCGACCGGAAGACGGCCCATCTGGGCCATGTCGCTCCTGTATAACATTTTTGTTTGTTTATTATCACCACTGTCATAAGCTTGTAAATATTATACAAATAAACATTCAATCAATCTGTTATATAAGTTTTCTTTTATCAGGTGTTTTAACTTTAAGACCTTCTGTCAAAAAACTCTGGCCACAATGTCGTGTCAATGTTGAGCTTTCTGACCTTCAATCGGTACTTGAAATATTAATTTCTTGCGCATGTTTGAACATATGCCATAAGCATCCATAGTTTGTTCGTATATATGGCGAGGACAACACATGCAGCTGGGTGGAATGATAACCAGTTAACCTACGTGCCTGGCATTCTCGTCACTTGATACCACGTCTCTGAGGTGTGCGTAACTGTCAAGACGGAGCTTCTTCTTCTTCAGGCGTATGAGTAGGCGCTCAAATTCAACGTTTGCATATATGTCTACGATATGTTGACTGAGTAAATCGCGGTTGAGAAGCAGGTGATTTGAATCCCATACTACTGTCACCAGGCGAAATGCATAATAATCAACTACACTGACTTTTTGTTTGCAGTTGGCTGATCTGTTTCTGGGTCGGCTTGAGGAAAGCTGATGTGATATCCAACTTCGCATTTGCAGAACGTGAGTGGATACTGTAGGGCATCATTTCATTTTCTTTATTTTAAACTTTACTCAACGTGGAGTGATTTAGTTGCACCTTATATACTTGGAACTAACCATCTACAGTGTATGCCAGTGTGCTTGCATGATACTTTATTTCGACCCCTTGGTAGATGGTGCAAAACGCGGAGAATAAATGTTTACGGCTACAGTCCCTCTGTTATAACCGAGATATGGGCACCAGATGTAATAAAAGTCGGCCAATCATGATTATGCAGATGGGAGAGGAGGATTTCCTGATGTCTTTCCCGGCACGTGGCCAATCAAATGGGCATCATAGCTCACAAAATTGGATATGCCAGATGGGGAATAATCAAGAACGCTTCTTGATTCCAGCGAGACAGCTGGAATATATGGAACAGACTACATTATCGTCATAAACCTCCCACGAGAGCAAAAACGAACACTGGTACGGATATTCTGAGGTACGTTAATCAATATCATCGGAAGTGTGTCGGTTAAAATCAACCTGCTTGCCGTACATATCCCGCGCGGGTAATTAAATTGCGTCCACATTATTCACCGCTTAACTGGATTTATGACTACTCTACAACCATCACGTCGATCAGATCAACGAGAAGCCATTTATTGTACCTCATTCGATTATCCCAAGATATATCCGGCCATAGTTCTTTATTGACCACACTTTTCCTTCCCACAACAGAAGAAGAGAGGGATAGAGGTTAAAGTAAAGTGAAGAATAGAGCATAATTTTGTGTCTAACCTCGTCTTTATTTTATATATACATGTATGTATAGAAAAGGGTTTCGTCCGACCATGAGTCCACTTGTACCCATCCATGATTCCACCCGTCCGTGATACATTTGGAGCCCTATATATATTTCAGTCATAATATGTCATATTTCAGTAATCATTAGATAATTTATATGAACTAACATAGGGGCAAGGGAAATCCATACATGGAACCGCTCTCATCCATTCCTATGTTGCAGAGTTAGAGTAAAAAGCATCTGTGGATCGCCGTATCTCGTAGGTACATACGTTATGTTTGAATGATATATAGTGTGATCGATCATAATGCAGCATCAATGATCAACATCCACATGTGCATAGGCAATGTGTTTTTTCCCCCATTGATTTCTTTAGAAGTTATGAACTTTATAATGTAAAATATGTCCACCCCTGTATTTCCGGCATCTTAGATCAGATGTGAATGATCTTTTATATACTCTTGAACCACATGGGGTGAAGGACATGAATATGCAACATGTTTTTGTCCAGTCATCACGGACCAGGATTAAAATACTGATCACTAGATGTCCTTCATTAACTTCACAATCGTCTAAATCAATTGTTATAATGAAATGAGTTTTCATTGGCCTGTGGGCAGATATTCTCCCCGCCCTCAAAAAAGGGTTAATGTATCCACGGCGGCTCTCATGTCGTCTGCTCATATATCCTGAACATTTCTATAGATGAAGAGTTAACTACTCCAATGTATACTATTATAACTGAATGGGAGATTATATTTAGTATATAACGAGTTAATAGGGAATAAATTATGTGGTTTGTTCGGGTAGAATTTCATTGTACACTATATATGATCATATATACCGTTGTGGTGTTAATCAATTATCCACATTCTCTTGTACATACTAATAAAGATATTGGACAACGATAACTATCTTGACCATTTAGCATGATTTAGTTTGTACCTCTACGGTTTTCGTAAAAAGTTGATTCTGTCTTCGTGTGGGATTACGTACGTCACAACTTTCAGGCCAAAAGTTGGTCGATTATATATAAGCAAACTTTTCAAAGAGCAACATAATTATACACGGGTGATCGACCAGTTATAGTTGCTGTCCTAATTGGTAAATTGAAGTGGCAACACGGAGGTTGTGGTAAACGTTGATCAATATTCTCAACAGTTGGAAATTCCATGCCGCATACACCAATTGGGAACTTCAGACAGGCCAAAGGTTGAGATTGTTCGATCTGATAGTTTAAATATTTCGACCAATATTATAACCTAGACGTACGTTTTGCCAAAATGTTCAGATATATCAAAATGGATTGGCTCGAACTCTGCCTGAAATCTCCTTTTGAAATTTGGTACATGTGATTATAGTGTGACACTCGTCAATCATTTGGAAATTATTAGCCTAATATCTACATTGGTATGGCATGATTTAAAAAAAAAAAATATTTCACTATTTCCAAGTGCCAATAACTTCTTCAAAATAGATCTTTTTCACGAGTGTGCTTTCGGCCTCATGGGATTAGTCGCTTTTTAAAAGCTATACATTATTATTATATCCATCATAACACATCTGAATACCACGAGAGGGAACTTCATATTTCTTGATTCAAGAAATTGCAAATTAGTTTCTTTCCGAACAGGTCATAGGTCCATAATCAAATCCCAGCTGCCCAGTTGCTACCATTTAGATAATAATGTGTGATATTTCCAGTTGTTTGATCTCTTGTTGAATGGACCAGACTGCATATAAAATAATTAATACTGAAATATTTATGGCTGGTACTTTCTTCATTTTAATATATGTAGGTATGGTATGTACTTAAAATTTAACTCAACACTATGAAACAACTGAAGCTACCGATCAGAACGCCAAGACAATAACCTATATATTTGGCGATTTGCTCATTTTGTCAGATTTTTATTTATTTTATTATTATTATAGCAGTTATTGGTACTTACAGAGACAAAAAAGAAAATAATATTTTAACATCTCAAATATGTTAAAATCCATTGTTTTGGTTTTGTCATAATAACTGTTCAGATTCTATACTAATGTAATTGATTTAGAAATTAATATAAAACCACCAGCACCGACCAATTAGTATAGACATAAAGAAAATGTATTCGTTTAAGCGAGAGAGAAAGAGAGCGAGAGAAAGTTGGAGTGCCAGTGACCCTACCCCTCCCCAATCTCGTATTATTATGTATATATGTATATGATGTTTTGTTCTATGTGTTACAATACTACATGTACATAATATATATAAACTATCTCGACTGGATTTATGCAAAATATGCGTCTAGGACTTGGGTGTAAAATAGGTTGTTTTATTAAGTCTAACATGCCCTACAATTAGTGATATATTAGACTAAAATGACCACCAATTATAAATATCTGAACTGTAGTATGTTCGATTGGAATGTTTCAACAATTAGAAAGCGAGAGATGCTATAATTTGAGAATTATAATCCAAGAGTTGGGGTTCAAATTATATTTGGCAGTTAGGAATTTTGGTCTCGTACATGGGGTATAGGTGATCGATTGGAAGTTTAAATTTTAACATCTCCAAATTAATACACTCTATAAACACGTCGACTTGGCTCATGGTCCGATACATATATACCGGATAAAAAAAACATACCCCATTTCCATATTTTTCAACCAGGGAAGTTGTGTTATCCTAGCTTCTAAGTTGATTGGTTCGACTTATAACTAAATGCGTTGGCGGCCAAGTTCGTTGCAAAGCAGACCACGATACAAACGATTAATTGATACTCGTCGGAGTGGTGAGCGAGGTACCAATCGAACATTCCCAAAGGAAACATAGCAATCATTCTAAGAGATCGTCAAAGACTGATGACTGACGAAGACCGAAGTTGAGACTGTTCTGATAAGTTATTTGGGCAAGCCATCTTAAGTGAGAATATGTTGTTGTAAGACCAATAGTCTACCTTTTTCCTACTTTCAGTAAATTTTCAGTTTAAATTGGAATTGTTTCAAATGTAAGGGGTGTTAGGTTGCAATTTTCCAACAGTTGGAAAGCTAGTTGGGAAATTTCGACCCTAATGGATGCAAATATAATTTAGCAAGAATGTGGGAACTTTGGTCCTGTTCATGGGATTGGGTGCAGAGGTGCAATTGCGAGTTTTAATTTTGAGACCCGTGAACAACACTTACACCGTGACCATGGTCCGAGACATATGTATGTATATGTATAATATATATAAACTAAAAAATATGTAATCTTTTCAACTATAGGGAAGTTGTGCTATCCTATCTTCTTAGTTGATTGGTTTCACTAATAATCAAATTCGTTGACGTCGAAGGGAGGAAGTTACTTGCAAAACAGGCTGCGATAAAACGATTTAGTGATACTCCTCGGCGTGGTGAGCGAGGAACTAATCGAACATTCCCAAGGCGAACAGAGAGCAATCATTCAAAGAGATAGTCAAAGACTGATGAATCCGTTTGGCGTGTTGGAACATGACGCATCCCATCCATCGCGCGAGATTCCTAATGAAATAGAGTGACTTATAATGTAATTCGTTGATAATGCGTCCAGGGTTTTGTCAGTCAACAATAGTCACTTAGACCAATGCATGTTGTTCTGATGGTCGATAAAATAAACACCACTCGGCTTTTTAAAAACTGCAGACACCAAGCCAATATAATTCCTACATTGTACGTGGGCATGAAATTTTAGACGTTTCTTGATGTCGAGTTCTCACTAAAAATACATTCCCAGAAATCGTTTTGTTATGTTCCGGGGAAACATCTGAAGTTACTTTTAGCGGGATAATTATAAAATAGTGCATTTTCAGTTGCGTTGAAATACCTCATGCAAGAGTTCAAGCTATTATGATTATAAACAAAGACGTATAGACCCCTCTCTGTGACAGTCGTTTTTCTTGAAGACATTCTCTCCGTATAATGATGTGCACGTGTGCGCCAACACCACCAGTATCCTGAAAACCGTGGAATATATCACCATGGGATAGACGTATCACTTTTTAAATGTTTTGTTCTATACATGTAGGTCCAGTTTATATGAGTGTGAACGTTTGAATTAATTTCGGTAGCTACCATTTGTTTTTTAAATAAATGAATATGGCACTGCATGGATAAATCTGCACTAGAGGCACCCGGACATTTTGCGACCCCAACTGGACCTCCGGTGAATTGTATAACTTGAGTTTATATGTATGTGGTATCCAAAGTCCGTATATAAGTATTTACGTCTTTGGAGTTTGGGTTTTCTGCTTATTCAACATCCAACTGTCCGACCAAAATACAATAATTTGGGTCATGCAACACACAAAGCAATGTTTCGCCACGCAGTGCATGGTATTTTCATTTGGAATTGCGATTAATTATTGAATGTAACACATTTTTATAAACTGAAGTGCACACCCTTGTCACAGTGATATAAAGATAGTTACATTTATGGAATTTGCTACACTCTCCGTGATAATATACATGTACCATGCACATATGTCTCAATGCTTATCATTCTGCAAAGAAACACTCATCACTTCAATTGATTAGCGCCATATCTCACCAGATCAAAGAAATGGTACATCTTACAGTTTCTGTAAGACTAATTTTCACGCTTCTACAAACCGGTTTATTAGTAGACAATTTTGTTCAAATTACCCCAGTCCCCACTTTACAAATGGAATATACTACCACGCAATGCACAATAATAATTTTCAGTATCGCTTCGTTTAAAAATATCTTATCAATATCACCCACATAATTGTGCTAATAGCAGGCATCATCGTTTCAAGTTGTTATTTCATTCGATATATGTTGCTATTTGTGGTTTTGAGTACAACAACTATATGTAACATTAGGGATAAAGGGTAAACCCGGTTGCAGAAATCGTAGTACTTTTCGCGTATATGTGGCTTTGGTGAATATAACCAAATATAATTACCAGCTATAAACACAGTCTCAGCCACAGAATATGTAAACCATATTGGTCAAGTTTAGAACTTGTTGAAGACAGGCTATGGTACTCCTTTGTGTTTTGATAAAATGTGTTCATAATATACCACCATGCATTATTGTGATAAAGGCGAAATTCGTGTTTTGTCACCTGATTGGAGGCAACTATGATTACAATTTTGAGACACAGACAATAGGATCTTCACATTTTACATAGTACTATATGCATATCCCTTATATTGTTCTATAGCAGTGCATTGTGAAAAGAATAAATGATGATCGGTCACATTCACGACTACATATATTTCTGCTTCTAAAAATGATCACAGAATCAATACATCCATATCAAATCGCAGTTAACTATTTAAATACACACATAATCACACGATTCAACATAAAAAGTACATATAAAACTGCGTTATTGTTCCTTTTCTTGGAGCCAAAAAGTCCAGATTTAACCGTTGCATGGGCCCCTGCTTTCGATTGCTCTCTCGTGAGATTCATCAGGGAGAATTCTCACCTCTCTGATCAAACGTTCTCTTATACTCTGCAATGAATATCCTCGAATAATTCGAGCGTTTGTTCGCTCTTATAGGACTAGCTATTAAATTTTGAACAAAGTGTAAATTTCATTAAGTTTTGTCCATTTTGGCGGCCATTTTGGGAAAGACATTCTACAAATATGGTTTACGACTAAGCATTTTTGTCAATATTTAAATTTATTACGAATTTTATTACATTAATTGTTGCACCTGCCGCAGAAATTCAACAATTTCCGATACTAACAACCATATTGGGCGCCATCTTGAATAGATAATTTTTCCCATAGCGGATTTTAGCGGATTTCGGATATGTTGTTCCTCAAGATTCTGCCCGACAAAATGATATAAAAACAAAACAAAACAGCTTGTTATGAATTTTTTCTAGGTCCAATGCTTCAACGACAGACTATTAATATTTATCACTCTCATAGCCGAGGTTTTGAAAATTGTATACTGAGAATTTTCGACTTTTAGATGACCGATGACCGAGCCGCCAAGTCGAATTTTAAATAAAAATATGATGCCAAATTTCCGACGATTTCTCGTTTCTATATTATGTTCCAGCTAGTTTTTATGTAAAAGATGTAAAATGATTATTATTTTTCACTCTTATAATCGGGCTTGGTGATTTTGAATTTTGTTTATGAAGAATGTTTGACATTTATATAGGTGGCCGATCACCGAACCGCCAAGCTCGATTTTTAAATCAAAATATGAAGCTGAATTTCCGCCGATTTCTCGTTTCTAAACATCTAGTTTTCATGTAAAAACATATTAATGATTATTTCTAACGCCTATAGTGGAGCTTGGTGGTTTTAACCATTGCATGTTGATATTTTTAATACACTCATCCTTTTCGACAAGGTTTGATGTAACAAAGCCTGGGTACTTTTCTACGGTGGCTGATTTGCGACATGCACACAACATATATTATCTCGAGATCTCGACATAATTATCTCGAGATCTCGAGATAATATCTCGAGATCTCGAGATATTATCTCGAGATCTCGAGATATTATCTCGAGATCTCGACTTAATTATCTCGAGATAATAACTCGAGATCTCGACTTAATTATCTCGAGATATCGACATATTATCTCGAGATCTCGACTTAATTATCTCGAGATCTCGACATAATTATCTCGAGATCTCGACATAACATGCATATTTAAACATCTGATGTAGTGGCAATGTGACAACAACCAAGATGAAATGCGAGCCAGTCGCTCTTGCTCTCACTCAAACTGTCTGTCTGTCTCCCATCTCTCTCTCGCTCTCTCTCTCGCGTTCTCTCTCTCGTTCTTTCATGAGTCCCGGTACATACAAATCGACTTGGTTCAAATCCGAGAATCTCGATTGATAATCTGTTACTCGGGTCTCTGTCCCTCCCTCTCTCCCATTCTCTCTCACTCTCTTTCTCTCTCTCTCACTCTGTCTGTCTGTCTCCCTCGCTCCAATCGACTTGGTTCAAATCCGGGAATCGAATCCGGCTTATTCTCGATTGATAATCTGGGACTGGTGTCTCTGTCTCTTTCCCACTCTATCTCCCTCTATCTGTCTGTCTGTCTGTCTCTCTCTTTCTATCTATATATATATATATATATATCTCTCTCTCTATATATATATATATATAGAGAGAGAGAGAGAGAGGGGGGGCAGACAGACATACATACAGAGGGATATAGAGTGGGAAAGAGACAGAGACACAGAGTCCCAGATTATCAGTCGATAATAAGCCGGATTCGATTCCCGGATTTGAACCAAGTCCATTGGAGCGAGGGAGACATACAGACAGGGTGAGGGAGAGTGGGAGAGTGAGAGAGAGAGAGTGAGAGAGAGATGGAGGGACAGAAACCCGAGTCCCAGATTATCAATCGAGATTCCCGGATTTGAACCAAGTCGATTTGTATGTACCGGGACTCATGAAAGAACGAGAGAGAGAGAGAGAGAGAGAGAGAGAGAGAGAGATAGAGAGGGGAGAAGATTAGACAGTTTGAGTGAGAGACAGAGAGTGACTTGCTCGCGTTACATCTTGGTTGTTTTTTTCACATTGCCACTACATTAGATGTTTAAATATGCATGGTATGTCGAGATCTCGAGATAATTAAGTCGAGATCTCGAGATTATATGTCGAGATCTCGAGATAATTAAGTCGAGATCTCGAGATAATATGTCGAGATCTCGAGATAATTAAGTCGAGATCTCGAGTTATTATCTCGAGATCTCGAGATAATTAAGTCGAAATCTAGAGATCATATCTCGAGATCTCGAGATAATATGTCGAGATCTCGATTTATTATCTCGAGATCTCGAGATAATTAAGTCGAGATCTCGAGATAATATGTCGAGATCTCGAGATAATTATGTCGAGATCTCGAGATAATATATGTTATGTGCATGTCGCAAATCAGCCACCGTACTTTTCCGCCTTTATTTTCCTTCCTTTCTTCTTAGGTATTAGAATGTCTTTTGATTGAATAGCCGGCATCAACTCATCAACTACTCTACCGAACAGCTTCATTCTCATCTGGTTTCTTTGATGTAGTGGCTCCACCCATAACCGAACCGCCAAGCTCGAATGTCAGACCAAAACCATGGCAAAATGATACCCACCGAATATTGCCAATGTGTACACAAAATGATCGCCAATGTAACTAAATCAAATATGTTCCATTGATATAATTAACACACGTTATGTTATATACAATATTTTTGTTTCGGTGTAGCATTGGGATTTATATGGAATATATTCGCCATGTGTTGAACGGTCCCAAGGATGATATATGTCTAGGGGAGCAAAATGTAATATAATGTAATATTAAATTAATACATCGGAATTGTGGTTTAATCTCCATCCGCATTATTTTGACTTATTTTAGCCAAGAACCAGGTAGTTTACTCACCAGGAGAAAGAAAATTGTAATCCATATGAATACTTCGTTCTTTAATCCCTGCGAACACATCCGAACAATTTAGGAAGATATATATTTGTTCCCGAACAGATTGGCTGTTATATTCTCAACGCTCTGTCAGAATTATTAACAAGCCAATCGGGGACATAACCGTCAATAATGTACGAAAATCGGCCATATAAGAAATTCCAACAGAATTCTCGCGAAAACAGCGTTCAAAAGGCTTCTAAAAATTTAAAACCGCCAAGCTTGTCTTTTAGTCACCTCCCTCAACAACCGACAAGCTTGGCGCCAAGCTTGCATTTTAGCCACTCTTGACATTTAACATAAACAACCGGACGTACATTGGACTGTTATGCACGAATTACCTCACCGGAATGCAACACCTCATTGGAGTTATTAACGCCCCCAGGTGTATACTGTCCTAGAGATTCTAGACAGCTATGGTTCGCTGGCCGTTTTATTTATAGATAATGGGTTTTTCCGGTTGTGAACATTAGTTCCCTATTTGCAGAGGTCTTTTTGCGGAGGTCCCCGAATTCGCGGAGAATAGCCGGAGATCCCCTAAAATGGTCGAAATATGTTGATTTTATTGAGGGAACGGGTGCGTATATGTCAATTGATACGTATTTTAAACAAATAACGACACGATCATCATAATGGTGGTTTGTTCTATCAATCGTATCATCATCATCATCATAATATAATTTATATTTATGGCTAATAATATGATCTTGAGGGCGTTACCATTTCTGATTATGGTTTTCTTGTGCAATTAGTAGACGTTGATTTCGATCTGTAAAGTTTATGGTATTCATGCATTGTTATCTTCATCCCATTTTCCTCTCTTCTGTTGGCTGAGGTTGCGTCACGTGGCAGACCGCAAATCACTTGTTACCCTCGAGGGTAACATTTCGGCAGTTGTTGACCGCTCAGCTGTTACCAGTAAACATAGATTTACGAAGAACTCAACGCGCAGAGATTACCACTGTGTAGGAACTGTTACATCGGAAATAGTTCTATCGCCGATTTGTGATGGTTCTTAACTGATTTGTGACGGTTCCTGGTGATCCAAATTATACATTTTTGCGAGTTTTTGACAGTTAAAACGCAATTTTTGAGCCATCTAGGTGATAATTCGATTAGTTTTTCCATTCCCCTCATAATATATGGTCCAAAGTAACTAACGTAAACATAATGAAAATCCTATTGTGCGAGTAATAACAACGACGAAAACTGCCAATTGTGATATCTCGATCGGGAGAGAACCGATCGAGTCGGTTCTCTCCCAATTTAATCGGCTCTGTCCGAGAAATACGATGACTATTATTTGGAAGTATATGTGAAAATAACCCAGTGAGTACAACGAAATATCAATTATGTTGAATTTACACCACTTATGATCAATTACGGTGAGTTACACTGCCTTCTTATATATAATTATGTGTCAACGGTAGTAACAGAATCGTTCACTTTATTGTGACGCAAAGAATGCAATTTGACATAAATGTTTAATGTGAACTGCGAAGACTGATTTTTTCCCCCAACAAACCAATCATAATGGTCGACTGATTCAAAATGGCCGCCACTTTTTTTCAATATGACCGCCACTTTTTTTCAAAATGGCCGCCACTGTTTTTTTCTTCAAAAAGTCGCATTTTCAGCTTTTATTAAACTTATACGAACCACGTGACTTCCATTCCTTATTCGAACATGGCCGCCGCCCATGCAGAGGGGTTCATATAGGTGACACATGCCATTTCTCGGTTCCTTTATATATTAAGGTCAAACAAAGTGTGTTGTAAGTTGCCCCCCCCCCAGATGCCTTAAAGAGTCACCACAAACCTCACCCGATCGGAAATTGACGGCGGTCAACTGAATTTAGATCGGGGGGGGGGGTGTTTATAGTGTCTTGTGGACACATGTTTTAATGTCATTTTGTCAACAGTTGTCATTTCACCTTGAGGCAGTATGAACGATAAAGTGAGTGCGAGTCGATTTAGCCAGTCGGTGTACCAGTATATAGTTTGTAATTAAGTTCGTTTTAACTCTATTTTGGGCGTACTTGTGCAATTTGGGTTATTTATATGAATGCTTCGTATACAAATTAGGAGCTAAGCATATACGAGCGTATGAACATTTCACTCGATGATATTTTGGATGGTTCGAGCGAAATGAAAACTATATTTAATAAAATTAAATAAATACACATAAAACATGGTCTATTCCCAATATGTTGGTGCACAACTCCATGACAAAACATCACAAATTAATGTAAAACGATTATGTGCTTATTGCTTGGTTTTTTTATTTGTTCAGTCGTTCCTTGTTTACGTATAATATAGTTTTGTTTTGTTATTAAATAACATTTGATATTTTAATTTGATTTATTTCATTATTTATTCCTATGGGATCAAAATGGTTGGAAACTAAAAATTGTAATTAGATGTAATCGAAAAGTAATCAGTTACATTTTACTAAAGTAATTGTAATCGTAATCAATTACATTTGAAAAAAATGTAATCAATAATCGTAATCATGTAAATCAAAAGTAATTGTAATCGTAATCGATTACATTGGCATGTAATCGCCCCAACCCTGGCTAGAATTGAACACATATCCCACATGGAACTTTCAAACACAGACCTTCATTTATCAAATAAAGTCACTTGGTGGTTTGCACTCCAAAATACGTGTAATAATAGTCGCTTTTTAAGTTTTCCCGATATAGAAATAGCTCGATTTAAATACCTTTCTATGAGCAGTATAATAATGTCACAGAAAGACACATTTGAGTCATGAAAAATACAACTTTGAACCCGATGTTTTCACGACATGGAACAGAAAAGAGCGTTCCGTGTTAGTCTATTCCTGATATTGTAGCAATAAAGAGCCTTTGTTTTACTTCTGTACGAAAAAACCCCAGCTGGAATAGGGCTCTGACCACAGTATTCATTTCTCAGAGCATATGAGGCCGGTATATATACTTATCAACATTTCTTGTATTTGCAACCAATCTTATACATCCTTAGAAATTACTTAGACAAATTTTGGAAGCTCGAATGAGCCATGTCCATTTAAATTAACAGAATATCATGACAGTAGATGTCTAATTTCATTGGGTCAATTATGCGGGCGTGCACGATTATATATTATCCTATACCAAACATGACTTTCAATATGTTGTATCTGCAACTCGAAGTGAAGGTAATGCCACTTAAACTTCTGTTATAATAGATAGCTATACTCTTATGTCTTAATACACTTTTGGGAATATGTAGGTAACATCCGCTGCAACCATTATCGGGTTTTAAACGTTTGTTACACACAACTAAATGATCCCAAAGTGCAGATATCGTTCGAATAAATATCATGTAAAGAACCGCCACAGCCGTGATTACCTTATAATATAGAACCGTAAAACTCATAAAAGTTGTGATTAGGCGGCTAATGCTCAAAATTACCGACACAAATCGGGATATTTCCTCAACTATTTTACAGAAGAATACCACACTACCACAGGTACAATATATACTCAGTGTTTGTCTTCAGAATGCGTTTCAAAGTCGGTATGCTACCGAAAACAAAGAAATTACGTTTACAAGGCTTGATTTTCAGTGATTACATGTTGATAATTACACGTTAACTCGCTATATCCGAGTTAATTGTGATCTAAAGTTCAGGTTTCGGTAAAACAGCACTTTTTTGCAGCCTATGTTCGTTCAAGGAAGTTTAATGTATTTAAGATATGTGTATAATTATGCGTGATTTTGTTCCGAAAATGATAACTTTTAATCATAAGGAACCGTACAAATCAGTCAAGAACCATCACAATACCGGTGATAGAATGACTTCCGATGTAACAGTTCCTACACAGTACACAGTGATTATAAGATAAGAAAATTTTAACTGTTGAACATTTTGACCAAAGTTGGGGATAGACACAAATTAAGCACCCCCTCCCCAAGTCCCCTCCCCCACCACCCCAATCACGTCATAACCTATCAATGATTTAGTTGAACGTGATTTCATAAGTTATATTCATGTCTGGGCGACAAACATGTGTAAATGTCCCTCAGGCGGACTTCAGAGGAGGAAATATGATGTCACTGGCATTGAAATATTGTCACACCTGGATCTTTCAATAATGCCCAGATTAAGTAAATGAATATAACATCTCATATTCTCCTGAGAGTAGATTTATATTACAATTGGTCATTTATATTGGTGGGCATGATTATGATACTATACTCATCGGGACTTTCAATAATTTATGTCTGCCAATTAATGTCACTTAATCTCCTAGTCCAGGAGATATTGGTCGACCTCTGCACCCCCCCCCCCAGGACTTAACTTCACCCCACTAATTTTCTTCCTTAAGGTCTCCTCTAATTTTTTTCACTTGTTAACAAGAAAAAAAAGTGGCCGCAGAGACTCCAGACAAGATGGCGTCCATCATGGCGGCCATTTTTTTTAATACACCAGGTTTCTTTGATCGCCATTATAGTAAAGATGATAGCACATACGGTCTTATTTTCCACTCGATTCGTTATGCTAATATACAACCCTTACAAAGTAGCCAAAAATCCGACACCAGAATCCAATATGGCGGCCAAGATGGCCGCCGAAATGTGAAAATATGCTATTTTTCTGACATGTTACCACCTTTCGTTTGTCTCTGTGGGAAAATGTTAGAATGTTTGCGTCATGTTATACATTTATCATATAGAGGAGTTATTGGCGAACACATGGGGACCATAATATGCATTCATTGCGTGATATTTTTGTCCGATATCACGTTTTCACAAATGCCGGTATCATAGGTCAAAGCCGTATCTCCGTTAATAACGCGATGTTATGTTTCGACTCAATGAATGTTATTGCTATTATAACAACACCCATGCATATATATTTGCAGGAGATACTCGAGCTAGGATTCCTCTTATACCTGAGTTGAGGAATATTTACCCAAATCCAAGATGGCGGCCAAAATGGCCACCAGAAATAAAAAATCCCCGAAAATCGCTGATTTTAACATCAGTGAGCATTATTGTCGTGACAAATCCACACCTGCCTACTATTGTAAGTTGGGAACACTTAGGCGAAGAACTTTCCTTGTATCATATCCAAATAAAAGTCCCCCAAATCCAAAATGGCGCCCACAATGGCGGACAGATTTTGAAAAATCACCGAAATTCCCTCATATTCACATCATTGGGCATTATTATCGAGACAACTCCATCCATGCGTACAGTTGAGTTGGAAATACTGAGGTGAAGTAATTACCTTACATC
The DNA here is from genome assembly GCA_032622095.1 of Siphonodentalium dalli. Classification (NCBI taxonomy): domain Eukaryota; kingdom Metazoa; phylum Mollusca; class Scaphopoda; order Gadilida; family Siphonodentaliidae; genus Siphonodentalium; species Siphonodentalium dalli. Next base: position 137,225,366 of record CP136061.1, on the reverse strand, counting down.
TCATGCAAGAAATGGTTTTCCAAATCAAAGATGGCGGCCAAAATGGCGACCGAAATTTGAAAACAAGTCTACATTCCTTTACTTTCTTACGATGGGCGTTATTGTTTCGCGATTTCTATCCACCATTACATGTTGATATGGAATAGTGACATGAAGTATTCATTAGGGTTTGGCAATTGATACTCACAGCCAAGATCGCTGCTAAATTGGCGGCTAGAAATTGAAAAGAAATCGATATTTTCACATATTAATTTCAACTTTTTGTCATAATATCGGTATGTATGGACGAAACTGTACATAAACCATCTACTAGTTCAACCTAAAGGTATCAAAACGCATAACATAGCTCGTATCCTTCTGGAATGATGAAACACCACAATTAATATCGCGATGTGGCATTTCGAAATCCAGTCTCCACTTAGCGCCGATAATGGCCGTAAGCGTAGGTGCGCCGAATAGTTATATCAGAACAATTACCTGATAACAGATTCTGATTTGACACGTCACGTCCATAATTATTTGGACCAGCTTCCATTTCTTTGTCTGATAAATCTAGGTTGCTCACACCGACAAAGTATTCACCACTTCCTGGGAGTAGGGTCCCTCTAATCATAACGTTTCAAACAATTCATTTTCCGGTGTCTAGCTTACAGAAGGTCATCTCTATGTATGTGTCTCATACCCCATGGGATAACGACATGTACACCTGGCGAACCAGTTAGCTAGTCACTTCTCAATAGATGGTTCGTCAACTCACAAACTCAGCGAACGCATTGGCATATGTGGACAACTTCGACAGTGTTTCGAAGATTGCTAGCTGTCTCATTCCCTTGGACAGATGTCTATCTGCTAAGGAGAAGACCCTAGTGTACAGACTACCCACACTTCTTGACCATTATCCGAAGCAAACTGTGTGACGCCCCGCAGTTGTCTCGTCGAATATCTCCCAGCAGAGAAGAACAATGCTCGCGGTGCTAGTTTGTGGACATGCGCCATGATAGTGGGAATGAAATGGGCCACTGTATACACCACCCCTACACCGGTGCATGTTTAAGATATCGAATGTCATGCGTGTCGGTTTTATTTGGTGTGGTAAGGTTGTATTCCACATCCGTTTCGAAGCCTTTCTGATTCAACTACGTACACTTTTGTCTGGATAATAATATGCTAGCCTCCCTCAAAACAGTCGGATGGACTAAAGGATAATGTCTTTATAGCATGAATGTATGCGTGTTTTGTTATCCTCTCTCGGGGTTAGTGTCAGTATGTGGGCGGTATTATTCAAGAAAATGTCAGGAACTGTGGTGCATTTATTTCACTATGTATTTAAAGAACAATTTACAGTCTCGATGGCAATGGCTGTGGCCGTTGGGGAACGCGACCTTTATGATCATATAGCTTTATATATATATAACTTTAGAATATAGTAGTTAATGTCTCATGCATGAAAATGGTCGCATTGGTGATGTTACCAAGAAATCACTTGGTGTACCAACGTTTGTTGAACTGAATGCAAGAGCTCATCAACGTAACATTCCTCTGGATGTTCTTCGCGTTGAACATTTCACCCTTTTGTTGATGGCATTTGTACTTTCTTGAACCATACCACCCAACGTGAGTATGACATATCAACCAACTATCAAAGGTATCGCCTTTAAGACTACACCCCAGTCTTGGTGGGGGCTTATACACCAGTAGCCAATGGCATACTCCTGGTCCAGTTGTTTAAGAACGGCTTCCAAACGGATGGGAACATACAATCTTAGCATACAAGGAAAGCAAAGCCACACATGAGATCCTGTCTGAATCTAAAACATAACAAAATAAGGGGCGGTGCAGTCATGGTCCAATTTCATTTCCACTATCATGACACATACCCACAAACGAGCACCGTGTGTATTGTTATCATCTGCTTGGATCTGTTCGGTGAGACGATTGCTGGACGCCAACAAGCTTGTTCTTATGATCATGTTCAAGGAGTTTGGGTATATTATGCATTATGGTCTTCTACGCCTTAGCAGAAATGCATCCGTCAAATGTCGGGCTTTCAACATTCGAAGCCATATACAGAAGTTGTCCGGGTACGTCAGTGCATTAGATGAGTATGTGAATTGATGAACCATATATTGAGAAGTGGATGTTTGGGAAGATCACCAGGTGTACACGTTGTTATCCCCATTAGGTCACCAAAGCTGACAATACGCAGATAGATCCTTCTGAAAGCTAGTATATACGCATCGACCGAATACCTTTATAGTGTATCGCACAAGATTACGCATATACCCCATATGTAGCATCTGAATTATACCATAAGCTATACCACGAATGCAGCTCGCTAAGAATTCCAAGCTTTCGAAACCAAAACGTGAGCTGGACACGGCATATGTTTTGTTTGAAACATTCCGATTAGTGGCACACTCCTACAAAGAAGAGTAGTGAACTGTTGTTGTGAGTGAGATAGATTAATCTGACGAAGAGACGGAAAGGAGTCTAGATAATGCTGAATGTGGCAATTCAGAATAAGCTCAGGTACTGTTGTTTTGATTCTTGGAAGTCATAATATGACTATTCGGCGCACCTATATACGGTTACGGCCAGTATGAGCCCTTAGTGGAGAATGGATTTTGAAATGCCACATTGCGATTGTGGGTTTTCATCCTTCCAAAAGGCTACGACTTACATTGGAACTAATATATGGCTTATATTATGTACCGTTTCGTTTATACAAATCAATATTATGACAAAAAGTTGAAATTAGTATGTGATAATATCGGCTTCTTTTCAATTTCTGCCCGCCAGTTTGGCCGCCATATTGACTGTGGGTATCATTTGCCAAACCCTAATGGATAATTCATACATATCAACATGTAATGGTGGATAGAAATCGCGAAACAATAACGCCCATCGTAAGAAATTAAAGGAATGTAGACTTGTTTTCAAATTTCGGTCGCCATTTTGGCCGCCATCTTTGATTTGGAAAACCTTTTCTTGCATTAGATGTAAGGTGATTACTTCACCTCAGTATTTCCAACTCAACTGTACGCATGGATGGAGTTGTCTCGATAATAATGCCCAATGATGTGAATATGAGGGAATTTCGGTGATTTTTCAAAATCTGTCCGCCATTGTGGGCGCCATGTTGGATTTGGGGGACTTTTATTTGGATATGATACAAGGAAAGTTCTTCGCCTAAGTGTTCCCAAATTACAATAGTAAGCAGGTGTGGAGTTGTCACGACAATAATGCTCACTGATGTTAAAATCAGCGATTTTCGGCGATTTTTTATTTCTGGTGGCCATTTTGGCCGCCATCTTGGATTTGGGTACATATTCCTCAACTCAGGTATAAGAGGAATCCTAGCTCGAGTATCTCCTGCAAATATATATGCATGGGTGTTGTTATAATAGCAATAACATTCATTGATTCGAAACATAACATCGCGTTATTAACGGAGATACGGCTTTGACCTATGATACCGGCATTTGTGAAAACGTGATATCGGACAAAAATATCCCGCAATGAATGCATATTATGGTCCCCATGTGTTCGCCAATGACTCCTCTATATGATAAATGTATAACATGACGCAAAAATTCTAACATGTTTCCACAGAGACAAACGAAAGGTGGTAACATGTCAGAGAAATAGCATATTTTCACATTTCGGCGGCCATCTTGGCCGCCATATTGGATTCTGGTGTCGGATTTTTGGCTACTTTGTAAGGGTTGTATATTAGCATAACGAATCGAGCGGAAAACAAGACCGCATGTGCTATCATCTTTACTATAATGGCGATCAAAGAGACCTGGTGCATTTAAAAAAAATGGCCGCCATGATGGACGCCATCTTGTCTGGAGTCTCTGCGGCCACTTTTTGTTCTTGTTAACAAGTGAAAAAAATTAGAGGAGACCTTAAGGAAGAAAATTAGTGGGGTGAAGTTAAGTCCTGGGGGGGGGGGGTGCAGAGGTCGACCAATATCTCCTGGACTATCCCGTATTAGGTATTTATTGTGTTATTTCTTAATATACCTGTTCTAATGTGCAAATTACATAAGCTACAGTCATTATCTGGTTTAAAATGTCAGATACACAAGACGATTTTCGGACCAAAGTGCAGAAATCGTTCGAATAAATCTCATGTACAGAACCGTCACAGCCATGATTGGTTTGAAATAGAACCGTAACACGCACCCGTGTTGATTACGAGGCCATAGCTCACAATTATCAACCCCTATCGGGATACTTTCTCAGCTATTTTACAGAAGAATAACACGGGTATACTTTATAGTCAGGGTTTGTCTTCAGAATGCGTTTCATATTTTATACGGCACGAAAAACAAAGAAATTGCGTCCACGTGGCTTGATTTTCAGTGATAACATGTTGATATTTACGCGTTAACTCGCTAATACCGAGTTAATTGTGGTCTAGAGTTTAGGTTTCGATAACACGGCACTTCTGCAGCCTGTGTTCATTCAGGAAAGTATAATATATTCAAGATATCTATAATTATGCGTGATTTTGTCACAAAATGATTATTTTCAATCAGAAGGAACCGTAACAAATCAGGCAAGAACCATCACAATACCGGCGATAGAACGACTTCCGATGTAACAGTTCCTACACATTGGAGATTACATCACAGCTTTCTAATAATTTCCGAAAACACGCATTTTATAAACCCCATTGTTTCGTAACAACCGCGAACTGTGGTGTTTGCTAATTAAAGCATGCTATGTATAAATCATAAATGGTGTTATCACGGACATAAATCCCTTATAAGGTGTAATGTTCTTATTGGACCTTTTGTGTCAATAATGAATACCGTGGAACAAATTGATAAACCTTATTAAGCAGTTGGTATGTACTGTAGATAAATGCACACACGATGCACATACGTCACAAATACGTTTCTGTACTAAGCTCTAAATATAAAATAGCCACTCTTTACTATCTATCAATCGACAATTTGCTTCCGTTATACATTCCTCCGACTTCACGGGAATACCCTTATATTGCGCAACAGTCTGTAACCGTTGTCAATTTCTTTTGGCACCACTATACATCGTGTAAGTTTCACATTTTAGCGTTCTCGATATTAACACGTCCACCTGAGTCTTTGCGCTCATTTAAAACGACACCGAACATTTCGCCGCAAGGCTACTCTACTTCGAAATTGCTTTACTCCTCTTTCCGTGAACCGATTCTCACCATGCGACCAGAAATATAACCGGACAATAGCTTCGCAAACGATGGGTGATCAATTGATCCAAAATGTGAACGTTTTATTTTCTAAAAAGCGAGGATTCCAACATAAAATTAACTCTTCGAGCTGGATTAATGAATATGTAACGCGCGTACTTAGGCATGCCATTAAGAAAGTTCGTGTGTACTCCTTTGTCAGATAACAAAACAGTTGTCACCCTTGTTTTCGCGAGACACGGGGATTTGTCACTGCTCTCGACCTGGAATGTCACCCTCCGACCTGGCGGCCCTCGGGTGACATTCCAGGTTTCGGGCGACAAATCCCCGTGTCACACTCAATCGTGGGCGACAACTGTATAATATCACATTGTTCTTCTTTTTCAACAATATAACAGTTACAATTCATTTATTTCATTCAAATACTTGTTAGTATAAATTAGTTTATAACAGATGGGGCATGACAATATACGGGACGGGACGGGATGCAGGATAGAATGACAATCTGCGGGACAGGATTTGACATTGGGTAGGACGGCCAATATCGCGAAAAATATAGCACGTATAGAGGGCTCATTTTGGTATCTAACGAAAAATAGTATTAACCCCACCACTCATCGGACACCGGATGTTTCATTAATCGGCAAAAAACTGGCCTACCCTAAAATTGCCCGCGGGCGCGGGACAGATGCGAGACAGCTGCAGAATTGCGAATAAACAGAATATTGACCTCTATTGCACAACATAAACGTATACATTCGTGCTAAGTGGTTGTTTTCGTACCTCTAGAGACCAATTAACACATGCACCATGCGAAGGTAGCAAAAAAAAATGAAAAACTCTTGGACATCAATGTTTAGAAAATATGTTAAACCCCAGAATAACTCAGATGTTACCATTATAGTTAAATTAAACTACGTACAAAAAAATACCAAACGCTCTTAATATAGAACTAAGGGGAGTAAACCATGTTGGCTAGCTCAGTTTCACGGGGCCTTGTGTATGTTGGTGTCTAGTCTGTGTACACCAGACAGATGAGGAGATAAATTATGTTGAAATTAGTGTGAGGTTGGCTCATAGTTATTGTCAGATATATCACTGACTGGACTATTCGGAAAGTACATGGATCTGACTGCGTATGTCATACACAGTGATGAGCGTGCGTTATGAGTATAGTCTGTCGTTCATATCCATACACCACAGCCTTCAAGGAAGAATTACCTGAAAAATTGTCAGACATATTTGCAAGCGTGTGAACGTATCTTATACGGAGCCCGCAACCCCCATGTTGATCTGGGTGATGGATGGCTTTGGGTGTGGTTGGAGATGTGTCACCTCTGGTCACAGAATAATATTGGCGTCGAGAACGGAGGACTTGGAACTAATTTCCTGTCAATGTTTGATTGTATACTCTATATATCATTAGAACGTGCCATCTCCACGTAAGAGCAATTGGCAATAAAGACGTTGTTTGTTAATTTCCAGCTGTCAATGCATGACAGACAAGCTGAGACAACATGACGGTGCGTATTGAGATACAGGGCAATACATGTAGTTCGGGCGATGAACTGCCAGCAGACTTTATTTACTAGGTTTCTCATGTCCAGGAAAATGTTGAACCTTTAAACAAGAGTTTGGTTAGTGATCGTTGAGCGATTTTCTTATATTTCTGGTACTTTTGTGTTTATGTATTAATTTTACGTGAATGCCTTTCCGCCTGCACGGTTATTAAACCCATTTCACACCATTTGTCTGATTCACTCTTGCATTTTAGTGGTTTCTCACCAAAGTACCCAAATCGCCCGCGGAGAAACGTTGCATCACGTCGGTTAGAACCACAGACATCGTTCTAACCCAAACAGTTTATTCCAGACTTCCTTCATCGCACCCCGGACCCGCATGTACGTTAAAGCGATAACTGGATCGGCTTTTCATAATTAATGTGTACCACACAATCAGCAGCCTGAATAGACAAGAACCAGGATGTTCAGATTACTGACGATTGGTGCGTTGCACCCAGACATCCGGGAGTATATATCGCCAGGAAACATAACAAAACTGAGGGTACGCTATAGCTTACACGCTGGCAAATTCTCCTTGTAATTTTTCAGGAATTTCGTCACAGTTATTTTCTACGTTCACACAGCTGGCAAAATTGCCTGGCAAATTGTCATGAAGTTGTTCATAAATGGCTATCTATTGCAAATTTTTTATAAATTTTGGTACCCGGATGTTCAGATTACTGACGATTGGTGCGTTGCAACCAGACATCCGGGAGTATATATCGCCAGGAAACATGACAAAACTGAGGGTACGCTATAGCTCACACGCTGGCAAATTCTCCTGGTAATTTATCAGGAATTTCGTCACAGTTATTTGCTACGTTCACACAGCTGGCAAAATTGCCTGGCAAATTGTCATGAAGTTGTTCATAAATGGCTATCTATTGCAAAATTTTAATAAATTTTGGTACTATACAAAATATGTGCGCAAGATTGCTTGGTGGCTTATTAAAGCGATGATTTATTTTTCAGTGTAATAGCAAATGGGAGAGGAGGTACTCATAAGTGAGTCAGCACTTGTCCTCCAATCCCATTGTCTATATAAAAAAATGTATGTATCATTTCCTATATGTGTTATTGAAATCAGACAAATAAATATGTTTAAACTAAAGCGATGAAATGTCAAACGTTTTTGCACGATTGATTCTTGCTAGATATTTGATGGATTTGGCAATTGTCAGAACAACTTAACGGGGTATACTTAAGAAATAAATACACTGCTCATCGGCGTGTATAGTAGAATTTTACCACAAAAATCTGAGTGTAGGACGACGCGAAGCGGAGTCATACAATCAGTTTATGTGGTCAAATTCTACTATACATACCGATGCGCATGCAGTGTATTTATTTCTTTTGTAATTAGACTGTATGTTTTGGTCGAACTTGTAGTGACATACGTTCAACCTGCTATGTAATAGCCCAGGTTCTAGCTCCCTGTGGAATCATTTTCCACCAAACAGTTCTGCTCTCATAATTGTAACGTCTAACATGGCGCCTCTATTGAACGGCGACCCCTTTTCATTGCCCTTTTGGCAAAAAATAAATTAATTAAGACTTATGTTTGTTCTATCTTAAGTAAAATTCAATATATAGTACAGTAGATAGTCATCATATTTAAAAAAGGCGTGTATATAGTAGAATTTGACCACAAAGAAACTGATTGTAGGACGACGCGAAGCGAAGTCATACAATCAGTTTATGTGGTCAATTTCTACTATACACACCGATGTTCAGTGTATTTATTTCTTTTGTAATTCGACTTTATGTTTTGGTCGAAATTGTAGTGACATATGCGTTCAACCTGATATATATAATATACCAGTTTCTAGCTCTGCATGGTATGATTTTCCACTAAACAGTTCTTCTCTTAGAACTGTAATGTCAAACATGACGTTACTATTGAACGGTGACCCCTTTTCTTTGCCTATTTGGCACGGGGGGGGATACACAATTTGCATGAAGGTATGCCGGGGTGGGTGGGTGGTGAAAGAGGCAAAAAACACATTTTTTTACAACCTCATGCAATTACTGAAGACCTTTTGTGCCTGTTTTTGACAGTTATGTAGTAATTTCAGGTTACGTGTTTTGTAGTAAAATATTGACGAGTTTTGTAGTAAAAAACAAGCTAACGAGTTTTGTAGCAACAATTTTAGTCAGTTTCAAAGGCGCGTTTAATAAAAATCTTATATAGTAAATGCAATGTGTTTAGTGTAATTGTTTGTGTGGTGGACGTTAATGGCACTGTAGCTCAACTTGATGTTGGTCCCTCGTCACTGCTGTGCCGTTTCTCGGCAGATCTGGGCAAAACTTCGTACTTAGAAGTACTATGGCCATGTTATTAACTTGGACCTGGTCCCCCATTACACCAGACGTCGCGTTCTGACGTTAATGACGTTGTAGCTCAACTCTATGATGGTCCCCCGTCAGTCCTCCGCAGTTTATCGGCAGATCAGTTCGAAACTTGGTACATAGACGTATTATGGCCATGTTATTTGTGTGGACCTGGTCCCGATTGCCTCAAACGTCGCGTTCTGGCGTTAATGGCGTTGTAGCTCAACCTGATGGTGGTCCATCGTCACTCATCCGCTGTTTTTCGACAGATCGAGGCGAAACTTCGTATCTAGAAGTACTATGACCATACTATTAACTTGGCGATTGCCTCAGATGCCGCGTTCTGGCGTTAATGGCGTTGTAGCTCAACTTGATGATGATCCCTCGTCACCCCTCCGTCGTTTCTCTGCAGATTAAGTCCAAACCCGCCTTTGAAACTGACTAAAAATTGTTGCTACAAAACTCGACGAGTATTACTACAAAACTCGTTAGCTTGTTTTTTACTACAAAACTCGTCGATATTTTACTACAAAACTCGTATACAAAATTACTACATAACTCGTCGATTTTACTACAAAACTCGTGAGCTACCACAAAACTCGTCGATTGTTACTACATAACTCGTGAGCTACCACAAAACTCGTCAGTTACTATATAACTCGGCGTAACATATGGGCCTTATTGGCTATGGCATGTTGCATATGGGACGGTACAAAACTTCCTTCCCGACACCATTCGGAAAGAATCCGGCATGGACATTTTTATAAAAACAAAATATGGAATCATATATTTTCAACAAGATAATAAGTAAAAATAGACTTTATGCCAGTGTGGAAACTTCTACAATATTGTAAATAAAACATTTTAGAACACTTATGACAGAAATAAATTAGGTGTTTCCCTGATGAAGTTAAGAAACATAAACATAAAGAGCTTCGACAAATGTAAAACTGAAATAAATATATTTTCCTGAAGAAACTAAGACCATTAAGCCCAGATCATTGTGTGCATGGAAAAAGATCGAGCAACTATCTCAAACATTAATGTTACTATATAGACAATAAATGTCATCAGCACATCAAGTCAATCAGTGAATTATTTGAAAATCTGTTACTCCCACAACATCTAGTATTGTAAAGTAACTGCTTATCATTTAGTGTAATAGTAGTCGCCCTAGTAGACTAACAGAAGTGGTATGGAATAATGCTGAGCTGGTTGACAGACTAATCAGAAAATAGTTAGAAATTATGGAATTGTGTATCCTGTGTGGACCTAGGCTTAAATTGCTAATATCAGCTATTGATCAAGTAATAGTTCCAATTGCAGCCTGGTAAATCTCCTCTCTGTGTTTATCTAATTTCAAAATATATCAACTGGTATGTCACGGACTTGTCTACAACATGTCAATAGTGACTCGAAAGTAAAGATTGGGTTTGTTGTCCTGAGATAATGCTATCAGCTAAAAGGTTCATCCAATAGGGTAGCTTTCATGGGAAAATGATATCTCACTGGATATGTATAATTTTTTTTGTAAAATTGGATGCATATTATGCCTTATACTACTGAGCTAGCAACAGGCTTGGGGCAATTACTTGTTAATGTAATTAATTGCAATTACTTCAACATTTTTCAATTACAATTACAATTCCCATTACATCTATTTCACAATGTAATTAATTACAATTACAATTACTTTGAAATGTAATTCAATTACAAAATTACAATTACATTTCAATACAGAATTGAAATAGGAACACTATTTATCTATATGATAAATACTTTATTTGATAACAAAACATAAATTTAACACAATCAAGATAAAATACACGAATGAAGCACACTTTGCAAAGAGCAGCCAATGTACTGAGTTCAGGATAGGACTGGTGTTCGTAGAACTGAGCTAACAAGCTTCTGTATGATTACTGTGATTGTTCACGTCACAGATACATTATAATTTCAATTTAGCAGTGTGGAATTTGACCACCCAGGCTGACCTAGCATACTCTGGTCACGCACGGACCTGGAAACAATCTCATAATATATGTATGTGGTAGACAAAAGACCTGTCAGTCAGCATTTGAACAATTTCAATTTTCATTAAAACATTGGTGCTAAAGCTAGTTAACCCGTCATTTGGACTATATGTGGTTCCCAGTGGTATGAGCAATATATGTAGGCTTTTATGCGGTTTCGGACCAAAATTAGTTAAATTTGGGGGGTGGGTGTCAATATATTTATTTTTTGCAGGTTTGGGGATGGTGGGTCCCCGAAAATGCCTGATGTGAAAAAACGGCATACCTTCCTGGAATTTTTTTACTACATCCCCCCACCCTGGTTTTGGCCAAAAAAATTCAGTTAAGACTTATTTTTGTTCTATCTTAAATAAAATTCAGTACAGCACAGTAGCTAGTCACTATATGTCTCTTTCAGCAGTATATATAGCATGCCATTAACCATTGCCCGCATGGTTGACTTCTGAAAGTTTGAGGTGTTGGCAGCATTTCACTGATTGTACCACATTTTTGTGGTACAATTCTAGATATTCTGAAACGATGGTCGTGTCGCCATGGGAATACGGGATACTGACCAATCAGGACGAACCTTGTATGTAAGTTTAGGCAAGGTCGTATTATAAGTCCCTTTCTTCGGTCTATAGCATGGCATTAACCAATGCCCGTGTGGTTTGACTTCTGAAAGCTTGAGGCGTTGGCAGCATTCACTGATTGTACCACATTTGTTTGTGGTACAATTCAGAATATCTAGAATTGTACCACAAAAGGACGGTCGTGTCTCCATGGGAATACAGGATACTGACCAATCAGGACGAGCCTTGTTTGTAGGTTTAGGTTTTTGGTTTCGATTTAAAACATGTCGTCATGCACATGCCGGTGATAATAAGCGAGATCACTGGATTGGATTCACCCAGCCCCCGTTCCGCGGTTTAAGTGCTACATGTCAAAGTTCCGGAGGTGCATTCCATATATAGAACTTTTGAATATTCATGATTCCATATATGGAGATTTTGAATATTCATTAATTCCATATATGGAATGCACCTCCAGAACTTTCACATGTAGCACTTAAAAATGGGAACGTGGGGGGGGGGGGGCTGGATGAATCCAATATGGCCGCGACTCAGTGATCTCGCTTATGTACTCGTATTTTTGGTCGTAATATGGGTCTGTTATAATTTTCAATGTCAGCTTTAGTATAACTTATAAGCATTAAATAATTGAGAACTGCAACAACTCTATACCGGGCGTCGTATACGTCATGGCGGTGGGGCGCGTCGTGCGTGTAATGTGCACACACCAGCTATTGTGCGATGAGTGTATATATACACTGAAACACGGCTCGTATCGAGTTTAGTGCAGTCGGTTAATAAATATGTATATAACTGCGATGAATTTGAGACGAGTCCATTTTATCAGTTAATCACATTTTAGTAAGGAAAACGATCTCTAAACTTCTGGGGTTAAACAAAAATTAATATTGATTTCCTCATCACAACCAAAGAGGAAGTAAATACACCTTCAAGCAACAATATAGTTCCATCTTAAATGTGTCTTTTCGTGTTGACAAAATTGTTCACCCACCCTTATCACCCATGTTTATCTCACAGTCAAAATTAGATAACCCAAATTGAATATCATAATTATATTCTAATAAACATAATAATAAAGTCCCGGCATTGACATCTATATCATTGCGATACGCTCTTACGTCACTGCGTGTGCCGATAACACACGTACGTGTGTCTTACTAAAAATATGAGGCCGGTTTTAAAGGCTAATTATGTGATAAATTGGGTTCCTGTGCAATTTGATTCCATCTGAATTACAAAAAACAACACAATTTGCACACCGTATCATGTATGTGGACACCATTAAAACAGATTTGTGTATATTGTTTTGCAGTGACCGATTCAGGTATATGAACGTTCGATTGGAATTTCTATGGTGTTGAGAACTTGAGATCGAATTGCTGTTGGTGTGGGAACAGATTAAACCTATATATATCCGAATTGCGCAGTATTGAAAAGCTATAAAAAAAACATTGATGTCTCCCATGTATATATTGTCGTATACTCGGCGCATAAACGTTAAAACGTAATTTTCCACGAGATCTGACGTTCCCCGAGTTAAGAATTGTCAGTCACCACCAGATGAGTGTTGCTGATTGGCTCATTAAGAATGAGACCAAACTGGACAGTTTGTGTTCGAACAACATCCTTGTTATGCGCATTGTCACGCGTGACGCTCATTTTGATTGGTCCATTCATTTGTGTAAGCGGTGGTGCATGGACCACTCCACTCTGTTGGCTATTATAAAATTCTTAAGTGTGAAGTGAAGGGGATTGGAGACAGGGGCGTGGCTAGATGGTCTCCGTTGGGGCGTTGGGGTGTCCACCTTGGGAATTACAACTGCACCTCCCCCCTTTGAATCTGAATCAGGCCAAACACAAGTTTTGCATAATTCCATTTGCACCCCCTTGCACCTCAGTGATCAGGCCTAATATCCTATATATTCATAAACCATGGTTCTATATTCCCGGTATGAGAACATTCAGATATTTTAACCTGAAAAATTCAAATGCACACGGCTACGGACAAGAGACCATGCAGGACACACTGGACTGACCATGGTTCTTCGGCCCGGTGTGAGAACATTTTGAAAACTATACAAGAAAATCGCAAATCCTAGTATCTATACTGACCTCAACTGAAGCTTTCCTATAGTGTTGGAAATTTCAAACCTCATACTCCCCTCAGGTCGAAAAATTCTCCAACTGATGACCATTTTAGTCCATAAGTTTCACCAAATGTAGTAAAATATTGTTTTGTTAAACTAATTAGCAGTTTTGTATTGGCCACGAGGGACAATGACAGACCGGGCCGAATATTGATTTGCCCGGTGTGCGAAAATTTTGAAATCTGAACAAAAAAATCGTAAAATCATAACATCTAGACTAGCCTCAAGTCTTCCTAGAGTTGGAAATTTCAAACCTGACACCCCCACTTAGGTTGGAAAATTTCCAACTGATGACAATTCCAATGACAATGTTGACCAAATGTATGATAATATTATTTTCTTAAATTAACTAGCAGTTTTTGACTGGCCACGGGGGAGGGACCAGGACACAAGCTTTCCAAGTGTTGGAAATTTCCAACCTGTCACACACCCCATAAGGTTGGAAAATTTCCAACTGATGACCTTTTCAGTCCAAAATTATGACAAAAAATAGGAAAATATGCAAATATTGGTCCAAAAACAATTAATTCCCCCCAATAAATTGTTAGAAAATCAAATTACAAGAAAACTGTTGGTATGAAATTTCCAACTAATGTTTTGGTAGGTATGAAATTTCCAACTGTTGAAAATTTTGACCAAAGTTGGGGGGGGGGGTGAGACACCCCCCCCCCCAAACCCCCTTGTCGCCACGTCTCTGAATGGAGAACATGTCGGTTAAGTTGTTGTCAAAAGTCATTGTAATTCGGTCAACTTGTATAATATATGTATATATATCCAACCAATCAGAAAGTTAACCGGATTTCCCTGATCTCCTGATCTGATTTATATAACTATTGAAATGTCACGGCGATGAAACAAAACAGAAGCTTATAAATATCGCAGTAAAATCCTGCTTCGACACCTGAACAATATGTAAGTTAAACGGACATAGCTCATTTGCTAATTTACCTCCAAATTATCCCTACGTAATTTGAACAGATGATCCTTCCAGGATCCATGCACCGTATATATACGAATAATCCCGGGGCAGATTCTCTCGATATAACATTCGTGGGATCTTCACCTGGAAATGGCGAAATCGAGGTATATGGGATCCATCGATAAAACTTAACAGGGGAACTTCAGTTTAAGCAGAATTAGGAAGGGCGGTAACTCTAAATAGAACGCAGTTTAACGAAATAACGGAGAATTGTATGAAATAATTTACAACGCAACAAGTGTTTAAAGGTACGGTTGGCCTTGGCGGTGGGTATCCTGTGAAAATATTTCCACCCGTCAAAAACCGCCACAAACAGAAAGAACATCAAAATGTAGACAGACTGTGTCCGTATACAAATAAGAAATATCGCATAAGCAGTATGTTATTATCAAATGTTTGACCACTGTTATGTAAACAAAAGCATAAAAAGTTACTTTTCTAGTGTTTTTTTTATATTATGATGGTAAACATAAAGAGCGTTCTTTGTTGGTGAATTCCTGATATGGAACTAATAAAGAGCGTTTATGCCATTTGTGTGTGATTAGCCAGTAGCATTGTGCTGTCTTCTGTAACACAAGCAGGCTCTCGCTTAGGTAAAATATAGTAGGTCTTTATGATAACATGCTGTTTACGTGATGGTCATGGTATATATGAACGAAACTGTATGCGTTTTAATGTTTTTTCTGTTTACGGCTATTAGAACAAATATGAACATTTTCGACAACTAAGGCCTCACGTGCCTTTCACTTCGTTCTACATTAAGTGAAATTCCCATAATACCTGTATTTGGTGGGTGGACCTTTTGTTTTCAAATATGTCCATTATTTAGTTAAAGGACTTCCTCAAATATCTCCCTTTTTTAGTCAATAACTAGCTGATCTGCCAGACTTCGTCCGGGCTATTTAGGGATTTCATTGCCTCCGTCGGGGCAGAATGTACAGCGTCTGGATAAACTATTGTTCGATCGGTCAAGAAACATGCCTATAGGAGCGTATATGAGCGAGTTCATGGTCAAGATCAATGACACGGTCGCGCGTGAAATTGGACCAGTCCATATTATTCCCGGGATCAAAGTAGGCCTACATACCAGATTTGAGTCGGATCGGTCAAGCCGTTTTCGAGTACATAACACACATACATACATACACAGACAGAAATTCAAAAATATATAATAGACTAGCTGATGTGCCCAGCTTCGTCCGGGCTATTTATGGATTTCAACGTTGAAAAATATTAGGAGAAGGAAAAAAACTATTGTTCGATCGGTCCAGAAACATGCCTATATGAGCGTATATGAGCGAGGTCAATGTCAAGGTCAAGGACGCGGTCGCACGTGAAATTGAACCTGCCCATATTATTTCCGGGACCAAAGTAGTCATACATACTAAATTTGAATAGTATCGGTCAAGCAGTTTTCGAGTCAATAACACATACACACATATACACAGACAGAAGTTCCAAAATATATAATAGACTAGCCGATGAGCCCGACGTTGTCCGGGCTATTCAAAAACCAAATTTCAAGTCGATAGCTATTCAAAAACCAAATTTCAAGTCGATAGCTCCACCCGTTTCCGAGATCTGGTCTGCGCATGCGCGAAGCTGAGGCCCGACGTTGTCCGGGCTATTCAAAAACGAAATTTCAAGTCGATAGCTCTACCCAGCACGACGTTCCAAATTTCAAGTCGATAGCTCTACCCGTTTCCGAGATCTGGTCTGCGCATGCACGAAGCTGGCGTCGCACGGGCTCGGCGACCCGATAAAATTCGTATCCGGGGCAAGATACATTCACATACCAAATTTCAAGTCGATAGCTCCACCCGTTTCCGAGATCTGGTCTGCGCATGCGCGAAGCTGGCGTCGCACGGGCTCGGCGACCCGATAAAATTCGTATCCGGGGCAAGATACATTCACATAGCAAATTTCAAGTCGATAGCTCCACCCGTTTCCGAGATCTCGTCTGCGCACGTGTGAAGCGGGCGCTGCACGGGCTCGCCAATACGACAACGTCCACCGCCTGGTCAAACTACACACACGTACCAAGTTTCGTCCCGATCGGTCGAGAATCGTAGATTTGTATTAATGACAAACATTACAGACAAACATACAGACAGACAAACATACAGACAGAGGTCTTCAAAATATATATGAGACTAGCTGATGTGCCCGACCACTTCCGGGCTATTTAGGGATTTCTTTGCGATCGCCTCCGTCTGTTCAAATACTGAGCGAACAACGTTGAAAAGTATTAGGAGAAAGAAAAAAACTATTGTTCGATCGGCCCAGAAACATGCCTATATGAGCGTATATGGGCGAGGTCAAGGTCAATGTCAAGGACATGGCCGTACGTGAAATTGGACCCGCCCATATTGTTCAAAGTAGGCCTACATACCAAATTTGAGTCAGACCCGTCGAGGTCCAGAAACATGCCTATATGAGCGTATATGAGCGAAGTCAATGTCAACAACACGGTCGCACATGAAATTGGACCCGCCCATATTGTTATCCGGATCAAAGTTGGCCTGCATACCAAATTTGAGTTGGATCGGTAGAATAGTTTTCGTGTCTATAACACAAATACACACATACACATGCATACATACACACATACATACACAGATACACACACGCATACATACATACATACATTACATACATACATACATACATACATACATACATACATACATACATACACACATACATACATACGTACTTACAGACATACATACATACATCCAAAATATATAATAGATAATATGTTTTGCTATATATTTCTCAAGTTAATTATAAATCATTGCCCATGATGTTATATATGGGCTTGAGACCTCGGTTTAATCTGAGGAAAATTAAAGCACCACAGTATTGCAACATATATATTCACCCGCCTACCAAAACAGTGTTATTTAGGCTACTGGTCAATAGAACAGTATCAGTGTCTGTCTGTAATTATGAAAACACCTATTAGGAAAAAGATTGCAAGCACAGGAAAAACATGTTTTTAAGAAACCCCCCCCCCCCCATGCACCATCCGTTTTTGCACTCGAAATCTCATCAAGACCAAGAGACGCCGACATGAGGTTCAAGTGGAAACAAGTGAGAGCTGAGAGACGCCCAGATATCTCCCACTTTGTCCCAGCCGTCAGTGATGCTGCTGCCAGTGGATCCAGGGACGCCGACATCACCCGGTTGTCCCTGCCACATAATTTAACCAGGACCACCCGACGTCCCACAGATGCCGAGATACCTGGAAAGGCCGGTGACTCCAATCCACACAAGAATGATGCATATCACGAGAAAGGGGCTCGTCTGGATAAAGAACTCTTGGATCGGCTTACAAAAAAAAAGAAAAAGAATATCACATCATTACCTAACCATACAAAAAATCATTGAGGGCAGCTTCTACAAGGGAGCTGACTCAGGCGACCCCCACCACACTAAATTGAGCTATTCCCGGAGAGACGATGAGGGCATAAAACACATGTATACATGTACCACCATCCGTCATCAAGCAGCACTCCTCCTCCTGACGAATCGAATCCACCACCATCTTAGATACGAAACAAGAAACAATATTAGTATTTATTTATTAATACTGAAGGCCGAAACATGAGGGGTGAAGGAAAGTAACAGCCCTTTCGACCATCCCGGTGTTAGCCCCCCCCCCCCAATCACCCTTTCGCAATGTTCCAGCATTGAGTAAAGAAAATGACCACGATATAGTCTTCTAAATGATGGGGGAGCAGTAAAGGAACGCCGTATAGTCTGAATTTAAGTCTACTCTATTGTCATGACATGACATGGCCATAGCCATTGAAACTGACATTAAACCCCAATTAACTAACTGTTTACAGGTTTGTTTAGGTGAAGTGCCCCAATTTCTCATTGATCGTGCCTGATTCAAAATCAATTCACCCACCAGCAGTTCTTTACTTATCGTAGTGTATATACTCCAGACTCTACGAACACGTACATTCGCAATCTGATATTGAGTCGGGACTAAATATTGTCTCGACTCACAGTTTTCTGACGTAGAGATAATTATTTTCTACAGAGAAAATGTCTCTCTGTTATCCCATATATCACAAATTTCATTCACTTCGGACAAAGGTTATCAATGGATTTATTGCTTTTGTCAGCGCCTTTCGATAGACATTGCTCTGTCTTCCCACGAGGCTAAGAGTACCTCGCAGAGGAGGGTCCTTTGTTTTATTGCGTCAGACTTTCGCCTGAGTTTTAAAGGCCACCAATGCATTCGCTAGATGAGTAGAACTCTATAGAAATTGCCCTCACCAATAAACACATTTAAACTGGAAAAAAGACGCGATGGAGTGCGGATTGACAGCTAATTAGAAAACAAATAGAAGAAATGCATAACTTTCAGAACAAACATGTCAGAACGTTATAAATATAAGACTAGGTGGATTTCAAAATCTGACCCATAGAACCCGCGTAATTTATCCCCGCCCCCGTAATCGGTTTCGGATTCTGAATCCGGATTCTACAACGAAATAACGACTCAGAGTCGTTATTTCGTGTGAGAATCTGGATTCATGCAGCATCCGAAACCGATTACGGGGCGGTGCTGAATCGAGATTACACGGATTCCAGGTCAGATTTTTAAATTCACGTGTCTCCGATATATTGTTTAACGTTCTTCCAGTGTCAAACATGACTCATGTATTTGATACAAGTATCATTTATATCCTATATTTATAATGTTCATGTTTGTCGTGAAAGTTATGCTTTTCTTCTATGTGTATATATATACATGGCACCTACTTAGCTGAAGTCAAAGTGTGTTTATTGATGAGGGCAAGAATTTCTAATAGCTCTCCTGAATCAAATTCCGAAGACGTTGTGGAGAACACACGGCACTTGTCAGTTGTACATGGATGTGCGAGAGGGGGTGGTTGGGATGTCTACCCCCACCAACTTTGGTAAATTTCCAACAGTTGGAAATTTCGTGTCTGATACACCATTGGTTGGACATTTGACACCTGCTATGGGTTGGAATTGTTCTCATTGCTTGATTTTGCAACCATTAGTGCACGAAATGGTCATCAGTAATTTTCCAACCCCTTAGGGTATGTCAGGTTGGATATTTCCAAGGGGGTGCAACTATTTATTTAATCAATTAAATTGACTGACATTTCGACTATAATCACAAGACCACAACATTAGCTACTTGTACCGGTATCTCGCAAAGCTTTGTTTTCCAACTAATGCACACCACTTTGGCCAAAAAATGCCTGTGTTTCGGCACTACAGAGACAGAGCGAAACTGCGAAACTGCGAAACTGCATATAACAAAACATTTTAAATACGGAATTGCTATATTAAGACTAGATATTATATACGTGTATCTGATAACCCATAGAAATCATACAATTCTACTATTTCTTGAATAAGAATAATTTCGAACAAAGAAGAAGACATAATCCAGATTCACGTGAATTCGGTAAATTTTATGATGACGTTATCCGCCGAATATTATTTTATGGATGGAATTATGAAATAAACATGATGAGATTGGCAATTAAATTGACAAGCTTCAAGCTCGTCATCAACCGAAGAGTCTCCCAGCGTTATATAGTATCACTAATGGCTAATTTCAGTAAAATTGTCCCCGTTTACACCCGACAGCACACATTTGCCTAGGTATTTTAAATTATTTGATATGAATCGTTTATATTCTGCAATAATTTGTACCCAAGGGACGGTTTCTTATGTGTTGTGTTTTTAAACCGCGGGGCAGGGAAACCTCGGTTTGTTTACATTATGAATGTTCTCCTTCCGATGACAGAATCAGAATCTGGATCACGACCAGGTGGATTTCAAAATCTGACCTAGATTCCGCGTAATTTAGCATCGCCCCGTAATTTAGCCTCGCCCCCGTAATCAGTTTTGGATTCTGAATCTGGATTCTACCACGAAATAACGACTCAGGCGAGAGACATTTAAAGTGGAGGTTTCATAAAAAAATAGGAATTCGGAACCGGAATATATAACGTTTTACGTGAGTTATGCATTTCTTCTATTTCTTTCTAATTAGCTGTCAACTCAATCGCGTCTTTTTTCAGGTTAAAGTGCGTTTTTGATGAGGGCAAACATTTCTAATAGCTCTCCTGAATCAAATTCCGAAGACGTTGTGGAGAACAAACGACACTTGTCAGTTGTACATGGATGTGGCGAAAGGGGTGGTTGGATCGAGTGTCTATACCCCCACCAAGTTGGTGGCACAACCTGGCACAACTTTGATAAATTTCCAACAGTTGGAAATTTCGTTCCTGATACAGCATTGGTTGGACATTTGACACCAGATATAGGTTGGAATTGTTCTCATTGCTTGATTTTCCAACCAGTAATTATTGCATGAAATGGTCATAAGTTGGTCATTTTCCAACCCCTTTAATAATAGGGTGTGTCAGGTTGGATATTTCCAAGGGGGTGCAACTATTTATTTAATCAAATAAATTAACTGACATTTGGACTATAATCACAAGACCACAACATTAGCTACTTGTACCAGTATCTCACAAAGCTTTGTTTTCCAACTAATACACACCACTTTGGCCAAAAAGTGCCTGTGTTTCGGCATTATATACAGAGACAGAGCGAAACGACTGCATATAACGAAACAAAACATTTTAAATACGGAATTGCTATATTAAGACTAGATATTATATACGTGTATCTGATAACCCATAGAAATCATACAATTCTACTATTTCTTGAATAAGAATAATTTCGAACAAAGAAGAAGACATAATCCAGATTCACGTGAATTCGGTAAATTTTATGATGACGTTATCCGCCGAATATTATATTATGGATGGAATTATGAAATAAACATGATGAGATTGGCAATGAAACTGACAAGCTTCAAGTTCGTCGTCAACCTAAATGCTCCCCAGCGTTATATAGTATCACTAATGGCTAATTTCAGTATAATTGTCCTATTTACACCCGACAGCACACATTTGCCTAGGTATTTTAAATTATTTGATATGAATCGTTTATATTCTGCAATAATTTGTACCCAAGGGACGATTTCTTATGTGTTGTGTTTTTAAACTGCGGGGCAGGGAAACCTCGGTTTGTTTACATTATGAATGTTCTGATCCCGATGGCAGAATCAGAATCAGAATCTGGATCACGACGAAATAACGATTACGGCCTGTTCGTTTATCGATTCTGGTATGTTCGTTTATCGCACCACAATGTGCGGAGTGTAAACCGTAATCTGAATCTGGATTCTCCCACGAAATAACGTCTCTGTTCTTTTGAATCACAACAACAACATGGTGCTAATGCACTGTGTGGGGGGGGGGCTACCCATGGCGATATGGTTCTTTTCCGAGTTTCGAGAGTATTTTTGAGAGACGATTCCTATTCTCCATTGAGCCATCGGCGGCATTATTCGTCAAAAACAACAACATTAGAACAGTGTTTCGTAATTTTCATACCGTGAAATTATAGTCAGTGGACGTTAGTGTGTGTAACAAAAGTGAAAAATAATCCAGAAATATAGAGAAATCAACCGTTCATTTTCCGACTCCGATTCTCTGTCGAGGGCTCCGTTTCTCAACCGAGTGCTCTGTTCTCTGCGAATAACTCGATTTTATAAAGCAGTGCATGTCATTAGCTTGATTTCTACCAATATTACTACATAATTAGTTATAAACCTGGTGAGAGGCGGCATTGACATAGGTATCCAGGTCAATTAGCACGTCCGATAGAATGCAGCTGGGTCAAAGAGTACTTAGTTAAAATTACAAACAAAGTTTAAATACTTACACCGGGTGCTCTATATAGCATCATATAGTGGTCCCAAATATTAAAGTTACTTGGTGGTTTGCGCTCCAAAATAGACTTAATAATATTCGCTTTTGAATTTCTCCCGGTATCAAAATTGGTCGATACATACTTGAACTACCTTTCTACGAACACTATATGTCACAGCAAGACTCATTGAAGTCATTAAATACAACTTTGAACACTTTGGAACAGAAAAGAGTGTTCCGTGTTAGTCTGTTCCTGATATGGTAAACATAAAGAGCTTTTGTATAACTTCTGTGCGACAAGCTCGAAAATGGTTGTGAACACGTGAAGTATATTTCAGAGCCTATAAACCGGTATATAAACAAATAGTGTATTTGTCAACATATCGTTTACCTTCCAGATTACGAAAAGAAAAAATTGGGAGTTCGAATGAGCCATGTCTGTTTAATGACCATATTTTTTATGTCATCTACGGATATAGCCGAAGGTCATATATCCTTGCTTGACAGTAAATAGCATCGCCATTTTTGAGGAATATATATTGAAACAGTGATGAACAACAACATCAATATAAACAAAAGTAGCAACAGCAACAAGAAAACAAATTATACTATAAACGCGTTAGAATACGTATTTGCATCGATGCACCTGAACGCACAAGAGAAACGCATAATGTTACAAATAATTTACTTACAAGTTCCGTAAAATAAAATTGCTATCAAAAACGTTTCAAAGTTCTAATAACTCAAAACGTTACTAGCTAGATAAATTTTGTCGGCTGGTGCTACATGTATAATGTCCATTTTGGCGGGAAAATGAAATATTGGTGGTGCTCGATTCGCCTCGCCGTGATCTGTCGATTGACACCAAGACATCAAGACAAGAAAGCATGTCCACGGCGTGTCATGTGATCACACTAAAGGGATGAAGATTCAAATAGTGTCAAATATTGAGTGCTAAAGTGTTCTATGTTCACCATTGGCCAATGATATACCACTGTGGTATCATGTGATCACAAAATGTCATGTTTTCCGTGCTATAATGTTCCATCTCCAGAGTTTCAATCTCCCCCAGATGTAGAATCCCCAAATACAACTTTATTAGGGCCAAATATTGCATTTCTTTATACAGTGGTAATATTGTTGGCTTTTAGCCACTAATATATCCTTTATTTGAATATTGTCACTAACATGATTGTGGCTGAAATGCGAAAAAAGTCACTATAGCACTGACGCACAAGTGCACTTTTGTCCACAAAATGTTTTATCTCCAAACACGTTTTAACCAAATGCAAGCATAATATTGCATTTAATGAAAGAAAATTCATATTTAGTATTATTTCGACACCACCAACCAAACTAAATCAACGTACAACTAAACTAATGCACTGGTATATATATGAGAACCGGTGGTAAGCACAATTCTCGACAAAAAGAGGAAATGTGACATAGAACATTATAGCACTCAGCCGACGGAATGTAAATGAAACTCAGCAGACAACAAAATCGCCACGAGTAGCACCATCACCCTCATCATCATCATCATTCATCATCATCATCATCATCATCATCATCTATATGGAACGCCTCAGCTGCCATGGTGTTTCGCCATTATGAGATGTCGTCGTCATCATCATCATCATCATTATCATCATCATCATCATCATCAGCATCAGCATCACCATCACCATCATCATCATCATCATCACAATCATCATCATCATCACCATCATCATCATCATCATCATCATCATCATCATCACCACCATCATCATCATCATCATCATCATCATCATCATCATCACCATCATCATCATCATCATCATCATCATCACCACCATCATCATCATCATCATCATCATCATCATCATCATCATCATCATCACCATCATCATCTATGGAACGCCTCATGGTGTTTCATGCATGTTTCATGCCATGGTGTTTCGCCGTTATGTGAGGTCGTCGTCATCATCATCATCATCATCATCATCACCATCATCATCATCATCATCACCACCACCACCACCACCATCATCATCATCATCATCACCATCATCATCACCATCATCATCACCATCATCATCATCATCATCATCATCATCATCATCATCACCACAAACACCACCACCACCACCACATCCAACACCACCACCCAACCTCCATCACCACCACTATATCCACTGGGGACCAATGAATATTGACTTATTCTGTACCACTATACCAGTCGTGGTGAAATAAATTTCAGTGCTTCAATAATAAGCAACGGAAACCGATTGTTTTGTTTTTTTGTTTGTTTTGCGGACCACTAGCTCTTATCGGCTGGAGCACTCCGACAGAGGTGACCCACCCTTACGAGATGGTCAAATTGCCTGTCGGGGTCGGGGTCAGTCCGTCAGTCAGTCACGACCACTCGTCCTCCTCAGGCTGCAAACCCACACCGTGGAAGTCCCGTCCGATGGGGTGACCATCGTCGGGGACGTATCTCACAGCACGGGCTCGAGCCAAAAGGCCGAGAAGCGATCGAATGATCACCCATTGGAAACCGAAATTGGCGGATTGCCAGTGAAGCGACTTGCCGGAGAGAGTGCTATCGTACTCATAGATATGAAATATATGGATGTAATAATAACACATACAATGGTGTGATGTGGGATTTTGATACTGTTATAGGATTGGAAATCTCAATACTCAAGTGTAGTATTGACGGGAAAATGTAACATTTGTACATGTGTACACATGATAACACATCACATGTGATCTCCAAACAATGTTTCACAGAAATAGCAATCACTCACATCTAACGCAAGAAAATTCAACTGATTAGTTTTTCGATACCAGAGATCGAATAAAAACAACATACGACAAAAATAATTTTGAAATTACGTTTCCCACAACAAAATTTGGGACAGAGAACCGCACAGTACTCAGCCGATGGTGTTTTGACGCTGGAAGAGCTTTAGGAAGCTTCAGTTTTTAACACAACCGGTACCAAAGTCATATATTGGGTTCTTAATCAGTTGAATGGTCCTTTTCCACTGTTCGGGCACGTACAAATGGAACGCATGGCGCTAAAGCCGCCCAAAATGGATTGTGTTCCGACTTTGTGTAATTTCGAGGATCGATAAATAATTATATCTCAGACGTCTCAGCGCGACCGTACATAGAGCCGCCATCATTCACTGACACCATCTAACACACAGCGACCGTACACAGAGCCGCCATCATTCACTGACACCATCTAACACACAGATATATAGCAACTTCCAGCTTTGCTTTCACCAATCAAAGTTAGATTTATATTCGTTGCTCATTCGGGGATTACACATTATCCCCGAACCAATTAATTGGCAGTTTTGCGACGAACATTGTATCATTCGATTATTCATATTATGTAATACGCCCCTCTGTCGCGAGGGTTCTGTTTATTTTTCCAGTGCGACTGTGAGGAAAATGATGTTAAATGACTCCTGATCTGGATCGATTTCAGATACAATGAACATATACTATGAGTGGTCCCTCGCGAGAGTCATGATATCCAACAGGTTGCATGTAGTGAATGAAGCAGGGTGGTATGGGGTGGAAGATGCAGGGTTGTATGGGGCGAATGAAACAGGGTGGTATGGGGTGGCTGAAGCAGGGTGGCATGGGTGCATAAAAATTAAACACCAGTGATGATATGCAACTGCCCATTGAGGTGTTATTGCAGAAAAAAACATAACATAACACAACATAACATATCATACCATAATATAACATGACATAACATAACATAACATAACATCAAAATACACAGAACGAGTCGAATGACTCTTACTTCCGGATTTTATCTAAAGTTATTTTACTGCATGGCAATCACATTCCTTCCGTGTCACACTCGTGCCGCATTGAGCGGAAGTTATTATTCAATAGACAAAAATATATCATCTATAACATATCAGAAATCCGCTAACATCCTCTTTGAGCCAAATTGTTTTGAAATGCCCTTTTTCCGGCCTTGTGGGGGGGGGGGGGGTAAGTTTTTCTACAGTATCCCCCGACATCATGGACGCCTTACTCCTCGATCAAATATATATACCAGTTTGTGTGAAATTAGAGTACGGGATCGAATAGAGTGACAAGAACAGAAAATAATGCAATCGCGGCCATGAAATGGTTGTCAAAATGGCCACAACTCCAAGCCATGCTATGACGAAAGCAACATATTGGTTAACCACATAGAAGTGAAAATACGTATTGGTAATTTACAAGATGCTGTTAGATATCTTTAAAGGTACACATATCATTAAAACAAATCCACCTGAATAATTTATAGGTCACTCCAACGCAAGTTAAATCCACTGATTTACGTCTTTAAAGTTCGGATTTTCTGCTTTTATATATAAAATGCATCAAACAGACGGGCCAAATTCAAAATTAATTCGGGCATATAACAAACGAAGTAATGTTTCGCCACACAGTGGGTGGTATCATAGCATGTTCATTTTGAATGATGATCAGTTATTGGATATAACACAGAAACTGAAGCGCACACCCTCGCGGTGTAAATACTAGTTACATTTCTTGAATGTTCAACACTTTCCGTGATAATAAACCATATACACGCATGTCGTATAAAGCTGTAAAGAAAAACTCCCCTCTTTAGTAGATTAGCACCCCATCTCAGCATATCGAAGAGACGGGAATGTGCTATACCACGCAATGCACAATATTAGTTTTCAGTATCTTGATGTTTGAACATATCTTACCATCGCCACGCACGTATTTGGGCTAAATAATAATTCTGCGTTGACCGTTCACTCAATTTCGCTATCTCTGGTTTTGTGTGCAGCCGATATGTGTACAATTAGGGAGAAGGGTAAACGAGGTGATGCGGTTACAGAAAACGTGGTACGTATATGTGGAATCAGTGAATATCAACATATAGTGTATCCAGGTATAAAGAGAGTCTCTGACAAAGAGTATGTAGGAAAGTGTGGTTGTTGCGAATTTATTGAAGACAGTCTATGGTACTGCTTTGCATTTTGATATATTGCGTTCATATTATACTACCATGCATTATTGTGATAAAAGCGAAATATATCCGGAGTCAACTGTGAATACTATTTTAGGACACGGACAATACGATTTACATATTTTACCCAGTACTCCATGAATAGCTCGGATACTGTTCTACAGTAGTTTTGAATTTTGACAGATTTGATGTTGTAGATATACAAATAAATGAAGATCGGTCACATTCGTGAGATTGCTCTGAATACATATATTTCTGCTTCTAGAAAAGGTCACATAATCAATACATCCTTCTGAAATCCCATTAATTGTTAACTGTTTAGTTAAGCATATATCACAAGATTCATCATTCAAGATAAGCAGTACATATAAAACTGCGTTAATTTTTCTGTTTCTGGGTCGCCCAAAAAGTCCAGATTTAACCGTTGTATGACAACCTGCTTTCGCTTGCTCACTCGCGAGATACAATGGATAGAATTCGTACATCTCTTATCAATAGCTTCCATTGTATTCCGAAATCATTCTTCCTCGTATAATTCGAAAACTTGTTCACTCTTATAGGACTAGCTATTTAATATTCTACAAATTGTAAATTTCATTCGAATTTAGTTTTATTTTGGCGGCCATTTTGGGACAAATTTCTATCGATATGGTTTACAACAAAGCATTGTTTGTGTGTATTTTATTACTAATTTGGTAAT
The DNA here is from genome assembly GCA_032622095.1 of Siphonodentalium dalli. Lineage (NCBI taxonomy): Eukaryota > Metazoa > Mollusca > Scaphopoda > Gadilida > Siphonodentaliidae > Siphonodentalium > Siphonodentalium dalli. Next base: position 137,197,048 of record CP136061.1, on the reverse strand, counting down.
AATTGGTCACCTTCCACATAAATTCAGAATTTGTCGATACCAACTGGCATCATGTACGTCATCTTGAATTATTAAAAATGCTCAAATCGGATTTGGGCAGTTTTTGGATATGTCATATCTCATATATATTTTGAAGACCTCTGTTTGTTTGTCTGTCTGTCTGTATGTTTGTCTGTCATTTATACAAATCTACGATTCACGACCGATCGGGACGAAACTTGGTACGTGTGTGTAGTTTGACCAGGCGGTGGACGTTGTCGTATTGGCGAGCCCGTGCGGCGCCCGTGCAGCGCATGCGCAGACGAGATCTCGGAAACGGGTGGAGCTATCGACTTGAAATTTGCTATGTGAATGTATCTTGCCCGGGATACGAATTTTATCGGGTCGCCGAGCCCGTGCGACTCCAGCTTCGCGCATGCGCAGACCAGATCTCGGAAACGGGTAGTGCTATCGACTTGAAATTTGGTTTTTGAATAGCCCGGACAAAGTCGGGCTCATCGGCTAGTCTCATATATATTTTGAAGACCTCTGTTTGTTTGTCTGTCTGTCTGTATGTTTGTCTGTCATTTATACAAATCTACGATTCTCGACCGATCGGGACGAAACTTGGTACGTGTGTGTAGTTTGACCAGGCGGTGGAAGTTGTCGTATTGGCGAGCCCGTGCGGTGCCCGCTTCGCGCATGCGCAGACGAGATCTCGGAAACGGGTGGAGCTATCGACTTGAAATTTGCTATGTGAATGTATCTTGCCCCGGATACGAATTTTATCGGGTCGCCGAGCCCGTGCGACGCCAGCTTCGCGCACGCGCAGACGAGATCTCGGAAACGGGTGGAGCTATCGACTTGAAATTTGGTATGTGAATATATCTTGACCCGGATACGAATTTTAACGGGTCGCCGAGCCCGTGCGACGCCAGCTTCGCGCATGCGCAGACCAGATCTCGGAAACGGGTAGAGCTATCGACTTGAAATTTGGTTTTTTGAATAGCCCGGACAAAGTCGGGCTCATCGGCTAGTCTCATATATATTTTGAAGACCTCTGTTTGTTTGTCTGTCTGTATGTTTGTCTGTCATTTATACAAATCTACGATTCTCGACCGATCGGGTCCTAAATTACTATTTCTTTGGCTTCGGGGGTAAAAAATATTTGATTCGAGTCGAGGAACCCATCCATTAAAGCTCAGAGTTGTCAGATATCGATTTTTAAATATGTTATTTATCACCACCTGTAATATTTGGCCGACCGACATACTATCGATGTCAAATTGCGTTGAACAAAAAGTTGATATATAACACGTTTGGGCGAATTTTATACTAGAGTTGACAGTGGTGGTTAGCATTATTTCTAGTAATTAATCGATTTTATAACTAATGCGTCTTTATAACTAATGATTATTTTTACCGTATTATTTTTTATGTGTGTTTCCAATTACGTTGATTGCAATTAATTTCCATGTTTAATTCTTCTGTTAAGCGAAAAAAGTTGGTTATGATTTTTTTTTTTACTAATATTCCCCCATTCGAAAACTAACGCAAGATCGCTCTTCGTAATAGGTTGTCGTTTGAATTTAAAATGTTGTCTATTATGAGGTGTGGATATGTCAACACACGTATCACGGGGCTCTCTGGAATCTGATGTGTTAACATTTGCTGACTTTACACAAATTGAGATTATGCTTGGTTATGGTGTATTCAATTGTTCCCAAATACGTACACATCCGTGTTACTTCTTGGTCGTGTTCTGGACACGCCATGGCTATGACCTAATTCACAATACCCTTGGTGCAAGTGTTATAGATCCTTCAACTTAAAACCCAAACCCTCTACATGGCTAAATGTTGTATTAAGCTTTTTCTTTGGTGCAGTTTTAGGCGACTTGACATTGAAGGGGAAGTTGAACCAAACTAACATTTGAGGCAATATGGACAATTTTGTTTCAGAATGGTTCTTCTATGTTTTTAATTTACGTAACTTCTCGGCGCTTGTTCATTCTAGCAACTTGCCGCCAACATATTCCACATACTCAAGATTCCCAAAAGGCACGACTAATCTTGTCTCGCTGATAGCACACCAAGCCACCACTGATCGCATAATATCATGTATCAACTAATTTATAGTAAAGGTCACCGGGAATACTGGTGTTAGCTCAATTCCGTGCACGTTATATTCTCTGGCACACTTCACGATTGTGCTTCAAAAATCGATCTTTTCCAAATGAGGATTCCTCAATCGCCGTTTTTAAACTTTAATGCAATCTCCCAGGCGATTTCAATTGTCATTCGTATAATTCATCTTGATATATGTATCTGAACTCCTGCAGATCTTCATCCACCTAGTTTCGGTTTTTCCGATTAAAGTTAACGCCCCTATGCAGAATAGAATATTCCGTTGATGTTTATACATCCATTTCAGAAGATATTCCGCAACCAGTGTTTAGTACTTTAATTAGATAGAGAGAGAGAGAGAGATAGAGAGAGAGAGAGAGAGATAGAGAGAGAGAGAGAGAGAGAGAGAGAGAGAGAGAGAGAGAGAGAGAGAGAGAGAGTGTGTGTGTGTGTGTGTGTAAGCGAGAGGAGAAAGAAAGAGATGAGAGAGAGAGAGCGAGAGAGAGAGAGAGAGAGAGAGAGAGAGAGAGAGAGAGAGAGAGAGGGGAGAGAGAGAGAGAGAGAGAGAGAGAGAGAGAGAGAGAGAGAGAGAGAGAGAGAGAGAGAGAGAGAGAGAGAGAGAGAGAGAGAGAGAAAGCTCTCGTTCGAGGTCATGTATATTACATATCTGTGGGTTTTCAAAGGTGCTTGTCATATTTATTTATGACAAAACACTACTAAATGATGCACACCATCCATTGCTATTATTCATGAGATCCCAGAGAAAAACCATTTTTGCTAATCTGTCATCTTGCATGTGTATAAAATAATTCCATAGTCTTGCCATGTTAAGCCATCTTCGGACTTGACTCGAATGTATACCAAATTCCCCACTTACAGCTAAAATCGGACTAATGTTTCAGCTGCTGTGTCAAAACTACCATGTTCATGGAGAATTATTCCGAGATATTTATACTGATCCACTTTTTCGATTCTCTGATTTTGGAATAAGAAATTATAGTTTGTTTTTATTCTGTTTTTATGTCTAAAGTGTACAATTTTAGTTTTATCCAGATTTACTGTCATACGCCAGTTTCGACAGCATGATTCGACGGTGTTAAGCATTGTCTTCATATCTGCTTCGTTTTCAGCAATTAACGCAATATCGTCTGCGTACATTATGGAAGATACCTTACATTCATCTAGTGATACACCAATATTCAAACTTTTTATTTCAGAAATCAAATCGTTAACGAAAATATTATAAAGTGTGGATGAGAGTCTGTCACCTTGTTTTACTCCAAAATTACATTCAAACTTGTCAGATATTCGGCCATTTACACGAACGCACGAATAAGTTGTTCGATACATGCTCTTAATGGATTGATATATGTTGCCATCTACGCCAATTTTTAAAAGTTTATATAATAACATATTCCTGTTTACTCGATCAAAGGCTTTACTGAAGTCAATAAAAGTTGTAAATAATTGACGTTTTCCTCGTATTAAAGATGTCAGTACAAAAATGTTGTCCAAGCAGGACCTCTTTGATCGAAAACCATTTTGTTCGTCTTCCAACAACTGATGCATTTCCAGGTATTCAATAAGTCTGTTATTCAAGAGACTGCTATATAATTTACCACATGCTGGTATAAGGGAGATTCCACGGTAATTTAGGGGAACAATGTGGGTCAAGATTACCGTTTTTTTGAATAGGAGACAAATGATCGAGTGTCTCCAATCGGATGGTAACAATCCTGTATCAAATATGTAGTTGAAAAGACAATGTAAAATAGGTTTTACTGATTCACATTTTAGGCATTCATATGGAATTTTATCTAGACCAAAAGCTTTGCCATTTTTCGCATTGTTAATGACAGTTTCTACTTCCTAAATTGTAATTGCTCGATTTAGCTGCGTGTTATGGTCATAGAGTGGGTCTAGACATTTATTTTCTATAAACGATTTTTCCTTTAGAATTTCCTGGTTAAATATATCATTAAACTGCCCTGCTATCTGTTTGGGGCTATACAGTTGTTCAAAGTCCGTTTTCCATTTACCCATTACTGTTTGTATATCGCTTGTGACTGATCCATCATTATTATAAACCTCATCTGGTGTCATCACTTTTCGTTTGGAGCCTAATTTTTTTTACAGATTCATAGTAAACTGGAGATCGTGCATGTATGAACCATATCTTCTGTTGGAATATTAAAGGAAGATAATTCACAATGCGAAAATAGATGACATGTTTTATCAGAAAAAACAATTAAAACAATTAGTTAACCCTTTATATACTAAAACATCATTGATGAGTAGTTATCCCATAGGAAATGTTATAATAAGTTCGTGTGTGTATACTATAGTGAGTGGGGTGACCCGTGAGTCCTGCTGCTTTAGTTTTAGCAAAGATGTTAACACTGTCTATACTAAACACTCATTGAGGAGGAGTTCGCTAAGGAAATGTTCAGAACATATCTGAACATTTCCCACCAATGAATACGAATACTTCAGCACTTATATTATCTTTTCGTATGGCTGTCGTCTGCTAATTTATCCTGACCACCCCTCTCAATGAAAACAATAAATTTCTGGTGTATATTTGTATAAGTACTGGGAGAATCCACTTAGTATAGAAAAGGTGGCACAGTGGTGACCAATTGTCCACCCAGCACACATTTCACAACTTGATATTTGGTATAGTTGACGCTACCGTGACTGATTCATAGTAAACTGGAGATCGTGCATGTATGAACCATATCTTCCGTTGGAATATTAAAGAAAGATAATTCACAATGCGAAAATAGATGACATGTTTTTATCAGACAAAACAATTAAAACAATTAGTTAACCCTTTATATACCAAAACATCATTGGTGAGTAGTTATCCCATAGGAAATGTTCAGATAATAAGTTCGTTTGTTGGTTTTATTATCTAAACATATCCCCCAATAATAGTGCTCCTTCTGCACTTTGTTTTATATGTCGTCTGCTTGTATCATCTTAACATCCCCCAAAATGAATAATAGACCACTGCGATGCACATTTTTAACTGACTGGGAGAATCCATTTAGAATATAAAAGGTTAAATATATATGCACTGTAGTTGAATTCATATGCGATTAACAATGAAATTTTAAAGCTGAATTGTGAGTCTGTGACATATATAGTACATCTTTCATTTATTTGTGCAAGTGAATTTACTTTGGTTGGAAAATTTGATTTTTTTTTATAACCAAGAATTGTCACTTTGAAATAAGTTTGCAAACTTGCTGTAACATTAACTTTTGCCAGTAATAAACATATGTTTGTATACGCTAGTTAGGGTCAATCCACACCGGGCGCGAGCGGCGCGATTTTTACGGCCGTTTTCTGTCATCCGTAACGGTTCAAAGCGCGCGATTTTTATATTCACACCGAACGCGACTAGATCGCTTCGTCGCGCGCGATGGTTTGGGTAGATAATCGATTGAATGCATCATTTACAGACAGGTCAAAATTTGGTAAACAAACCTATTTAATTGTCAAATATAGTATGTCAAAAGTGGAATGGTGCACGGGCTACCTAAATTATCATAGCAATTGCGTTTAATTGAATATAATTCTATAATTCGAGTTTGTGAGGTTTTTTTTCGGGGGGGGGGGGTGGGGGATGCAAATTGTGGGCAAAGTCACTTCACAAGCTTGGAATGGATTGGGACCAACAATTTACCAGACGACCCTGTTATCGATATCTTGCCAGCCATTTTCTCTTCTACTCCACCACCTTTGTTATCGCGACGACGAATGAATGTGTCGCCTTCAGATAGGATGATTACGCCTGTATAAATATTCTATTTGACAGCGACCCAATTATCCCGCTGGTATTCCACATAGCGAAATATCGACGAAGCATAAAATCACTGCTGTGATCGGCTCGTGGTAAGCGATTCAGTCTCTTGCAGTGTGAAAATAAAAATCGCGCTTAGAACTGCTACGGACGACAGAAAACGGCCGTTATAATCGCGCGCTCGCGTCCGGTGTGGATTGACCCTTAGTATTCTAGTTTTTTTGGCTCCGTCCTGAAACTTGTTTATGCGCATAACTAACTTCATACGTGTTTATATAATAGATGATTGTTGTAAAATTTGATGTACTATTTACGTTGCTTCAATGAATTTAAATCCTTCTGAAAATAAGAGATGTAGCGTGTGTGTTGTGCATGTGAGACGATGATGATGATGACATCACGATAGTGGTGATAATGATGCTGATGATGATAATGATGATGGAGATGATAATGACGATGCTGCCGATGACGGTGACACAAACACGTAGAGATGGCGGATTCTGATGACGACGATGATATTGATGATGATAGTTGAGGATGATGATGATATCGGCGACGATGATGATGATGCGGACGATAAACCTTTTAATGATGCCGGTGGTGATGATGATTATGATGATGATGAGGATTATGATGATCATGATAATGATGATGAAGATTAGCATAATACATATGACAATTATAGTGATAATGAGATGATGATGATGATGAGGACAAATTGAAGATGACGATGACTATGTTGTAAATAGTGTATTTGTTTCCTATTCATCTCTAAAGCATTCCAGAAATAACTTAATTTGACAGAACATAATATAGTATCCATATCAGAATCCCCACCCCCCCCCCCCCACCACATACCTCTTCTTATTCACATAGTCTTCAATATTCATTTCGGAAATGGGCTATAATGTCTGTATATATATAACAATTCTAGGTTTTCAATAAATCCGCCAGATTGAAGTTTGAAATAACTTCATTTGTGGGAGATTTTTCTTCTTGAAATATTTGCCATCACTTACTATTATATCAGTACGGTAAAACCTCTCCAAATCGAACACCATTTGGACCGGCCCTTCTGTTCGGTTTAGAGAGGTATTCGGTTTATAGAAAATCGCACTGCGATCGGAATGTATTGACGCCGTTAGTACGCAATATACACACACATTATTGTTAATTCACCCCTGTTCTACTAACTTACCACCTGAAGCAAATGAATTACTTGTGGGGGTGGATTATACAACAACAAGCCCGCGGTTCGGGAAATAGAAAGCTTACGACAAGTAGTCAGACCCACTATATATATGCGGGTCTGTTATTAACTGAGACTGTCAATATTATACAAATAACCACAGTAACGCTCCAGGCATCGACACTATATATTTCTAAGTATAAATGACCTCCCTTGGCCCAACAATTCCGGCGCAACAGCCGAATTTAATATCCACCTACAAAGTTGCTCGTTGAAAGTGTCGGCGCTTATCCAATACCGACATTTCGCGTACCCAACATGTCACAACCTAAACGAATTAGAAGAACTAATCATACACTGATCTTATTAGGCCGACAGTATCGCGCGTTTTGAGACACGCTTTCGGTGGAAACGAAACCCTTGGGGCCATGTGTTATCGTAATGCCACAGTGCCACTCATCCGATGGGACCAAAACCTATCGAAAGCTATATCGCCCTTATTTTTAAACATCTGCGCCCGGAAAATGTGTTTTCTGTCTCGCGTCAGATGCAATCTTTTTTTATGTTATTATTGGAAAGGTGTTAAATGCAAGTGGAATTCTTCATTCTCCAACAACCAAACCCTGGTCGAACACAGTGTACACAAACTAGCCAATTACCATTTAAAGGTACACATTTCGATTCGATGGTCTCCGCATCATCAGATTCCAACAACAACAAAAACAACAACAACAACATTTCTTCAAAAGACGCTTTAGTTATCAGAATCGATTAATTACCAATAACAAATGGTAACCACAGTCAGAATACGTTGACTGTCAACTCTACTATAAAAAAAATCCAAAACGTTTTGTTCAACGCAATTTGGCATCGAGAGTATTGTGCCGGTCGGCTTGTCGAATATTTGCTAGGCCGCCATATATTCCAGGTAACTCTGAGCTTTGATGGGTGAGTTCCTCGACTCGAATAGAATAATTTTACCTCGAGCCAAAGAAATGGTAATTTAGGAGCTTACATTCGGATTACCATATCCTTAATTAATTTAACGAACTGTTACGGCGATAACTCGAACAACTATCAACTGTTTGATATTTGGCGAACCATCTTTAAATAAACGACTTAAAAAAAGAAGTTCCCCCTCATATTTTCGAGGATATCTTCATATGTGGTAATCAGAATGCGAAAAACTTTGGAAAGATAATTTCTTAGATGTGACCAACATAACCGATAACTCATGTTATGGCGAGTGGCTACAATCTTGAATGAACGCCAATTGAATGGGAAGAGTAAACTTTTCAATGATCACAAAATTACTGGGTTCACAAAGTGGAAACATAGTCACGTATGTTGATAATGCTGAATATTTGATCATATTCCAATGTCAGAATTATCGGTTAAAGGCAGACATCTCCTGTGGTCCCAAAGGGGGCGAGCAGTCTAAATTAGCGTGGACAATGAAATGACACTGAACTATAGGATATTCCTCTTCTACTGCAAGCAGAATTGTAAGCCTCGTGGCAGTATTGAATCTAGTGTGATTCATTATATCAGACACCTTTCCCACAATGAACGACAACATATACTTATTACGAATAGGGTACTAACACAAGGAAGATCACTGAGTCGCGGCCGTATTGGATTCATCAAGCCCGATTCCGTGGTTTCAAAGATTAATCCAGCCCCGGTTCCGTGGTTTTAGTGCTATATGTCAACGTGCTGGAGTAGAATTTCCATATGTGGAGCTTTTGAATATTCATGACTTCCATATATGGAAATGCAACTCCAGAACTTTGAACTGTAGCACTAAAACCACGGAACCGGGCCTCATTCGCGCAATACTACAATATACAGCCATGGTAATAAGGCGATAACCTTAACTCGTTGACGCATATATATGAATGGAGCAGAATGTATTAACTGTATGCCAGTACCAGACTTGATCATGCAATAAATAGTGATAAATAGTAATACATAGCAATAGACACCATTCGCATAATGAACGACAACAGATAATTATTAAGAATAGGGTACTACGCTACTAGAATTGTGTTCTGTCTATTCGTTTTCGTTTTTCCCTATTCGTTGTTACGATTACGGTTTTGGATTTTCAAAAAAACTCATAAATACATAATATAGTAATAAGTTCGCCATCGTTTCTCATCTCCTAAATGTGGGAGATGATTCTGACATTATGTTCTTAAATTGTGATCGCCATGTGACTTTAATTTTTATCTATTAGTGGCAATCATATCATTCGTCGTCGTGAAATACGAGAATCTTGCGAAACACAAATCAATAAGCTATGACCTAATAACAGCATAATTAAGTACAAAATACAACGGGACGCAGAACCGTAATCTCCTTACTGCGATTGGCAAGCATGATTGTCTCACAAACGGACTCGTACGTAGTCGTCAATTCTGCGAACAGGTTTTCGACCGTGCGAATAAATTACGACTATAAATAGCTATTCGTAATAAGTATATTATACCCGGACCAGCTCGTACCCTCCAAAAAAACAAACTCGTACCCTCCATCTGAGTCAACATGTACCCTTCCGAGTCACTTCGTACCCTCTTATTTTATTTAGGATAAAGACCCAAATTTTCATCGTAGATTGGCACCTTTAGTATATCAAAGTATGTGAAATGACTTAGTGTTTGACATTGTAAAATCAGTGACTCAGGGTACGAGTTGACCTAGTGAAATGACATGAGACCTTCCAGACACACCAGGAGCGCTGAGTACGAGATGACTCAGTATATCAAAGTCGGTGAAATGACTTAGAGTGTATGAAAATGCGAGGGTACAAATTGACTGTAATCCCCTCATGCCAAAGTTTGTTTTTCCAAATTGCACCGATAGACATATGTCCAACACTGAGAGGCGTACATTTGCACTGAGAGTTTGGCTAGTGTGACCACCCGTTCGACCGCGAAAAGTGTCACGCTGGAATCGACCCGCTTGCATGCTTAACAGAGCCATTGTATTTTATCAATATTTGAATAGTGTGACGTATATAATAAAAATACAATCGGTTTACTTTTTTTCGCCGACAAGTAGTAAACTTCATTATATGTATAGAATGATTCACAAACAAATGGCAGCCATGGCGCTGCAAAATAAAAATTGATTCGATTCCACAAAGTTTGTTTTTCCAAATTGCACCGATAGACATATGTCCAACACTGAGAGGCGTACATTTGCACTGAGAGTTTGGCTAGTGTGACCATCCGTTCGACCGCGAAAAGTGTCACGCTGGAATCGACCCGCTTGCCTGCTTAACAGAGCCATTGTATTGTATCAATATTTGAATAGTGTGACGTATATAATAAAAATACAATCGGTTTACTTTTTTTCGCCGACAAGTAGTAAACTTCATTATATGTATAGAATGATTCACAAACAAATGACAGCCATGGCGCTGCAAAATAAAAATTGATTCGATTCCACAAAGCGATTCGTCAGTTGGTCCCTGTTCTTGTGAAAAGAGGCACTCAATTCATTGACCAGCGCCAAACCATTCAGACGAATAGATAATCATTTTATCGAATTTTGACAAAACAATTGTAAATTTCTCAAGTCGGTATGTACTGGACGAGCTGCATGCACAAATGAATGAAGCCCAACAGGTACCACGGGCTAATTAGTAGCAGACGTCAATACTAGCATGAAGGTAGAAATTGACAGATGATCATATTTGTACGCATCATATTTACCGCTTGGAAGATTTCACTTGAAGAAAATTTCTTGTGAAATTGACTTGTACCTTTCCGGATGGGTACTGACCTGGTCCTGTTTTTCGCCGTAATGTGTAAGTTATTAATTGAGTCAATTCGGCCATTCTCTACTCCATTAACACAGACTCGTTTTTGTTTTAGAAAATAAAGATTCTGGACCTATCTGATACCATAAATTTAATATCTCTACATTTCTCATCATGAAACTAATGAGATGAAATCTAGATCCACCTTAAGCTGATAATTACCGGCTTCCAACAGGTCAGTTTACCTTGGTTCTATACCACCATGGTAAAGTACCATGTTATATTTGTATATATTGGCCATTATACCACATGGTAGCACCATGTTGCTTTTTTTATATTGGATGGAATCACTGAACTAAATGGTTTCCCATAGGCGACAGTGTTAACGTTTCGGCCAAATTCACTGAATTGAAGCCTGCTGGCCATACCAGTGATGTTTACCCAGGTAGATTGACACCAGTTGATCACGAAAATGCAAGAAAAATCATAGGTCATGTGTTTACTTTTTTAAATAAATCCCCAAGTGTACGACAGGGCTATCCCACAGCCAAATTTGATCTGGAAAAACCCAGATCTACAACAGCTAGTTAAATACATTTCCCGCTCACAAAAATCCGTTCCCCCATTCATTCACCAGTTTAAATTATTTAAATATTATGTACAAATCAAATAAACACGATGTCATCCTTTAATAACGTGTCGCATGTATCAGGTGAAGGTCATTCTTCAGTTACCTTCACCTTTAGCATTCCACGGTGTACTCGCTCCCCGACTCTAGAACACATTTAGCTCCCTGATTCCTATATATATGTATATGTGTGAAAAACAGCGTTTCTTATAGTATTTTATCAAAATATAGACCTTACTGAAATCAAAAATGGATTATATCGAGCAGTAGTGGTTTATTTTTCCAATATGAGGCATCCTAAAAATTAGTGTCAATCCTCAAAATAAAGCAAAAAAATTTAGCTTTTTTTTCAATTTTACTAGCTAATGCATCTTGTATAACTGAAGTATGTCCTTATATACCATAATATTACTAAATTGAAGAGGAAATGTTAATATACATTTTGAGAGAGATATATTGTCCAATTTTAAACCATTTTCATGCAGAATTTGGCAATTTATAATAAATATTTACCAAAATTAACAGAAAATAAAAAATAAAAATATTTTAATAGCAATGTAAAGCAACCATAAGTCAATTTAAATATCGAAACATTATGATACAACATCAGACACAGCTTCAGGCATGAAATTTTACCAGATGGCAGGGCATACTGTCTGTTTAACAAAGCTGCCATGACAGTTTTGCACGACAGTAACTCTAGTGGTGATGCCATCACCCCCCCCCCCCGACTTGGGGTGGGGCTACGGTCTCAGATAAGGCTACTGGGTGCCGGAAAAGCTTAATTGGTCAAATGACACCTTTTCCCAAATGGGGGGGGGGGGGCTAACACTCCTCGGAATTGTGGGGAGGGGGGCTTTAGACCACCTGACCCCTTAATGGTACCTGACATCCATGCAAAATTACCAGATTTATCACTTTCTTTACTATCTACAGGCGAATCCATGCGTTTCTTCTTTAAATCTGTCCAAAATGTGGTCATTATTATTTGAAAATAAGAAAATATGGAATTAACAACTTATCATGGCGAGACGTGAAATTTCGTAAAATTCAAATATTTCTTATAGGAATCACTGAACTAAATGGTTTCCCATAGGCGACAGTGTTAACGTTTCGGCCAAATTCACTGAATTGAAGCCTGCTGGCCATACCAGTGATGTTTACCCAGCTAGATTGACACCAGTTGATCACGAAAATGCAAGAAAAATCAAAGGTCATGTGTTTACTTTTTTAAATAAATCCCCAAGTGTACGACAGGGCTATCCCACAGCCAAATTTGATCCGGAAAAACCCAGATCTACAACAGCTAGTTAAATACATTTCCCGCTCACAAAAATCCGTTCCCCCATTCATTCACCAGTTTAAATTATTTAGATATTATGTACAAATCAAATAAACGCGATGTCATCCTTTAATAACGTGTCGCATGTATCAGGTGAAGGTCATTCTTCAGTTACCTTCACCTTTAGCATTCCACGATGTACTCGCTCCCCGACTCTAGAACACATTTAGCTCCCTGATTCCTGGATAGGTGTGTTAAATAACATATTCTACGTCACGGTACATCAAACAACTTAAATTTTTAGATAAACTAGTTTTCAAATTAAGTAATGTCGATTTGTGTGGTTTATCCAGGGGGGAGTCGGAAAAAAATTGCAGGCACGTATGTTGATTTTTGACTTTCGACCCTTGTTGGGACCCACTCACCCCCGTGTCCAATTTTTTTTCCGATTTCTGCAGTTTTTTCCGACCATTTTTTTACACCCACCCCCCTTTTAACACTAAAACAGAGATTTGCGGCGGGGGGGGGGGAATTCACTGTAAACAGCTGTATATGAATTTCTGTGCATACTATTAGTCATGGATGTTAACATTGACATGTAAATAGGGACATGTCATTTTGGGGTCATTCGGTCAAAAAAAAAACATGGCTACCAGCAGCCATCTTGGATTTCAAAATTCAATCCATTAGCATGGGCTACAGGCTATATTGTTTGTCTGATTATCATGAAATTTGTCATTTATGTTAATATTGACATATAGATGTGTTTTAATCCAAACTCATTGCAAAACAGTCAAAAAGACTTGCAGGAAAAACATTTTTGAGTTGCGGAAAAAATTGTTTGTTGGTGCTATCGACCACCCACCCACCCCGGCATACGTGCCCGGAAAAAACTTTTTTTCCACCCCCACCCCCGGTTTATCGAGAAAATATATGTTGTCTGCGCCACATAATAACTTCCTAATCAAATAATGATAAATCAGTGGTATCATCAACTATGAATGGAACATGTGGTTTTGAGTTGTTCCTTGTCCGCTCTGAATAAATTGTTCATTGTTCCAGTTCGGTGAAACCTAATGTTGACCGTCCGGTTGGCGACTGGAAATATTCCGACTTCTACTTTTCGTGGAACCTGCGATATGGTTTTCATCTGCATCGGCAACATTTATGCGATCGTAATAGAGAATGATACAATAACGCCTAGCGTTTACCTTTCTGGTATTCGAACTAGAATTTTTTGCAATCCCTAATAGAATATTGGAATAAATCGAACATCGAATATTCGCAGGACCCTAAAAAGTCTTCGAATGTATCTAATATATATTTTTGGACTTCTGTCTGTGTGTTAGCTATGGCCAGGAAAACTGCCAGACGGATTTTGACGAAATTTGATACCTAGGGGTGATTTTGTCCAGGGAGTGTTTTGGACTGGTCAAATCGTGACCCCGGCCTGACCTTGACCTTCAAAAGGTCAAATCGGGTAAAACGGACGGATTTCGACGAAATTTGATACCTAGGGTTACTTTTGGGTTACTTTTGGGTGATTTGATATCACAATTAAATCTGGTTGTAATTGGAGCTATTAAAAGCATATTTTGTGTTTTTTCACACCTTTTCAAGCTGATATTTTACAATACAGCCACTTTTTGCAGAACGTGACATTCAACTATTACATGTATTGCTGAGAACTTCAAACAACATTGGTTTTAGCCTTTCACGAAACACGGCATTTGCACTACATAAAGACATAAATTGACACCTTTTGTATAATGAACTACTACCGATAAGAATTACGATTAGGGTACTATACGTCACTAGAATTTGTCTTATTTCTGTCAGTTGTCGTTTTGCCATATCCGTAGTTACAATTACGGTTTCGAACAGCCAAGAGTGGACACACGAGCTTTACATGCAATGACCGAGACATTCACTCACTATGAGCTGATATATACATAACTAAATGCAAAATAATCACGGCAAACAAAACCATATCACCCTATTGCGACAGGCATGCGTTTGGACGGCAATATCTTCTCCCAAACGAACTCGTACTCGTCAATTCTGAGAAAGGTTTTTGGTCCGTCCGAAATATTTGTGACTATTTCTCTACAGTAATTCTGGCCAGTGTAGGAGTTCATTATGTGAACGATGCCAACTAGTTAGTCCTTTATTCGCCACGAATTAATGCCAAATAACAAACAGGAACGCTCTCGTAAACAAGAATCACTGCACATAATTTATGCAAGAGAAATTGTGTTTTCGGCTAATATCTTATTCCGAAATTTATAAAACAAAATATAAAAAATAACAGCGATGAGTCAGTTTATTTTCTATTCCTGTTTGAATACCCCAAATGAAGTTTTCACTTCACTTTAATTGGTAATCACCAGATTCTGATCACCAAAGCTGTTTTTAAAGAAATAACTTTGTTTTTCACACGGTCCAAAAACCTTTTCGCAGAATTGACGACTACGAGTCCGTTTGTGAGACAATCGTGTTTGCCACTCGTAGTAATTATGTTGGTATCAGGTCATAGCTTAGCGCTTTGTGTTTGGCAATATTCTCGAACGAACTATTTGTTTACCACTAATAGGTAAAAATTAAGGCCACATGGCGATCACAATTTAAGGACATATATATCTCAGAATCATCTCCAACATTGATCAGCTGAGAAACTTATTACTATATGATGTATTTGTGAATTTTGTTGAAAATCCAAAACCGTAATTGTAACAACGATACGGGAAAAAACGACAGCGAATAGAAACAACACAATTCTAGTGACGTAGTACCCAATTCGTAATAATTATATGTTGTCGCTCATTATGCGCAAGGTATCTAATGAACTGCTACTGATACGAATATGGTACTAAGTCACAATATTTTTATTGTGTTTTAATTCTTTCGAACATTGTCCGAAAATACGACTAAATATACTGTAAGCTATTCGTAATGTTATAGTAATGCGAAAAGTGTTCAATCTTGATGATAAAGATACGCCAAAGTCGAATATGGTGACGTATACATATTGCGTATATACGCTAGCAACAGCCCCGTCAATTACTTGTCACATACTTCTTCAGCATCATTATAGCAATATTCATCGTGGTATACTATTTGGAAAATGAATTTGATTTGTCAGTAGCTGAATTGTCTCGGCTTTATAATACAAGTTCATTTGCTGCTGAGAGAGATTGCAGTTCCTCGCGTAATAGTTGCAACTTAAAAATTCTCAGTTTTTTTTTCAACAAAACTCTACATAGCAATAAAAAACAACGGTAATATTTTTAAGCGCACCAGATGCCGTAACAGTTAAAGGCACGTGAGGCCTTAGTTGTCGAAAATATTCATATTTGTTCCAATCACCGTAAACAGAAAAACATTAAAACGCATACAGTTTCGTTCATATATACCATGACCATCGCGTAAACAGCATGTTATCATAAAGATTTACTATATTTTACCTAAGCAAGAGCCTGATTGCGTTACAGAAGACAGCACAATGCTGCGGGCTAATCACACACAAGTGGCATAAACGCTCTTTATTCGTTCCATATCAGGAATTCACCAACAAAGAACGCTCTTTATGTTTACCATCATAATATAAACAAACACCAGAAAAGTAACTTTTTATGCTTTTGTTTACATAACAATAGTCAACGATATGACAATAACATACTGTTTATGCGATATTTCTAATTTGTATACGGACAAAGTCTGTCTACATTTTGTTGTTCTTTCTGTTTGTGGCGATTTTTGACGGGTGGAAATATTTTCACAGGATACCCACCGCCAAGGCCAACCGTACCTTTAATCCTATCATGACTGGAACTTCCTTAAATTTTGCGAAAATCCAGTGTCAATGCATTCTCGTATATATGCGAGTCTCCCATAGGGATCCTCGCATATATAAGAGAATACATTGGCATAACAATATTTACCTTGACCTTGCAAGCATTCTCATGCATTCTCTTATCAATATATGAGGATCCCAATGTGAGACTCGCATATATGAGAATGCACTGGCACATGATATTTAATGCTGCACCAGCACAACTCCCATCACGAAGGTCGATGAAGCGTGGGTGGATGAATGATTCAGCGACATTAACATCGTTGCCATTTTTGATTTCGTTAGTTTATTTTCGATGTTCCCGTTATAGCATCCAAATCCGTTAGCGGGGTGTAAGGAGTGCCATCTTCTGTTGTAATTAATATCGTAGTTATAAATACCACTACTAATAATTATTATTATTACTTTGTATTCCATTTTATATATACTATGTGCAAATAGTATTGTATCACAAATAAACATCATATAAAGACATAGTACTACGATATTTCCAACTCTCTCTCTCCCTCTCTCTCTCTCTCTCTCTCATATATACACACGCACACACACACCCTCACACACACACACACACACACCCTCTCCCTCACACACACACACCCTCACACACACACCCTAACAAACACACACACAAACCCCCCTCACACACACACCCTCACCCACACCCACACACACACACACACACACACAGACACTCAAATAGTTATATATGTCTATATATATTAACAGTGTGGTGCTTTTGGTATTATATTAATATCTAAATCAATTAGTTTAATAAATATAAAATTGAAATGACTAAAATATTCATAAAACTGTCCCGGGAGACTCTTATAGATAACTATACTTCGAACGGTTGAATAAACACATCTATAATTTTGGTCTCATCAACAGTGTTTAAGTCTTGCAGCGAAGCCGACAGTATAAATGAGATGGGACATGAACAGCGGGTATACAAGATGTCGAATGTGGATACGGAGAATATTGAGTCGATCACCGGAAATGTCGCCAAGATGCCAGCAAGCACGTACGTCACGGACGCATCCGACAACCCAACACGTACCTCAGACGGATCTCTTGTTTTTGATGGAACCTCAGACAGTGCATTCAGTGACTCCCTTCTTCTAGTGGACAATCCAAGTAACACCTACACTGCATTCATGTTTTATTTTAAACCACAACAGACTGGCAGCTATACACTTCTTGCACTCCTGAGCACTGTTCAGACCGGTACTCCTGCCATCGAAATCAGACTGATGAACAATGAAATATGGATAGGACTTATGAACCAAGAGGGAACGTTCATGAAGAAAATGTCCGGCGTTCTACCTGTAAATGAGTGGACCTTTTTGGCGTTATCGAGGATCGTGATATCAGATAACGTTCATTCCGTAGAAGTTCAAATCAACTCAAACCCAACACAATCGTGGGATACAGCAGTTGAGTTTACAGCGGATCCATACACATACTTTACAGTAATGATGCGAGTTGGTGAAGATTTGGGGTCATCGGGCAGCGATCCGTTCAGAGGAAAAATGACTTGCCTGGTTGTTTACAACGGAATGGTTCACAGCGAAAATAACACGATGTTCCAAGATTCCAATTGCAAATCACGTGAGTAACACATATCATCTATTTGTTCAGAAGCACGTAGCACTTCTTTATTATACCCCCACTTTCGAAGAAAATGGGGGGTATACTGGATTGACTGCGTCTGTCCGTCACACTTTCTCCCTCCGTGTGTCCGTCCGTCCGTCCGTCCGACCTCATAACTCGAACAAATATGAACCGATTTCAATAATGTTTTGTATGCAATCTCCTTAGGACCGCCTCTCCGCATGATGATAATTGCGGTGCGGTCCGACTTTCTATTTTTAAGTTAGGCCTTACTTTTCGACTTATTTTGACTTAGAAAATTCTGTCCGACTTAATAACTTTAACAAATATGAACCGATTTCAATCATTTTTGGTATACATGCTTCTCACAACACCCTCTCTACATGATGCGGCTCAGGGTTGGCTCGGACTGTTTTTCCTAACATTACACTTCATTTTCGACTTATTTTGACTTAGAACATTTTTGGATTTTTTGTGTGTGGATGCTATCAAGTTAGGATATTTTCCGGGAGTTTCTTCGAATATGGGTTCGGAACAATGATTTTTACCATAGTTAAGTTGCGTTTCATTTTCTACCCTTTTTTGGGTTTCTGCAATCATTCGAACAAATATGAACCAATTTGAATATTTTTTTCTGTACAAGCTTCTTGCGACACCATATCGATATTATTAATCCAAATTTTTCTTAAAAGTTAAAAAAAAAATTTGTTGGGTTTACGGATACTGCGGGTTGAATTTGCCACGGTGGGGGTATGCTAGCACGCGAGTGCACACCTCTTGTTTTATAATGTATTCATAATTTCATCGATTGAGTAACCTACTTGGAATACCACAGCAACCATTGGTAAGTAAACGAATGTTTTTATGCGGGTTGTTTGAGCTTGAAATCACCCCCTGGTTAAGTGGACATGCTAATGTGCCATGATGCTGGTGGGTCCTGAACAAATCCAGGAAAAACCATCACGTGTATTAAACATTCAAAAACCTATATATTACAAAATATTTTAATACTAGTATTACTAGTTGTTGAAAATCTTCTATGGTCAATGTGGCTATTTTTTCATACGCCAGCGCAGCCATTATTTTAGTTTTTTAATGTTTCAGAGACACTGGCGTTTTCTCAAATCGCTCGGATTTTCCAAACACCGCGAAAATTACGACTTTGGAGAAAATAGTACTTTTTCGTAACAACATCAGTTTGCCCTACCATCATTAAAGCAAATCAGCAGGATCCACCAACATCATAGCAGCGGTGGAAATACATCAATCCCGCACCATTTTTGTGACATCAGCTTTATATTATGGTCTAGATCATTCCTGAATCCGCATGACCCTAATTTAAACGAGAAGTACATCAATAGATTCCAATTTATCCGCGGCTTTAATTGCCTGCTTCTTTTCAGCAACAACGACCACCACCACAATGACAACAGCAACAACGACTACAACAACATCAACGACGACAACGACGACAACAACGACTACAACAACTACGACGACTATAACAACTACGACGACAACAACAACCACAACAACAACAACGACGACAACGACGACTACAACAACGACTACAACAACAACGACGACGACTACAACAACTGCGACGACGACAACGACTACAACAACGACGACAACAACGATGACTACAACAACGACGACAACAACGATGACTACAACAACGACTACAACAACAACGACGACAACAACGACAACAACAACGACGATAACAACGATGACTACAACAACTACGACGACGACAACAACGACGACTACAACAACTGCGACGACGACAACGACTACAACAACGACGACAACAACGATGACTACAACAACGACGACAACAACGATGACTACAACAACGACTACAACAACAACGACGACAACAACGACAACAACAACGACGATAACAACGATGACTACAACAACTACGACGACGACAACAACGACGACTACAACAACTGCGACGACGACAACGACTACAACAACGACGACAACAAAGATGACTACAACAACGACGACAACAACGATGACTACAACAACGACTACAACAACAACGACGACAACAACGAGAACAACGACGACGACAACAACAACTACGACGACTACAACGACGACAACTACAAAAACGTTGACTACAGCAACGACGACGACGACGACAACGACGACAACAACAACAACAGCGACGACGACGACTACAACAACAACAACAACAACGACTACAACAATAACGACAACTACAACAATGACTACAACAATAACGACAACTACAACAACGACTACAACAACTACTGCGACTACAACAACTACTACTACGACAACAATCACTACAGCTACATCAATAACAACGACAACAACTGCTACTACTACCACTACTACTCTCACCACAATTACAACAACTACTACCACTACTACAATATCAAACACTACACCAACCACGGCGACGACAGAGACATCCTCGACCGCTACAACTACTACTATCACTACATCAGCGACCAGGTCATCGGCCACAACCTCTACAACGGCAGCAACATCATCATCAACAATGCAACCAACGCCTACGCTGGCATCGACGGCGTCACGTGAGTAAACAATTGTTATCTCAGTAATGGTGTATGCTATATCATGAGGTCGTCAGCATAATAGTTGTCTACCAACGCGCAATAGTTACCGAGTGGAATAGCTTGATTTCAGTGATATTAGCCACCGACGCTGAGATAACGTACACACGATTTGGCAACCATGGGAATAACTACCGGAGCCAGCAATGTTCAAAAAGAATAGACCATGGCAATACACATCATGAATCCTCCAGCTGCTGCAAGTTCATTGGTATAGCCACCCCACTGTATCCGTCCATGCAACGTATCATGAGGAAATCGTGTATTCAACTCGTTGCACTTTGCTAAGTTCTCACTCGCGTGAGTCTTTCGTTGAACCTTTACCGCATAAAAGTTATGAACTAAGCACTGCACTTACGCAAGCGACGGCGATTCGAGCATACCAGCATGCTATAAAGATCATGCTTTGCATGTCGTTGACTATGCCAAAATAATGGTCCAAGAGAAGGAATAGTCCACGAGTAGCATGCGGGTGGGCAATCCCTCAGCGATGTCCACTATTTTTGGCATAGTCAACAAGACATTCATCATTTATTATGTTATACCGACACTCGTGTGAATGTTCACAAAATTTCTGTTTGTCACATTTTTATTTGCGCAAATTTTGAAAACCGCTCTAAAATTTTGTAATCGACGGCAATCGTTTAGCCACTGCAGTGCATTATAATGATATAATAGTTATAACTGACATAATATCTTTTTGCATTTATTCATCTCCGTCCAAGCTTAACAAGGCAATTTCGGCAACAATTTGAGAAGTTAATTGTTTAGCTTTAATGCAGAATGGAAAATGAAGTTATACCGTTCACTAAATAATAATTGTCTAATTGACAAATTTAAACAGGCCATTTAAATACACTGGACAACTCGGATCGGACATAATGTCATTAACCCTTTCTATACTAAATGGATTCTTCCATATTGTCATAAAGTTACACATTGACATGGTATATTATTCATTTGGAGTGATGTTCAAGTAACAAAAGCAGACGACAGACAGACCAATAGCCGATACAGGTGCAGAAGAATTTGTATGAAGCAGGTGCAGAAAAATGTATCTAATTTGGTGGGAAATGTTCACATAATCAGTTCAATAAAAGACCGTTTGTTGAACTTATTATCTGAACATTTGCTATGGAAACTACTCGCCAATGAGTATATTTGATTATAAAGGGTTAAACATTTCTCACTAGGTCCAATGATACCATTGCAACAAATACTATCCAATGTAGTTTCAGATTGGCCGTGTTTTCAGAAATTCCGATTGTGGGAGGTGAATCTGTTACTATAAATATAAATAGAAAAAGAATAGCCACGCGTGACTATTCATCGATAGCAGTGCAGAACCTAGGATTCTACCTGAAAGAGTATAGCAGTATATACAGCCAACCAGAATGTAGGAAAGTCACATGATATATATAACTAATAAACATGATATGATCTCAGTTATGACAATGATTATGGTTGTATAATTTGCTTGACAATTCATCCTAGGGTTCTGGATACACAGAACATTGTATAAGAGGGAACTTACCATTAGCTATCGACACATTTCACAATTTAATATGACCCGTTTGTTGCCTAGCCACTCATTTCCATCTTACCTTATCCCTTATCTTAACAGAGACGACAATGCTACCAACAATAACAACAGCGCCAACAACATCATCAGCAGCAGCAACAACAACAACAACAACAACAACAACAATGGGAACAGCATCAACATCACAAATTGTAAATTGTGTATCTATATATAACGACCCACCAATCGATGGTACCGCTGCAGACCGGTTCTCTGTACTGTATAGGGACGTTTCGCCAGCAGAAGATAGTATTATGCTGATGAAAGGAAGAAGCAAAATAGAATGCGCCAATGTCTGTTCTCTTACACCTGGCTGTTCATCTTTCTCAGCACGGAAGACAGACGGGAAATGGGGGTGTCAATTGTTCGGCTGCCACGCATCGTACACTTTCATGCCAAGTGACGGCTCGACCTTTTTCATAATGGGTCGATGAACTCGGGTCATATTTTGTGAAGCTGACGGAGGAAAGTCGCAACAATTCAGACCAATATTTGGCTTAGGTGGAGTAGATAGAGTAAGTCATATTTGAACACATTGATGGGCATGGAAAACAGATAGCGATTGTGGAGATATGATCACCCTCAAGGTTCGTGGAATCTGCAGTCTGACAGATCCCTATGCATCATCTATTATATATTTTGGAAGATCTGTCTGTCTGTCTGTCTGTGTGTGTGTGTGTTCGCGATGAACTCGAAAACGTCCCACCCGATTTCGATGAAACTTGGTATGTGGGGGTATTTTCGGCCGGGGACGAACATAGGCATATTAATTTGTCCGTGCGACATGACCTTGACCTTGAAATCGGGTCATTTCAAGGTCAAACGCCCGAATATCACGGGATTTCGATGAAACTTGGTATGTGGGGGTACTTTCTTATGGCGAGTCTCATAAGCATATTCATTTGTCCGTGCGACGTGACCTTGACCTTGAAATCGGGTCATTTCAAGGTCAAACGCCCGAATATCACGGGATTTCGATGAAACTTGGTATGTGGGGGTACTTTCTTAAGGCGAGTCTCATAAGCATATTCATTTGCCCGTGCGACGTGACCTTGACCTTGAAATCGGGTAACATCAAGGTCAAATCGCCAATTTTGATGGGATTTCGACGAAATTTGATAAGTGGGGTTACTTTTGTCCACTGGGTGTTTTGGACTGGTCAAATCGTGACCCTGACCTGACCTTGACCTTCAAAATGATCAATTCAAGGTCAAATCGGGTAAAACCGGATGGATTTCGACGGGCACGTTTGTCGGGTACTTTTGTCCGGGCAGTGTTTTTGGACTGGTCAAATCGTGACCCCACTTGACCTTGACCTTCAAAATGGACAATTCAAGGTCAAAGCCCGGACGAAGTCGGGTCACCTTCTAGTACCATATATAACGCTAGAGCTGTGTTGTTTATTTTTCAAGACATCGGCCAAATTGAATCCTAAATTCTTGCAAACCGATAGACAACGCACGGTAGGTGCATATTTTTCCCGTGGTTGATTGTGGCATGTTTGCATACATGTACAGGCCGTGCCAGGAAACTAACTAGAACTATGACACTACATCAATGTGACTTATTCTGGTGGATGTATGGCACGACGAATGCTCAAAATATATTGTTTGTTATCTTTGCTGATTTAAAGTATATTTTACAAGAGATATACGTTTACTCATGCCTTCCAATGTCCGGTTCACGTCAACCTTGAGTCTCGTCGTCCATATATATGTCGTCGGTCCAATTCTCGTGTCGCTGTTTTCTCGCACAAGACTTAAACAATGCAAGTTGTGTAGCCGCTTGTAAAATAAAAGACCACCCGGCCACATTATCCCCCAAAACGGCGGTTTCATTTGGAGATGGGGCTGTTTCACATATGGGATAAATCCATGCTACAGTTGTATAAATGGTATATTAATCAACCTGAAAACAACACAATGAACATGTCACAATAGAGTAAATATACATGTACAACTATAGGACATAATCAGTTTGTAATACATTGAAAGTTCATGACATTTAAATTGTTACATCCACAGATTAGTTCATAATTCACTGGAGGGCCACAAGAATGTGAGATATTACAAGTCCACACGAATGTGAGATACTCGCAACACTGAATGGTATCAATGAAATAAATTGTGTAAGAACGTAGTTTGTGCATCCTTCTCTGGAATAATTTACAGCATATTATCAGTCAATCAAAGCACAAGCGCAAAATAAAGAGTTTCTTCATGTCACAGTCGCGACCACATGTGCACGCAGTGACAATGTCGTACACAAATGGTCGCTATGGCTTTATTCACACACTTGAAGATACTTACACGTTGCCTGATTTAATCGGCTATCCAAAGTGAATCCAAGTCTCAGCGAAATCCAGTCTGAAAGTTGTCCGACATCCAACATTTAAGGATATCCTAAACGTGACAGAGTTGAAATTTCTTCCAATATGACCGATAATTTATAAAGAATGAGCTCTAATTCACTATAAGGTTTGCAAAATGGCCACAATGAACCAATACAATTTAATAATCATAAAACATAGATCATTTTGAAATGTAAAATGTTGTCCCATCTTACAGGAATCTATATAAAAAAAATTATGAAACAATTGTTGTTTTCATTTTTACACTTTGTTACGGTACTCATATCTGTAAAATTACTGCAAGTGTTTAGTATAATAATTTACCGATAGGTCATATGATATTCCAATATATTGAGAGGGACCTTGCTTATTCGTTAGGTTTCTTGTGTCATAAATTCACCATGTAAAATGGGCAGGGGCTATTCGCCATCGGATGGCAAATAGCGATTCTACCGATATGCGCTATTTGCCATCCGATGGTATTTTAAATAAAAGAAAACATATCATATCATCACAATACGGTTATACGCTATTATAACGAGGATTCCTACCGCCTTCGTGATCATTAGGCCCAGTTGACCGTCGGTTGACCACCTACAGATATCATGGGGGGATGGCAAATAAGAAATCGACAAATTTTGAAGGAAATTTCGTATAGTTTGAACATTTAGAGGCACAAGCTGTCGCTATATGGCCACATAATCACCATTTGTACCCGCCTTACTGAAAACCCGGACCAGTTGACCGTCGGTTGACCACCTACAGATATCCTGGGGGGATCGCAAATAAGAAATCGACAAATTTTGAAGGAAATTTCTTATAGTTTGAACATTTAGTGGCACAAGCTGTCGCTATATGGCCACATAATCACCATTTGTACCCGCCTTACTGAAAACCCGGACCAGTTGACCGTCGGTTGACCACCCACAGATATCCTGGGGGGATGGCAAATAAGGAATCGACAAATTTTGAAGGAAATTTCGTATAGTTTTAACATTTAGTGGCACAAGCTGTCGCTATATGGCCACATAATCATCATTTGTACCCGCCTTACTGAAAACCCGGACCAGTTGACCGTCGGTTGACCACCTACAGATATCCTGGGGGGGGATGGCAAATAAGAAATCGACAAATTTTGAAGGAAATTTCGTATAGTTTGAACATTTAGTGGCACAAGCTGTCGCTATATGACCACATAATCATCATTTGTACCCGCCTTACTGAAAACCCGGACCAGTTGACCGTCGGTTGACCACCCACAGATATCCTGGGGGGATGGCAAATAAGAAATCGACAAATTTTGAAGGAAATTTCGTATAGTTTGAACATTTAGTGGCACAAGCTGTCGCTATATGGCCACATAATCATCATTTGTACCCGCCTTACTGAAAACCCTGACCAGTTGACCGTCGGTTGACCACCTACAGATATCATGGGGGGGGGGGTGGCAAATAAGAAATCGACAAATTTTGAAGGAAATTTCGTATAGTTTGAACATTTAGTGGCACAAGCTGTCGCTATATGGCCACATAATCATCATTTGTACCCGCCTTACTGAAAACCCGGACCAGTTGACCGTCGGTTGACCACCCACAGATATCCTGGGGGGATGGCAAATAAGGAATCGACAAATTTTGAAGGAAATTTCGTATAGTTTTAACATTTAGTGGCACAAGCTGTCTCTATATGGCCACATAATCATCATTTGTACCCGCCTTACTGAAAACCCGGACCAGTTGACCGTCGGTTGACCACCTACAGATATCATGGGTGGATGGCAAATAAGAAATCGACAAATTTTGAAGGAATCACGCTGTCGCTATATGGTCACATAATCACCATTTGTACCCACCTTACTGAAAACCCGGACCAGTTGACCGTCGGTTGACCACCCACAGATATCCTGGGGGGATGGCAAATAAGAAATCGACAAATTTTGAAGGAAATTTCGTATAGTTTGAACATTTAGTGGCACAAGCTGTCGCTATATGGCCACATAATCATCATTTGTACCCGCCTTACTGAAAATCCGGACCAGTTGTCCGTCGGTTGACCACCCACAGATATCCTGGGGGGATGGCAAATAAGGAATCGACAAATTTTGAAGGAAATTTCGTATAGTTTGAACATTTAGTGGCACAAGGTGTCGCTATATGGCCACATAATCATCCATTGTACCCGCCTTACTGAAAACCCGGACCAGTTGACCGTCGGTTGACCACCTACATATATCATGGGGGATGGCAAATAAGAAATCGACAAATTTTGAAGGAAATTTCGTATAGTTTGAACATTTAGTGGCACAAGCTGTCGCTATATGGCCACATAATCACCATTTGTACCCGCCTTACTGAAAACCCGGACCAGTTGACCGTCGGTTGACCACCCACAGATATCATGGGGGGGGTGGCAAATAAGGAATCGACAAATTTTGAAGGAAATTTCGTATAGTTTGAACATTTAGTGGCACAAGGTGTCGCTATATGGCCACATAATCATCATTTGTACCCGCCTTACTGAAAACCCGGACCAGTTGACCGTCGGTTGACCACCTACAGATATCATGGGGGGATGGCAAATAAGACATCGACAAATTTTGAAGGAAATTTCGTATAGTTTGAACATTTAGTGGCACAAGCTGTCGCTAAATGGCCACATAATCACCATTTGTACCCGCCTTACTGAAAACCCGGACCAGTTGACCGTCGGTTGACCACCCACAGATATCCTGGGGGATGGCAAAAAAGAAATCGACAAATTTTGAAGGAAATTTCGTATAGTTTGAACATTTAGTGGCACAAGCTGTCGCTATATGGCCACATAATCATCATTTGTACCCGCCTTACTGAAAACCCGGACCAGTTGACCGTCGGTTGACCACCTACAGATATCATGGGGGAATGGCAAATAAGAAATCGACAAATTTTGAAGGATATTTCGTATAGTTTGAACATTTAGTGGCACAAGCTGTCGCTATATGGCCACATAATCACCATTTGTACCCGCCTTACTGAAAACCCGGACCAGTTGACCGTCGGTTAACCACCCACAGATATCCTGGGGGGATGTCAAATAAGAAATCGACAAATTTTGAAGGAAATTTCGTATAGTTTGAACATTTAGTGGCACAAGGTGTCGCTATATGGCCACATAATCATCATTTGTACCCGCCTTACTGAAAACCCGGACAAGTTGACCGTCGGTTGACCACCTACATCTATCATGGGGGGATGGCAAATAAGAAATCGACAAATTGTGAAGGAAATTTCGTATAGTTTGAACATATAGTGGCACAAGCTGTCGCTATATGGCCACATAATCACCATTTGTACCCGCCTTACTGAAAACCCGGACCAGTTGACCGTCGGTTGACCACCCACAGATATCATGGGGGGATGGCAAATAAGGAATCGACAAATTTTGAAGGAAATTTTGTATAGTTTGAACATTTAGTGGCACAAGGTGTCGCTATATGGCCACATAATCATCATTTGTACCCGCCTTACTGAAAACCCGGACCAGTTGACCGTCGGTTGACCACCTACAGATATCATGGGGGGATGGCAAATAAGAAATCGACAAATTTTGAAGGAAATTTCGTATAGTTTGAACATTTAGTGGCACAAGCTGTCGCTAAATGGCCACATAATCACCATTTGTACCCGCCTTACTGAAAACCCGGACCAGTTGACCGTCGGTTGACCACCCACAGATATCCTGGGGGATGGCAAAAAAGAAATCGACAAATTTTGAACGA
This sequence comes from Siphonodentalium dalli, assembly GCA_032622095.1. NCBI lineage: Eukaryota > Metazoa > Mollusca > Scaphopoda > Gadilida > Siphonodentaliidae > Siphonodentalium > Siphonodentalium dalli. Next base: position 137,168,499 of record CP136061.1, on the reverse strand, counting down.
AATTTCGTATAGTTTGAACATTTAGTGGCACAAGCTGTCGCTATATGGCCACATAATCATCATTTGTACCCGCCTTACTGAAAACCCGGACCAGTTGACCGTCGGTTGACCACCCACAGATATCATGGGGGGGTGGCAAATAAGGAATCGACAAATTTTGAAGGAAATTTCGTATAGTTTGAACATTTAGTGGCACAAGGTGTCGCTATATGGCCACATAATCATCATTTGTACCCGCCTTACTGAAAACCCGGACCAGTTGACCGTCGGTTGACCACCTACAGATATCATGGGGGGATGGCAAATAAGACATCGACAAATTTTGAAGGAAATTTCGTATAGTTTGAACATTTAGTGGCACAAGCTGTCGCTAAATGGCCACATAATCACCATTTGTACCCGCCTTACTGAAAACCCGGACCAGTTGACCGTCGGTTGACCACCCACAGATATCCTGGGGGATGGCAAAAAAGAAATCGACAAATTTTGAAGGAAATTTCGTATAGTTTGAACATTTAGTGGCACAAGCTGTCGCTATATGGCCACATAATCATCATTTGTACCCGCCTTACTGAAAACCCGGACCAGTTGACCGTCGGTTGACCACCTACAGATATCATGGGGGAATGGCAAATAAGAAATCGACAAATTTTGAAGGATATTTCGTATAGTTTGAACATTTAGTGGCACAAGCTGTCGCTATATGGCCACATAATCACCATTTGTACCCGCCTTACTGAAAACCCGGACCAGTTGACCGTCGGTTAACCACCCACAGATATCCTGGGGGGATGTCAAATAAGAAATCGACAAATTTTGAAGGAAATTTCGTATAGTTTGAACATTTAGTGGCACAAGGTGTCGCTATATGGCCACATAATCATCATTTGTACCCGCCTTACTGAAAACCCGGACCAGTTGACCGTCGGTTGACCACCTACATCTATCATGGGGGGATGGCAAATAAGAAATCGACAAATTGTGAAGGAAATTTCGTATAGTTTGAACATATAGTGGCACAAGCTGTCGCTATATGGCCACATAATCACCATTTGTACCCGCCTTACTGAAAACCCGGACCAGTTGACCGTCGGTTGACCACCCACAGATATCATGGGGGGGATGGCAAATAAGGAATCGACAAATTTTGAAGGAAATTTTGTATAGTTTGAACATTTAGTGGCACAAGGTGTCGCTATATGGCCACATAATCATCATTTGTACCCGCCTTACTGAAAACCCGGACCAGTTGACCGTCGGTTGACCACCTACAGATATCATGGGGGGATGGCAAATAAGAAATCGACAAATTTTGAAGGAAATTTCGTATAGTTTGAACATTTAGTGGCACAAGCTGTCGCTAAATGGCCACATAATCACCATTTGTACCCGCCTTACTGAAAACCCGGACCAGTTGACCGTCGGTTGACCACCCACAGATATCCTGGGGGATGGCAAAAAAGAAATCGACAAATTTTGAAGGAAATTTCGTATAGTTTGAACATTTAGTGGCACAAGCTGTCGCTATATGGCCACATAATCATCATTTGTACCCGCCTTACTGAAAACCCGGACCAGTTGACCGTCGGTTGACCACCTACATATATCATGGGGGGATGGCAAATAAGAAATCGACAAATTTTGAAGAAAATTTCGTATAGTTTGAACATTTAGTGGCACAAGCTGTCGCTATATGGCCACATAATCATCATTTGTACCCGCCTTACTGAAAACCCGGACCAGTTGACCGTCGGTTGACCACCCACAGATATCCTGGGGGGATGGCAAATAAGAAATCGACAAATTTTGAAGGAAATTTCGTATAGTTTGAACATTTAGTGGCACAAGCTGTCGCTATATGGCCACATAATCATCATTTGAACCCGCCTTACTGAAAACCCGGACCAGTTGACCGTCGGTTGACCACCTACAGATATCATGGGGGGATGGCAAATAAGAAATCAACAAATTTTGAAGGAAATTTCGTATAGTTTGAACATTTAGTGGCACAAGCTGTCGCTATATGGCCACATAATCACCATTTGTACCCGCCTTACTGAAAACCCGGACCAGTTGACCGTCGGTTGACCACCCACAGATATCCTGGGGGGATGGCAAATAAGAAATCGACAAATTTTGAAGGAAATTTCGTATAGTTTGAACATTTAGTGGCACAAGCTGTCGCTATATGGCCACATAATCATCATTTGTACCCGCCTTACTGAAAACCCGGACCAGTTGACCGTCGGTTGACCACCCACAGATATCCTGGGGGGATGGCAAATAAGGAATCGACAAATTTTGAAGGAAATTTCGTATAGTTTGAACATTTAGTGGCACAAGCTGTCGCTATATGGCCACATAATCATCATTTGTACCCGCCTTACAGAAAACCCGGACCAGTTGACCGTCGGTTGACCACCTACAGATATCATGAGGGATGGCAACTAAGAAATCGACAAATTTTGAAGGAAATTTCGTATAGTTTGAACATTTAGTTGCACAAGCTGTCGCTATATGCCCACATACTCACCATTTATACCCGCCTTATTGAAAACCCTGACCATTTGACAGTCGATTGACCACCCACAGATATCCTGGGGGGGATGGCAAATAAGAAATCGACAAATTTTGAAGGAAATTTCGAATAGTTTTAACATTTAGTGGCACAAGCTGTCGCTATATGGCCACATAATCATCATTTGTACCCGCCTTACTGAAAACCCGGACCAGTTGACCGTCGGTTGACCACCCACAGATATCCTGGGAGATGGCAAATAAGGAATCGACAAATTTTGAAGGAAATTTCGTATAGTTTGAACATTTAGTGGCACAAGCTGTCGCTATATGGCCACATAATCATCATTTGTTCCCGCCTTACTGAAAACCCGGACCAGTTGACCGTCGGTTGACCACCTACAGATATCATGGGGGGATGGCAAATAAGAAATCGACAAATTTTGAAGGAAATTTCGTATAGTTTGAACATTTAGTGACACAAGCTGTCGCTATATGGCCACATACTCACCATTTGTACCCGCCTTAGTGAAAACCCGGACCATTTGACCGTCGATTGACCACCCACAGATATCCTGGGGGGATGGCAAATAAGAAATCGACAAATTTTGAAGGAAATTTCGTATAGTTTGAACATTTAGTGGCACAAGCTGTCGCTATATGGCCACATAATCACCATTTGTACCCGCCTTACTGAAAACCCGGACCAGTTTGACCGTCGGTTGACCACCCACAGATATCCTGGGGGGATGGCAAATAAGAAATCGACAAATTTTGAAGGAAATTTCGTATAGTTTGAACATTTAGTGGCACAAGCTGTCGCTATATGGCCACATAATCATCATTTGAACCCGCCTTACTGAAAACCCGGACCAGTTGACCGTCGGTTGACCACCTACAGATATCATGGGGGGATGGCAAATAAGAAATCAACAAATTTTGAAGGAAATTTCGTATAGTTTGAACATTTAGTGGCACAAGCTGTCGCTATATGGCCACATAATCACCATTTGTACCCGCCTTACTGAAAACCCGGACCAGTTGACCGTCGGTTGACCACCCACAGATATCCTGGGGGGATGGCAAATAAGAAATCGACAAATTTTGAAGGAAATTTCGTATAGTTTGAACATTTAGTGGCACAAGCTGTCGCTATATGGCCACATAATCATCATTTGTACCCGCCTTACTGAAAACCCGGACCAGTTGACCGTCGGTTGACCACCCACAGATATCCTGGGGGGATGGCAAATAAGGAATCGACAAATTTTGAAGGAAATTTCGTATAGTTTGAACATTTAGTGGCACAAGCTGTCGCTATATGGCCACATAATCATCATTTGTACCCGCCTTACAGAAAACCCGGACCAGTTGACCGTCGGTTGACCACCTACAGATATCATGAGGGATGGCAACTAAGAAATCGACAAATTTTGAAGGAAATTTCGTATAGTTTGAACATTTAGTTGCACAAGCTGTCGCTATATGCCCACATACTCACCATTTATACCCGCCTTATTGAAAACCCTGACCATTTGACAGTCGATTGACCACCCACAGATATCCTGGGGGGGATGGCAAATAAGAAATCGACAAATTTTGAAGGAAATTTCGAATAGTTTTAACATTTAGTGGCACAAGCTGTCGCTATATGGCCACATAATCATCATTTGTACCCGCCTTACTGAAAACCCGGACCAGTTGACCGTCGGTTGACCACCCACAGATATCCTGGGAGATGGCAAATAAGGAATCGACAAATTTTGAAGGAAATTTCGTATAGTTTGAACATTTAGTGGCACAAGCTGTCGCTATATGGCCACATAATCATCATTTGTTCCCGCCTTACTGAAAACCCGGACCAGTTGACCGTCGGTTGACCACCTACAGATATCATGGGGGGATGGCAAATAAGAAATCGACAAATTTTGAAGGAAATTTCGTATAGTTTGAACATTTAGTGACACAAGCTGTCGCTATATGGCCACATACTCACCATTTGTACCCGCCTTAGTGAAAACCCGGACCATTTGACCGTCGATTGACCACCCACAGATATCCTGGGGGGATGGCAAATAAGAAATCGACAAATTTTGAAGGAAATTTCGTATAGTTTGAACATTTAGTGGCACAAGCTGTCGCTATATGGCCACATAATCACCATTTGTACCCGCCTTACTGAAAACCCGGACCAGTTTGACCGTCGGTTGACCACCCACAGATATCCTGGGGGGATGGCAAATAAGAAATCGACAAATTTTGAAGGAAATTTCGTATAGTTTGAACATTTAGTGGCACAAGCTGTCGCTATATGGCCACATAATCATCATTTGTACCCGCCTTACTGAAATCCCGGACCAGTTGACCGTCGGTTGACCACCCACAGATATCCTGGGGGGATGGCAAATAAGGAATCGACAAATATTGAAGGAAATTTCGTATAGTTTGAACATTTAGTGGCACAAGCTGTCGCTATATGGCCACATAATCATCATTTGTACCCGCCTTATTGAAAACCCGGACTAGTTGACCGTCGGTTGACCACCTACATATATCATGGGGGGATGGCAAATAAGAAATCGACAAATTTTGAAGGAAATTTCGTATAGTTTGAACATTTAGTGGCACAAGCTGTCGCTATATGGCCACATAATCACCATTTGTACCCGCCTTACTGAAAACCCGGACCAGTTGACGGTCGGTTGACCACCTACAGATATCATGGGGGGATGGCAAATAAGAAATCGATAGCTTGTGCAACTAAATGTTCAAACTATACGAAATTTCCTTCAAAATTTGTCGATTCCTTATTTGCCATCCCCCCAGGATATCTGTGGGTGGTCAACCGACGGTCAACTGGTCCGGGTTTTCAGTAAGGCGGGTACAAATGATGATAATGTGGCCATATAGCGACAGCTTGTGCCACTAAATGTTCAAACTATACGAAATTTCCTTCAAAATTTGTCGATTTCTTATTTGCCATCCCCCCAGGATATATGTGGGTGGTCAACCGACGGTCAACTGGTCCGGGTTATCAGTAAGGCGGGTACAAATGATGATAATGTGACCATATAGCGACAGCTTGTGCCACTAAATGTTCAAACTATACGAAATTTCCTTCAAAATTTGTCGATTTCTTATTTGCCATCCCCCCAGGATATCTGTGGGTGGTCAACCGACGGTCAACTGGTCCGGGTTTTCAGTAAGGCGGGTACAAATGGTGATTATGTGGCCATATAGCGACAGCTTGTGCCACTAAATGTTCAAACTATACGAAATTTCCTTCAAAATTTGTCGATTTCTTATTTGACATCCCCCCAGGATATCTGTGGGTGGTCAACCGACGGTCAACTGGTCCGGGTTTTCAGTAAGGCGGATACAAATGGTGATTATGTGGCCATATAGCGACAGCTTGTGCCACTAAATGTTAAAACTATACGAAATTTCCTTCAAAATTTGTCGATTTCTTATTTGCCATCCCCCCATGATATCTGTGGGTGGTCAATCGACGGTCAACTGGTCCGGGTTTTCAGTAAGGCGGGTACAAATGGTGATTATGTGGCCATATAGCGACAGCTTGTGCCATTAAATGTTCAAACTATACGAAATTTCCTTCAAAATTTGTCGATTTCTTATTTGCCATCCCCCCAGGATATCTGTGGGTGGTCAACCGACGGTCAACTGGTCCGGGTTTTCAGTAAGGCGGATACAAATGGTGATTATGTGGCCATATAGCGACAGCTTGTGCCACTAAATGTTAAAACTATACGAAATGTCCTTCAAAATTTGTCGATTTCTTATTTGCCATCCCCCCATGATATCTGTAGGTGGTCAACCGACGGTCAACTGGTCCGGATTTTCAGTAAGGCGGGTACAAATGATGATTATGTGGCCATATAGCGACAGCTTGTGCCACTAAATGTTCAAACTATACGAAATTTCCTTCAAAATTTGTCGATTTCTTATTTGCCATCCCCCCAGGATATCTGTGGGTGGTCAACCGACGGTCAACTGGTCCGGGTTTTCAGTAAGGCGGGTACAAATGGTGATTATGTGGCCATATAGCGACAGCTTGTGCCACTAAATGTTCAAACTATACGTAATTTCCTTCAAAATTTGTCGATTTCTTATTTGCCATCCCCCCATGATATATGTAGGTGGTCAACCGACGGTCAACTGGGCCGGGTTTTCAGTAAGGCGGGTACAAATGATGATTATGTGACCATATTGCGACAGCTTGTGCCACTAAATGTTCAAACTATACGAAATTTCCTTCAAAATTTGTCGATTCCTTATTTGCCATCCCCCCAGGATATCTGTGGGTGGTCAACCGACGGTCAACTGGTCCGGGTTTTCAGTAAGGCGGGTACAAATGATGATTATGTGGCCATATAGCGACAGCTTGTGCCACTAAATGTTCAAACTATACGAAATTTCCTTCAAAATTTGTCGATTTCTTATTTGCCATCCCCCCAGGATATCTGTGGGTGGTCAACTGACGGTCAACTGGTCCGGGTTTTCAGTAAGGCGGGTACAAATGGTGATTATTTGGCCATATAGCGACAGCTTGTGCCACTAAATGTTCAAACTATACGAAATTTCCTTCAAAATTTGTCGATTTCTTATTTGCCATCCCCCCATGATATCTGTAGGTGGTCAACCGACGGTCAACTGGTCCGGGTTTTCAGTAAGGCGGGTACAAATGATGATTATGTGGTCATATAGCGACAGCTTGTGCCACTAAATGTTCAAACTATACGAAATTTCCTTAAAAATTTGTCGATTCCTTATTTGCCATCCCCCCAGCATATCTGTGTGTGGTCAACCGACGGTCAACTGGTCCGGGTTTTCAGTAAGGCGGGTACAAATGGTGATTATGTGGCTATATAGCGACACCTTGTGCCACTAAATGTTCAAACTATACGAAATTTCCTTCAAAATTTGTCGATTTCTTATTTGCCATCCCCCCAGGATATCTGTGGGTGGTCAACCGACGGTCAACTGGTCCGGGTTTTCAGTAAGGCGGGTACAAATGGTGATTATGTGGCCATATAGCGACAGATTGTACCACTAAATGTTCAAACTATACGAAATTTCCTTCAAAATTTGTCGATTTCTTATTTGCCATCCCCCCATGATATCTGTAGGTGGTCAACCGACGGTCAACTGGTCCGGGTTTTCAGTAAGGCGGGTACAAATGATGATTATGTGGCCATATAGCGACAGCTTGTGACACTAAATGTTCAAACTATACGAAATTTCCTTCAAAATTTGTCGATTCCTTATTTGCCATCCCCCAGGATATCTGTGGGTGGTCAACCGACGGTCAACTGGTCCGGGTTTTCAGTAAGACGGGTACAAATGATGATTATGTGGCCATATAGCGACAGCTTGTGCCACTAAATGTTCAAACTATACGAAATTTCCTTCAAAATTTGTCGATTCCTTATTTGCCATCCCCCCAGGATATCTGTGGGTGGTCAACCGACGGTCAACTGGTCCGGGTTTTCAGTAAGGCGGGTACAAATGATGATTATGTGGCCATATAGCGACAGCTTGTGCCACTAAATGTTCAAACTATACGAAATTTCCTTCAAAATTTGTCGATTTCTTATTTGCCATCCCCCCAGGATATCTGTGGGTGGTCAACCGACGGTCAACTGGTCCGGGTTTTCAGTAAGGCGGGTACAAATGGTGATTATGTGGCCATATAGCGACAGCTTGTGCCACTAAATGTTAAAACTATACGAAATTTCCTTCAAAATTTGTCGATTTCTTATTTGCCATCCCCCCCCCCCATGATATCTGTAGGTGGTCAACCGACGGTCAACTGGTCCGGGTTTTCAGTAAGGCGGGTACAAATGATGATTATGTGGCCATATAGCGACAGCTTGTGCCACTAAATGTTCAAACTATACGAAATTTCCTTAAAAATTTGTCGATTTCTTATTTGCCATCCCCCCAGGATATCTGTGGGTGATCAACTGACGGTCAACTGGTCCGGGTTTTCAGTAAGGCGGGTACAAATGGTGATTATTTGGCCATATAGCGACAGCTTGTGCCACTAAATGTTCAAACTATACGAAATTTCCTTCAAAATTTGTCGATTTCTTATTTGCCATCCCCCCATGATATCTGTAGGTGGTCAACCGACGGTCAACTGGTCCGGGTTTTCAGTAAGGCGGGTACAAATGATGATTATGTGGTCATATAGCGACAGCTTGTGCCACTAAATGTTCAAACTATACGAAATTTCCTTAAAAATTTGTCGATTCCTTATTTGCCATCCCCCCAGCATATCTGTGTGTGGTCAACCGACGGTCAACTGGTCCGGGTTTTCAGTAAGGCGGGTACATATGGTGATTATGTGGCTATATAGCGACACCTTGTGCCACTAAATGTTCAAACTATACGAAATTTCCTTCAAAATTTGTCGATTTCTTATTTGCCATCCCCCCAGGATATCTGTGGGTGGTCAACCGACGGTCAACTGGTCCGGGTTTTCAGTAAGGCGGGTACAAATGATGATTATGTGGCCATATAGCGACAGCTTGTGCCACTAAATGTTCAAACTATACGAAATTTCCTTCAAAATTTGTCGATTCCTTATTTGCCATCCCCCCAGGATATCTGTGGGTGGTCAACCGACGGTCAACTGGTCCGGGTTTTCAGTAAGGCGGGTACAAATGATGATTATGTGGCCATATAGCGACAGCTTGTGCCACTAAATGTTCAAACTATACGTAATTTCCTTCAAAATTTGTCGATTTCTTATTTGCCATCCCCCCATTATATCTGTAGGTGGTCAACCGACGGTCAACTGGGTCGGGTTTTCAGTAAGGCGGGTACAAATGATGATTATGTGGCCATATAGCGACAGCTGGTGCCACTAAATGTTCAAACTATACGAAATTTCCTTCAAAATTTGTCGATTCCTTATTTGCCATCCCCCCAGGATATCTGTGGGTGGTCAACCGACGGTCAACTGGTCCGGGTTTTCAGTAAGGCGGGTACAAATGATGATTATGTGGCCATATAGCGACAGCTTGTGCCACTAAATGTTCAAACTATACGAAATTTCCTTCAAAATTTGTCGATTTCTTATTTGCCATCCCCCCAGGATATCTGTGGGTGGTCAACCGACGGTCAACTGGTCCGGGTTTTCAGTAAGGCGGGTACAAATGGTGATTATTTGGCCATATAGCGACAGCTTGTGCCACTAAATGTTCAAACTATACGAAATTTCCTTCAAAATTTGTCGATTTCTTATTTGCCATCCCCCCCCATGATATCTGTAGGTGGTCAACCGACGGTCAACTGGTCCGGGTTTTCAGTAAGGCGGGTACAAATGATGATTATGTGGCCATATAGCGACAGCTTGTGCCACTAAATGTTCAAACTATACGAAATTTCCTTAAAAATTTGTCGATTCCTTATTTGCCATCCCCCAGCATATCTGTGTGTGGTCAACCGACGGACAACTGGTCCGGGTTTTCAGTAAGGCGGGTACAAATGGTGATTATGTGGCTATATAGCGACACCTTGTGCCACTAAATGTTCAAACTATACGAAATCTCCTTCAAAATTTGTCGATTTCTTATTTGCCATCCCCCCAGGATATCTGTGGGTGGTCAACCGACGGTCAACTGGTCCGGGTTTTCAGTAAGGCGGGTACAAATGGTGATTATGTGGCCATATAGCGACAGCTTGTGCCACTAAATGTTCAAACTATACGAAATTTCCTTCAAAATTTGTCGATTTCTTATTTGCCATCCCCCCCATGATATCTGTAGGTGGTCAACCGACGGTCAACTGGTCCGGGTTTTCAGTAAGGCGGGTACAAATGATGATTATGTGGCCATATAGCGACAGCTTGTGCCACTAAATGTTCAAACTATACGAAATTTCCTTCAAAATTTGTCGATTCCTTATTTGCCATCCCCCCAGGATATCTGTGGGTGGTCAACCGACGGTCAACTGGTCCTGGTTTTCAGTAAGGCGGGTACAAATGATGATTATGTGGCCATATAGCGACAGCTTGTGCCACTAAATGTTCAAACTATACGAAATTTCCTTCAAAATTTGTCGATTCCTTATTTGCCATCCCCCCAGGATATCTGTGTGTGGTCAACCGACGGACAACTGGTCCGGGTTTTCAGTAAGGCGGGTACAAATGGTGATTATGTGGCTATATAGCGACACCTTGTGCCACTAAATGTTCAAACTATACGAAATCTCCTTCAAAATTTGTCGATTTCTTATTTGCCATCCCCCCAGGATATCTGTGGGTGGTCAACCGACGGTCAACTGGTCCGGGTTTTCAGTAAGGCGGGTACAAATGGTGATTATGTGGCCATATAGCGACAGCTTGTGCCACTAAATGTTCAAACTATACGAAATTTCCTTCAAAATTTGTCGATTTCTTATTTGCCATCCCCCCCATGATATCTGTAGGTGGTCAACCGACGGTCAACTGGTCCGGGTTTTCAGTAAGGCGGGTACAAATGATGATTATGTGGCCATATAGCGACAGCTTGTGCCACTAAATGTTCAAACTATACGAAATTTCCTTCAAAATTTGTCGATTCCTTATTTGCCATCCCCCCAGGATATCTGTGGGTGGTCAACCGACGGTCAACTGGTCCTGGTTTTCAGTAAGGCGGGTACAAATGATGATTATGTGGCCATATAGCGACAGCTTGTGCCACTAAATGTTCAAACTATACGAAATTTCCTTCAAAATTTGTCGATTCCTTATTTGCCATCCCCCCAGGATATCTGTGGGTGGTCAACCGACGGTCAACTGGTCCGGGTTTTCAATAAGGCGGGTACAAATGATGATTATGTGGCCATATAGCGACAGCTTGTGCCACTAAATGTTCAAACTATACGAAATTTCCTTCAAAATTTGTCGATTTCTTATTTGCCATCCCCCCAGGATATCTGTGGGTGGTCAACCGACGGTCAACTGGTCCGGGTTTTCAGTAAGGCGGGTACAAATGGTGATTATGTGGCCATATAGCGACAGCTTGTGCCACTAAATGTTCAAACTATACGAAATTTCCTTCAAAATTTGTCGATTTCTTATTTGCCATTCCCCCCATGATATCTGTAGGTGGTCAACCGACGGTCAACTGGTCCGGGTTTTCAGTAAGGCGGGTACAAATGATGATTATGTGGCCATATAGCGACAGCTTGTGCCACTAAATGTTCAAACTATACGAAATTTCCTTCAAAATTTGTCGATTTCTTATTTGCCATCCCCCCATGATATCTGTAGGTGGTCAACCGACGGTCAACTGGTCCGGGTTTTCAGTAAGGCGGGTACAAATGATGATTATGTGGCCATATAGCGACAGCTTGTGCCACTAACTGTTCAAACTATACGAAATTTCCTTCAAAAGTTGTCGATTTCTTATTTGCCATCCCCCCATGATATCTGTAGGTGGTCAACCGACGGTCAACTGGTCCGGGTTTTCAGTAAGGCGGGTACAAATGATGATTATGTGGCCATATAGCGACAGCTTGTGCCACTAAATGTTCAAACTATACGAAATTTCCTTCAAAATTTGTCGTTTTCTTATTTGCCATCCCCCATGATATCTGTAGGTGGTCAACCGACGGTCAACTGGTCCTGGTTTTCAGTAAGGTGGGTACAAATGATGATTATGTGGCCATATAGCGACAGCTTGTGCCACTAAATGTTCAAACTATACGAAATTTCCTTCAAAATTTGTCGATTCCTTATTTGCCATCCCCCAGGATATCTGTGGGTGGTCAACCGACGGTCAACTGGTCCGGGTTTTCAGTAAGGCGGGTACAAATGATGATTATATGGCCATATAGCGACAGCTTGTGCCACTAAATGTTCAAACTATACGAAATTTCCTTCAAAATTTGTCGATTTCTTATTTGCCATCCCCAAGGATATCTGTGGGTGGTCAACCGACGGTCAACTGGTCCGGGTTTTCAGTAAGGCGGGTACAAATGGTGATTATGTGGCCATATAGAGACAGCTTGTGCCACTAAATGTTCAAACTATACGAAATTTCCTTCAAAATTTGTCGATTTCTTATTTGCCATCCCCCCATGATATATGTAGGTGGTCAACCGACGATCAACTGGGCCTAATGATCACGAAGGCGGTAGGAATCCTCGTTATAATAGCGTATTGTGATGATATATTATGTTTTCTTTTATTTAAAATACCATCGGATGGCAAATAGCGCATATCGGTAGAATCGCTATTTTCCATCCGATGGCGAATAGACACTTCCTGTAAAATGTGGTCGTATCCGCTCGATATGCGAAATTAACAACAACACTCGAACAATAGGGACCTTAAATTTTTAGTTAACAGATACTAAAATCTGAGAATATATAATCACCACACATTGGCCTATATAAGTACTTTATGGCCAAAACAAACTATTTAAATGACAATTTCCTAGAAAAGAGATATTTGAAGGCAAACTTTGACAAAATGGACTGTAAACAACACGTGACTAAAAACTCGGAATACCCTCCAAACGAAATTAATCACAAGTATAAAATAATTAACTCTTTAAATATTTTTTGTATTTACACATGGCAAAACACCTGAATATGCATTAGATTGACAGCCTAGTACACGGTATACATATATAAACAGAATTTATGAAATAATGTGTATATCTATGAAGTATTATTTTGTTAGACGGTATGGATTCCCGGTCTTTCCCAAGTCTATTTTTAGTGTCGCATGCGTTTTCCTCTTTGATGCGAATTATTCTTATTAAAAGCAATCAAAACAAGGTTACACGCATCATACACAGTGCAAATAATCTACACCATCTGTAATGCATGCATGTATAGATAACTGGCAATCGGTCATCCAAATTCATTTCTAGGGCTGTTGTATTGTTTGATCAACTTTCTCAGAAAATCAAAAACAGGTCGAAATCTAGTTCTGGTTTCTGTTTGATGGATGACTATATGAGTTCAAATAATTAAAAAAAAGAAAGATATTATGGGTAATTATACTACAATTATGTCAAATTATAATATATGCTAGCTTCTTAGTGTTGTTTTTCAACTGTCTGTGGTAATTTATGTTATAATATCTCTGAAGTATGAATGTATGCCAGGCATCTGATATCTTAGGGAATGTTGGAAATATAGCTTACAGTGTAATTATTTGCTTAATTATATTATAAAGTATCAGTTTTGAATGAGGTATTGGTGAAATAGGGGCAAAATAGACAGCCCCATACATCCATATGATCCAGCTCACTTCATTGCCAACTTGGCTTCCCGTACCAAAAAAATAGTCCCATAAAGCAAATGGCCACATATTTGTGTTCAACTGACGGAGGGTACCTTGAACTCAATGGAGTTGTAGCTAAAATAGTGAGCTATTTTATAAAATGATGGTCCCTCTCCTCATCCTGGAATCCTAATCTATAAGATGCCACAATAATTATATGTGTTTGCTTTATTAGTTTTGACTTCTGGTGATGTATTTAATTAATATATAATAATGACGGTGTGTGTTCTCAAATTGGTTATACAATTTGTAATAAAAGGTCAGCAGACCACAGTGTCCCCCGAAAACGTGGCAAGTCGATGTCGCTTTGTTAAAGAAATTAAAAGAAATGTTGAAATTTTCTATGTCGAAAAGGGTTAATAACTCCGTAAAAAAATAATTTTCCGTCATCTATATACACGTTGCATATCTCCAATATGTGGGTAACAATATTCTGAAGTTTCAAATAGCTACGATCAAAACTGTAGGAGGAGTTGATTACACCATGAAGGTACCCTCATACAGAAAATTAAAAAAAAATGTTGAAATTTTCTAAGTCGAAAAAGGTTAATAACTCCGTGAAAAAATACTTTTTCCGTTATCTATATACATGTTGCACATCTCCAATATGTGGGTAACATTACTCTGAAGTTTCAAACAGCTACGATCAAAACTGTAGGAGGAGTTGATTACACCATGAAGGTACCCTCATACCGAAAATTATAAAAAATGTTGAAATTTTCTAAGTTGAAAAGGGTAATAACTTTGTCAAAAACAAAATTTCCGTCATCAAAATACATGTTGCACATCTTCAATATATGGGCAACAATATTCTGAAGTTTCAAATCTCTAGGATGAAAACTGTAGGAGGAGTTGATTACACCATGAAGGTACTCAAAAGTGTGACGGACGGACGGACGGACGAACGGACGGAGCCCGTTTCTATTGTCCCCCGAAAATGACAAAAAATAAACTACCTTGAACAAGATTATATAATCCATTTCAATTAATTACCCCGATGAAGTGCTTTACACCACTTTAACCATTTATATACTAAATACTCATTTACGAGTATTTCCCATTGATCGTTTGTTGAACTTGTTATCTGAACATTTCCCACAAATAAATCCAATGAATAGGAACATTCTGCACTTTCTATTATCAGTCGTCTGCTCATATGTCTTGAACATCCCTCCAGATGAATAACTGACCTTTCCAATGTATACTTTTATAGCTGAATGGGAGAATCCATTTAGTAAAGAAAGTGTTACGTGTGTACTGGGGTGAACAGTTAAGTGTGCCGTCAAATCAGTACATGTGTTCTATTATATATATAGATATGAACTTGACAAACTCGCCTTAAATCAGCTATCCGATGGATCGAACACGCAGAACCTTTGCGTGGGCGATCGGTATAAGACAACGGTGACATTTCCATGCGTACATGCTCGCTCTTTCGAAAAGACCCCAAAATCGATTGTCTGCTACTTCGCCCCTCGATATTACCAGCTGTCCCACGGAACGTTGGTCTCTTGGACGAAACGAGACTCATATTCCAAACTGGTTTGGCTTTGTTAATTGGATTCCGACAGTAATTCATTTCGTTAGACCAGCTCTCATCGGCGGACTGACGTTAATACCACTCCAGTGCAAGATATTCCGCGTTATGCATTAATTACCAAACACTTTATTTGCAAACATAATTGATTTCAAGTCCGCTGGATTGAACGTATCAATTCCAGGGTTTTTCCGAATTCACTACACACCAGCCATCTTCTTCACTTGTTCTCGCGTTGTCCGCCTAGACATCGGAATGAGCTCATGGTGTTAGTCACACGGAAATACAGGTTAAATTCGAATTGGGTTCGCGGTCCAACCATTTCTGACCGAGATATGCCCCTTTTCAACTTAGCATTTGCTGATTAAATAGTTTGTTGTCCGGATGAATAGTAAGTCAAATTATTATTATTCTGTAGCTTTCAAATTTAGTATGTGAATAAATCACATGAAAATACAGGTCAATCACCGGAGTTATCATTTCCCGATTATTTTGGCCATGGAGGAAAATCCAGAGCTATATCGTCGTTATGAAACTGTTGTGGTACAACATAATGTTGACGATTAAGCGAAGAGAAAACAGTACGTGGAGTATTAAGTGTTAAGATAACGCAATATACGTTTCCGTTTGCGATTCCAGAATTTCAATGAATACAAATGGTGCAGCAATTGCTTGGGTGCGAAGTTGCATTTTAGTTCAACTTGAAGTCAAGTTTGAGCTATTGCCATGTGTTCGTCTGTTTGTGAGTCCTTCGACGATTTCCTTTATCACACCCTACAAACCACATCCAATAGCAGATCGTCACCAAACTTCACAAGAATCTTTGTGTGCCCGCTATAGATGGGAGCCATCGATTTCCCCCCGAAATTCGTTAAAAACATGGCAGCCAGCAGCCATCTTCGATTTCAAATTTGAAACCATTTGCATATATACCCTGCAGGCTGCAGACTACACATATTGGAGAATTTACAGGCATGATTATGGTCACCGCCACGAATTTCGATCAAAAACATGGCTGCCATCTTGGATTTTACTCTTTACTCATAGTATCATTTTAATATACTATTAGTATATTCTTAAGGAAATTTTCATTATTTTGTAACTGTGATTTTTACATTATAACTTATAACGAAGGTCATACGTGCCGTTCTTTACCGTATGAAACAACATGACACTAATCTTGTTAATAAACAGATCACAAAATGTGTAACTGCAATAAATTAGGTTTTTTGTTGTTGATGAAATTAAGAAACATTTAAACGAGAAACTTCAGCAGTCTTCTAAAAATAAAAAGCTTTTAAAATGTAAACCTATTTAAAATAAACTATATATCTTTCTTGATAAAACTTAAAATGATCTAATAAAAGAACCACTGATACACCAAAGAGCTGGAAACTTCAATACTTGCAAACATAAAACGCGTCGAGAAATGTAAAACTGAAATAAATATACTTTTCCTGATGTAACTATCTATTATATATTTTGGAAGATCTGTCTGTGTGTATGTCTGTGTGTCTGTCTGTGTGTCTGTGTGTTCGCGATGGACTCGAAAACGGCCGAACCGATTTCGATGAAACTTGGTATGTGGGGGTGTTTTCGGCCGAGAACTGGCATAGGCCTATTAATTTGTCCGTGCGACGTGACCTTGAAATCGGGTAATTTCAAGGTCAAACGCCCGAATATCACGGGATTTCGATGAAACTTGGTATGTGGTGGTACTTTCTTATGGCGAGTCTCTTAAGCATATTCATTTGCCCGTGCGACGTGAGCTTGACCTTGAAATCGGGTAACTTCAAGGTCAAATCGCCAATTTTGATGGGATTTCGACGAAATTTGATACGTGTTGTTACTTTTGTCCACTGATTGTTTTGGACGGGTCCAATCGTGACCCCGACCAGACCTTGACCTTCAAAATGATCAATTCAAGGTCAAATCGGGTAAAACCGAATGGATTTCGACGGGCACGTTTGTCGGGTATTTTGTCCGGGCAGTGTTTTTGGACTGGTCAAATCGTGACCCCAATTGACCTTGACCTTCAAAATGGCCAATTCAAGGTCAAAGCCCGGACGAAGTCGGGTCACCTTCTAGTAAGATATATAAGCCTAGATCACAGTGCGCATGCATGAAAAGGACCGAGCATTAATTTGAATTATTGTCATATCTCTAGCAACTCAGATGACTAAATATGTTGCTCCCACAACACCTAACGTATACAAGTCTGGTACAGTGAATGCATGCTTGTTATTTAGTATGATAGTAGTTCATCCAGTATACACAAACAAAAGTGTCATGGAATAATTATAGATACTCCACGTAATAAATAGCTTACAGAGGAATATTTATCTCACTTGATATATAGGCCTATATGCCATATATATAATGGTTTTTGATTGAAAATCATGTTTGTAGTCGACGAATGGGAATTACGCATACGTAAATCGGATGCGTTTTATACGGAGATATGTGTTCCTAGCTTTTTTCAATTGACCAGGACACATACCTTCGACGATTATTTGATACAATTGGATGCGTCATTCTGATACAATTTTCGTATCCGAATAATCAAGAAATTCAAATTTTATGACGTAATATGAATTTTACATGCCTCTTCCTCCTCGACACGTGCAATCCAAGGTATTTTTTTTTTTACAAATAAAATATCCAAATTAACACACCGGCATTATTAAGCTGGCGACGCATATACTTGCCTGAATATCTAATCGTTTTCGTGCACAAATTCGCAAACGTTTTACGCATACGATAATAAGTAAGTATATGTATGAGGGTGACGAACCCCCTTTTCGGACTCCGGATTCGGGGTCTGTTATGGCGTATTCCGGATGCCAGACCAGCGTACGCCGGATGCCGTCAGACTCATGTTTTGGATGCCGGATGCTTCCATGGACATTTTTTTGGCGTTAAACACCGAAAAACAACCAAGTCTGGGCTTTGAGAAAACTGACGGCGGTGAACATGAGATTTCGTAGGCTGTCATGTCATATAGGTTAATTTGTTGAAACAAGCCATTACAAGAAAACCATAGTCAGAAATGGTAACGCCACCAAGATCATATTATTAGCCATAAATATAAATTATAATATAATTATACTATAAACTAGCTTTCAAATTTCATGTGGGAAATTTACATACTTCCATATATCAAGTTTTCCCGTTTCTCGTGTTATACATTACATTCTTCAAACTGTCTTCTTTATTACACTAGCTGATGGGCCCGACTTCGTCTGGGCTATTTCCCATCTGATTTCCGGCGAAAGGCGCGATTTGACCTTGAATTGACTATTTTGAAAGTCAAGGTCAGGTCATGATTTGACCCGTCCAAAACACCCCCCCCCCCCGGAGAAAAGTACCCCTAGGTATAAAATTTCGTCGAAATCCGTCCGTTTTACCCGACTTGACCTTTAATTGACAATTTTGAAGGTCAAGGTAAGATCGGAGTCATGATTTGACCCGTCCAAAACACTCCTCCGACAAAAGTACCCATAGGTATCAAATTTCGTCGAAATCCATCCGTTTTGAAGGTCAAGGTCACGCCGGAGTCACGATTTGACCCATTCAAAACACTCCCCGGACAAAAGTATCCCTCAGTATCAAATTACGTTGAAATCTATGGAAAGCCGAAGAGGAAATGTTAGTTGCTAATTGCTAGTTATACGACGCACGACTTGGCGCGGTTTTTTAAAGGTGTTTCAAGGTGTTTCAAACTAGGAGATGGAAGTATTCTACGTTTCAAATGGTGATGAATTATAGTATTTTATTCAAATTGTATGGCATAAATTGTTATTAAAACCGTATATACTATAAAAAAATTATATGACTCGAAATTTAAGTGGCCCTTTAAACAAAGTCACAATTGCAGTTAGATTCATCTCATACTCGTCTATTCAGCGATATTCTGCTGCGCAGTTTGTTATAGCCTCCAGTATTCATTAAGCGTTATAGCCCCACTATTATAATCCGCCTTTAGCAGGCGTATTCTTGCCTCAGATTATTGAGATATTAGGTCACACGTAATGGCATTAAATCGCATGGAAACATAGCAATTGTGTGGGCTGCGTGGCGTGAATATGTAATGAGAAATAAGGTCATACGTAATGACATTAAACTCAAGAAAACCCGCGAAAACAAAACAAAATCACATTTAATGTTTTAAGTTATTTCCTTCATAAAAAGAATCTTCGTGATAATGAACCCTCTCAATACTTTAGAATATAGAATTAACCTTAAAATAACAAAAACCTTCGGAATAGAGAACCTTCGGAATAGCGAACCTTCGGAATGGTGAACCTTCGGAATAGCGAACATTCAGAGAACCTTCGGAATAGTGGATCTTTGGGATAGCAAACCTTCGGAATAGAGACATGCCCCCCAATATTCACATTATATGCCCAGAGTTCAAAGGTATGGGCCCATACATTTCTAAATTTGGCCCTTAAAATATTGAACCCCAAATTGGAGCCCGCACAGAACAGAACTTAAGTCAACTGTACCTGTGTCATGTCCCAATGCAGGAGGGTCCATATATACCGCAACATTCATATTATATGCCAAGAATTCAAAGGTATGGGCCCACGTAATGA
The DNA here is from genome assembly GCA_032622095.1 of Siphonodentalium dalli. Lineage (NCBI taxonomy): Eukaryota > Metazoa > Mollusca > Scaphopoda > Gadilida > Siphonodentaliidae > Siphonodentalium > Siphonodentalium dalli. Next base: position 137,148,542 of record CP136061.1, on the reverse strand, counting down.
CATAAAATCTCAAGAAAACCCGCGAAAACAAAACAAAATCACATTTAATGTTCTAAGTTTTTTCCTTCATAAAAAGAATCTTCGTGATAATGAACCCTCTCAATACTTTAGAATATAGAATTAACCTTAAAATAACAAAAACCTTCGGAATAGGGAACCTTCGGAATAGCGAACCTTCGGAATAGTGAACCTTCGAAATAGCAAATATTCAGAATAGAGAACCTTCGGAATAGTGGACCTTCGGGATAGCAAACCTTCATAATAGAAACATGTCCCCCAATTACACCGGTGACGTAAACACATGTGCTAATCTTTGTCGGACTATCGTGACTCTATCGGTACGGTTTATACTCAAGTACGAGAAATACCTAAGTAGTACACATAATGCATTCGCCCAGTCGATATCGATCGTCCACGCGAAAATAAAATTACCAAAACAACTTACACCACGTGTGGCGTAATAATCTCTGAATATCTCAATAGTCATTGCAATTTTCCAGCTCAGTGTTATCAATTTCATACATAGTTAAATAAACGCTCTTTAACTTTGCCATATTAGGAATAACAAACAATTTACGCTCTTTATTGTTCCATGCTCTGCCATACTAAAGAAACAATATAAATACGTTGACAATAAGCCTTGTTGTCCCATAGGCTCCGTGTCGACTTGCGGTTTCAGACTCATGTAAATACCAAATATCTAAATGACAGAAAACAGATACAAATATTTCGAATGACACGAGATCACATACATCTCCAGACGAAAAGTACAACATCTAAAGATATGTCATGAAAAGTTAGCGTCGCCAACGACAGATAAAGTTTAAAGCTGACAACTAATGTTTGTCTCCTAATTTCGGGTCTTTGAGTGATCAACACAACCAGCATAATTATGATGGAGTCAAAACTAGTGTTAGTGATACGTATATACATTAACAATTGAGAATCTTCAAAAAATGTATTACACTTAGGGCTTTGTTTATAAGGAGAAACCAAGAGCAGACTTGCCATTCGAATCAATAGAGTAAAATGTTGACCTTTTACAAACATAATGCTCACATCACATCATTTGTCATCACCACTGGCAGAATACATTTTTGGATTTATGCATTTTATATGGAAGAAACATTACACTGAGAAAGCTTCACATAAAGAAATTGAAGTTAAATGGGTCGATTCACTTGTGAAAAAAATCAAATCTCAACGGAATTCGTAATAAAAGAAATAAAAAACGCTCAGTATTAAAGGCACGGGCGGTGTTCGTTGCAGAAATATCCATATTTGTTCAAATGGCCATCAACAGAAGGAATATTAAAATATATATAGTTTTGTTCATATGCCAAACATAATCAACGCGTAAATAGTATATTGTCGTCAAGACGTACGATGGTGTACGGTACGTAAACAAGAGCATGCTCGTGTTACAGAAGTTGTGCTTCTGTTTACATAACACAGCGCAATTGTATTGGTTAATCACACACAAATTACATAAACGCTCTTTATTATTTCCATATCAGGAAAACATTGACAAATAATGCTCTTTTGTATATATTATATATATATATATATATATATATATATATATATATATATATACTAGAAGGTGGGTGACCCGACTTCGTCCGGGCTTTGACCTTGAATTGACCATTTTGAAGGTCAAGGTCAGGTGGGGTCAAACACCAACACCCCAAAAATGGTGGAAATCGGCCCAGCGGATACCGGGAAATCGGCCCAGCGAATACCGAGATACCCTATGCATCAAATTTCGTCCGTAAAAATCCGCCAGTTTAACCCGATTTGATTTCCACTCAAGTATATAAACGCGCCTCATATACACACGCTCATTAATTATCAAGTTTCAACGTAAAGATAAATTACCATCGGTGCCCGAGATATCGCCAAGACGTCTGAAACAGTCAAATGCATCGGCCGGTTAAGCGTTAACGTGATCTAACGTTATGACCTCTAACGACGTCATAGAAGTTACGCATCGTTTTTATCCTGATGGAAGATAGTACCACTTCTTCTTGATAATTGAGGCAGATAACTAAAACGGATACATACGCATTATATATCGTTGGAAAGAGGAAACACGAAATATTCTCACAGTGTCATTATTATGACTGGCATTTTATTATTCGCGCTGTTTCGAATCGATTTGTAAGCACCGAACTCAAATGAAAGTCCCGTAACACAGCGTAAAAACAGATTTGACCTCGGCACGTGAAAAGTTGACCTCGGATCTGAAAATCAATAGGCATATGTCACCCCCCGGCCGAAAATACCCCCACATACCAAGTTTCATCGAAATCGCCTCGGCCGTTTTCGAGTCCATCGATTACAGACAGACACACACACACACAGATCTTCCAAAATATATAATATATATATATATATTATATATATATATATATATATATATATATATATATATATATATTTCTGATTGGTATAAGAACAAAGACTTCTACATTTTACTATTCTTTCTGTTTATGGCGGTTTTTGACGGAGGTGAATATTTTAACAGCATACCCACCGCCAACGCCGCCCGTATCTTTAAAAAGAGTGTAGATGGCGAGTTCCTATATATATATATAGTATATGTTACTACGGGAAAGATTCTGGTGCAATGTAAAGCACACATATTCTGGTGCAAGATAAAGCACACAAAGTATGGTGCAACGCAGATATAGCATGACTACGTTGGGCCAACGATGCGTAATGTCGGCACGGTTGGCATTATGTTTGGTTGGGTTGACGTTGTTGGTCCAACGTATTTATCCCGTTGGGCCAACGCGAACATGCCAATGGAATTATCTGCAGTAAATTGGTTGGCGTGGTTGGTCCTTGGTTGGCCCAACGTATTGCTCCCAACCGTTGCAATTATAACGTAAGCCCAACGTTTTTGGCCCTTGGTTGACCCCAGTTAAGGTTTTCCTCCCATGCAACAATTGGAATTATAACGTTGGTCCAATGTTGGGCCAACGCTAACAGCTTAATGGCAGTCCAATTACATATAGCGTACATGTGATACATCTCAACGATATGCCGATACTTTATTTTCCGTAAACACACGTACAATCATTGCTGACACGATATATGTAACGATATGTCATAAAATAACATTGGATGGTGTCGGTTGGTATATCGTTGGCCCAACGTTGTAATGCCAACGTAAATGACGTAGAAAGCTCTGACGTCAAACTCTACGCGCGTGCACAACGGATCAGGCGTCTGCTTTCGTATTGCGTGCTTTGTTCTGGTTCTCGTTCAGTGTTGCTGCAGGTATAATTGCTTTTAGCAAATAAAGGATTCAGTTTCTTTAATTTGGGATTCAAGGATTTGTTCGTTCTCTAGATGCCACCATCGGTCATCGGGTCGCTATCCGAGGTAGGTTTACGTTTGTGAGAAACTACTCTTTTGTGTAAAATTAATTATTTCCCAATATTTTTCTCGGAATCACAAAGTTCTGAATGTTTGCACGGCGTACATATAAGTTATAGCGGAGAATACTTACACCACTGATATGTATAGTAGTTTCTCACAAACTTGCATCAGATAGTGACATGGTGGCTGACGGTGGTAACTGAATTATGAACGGATTATTGGATGCCAAAAAATTAAAATTAAAAAATAGAATTCCCCAACGTTATGCCAACCAATTTAGTTTGAGGTTCCAACGTTGTCCCTCCGTTGGGTCAACTTTATGGCAACCAATGGGTTCCGTTTCCAACGTATATCAACGTATATCAACGTTGGCCCAACGTTTGGGCCAACGCTCTGTATATGTCGTCCAACGTTGTCCCAACGTAGGCCCAACCATTGGCCCAACGTTGACCCAATGAGCAAAATTACGTTGGCCCAAACGTTGGCTGAAGGGTACACTGCTTTTATAAAATATGCATATAAAGAGGAATTCGATGCAACTAAAGAGCATGTGGTTTTTCTAGCCAGTAGTAATAGTTGTAATTCAAATAACCCCGTAACGACAGGGGGGGGGTGAAAAAAAAAAATTCCGGCACGTATTTCCGACAACAAGCAATTTTTTCCGCAACTAAAAAACAAAATTCCTGCTTGTTTTTTAGTGTTTTGGCAATGAGTTGGGCTTCAAACCCACTTTGAATGAGAGAAATAATGTAATTCTAACTGTAAACTGACTGCAGGCAGTTATCGTGTTGTATTTTGTTGCTAATTTTGAAATCCAAGATGGCCGCTGGCAGCCATGTTTTTTTGGCCGAATGACCTCAAAATGACTCATTCCTATTTACATGTCCATGTTAACATCCATGATAAATAGTATGCACAGAAATTCATATACAGCTGTTTACAGTGACTTTCCCCCCGCAAATATCTGTTTTAGTGTTAAAAGGGGGGTGGGTGTCAAAAAATGGTCGGAAAAAACTGCCGGAAACGGAAAAAAATTTGGCGGGGAAGGGTGGGTTATTACAAAAAATGATCGAAAGGGAAAAAATGCCATACGTGCCTGAATTTTTTTTTCCGACCCCCCCCCCCCCCCCCCCCGACCCCCCCCCCCCCCCCCCCCCCGGTAACGAAGGAACAACATTCAAAAGATGAACAAAATACGACCAAGAATGAAAAAGAAACAAGTAGACATCGCGCAATAAAGTGGCGCGAAAGACAATACTATGTCAAATACAACCTATATCATCCACTCTGAGATTTAATTAGTTGCGATGATTCATAACTCATGACATGCATAGTAGTTTAAATCTCACAAACTTGCATCAGATAGTGACATACATAGTAGTTTCTCACAAACATAATTTGGAAGGTTCCAACGTTGTCCCTCCGTTTGGTCAACATTATGCCAACCAATGGGTTTAGTTTCCAACGTTGGGCCAACGTTATGCCAACCATGTAGTCTGTTCCATGCCGTGCCAAACGTTGTAATTCAAATAACTCCGTAACGAAGGAACAGCAAAAAGAGCGTTTCGTGTTAATCTATTCCTGATATGGTAGAATGACAATGCAAATCAGGAAGAAACACATACAAAATCGACACAATGGCTGCGGACACACGTGCCACAGTACCGATGGCATAGTAGGTGTGACAATTTATTATGGTGGAGTTTGGTGACAATCGGTTGTCATAATTAATATGCCATAGCTAGCCCGCTGCATATTCGTCCCAAAGTTCTTTATAATCAGTCTTTTTTCTTGTTCTGGGTTCTTGTCTAGTTCGCTTTGTTTATTTCAGGTACTTTCTCGAAGCTGCATTTCCCCCAACAGTTCCGACACAGCTTCATTGGCCCGCATGTTAATATATAGCGGAATTATGCGTAGAACTAAACGTCGCAAAATAAAAAAAACGCAATCGGAGAACTGTCTTAATACGCATGAAAATAATATAAGTGGATAAACATGAATTGAAATAATATCAACAAAACATACTACGTGCATGGTGATATGTGAGTGAATGAGGGATTGCCACGGTCAAACACATGTCTGGACGATCGATCGTGCAATTATATTTATCGTAGAGAATACAATGTAGCAAAAGGTAATGAGTAGAGATCAACCTTGTTGAAACGCAATGGGTTAATTGGTCGAGTCGACTCATTGTGCGGAAACTCAGCGCGCAACATGGCTAGCTATGGCACAGAAATATGACGACCAATTATCACCAATCTGCACCATAATAAATTGTCACACCTACTATGCCATCGCTTTACGTGTGTCCGCAGCCAATGGCCGTACCTCGGTAGCGATGGCATGTTGAAGGCATATTGTGCGAAAAGTGACAGTAATATACATCTGGAAGGTTAAAAAGAAGCACCAAAATATTCCAACCTATAATTAATCAAGTAATGCACAGACAGATTTCAAGAATGTTTTCGAGGAAGAGCTAAATGTGGTACAAGAGCATATCGTGGAGCAAACTTGTAAGTATTCCATCTGGAGGATAGACGAAAGAAAAAGATGACATAATCTTAAAACTGGGCAGAAGAACTACAAATGAGAAATAAAGAAGTGTCGAAAATTACTTCTGATAAAGGACTCCAGAACAAATTAAATGGACTTGTTAAAAAAGAAACAGTATTTGATCTTGAAAAAAACAAATGGATCAAAAGAGACAAAGTGACAATCACTCAGACACCGATTAAAGATACGGGCGGCGTTCGTTGCAGAAATATTCATATCTGTTCAAATCGCCATCAACAGAAGGAATATTAAATTATATATAGTTTTGTTCATATGCCAAAAATAATCAGCGCGTAAATAGTATATTGTCGTCAAGACGTACGATGGTGCAGTACGTAACGAGAGCCCGCCCGTGTTACAGAAGTTGTGCTTCTGTTTACATAACACAGCGCAATTCTATTGGTTAATCGACCACAACTGATATAAACGCTCTTTATTATTTCCATATCAGGAAACAGTAACAAAAACGCTCTTTATGTTTACCATATCCGGATTTAAACAAAAACCAGGAAAAGTAACTTTTTTTGCTTTTGTTTACATAACAAAGTGAACAAATTGACAATAACATACAGTTTATGCCATACATCTGATTGGTATAAGAACACAGTTTATCTATATTTTACTATTCTTTCTGTTTATGGCGGATTTTGACGGAGGTGAATATTTTAACAGCATACCCACCGCCAACGCCGCCCATATCTTTTAATTAACATTTTACCATGGTTCTTGTTTATCTAATTCCTACACCCTACCTCCTGCACAGACATTTATATTCACCTTCATTGTCCCAGGTTGAATGCTTCCTTTTGATTCGAATGGGAATCTTTTTAGTAGTATTCTGTGTGTCCTTCCTTTAGCATTTCTGTTACTGATCCATGTCTTTTGAGTACGAGGAAATGTTTCACATTTGCTCATGTAGTTTAAAATCTTGACAATTACAGAATGAATTAAATATAAAAAAGATAGTAAGAAGAATATTCAGACCTAGTACTGATCCACCTCCACCCTGCCCCAGTGTTCGCGCTGGACTGAAAAAATTTGTGGCCAAAAGTGTAGCCAAATGAAAATAACTTGGGCCAAATGTTTTTTGGTCAAATTAAAAAAAATTTGGCCAAATTAAATCCTCATTTTCTCGGCTCTTCACAATTAATGACTAAACTATTTGTTTTAAACTTTATTTGGTACTCAGATATTTCCTTCAAATAAAACACAAAAACAATATTATACGAACATAGGTATGCGTTATATCGCACAGACAGATCAATTAATGTAAAGCATTAATTCACATCAGACCATATGCAAAAAGCCCGGTAAAAATGAAAGTCAGAAATGTTTCATCCGGAGACGATGGACTGTTCTGCTTTGGCTATGGTTGTTACTTGTATTTCCTTCATATTTTTAGTCTCATGCAACAATTGATCAGATTCACTATGGGAGTTGTTGCGGCTCCATGCTTTCCGACTCCATTTGGGGTAAAACAAATTTGGCCAAAAGTTTAGCCAAATGAAATGTTATTAGCCAAATTCGAAAAAGATTGGCCAATTTGGCCACGGACAGCGCGAACACTGTCCTGCCCCCACCAGGGACCAGTATAGAGGATGACTTGGGATATATCTTCTCCATAAGTCGTGCCACTTCTCCCTATTTCTGTTCCAGGAAGAAGTAGTCTGGTCTATGAACTAAAATTTTAGGGTCAACCTAGAAATAATTTGGACTAAGTTGGTTTTTATACCATTTTGAAGAGGGAGCTATCCTCTATAACATATATAAAATCGGCTTTGAGCATTTTTTGTAATTCAAGATGGCGTTCAAGATGGCCGGCATTTTTCGTTAAGTCAGTTTGATTCAATTATAATGAGAAAATCTTGTCATATGTATACCCGTGTATACACTTTTGTGAAGCCAAGACATACCGTCACCTTTTTATGCCACAATTGGAACTCTTCGTCCAAGATAGCCGTCAAAATGGCTGCCGGAAGTGGAAAATTTTACGTTTTTTAACAGATGTCTTTAAGGTCAGTTTCTACTGTTTGGAACTGGTTGAGATTTGTGACTTTATTTTGCATTTACCATGTTAACTGACCATTGGAGCAATGAAATATGCCATTCATGCGGTCCACTCCACTTCCGATCACTCAAACATTTGATTGTGCAGTATGCGGTATAAATTTTCACAAAAAATCACCATTGGGATTCTAGTCATATTTCTTCAGGAAATAAGAAGAACTGTGCAATGTAAGCGATGCATTCTGTTTCGTATGGATACTCCAACTCAATGGTACCAAAATTGTCACTTTGGCTCAAAATGACTGCCAAAAACGGCGGCCACAATATGGAAAATGTTAAATATTGAACCAGCGTGCCATGCAACCGCTTATAAGTTGTGGTTGATGAACACGATTGACTATTCTGTCATATACATTGAATACCAACATTTCTGATACACACTGATTAATTTTTACTATTTTAACCACTGAAATTACCAGAATTATCGAATTTTCTATCACAAACTTGGCATCAAAATCGGCAAAAAAATACTTTTCAGGTTTGGACCCTTTTTCAAGTAAAATGGAACTGTCTTTGGTATCAAATGTGCTTTTATTTTGATATGCCTTAAATGTGTCACAGTGCGGTGATTTAGAATTACTCAAATTACTCAAGATGGCCTGCAAAATGGCATCCAAATTTATTTAAAAGTTGATTTGTCACATATATTCCAAATATTATTTTCTTGTTCCGAAAAGGTAGTAAATTGGTCATTAAACATGCTACTTAACCAACTGACAGCTTAATGTTTTATTCTGCTTGTCCCAGTACCTTATGAGGCATTCGAATTCATTTAAGGGATGCAGTATCGATTTAGCCGAACACTTCTTTTGGGATTCTGTCCTTGTTTTTTAACGGAAATGGGCAGAACGTTGAAACGGAAATGAGAGGGATCATATTATGTGGCTAATGTGGCCCATTAGCATAAAATATGATTAACTTATAAACTAATTGTCAGGAAGGCCGTTTCCTTCATATTGCATATGGCACGCAATTAAGGTGAACACTCTGATATTACCTGTCTATCGATTAGCATATCCTTGAGTTATTGTGGAAAGCGATGGTCACCCATTGGTTGCACCAGTACAACTCACACATGGCCTTGCAGTCACTCCATATATACATGAACAACACAAATGCCCATGTGCGACTCGCTATATAGACATACACCTTTCCCATTACCATACAGCCACCATTGGGTACACCCATACACCCAACACATACAGTAACCTCTTGTATTCTTGCACCATTGGCCATACAGTTAATCCATGTATATATATTTGCAACATGCCTGGTCAAATAGCCACTAAAGATATATATATAAACCCCACCCATGACCATATAGTCACTCCTGGTATACCTGTTCGCCACATTCATGACCATACTTCACTTCTTGTATACCTATTTACCTCACCAGTGGTCATACATTGTCACTCCCTGTGTATATATATAATTGCAATACATATGGCCATATGGCCACTCAAGATATACATATATACCCAAACAAAACCATAGTCACTCCAGGTATATATAGTATACATATAGACCTCAACAATGGCCTTACAGCCCTTCTAGACATACCAATGTCCCGCACCGCGCACATGCATTCATACACTCCAGACTTGCACATACACCTCACCCATTACAATTCAGCCTCTCGCTGTATGCCAATAAACCACATTCGTGATAATACAGTCACTCCTTGTATACCAATTTACTTCACTATTAATTTTGCCATACTGTCACTTCCGATATACATATTGGCCACGCTATGACCATACAGCCACTCAAAATATACAAATACACATCACTCATGACCATAGCGTCACTACATGTGTGTATATATATACCTCATCAATGGCCATACAGCACTTTTAAATAAACCAATACCCCGCACACACGGCCATTCGTACACGTCAGACTTGCATATACAATTCAACCATGACAATTCAGCCACTCGATGTATATTTATACACCCCATCCATGAACACTCAGCTTTTCACTGTATAACTTTACACACACCACTGACAATACAGCCGCAACAGATAAACATATACATTCAGCCATGACCACGAGGTCACTCTCTATATACACAAGCCGCCAATGACTAAAGTGTACTCCAGATATTTATACACACTCAAACAATGGCCAGCAGTCATTCCACGTACACATATGTATAGTGCACATAACCACACACCCACTCCCTATTTATCCATACACCCATCCATTACCATATATATACACCCACACATGAAAATACAGCCACCAAATATACACCTGTACATCCCACCCATGACCACACAGTAACTCCATAAACAACAGCCAGGTGGACAATATAGCTACTCTCGTTATAACCATGCACCACTTCCATGACCAGACAGCCACCCCCTGTATAGATGTTCACCACACACACGACGTTAGAGCTACTCCTTATATACCTATACATCTCACCATGGACACACCATCCATGACCATATACATGTAGTCACACATTGTGTAACTATTCACATCATTCGTGAATACAATAACTCCATGTATACCTACTAACCACACCTATGACCATACAGTCAACAGACATACACACTGTATTACGTTGATAAATGTTTATGCTAATGGGCCAGAGTAGCCTCACAATATGACTCCTCTCATTCCGTTTCAACATTCTGCCCATTTCCGTTCAAAAATATGGGACAGAAACCCAAAAAAGAAGTTTTTGGCAGCACCCCTTAAAATGAACTTGTCATGCCTCATAGGGTATCGGGACAATCAGAACAGAACATTTAGTTGATTAAGTAGCATGTTTAATAACCAAGTGAGTCACAATATGCTACCTTTTCGAACAGCATAGAGTAATGTTCGGAATATTTTTTGTCAAATTTGGTTGCCATTTTGCAAGCCATCTTGATTAATTTTGTCTAAAACACATCTGTGTGACACATTTAACATATCAAAACAATAAACTCCTTTGATACAAAAGATAGTTCCATTTTACTTTTAAAAAATGGTTCAAACCTGAACCGTGAAATTTGTCCGATTTTGATGTCAGGTTTTGCGAAAGAAAAATTCGAATAATTCTGGTAATTTCAGTGGTTAAAATAGTAATGATTAACCAAGGTTTATAAGAACTGTTAGTAGTCAAGGTATATAAGATAGAATAGTCAATTGCGTGCATCAACCACAACTTTTCAGCTGTTGGATGGCACGCTGGGACAATATTTGCCATTTTCCATATTTTGGCAGCCATTTAAAGCCAAAGTGACAATTCTGGTACATTGGAGATGGAATATCCATCAAAATATAGAATGCATCACTTACATTGCACGGTTTTTGCCATGTCATGATGAAATATGACTAGAAACCCAATGGTGATATTTTGTGAAATGTACCTACCGTGTTTTGTAAAATCGAAATTTTGACTGATCGGAAAGGGTGTGGACCCCATGAATCATATATTTCATTGCTCAAATGCTCAGTTAACATGCTAAATACAAAATAAAGTCACAATTCTCAACCAGTTCCAAACAGCAGAAACTTATCTTAAAGATAAAAGTAAAAAACGTAAATATTTCCAATTCCGGTCGCCATTTTGGCGGTCATCTTGGACGGGGAGTTCCAATTTTTGCACGTAAAGGTGGCGTTATATCTTAGCTTCACAAAAATGTATACATGCGTATTTATATGACAATATTTGTTCTCACTATAAATGCATCAAGTTGATTTATAGGAAAATGGAGCCATCTTGAATTACAAAAATTGCTCAAAGCTGATTTTGGATATGTTATAGAGGATATATTCCTCTTCAAAATGGTATACAAACCAATTTAGTCCAAATTTGTTCTAGGTCAAACCTTTTGTCGACCAGACTAAAGTGACTCTCTGTCATACCAGTATGCATCTGTTCAAACAGCATATTTAAAATATATTTCCTGATTATATTGGTGTATCTACATGTACTCATAATAATTATTTTATAAATGGGCTCTTCTAGTGCATAAAATTTTATCATAGAACAGTGATGTTGCAGTGAAAATTTGAATTCAGTCATTATGACTTCTCCCTCATAATCAACTAGGGAGAAGTCAAATTCTTCAGAATCTAATTAACCCGATATATCGGGAAATGAGGGGGCACTCAATGGATATGCTTGTTTATTGATAAACGCTAGTGTGTATTCAATGTGATGTTTATTAACATAATCAACCAATATAATTAAATGTGAACAAATTACATTGTATGATGAAGGTGAGGGCAATAACCATCAAAAGGAAACGATGTTACTATCCATCTATTTACATACCTTAGTAAACAAAATGCTTTTCTTTTCGAATTGGAAATATGTAGCATTGTTCTCAATTTTGTGCAAGCTGGTTTCCTGTCAATTTTTTTTTTGTCAAGTTCTTTTCCTGTCAATTTCTATGAAACTTGCCACAGACATTTACAACCATGGCAACATGTGCACCTGCGATTACACATAATTGGTTCGACATATTTTAGTTGACTTGTCACAGTTTTTCCTTTATTGCAATATTTGTTATGTATACATAATTTGATGATCGAAAGAGCCATTGTGTCAGTCACACTTCTAGTTTCAGAACTTCACACAAAACGGGCTGTAATTAAAATGCATGTTAATATTATAGAGGATACTTCTGGATGTTCATGGGCCATACTTTTCATATTCCATTATATAGTTGTCATAGTAGTATCTTTTATCTGTTCCTCATTCCGGTCTGTTCTATTTCTTATTTCATTGCTGTGAATTTTATTTTGCTGTGTTGGTGTCAGTCATCCCTTGAGGTAGTATTCTTCTAATTTTGGCCAGTATTGTTGCAAGTTTGGCTGTCTATATCTGAAATTAAGAATTTAGCACATGTTACATGTACCCAGTCTAAAAACAAATTAATAATTAATGTAAATTAGGGGCACACCATTGTACTCATTTTCAGTTGTGAGCAAATACATATTTATGTGAGGGTACAAAAATAGATTGTCGCAGTGCAACGTTAAGTGGAATGCAATTCATTGGGCTCTGTAGCGATAAGAACCAAATCACACTTGCCACCACTGTGTAGGAACTGTTACAACGGAAATCGTTCTATCGCCGGTTTGTGATGGTTCTTGACTGATTTGTGACGGTTCCTGATGATCGAAATTATACATTTTCACGGCTTTTTGACAGTTAAAACGCAATTTTGAGGCATCTAGGTGATAATTCGATTAGTTATTTTCAATCCCATCACAATCTGTGGCACCAATGAGCGTGTTAATAACGAAACTTTCATTGTGCGAGTCATAACGACGACAAAAACCGCGAATTTTGATAATTGTTTGGGTTCTCCCCTGATCGAGTCGGTTCTTTCCCCATTTAATCGTTCTATACGGGTAAAACTATGGCTAATATTTGCCATGGTACAGGGTTCAAACTGATAATTTTGTGAAAGTGTACAAAGATAAACACAACAAACTATTCATTAAGTTGAAATTTGCACCACTTGTCATTAATTTCGATGAATTACACTGCCTTTCTATGCGTATCCAATAAGCTGTGTTACGCCTATAAAAATTCACAAGTCGCCAGCTAGTTTGAAAGAATAACGCGTTTTGCAGGCCCAACATTTCCATGAGTCAATAGCCGGTTAACAATAGTGAAATTTGATAGCACTGGACTTCGGAAAGCGTGAGCGTATGCGGGATATATAGAGTTATCTGTCTTGTATTTTATCTATTATATGTTTTGGAACTTCTGTCTGTATGTATGTATTTGTGTCATAGACTCGAAAAACTGCTCGACCGATCCGACTCAAATTTGGAGTGTAGGCCTACTTTGATTCGGGGGACAATATGGGCGGTTCCAATTTCGCGTGCGACCGTTTCCTTGGCCTGGACCTCGCCCAAATACGCTCATATAGGCATGTTTCTGGACCTCGACCGATCCCACTCAAATTTGGTAGCTGGTTCTACTTTGATCACTGGAACAATATGGGCGGGTCCAATTTCACTTGCGACCGTGTCCTTGACCTTGACCTCGCTCATATACGCTCATATAGGCATGTGTCTGGACCTCGACCGATCCGACTCAAATTTGGTATAATGTAGGCCTACTTTGATCCCGGGAACAATATGGGTGGGTCCAGTTTCACGTGCGACCATGTCCTTGACCTTGACCATATTGGCTCATATAGGCATGTTTCCGGGCCGATCGAACAATAGTTTGTCCAGGCGGAGACGATCATAAATAAATCCCTAAATAGCCCGGACCAGAGGGGGCACATCGGCTAGTGTTGTCTATTTTCGTAGACGTATTTTACTCAACAAAAAGCCAAAAATAAGACGTTAAAAGTTCGTTGACACCCCTACAATGTTTTGATTACGCAATTTATGAAGTTTATGTCGGGCATCCGCTTGCTGGATGCTGATTATCTAGGTTAAATTCTAGAATTATAGAATATGCAGCTATTAAAGCATATACAAGCACGATAACCTTTCATTCAATCATATTCTAGATTGACTATGGATCTCTGATTTTTTAATATAAGATATAAAAAAGAATCCTACAGTTACAAATATTATTATATGGATGTTAAACCTTTGGTTACTAAATGCGCTGTAATGAGAATTGACTTGAATCCTATTGATTAATTTGTAGGAATGCTTGGCTATTAAGTTCAACAAGCTGTAACATATAAAAAAAGAGAAAAGAATCATGCAGTTACAAATATTATTAATTGGATGTTAATCCTTTGGTGACTAAATGTGCTGTAATGAGCAGCGACTTTAATCCTATTGATTCATTTGTAGGAATGCTCAGCTATTAAATTCAATATGCAGTAACAGATTGTTTGAATTATTAGCTACACATTCATACAAATGAATCATTAGAAATCGGTGTTATGTGTGTCTGAACCTGGCTATTATAAGGCACATTATTATTCCTCATTGATAACGTGTCAAGTGAGCAGGGTCGTGGGATGGAGGGCCTCCAATGTTGGGGCGTCCACATTGGAATTTCCAACCGTATCATCCCCATGCACAAGGCCTGGGTTTTGGTTTTTCCCAACTGCATGACACATTATAGCTCTAGATTGTTTGCCATTCTGAAGTAAATTGATTAGTAGCCTTTGATTGACCACCATGCAAACCGGGAGAGAAACTCAGGATACATGGACCCAGTGAGACAATGTGGATATCTGAACCTGAAAATTGCAAAAATCATCTAGACTGGCTTCAAGATTCCCAAGTGTTGGAAGTTTCCAACCTGGCGCCCCCACCCCCACAAGATTGGAAATGTTCCCAACAGATGGAGAGAGAGAGCTGATTTATTTTGCAAAAGAGCATACATTTTTAATATTAATTAAATGGTATTAGATTATTTGTCTATTAACCAGTTTCTTGCCAATTTCGGGGGGGGGGGGGGTAAATGTGATATAGAAAACTAGATCACATCTGCTCCCTACTTCCTGTCCACCCATCATGAGTTTTGGGTCAACTCTAAAGAAGAGGTGTTCATGTGTATATGTCAAATATGGTTGATTACATGTTTAAAGTGTATGAAAGTATGCAAATGTTGGTCTAAAAACGACAAATTCCCCACTATTAAATTGTTGTCAAATCAAACTAAGAGAACAATTTCAACATATTGTTGGTGTTAAATTTCAAACCAATCAATTGTAAGATAAGAAATTTGTAACTGTTGAACATTTTGACCAAAGTTGGGGATACTCCAATTAAGCACCCCCTCCCCAAGTCCCCCTACCACCCCAATCACGTCATAACCTATCAATGATTCAATTGAACGTGATTTCATAAGTTATATTCATGTCTGGGCGACAAACATGTGTAAATGTCCCTCAGGCGGACTTCAGATGAGGCAATATGATGGCGCTGGCATTGAAATATTGTCACACCTGGATCTTTCAATAATGCCCAGATTAAAGGTACGGTTGGCCTTGGCGGTGGGTATCCTGTGAAAATATATCCACCCGTCAAAAACCGCCACAAACAGAAAGAACATCAAAATGTAGATAGACTTTGTACGTATACAAATAAGAAATATCGCATAAACAGTATGTTATGGTCATATGTTTGACCATTGTTATGTAAACAAAAGCATAAAAAGTTACTTTTCTGGTGTTTGTTTATATTATGATGGTAAACATAAAGAGCGTTCTTTGTTGTTGAATACCTGATATGGAACTAATAAAGAGCGTTTATGTCATTTGTGTGTGATTAGCCAGTAGCATTGTGCTGTCTTCTGTAACACAATCAGGCTCTTGCTTAGGTAAAATATAGTAGGTCTTTGTGATAACATGCTGTTTACGCGATGGTCATGGTATATATGAACGGAACTGTGTGCGTTTTAATGTTTTTCTGTTTACGGTGTTAGGAACAAATATGAATATTTTCGACAATTAAGGCCGCACGTGCCTTTAAGTAAATGAATAGAACATCTCATATTCTCCTGAGAGTAGATTTATATTACCATTGGTCATTTATATAGGCGGGCATGATTATGATACTATACTCATCGGGACTTTCAATATTTTATTTCTGCCTAATAATGTCACTTAATATCCCGTATTAGGTATTTATTGTGTTTTTTCTTAATATACCTGTTCTATTATGCAAATTACCTAAGCTACAGTCATTATCTGGTTTAAAATGTCAGATACACAAGACGATTTTCGGACCAAAGTGCAGAAATCGTTCGAATAAATCTCATGTACAGAACCGTCACAGCCGTGATTGGTTTGAAATAGAACCGTAACACGCACCCGTGTTGATTACGAGGCCATTTTACAGACGAATAACACGGGTATACTTTATAGTCAGTGTTTGTCTTCAGAATGCGTTTCATATTTTATAGGCCACGAAAAACAAAGAAATTGCGTCCACGTGGCTTGATTTTCAGTGATAACATGTTGATATTTACGCGTTAACTCGCTAATACCGAGTTAATTGTGGTCTAGAGTTCAGGTTTCGATAACACGGCACTTCTGCAGCCTCTGTTCATTCGGGAAAGTATAATATATTCAAGATATCTATAATTATGCGTGATTTTGTCACAAAAATGATTATTTTCAATCATCAGGAACCGTAACAAATCAGACAAGAACCATCACAATTCCGGCGATAGACCGACTTCCGATGTAACAGTTCCTACACAGTGCTTGCAACTGCGTGTCCTAAATGCAGTACATGATACGATAAGTTGATGCTATTTATTATATCAATAAGGAAATGCCTCATTGCAACATAATCAAAAGCAAAGTATATGAATTAAAATTAATTATATATCTTACTTGTTCATTATGTCCATATTCCCTTCTTTTATTGAACTGTAAGGGAAACCCAAATGAATGTTAAGTTATTGAAAATCTCAGGAAAAATATGTGAATTGTAGGTTCATCTGTCTTCAACTTAAAGGCACTTGTCGTGGGTAAATGTGACAAATAAAACAGGTTTTGAAACCCATTCTATCATTAAGAAGAACATGAAAAATGTTGCTATGTGGGCTTTGTATGAGAAAGTCCTGATCAAGTTTGAATGTGGGTCTGGTCCGACCATTCCTGTCGGAGTAATAGCCCTCTTCGACTTAGAATTTGCTGATTATTTTCTTGTATGAACGATAAATTAAATTTAGTATTTGATTAAACTTGGCATGTGGTCTTCATTTATGAAAATGTCCAGTATCGGTATGTCGATTGATCACACGAACATACAGGTAGAGTTTGAATTTGGATCTGGACAACCATGGTTTTTGACAGTTATGCCCCAGTTGACTCAAAATGTTCACCATGGAAGAGGAAGTTTTTTTTATTGCAGCAGATATAGTTTTATATATTGAAATTTCGACCTTTTTTTCTTAAAAAAGCCGACGTCACAGAAAGCCACCTCTTTTTATTCTGGTGTATAATCAAATATATTAGCAACAGTACGAAGCAAGGTTTTATTCAATGATAGTTCCCAGAATCTGGTTAATTTCCGAAAAAAAGCCACCAGTCAAATAAAGCCACCATACTTGTGGGGGGTGGGGGCACTGACTGAATATGTCATTAATATTTTCATTTAAGACTGCAAACAACTTCATTTTATAAGAGCATTAATTTGATCAGGTCATTATTGTATAAAGGATAAACATTCATCAATTTCACGCCATGGACTTGATAGTCATATAGTCCAGTGCAGTTATTGTTTTACTTCAAATTAGTTGAAACACAATGTTTCTCAGTGGTGATAAGCACCATCATGCTAAAGTATGTCGTGACCACAACATAACTCAATGTGTTGCAGGAATAAGGGTGCTACCGAAGGAATTTATTACGATAATTTGAACTGTCAAAAGCTCATATTCCTTGTGTAGCTATGCCATATGTGCTGATTTGTTTTTGTGGTGAGATGTCATTCTCCTTTGTAATCTTAGTTTTATGTGTTCCTTGTACATTGTCACTGAAATAAACATTCCTATTGAACTCTCAGTCTTGTTTATTCTTTAAAATTAAATAGTATTTATAATGACAGTACTATTGACAAACACCTGTGCTTGGCTCAATGTACTAGAAGAATGGGAAGAATATATGGAAACAACAGACCGCCCAATCGACGACCGCGTGACAAAGTTTTCCGATTATGTGACTATGCAGTGGATTGAAGGTGACGAAGGCCGTACCATGTGGAATCACTATAATACAACCGGCCCCCGGACCACAAACCACGTCGAAGGGTGGCACAGAAAACATCAAGGTCATATAGCAGCTTCAAAACCAAATATATTCGACATGATCGAACACATTAAAAAAGAACAAGCCTATACAGAATTAATCGACGATACTTCAACTGACTGTTGGCGGCAGAGTTCACCACAGAGAAGAAAATATCGGGCGGTCAACGCGTCTCTTGGACATTTCAAGAGAATATTCAGGGAAAACGAGATCGACGTTGTAGAATACTTAGATTCAATCGCTAAATTAGTTCGCCATTGAGCTTTTTGTTAAAGTATTGTCGTGTATTTGTTATATGTTTGTTATCTCCTTGTATGTATTTTATTAATTATTTTGTATCAATAAATAAATAAAACATGACATAGATTATTTCCTGACATCAAAATTGAATCAGCACCAAAGGTTCCAAAACCCTCGTTCCCAAATTGACAAATCATTAAAAACCTACAAAAAGAGAGGACAACCCATTAAAACACCAAAAGAAAAGAGGAATAGACTATAAGCGGCAAATGATTGAAGTAAGGGATTATTGCCACCTCGTGCAGGTACCCCGGAAACAATAGCCGTCGGAAAAGTGAGATGTTCCCAAGTCGACTGGTACTTCGAAGTGATGATAGGAACATAAGTGGGATGCGTTGGTGGTAACAATGGTCTAGCAACAAATTATAACCCTACACAAATATTAAGCTATTTCACAGGAAAGAAGATTACAATTTGCGGAAGAATTTATTTAATTTAGAAACTGAATATGAAAAGGGAAACAGAATCTGAGTGAAGAAATACTCTGGCAGGGAGTGGAGCGAAACGGTCGTGATTGCTTCGACCTTATTAGTTCCTTTTTGTCAGAGCGTTGAGCACGGGTGAGTCGTGTGGCCGCGCCTCTGGGTGCAGCTGCCCCCGTGCTTAACGCCAGTGAGACGGTTTTGGATTAGGCTTATGGATTTAATCCCAGACGCCGTGTTGGCCGCAGTGCCAAGGAGTTCGGTAGTGGACATTGCTAACTGGAGTATCCAGTCTAGCAGGGGCTACCTGACCCTTTGCCTGGAGTTCCGGACTGAAGATGCTGGCATCCAGAGATCGCAGGCCCGGGACACCAACTCCAAGACCACCCGCTGTCACATGAAGAAAGAGAAGAAGAAGGGACCAGCAAAGAAGAAGACGCCTTCCAAAAGAAAAAGGGACGCTGCCAGACGGGCGAAATGGAAGAGCAGGATGGGGGTGGCCGTTGATCGGCCGGTCACCCCTCCCCGTGTGGACCAGCCGTCCAGTGTCGCAGCCGGCAGGCCGGAGTTGTCTGAGAGACGCCCAGACGACCCGACCTGCATGGAGACCGACATTGCTCCAGCTAGCAGGGACCCGTGGATCAGCCGGAGGTCCCTGCTGTTGTCGTCGAGGCTAGCGGAGAAAGGGAGCAGCATACCACCCCTGCTGTTCCTGCCGCCAGCTTCGAGGTGGAGTTGGACTGTTTGCCACCTCGGACGCCGGAGTACCATCACTTACCGGTGTCCCCCAGCTCCTCCATCACCAACAACAGCTCCTTCGTCGAAAGAGAATTTCGTCGACTCGAAGAGCAGTAGAAGAGAGTCCAAGGCACCATGGACGGAATAGAAGAACAAACAAAAAAACAAAAGGCAGAAAGGCAACAACTCCAGATCCAGATCCAACAACATGCACAACAGATACAAGAGATGTCAACTCCACCTTCTTCAATGGAGAAAACAAATTATAATCCAAAGAAACGAAGGAAGAAGAAAAAGTGATTCCAACCGAAAAAAAAAATGCTCTTTTTTTCTTTTTTTTATGTTCTAAATTAAAGGCAAAATACATGAGGGGTTAAGGGGAGGACCAATCGGTCCTTCCCACAATCCCGGGGTTAGCCCCCCCCCCAAACCACCACCTCCGAGTGAAGAAATAGCATTGTTGACTTGATATTGCATGAGTGTGGCCCTTATCAACCATTCGGATTAAATGGAAAAGTGTAACCGACATGGAAGAGTGTGACCAGCGGAGTTCCTCAGGGAAATTTAATTGGTCCAGCATTGTTTCTGGCATATATAAATGATATGCCAGAAAATGTTGCTGACTCTGCAAGATATTTGCCGACGACACCAAACTTATTGCCAACCCTATTACGGAAAATATTCAATACTAGCTGATGTGCCCGCTTCGTCCGGGCTATTTAGGAAGTTCTTTGACAGAAACATGCCTATAAGATAAGATAAGTTTAATAGGCAAAACATCCTTATAAGGACAGTATGCAAACATATTAATATATAGTTGTACATTGAACAATACAATAAATGATATAATAATAGATGGTAATATATAACCATTTAAGTACAGCTGAATGTGCATAGGGTCGTCTCGTCTTCATTTATTCATTGCTTATGAGGCGAAGCTCATCGCGTGCGGAAAATAATTTTCGGATTATATGACATATTGAAGTGCATGAATTTGAAATATTGTTGGATAGGATTTTGACAAGCTGTTCAGTTTGTGTCATGTTTTCAAAGTCTGGGAACTGTGTCTTCATAAGAGTTATTAGTTCGAGTCGCGGTGTGCGGTAAGCACTACATTCCAAAAGAAAGTGTTTTTCATCTTC
The DNA here is from genome assembly GCA_032622095.1 of Siphonodentalium dalli. Taxonomy (NCBI): domain Eukaryota; kingdom Metazoa; phylum Mollusca; class Scaphopoda; order Gadilida; family Siphonodentaliidae; genus Siphonodentalium; species Siphonodentalium dalli. Next base: position 137,127,233 of record CP136061.1, on the reverse strand, counting down.
AATAGCATCATCGGAACAAAATATACATAGTCTTTGTTCCAATGCCGTCGGTGGTTGGGTGTGGCGTCCCTTTTCAATAGCCAGTTTATGATTACTTATACGCAGTCTAGTAAAAACGATTCTATTTTCTATTGATGGTGTGTGAAGAAGATAAGGTTCTATTTCGTACTTAAGTTTGAAAAGTCGGTATGTTCGTAATTTATTACTTCCCGTTTTTGAGCATTCATCAGTGAGACTCTGTCTGAAATATATATAATAATCTTCAATAAGATTTCTTTTGAATTGACTCAGAACTGGACCCGGATTGTTTAGGTCTGCAATATTCCACCCCAGTGATTCTGCCGTTTTGAAGATTGATTTCTTAACCGATGCCACTTGTTGTTCCAACGCAGCATTACGGAGCAGATTACAGTCCGACCGTGAAATTATCTTAATTACATAAGATGAAAGTCTGCATGCCACGTCAATAAATAATGGGTGGCTCCCTAACTCGGCGCGAACCGCGTTGTTCGAAGAAAATCTGCCGACTCCGAGTAACCGCTTACAATATTTTATGTGTACCTTCTCACATGGAAGGCGGTCGTGATTTTTAGTGGTTATTTCCACACCCCATATTTCGCTACCATATAACAATATCGGCTTAATTAATCTATCGAAGAGTTTTACAGAAGTCACTAGTGGAATCGGTGCGTCGTTTGTACATGCGTTAAATAAAGAATGCATTGCTTTGAGTCCTTTAGCACTCAATTCTTCCATTGCATGTGAGAAACTACCCGTATTACTAAATTTAATTCCAAGATAATTGTATTCATTAACAATTTCCAACTTTTGATTTCCAATGTGAAAGTCTGGTAAAGTTTTTGTTTTCCTACTTCTAAACACCACACATTTAGTTTTATCAGTGTTCACGGTGAGTTTATTGTTCTCAGTGTATCTATTTAGTCTGTTTAGACAGCACTGTAGCCCACTTGGAGTATCAGAAAGTAAAACCAGGTCGTCAGCGAATAAAATGTGATTAAGTGTATCATTGCCTAAATGGACAGCCTCGCAAGGACTGTCAAACTCTTTTTTAATGTCGTCAATAAAGATTTTGAACAGGTTTGGGGACAATATGTATCCCTGCCTAACACCTATCGTGGATAAGCATGGAGGCCCCAACCCTTTGTTTGTTTTGGTGATATAGTAGCTATTGTCATATAGTGACTGTATTATCCGTAGTATGAGTCCCTTAATGCCCGCGCATTTTAATTTTTTTAAAAGTAATTGTCTGTTTACTGTATCGAACGCTTTTCTGAAATCTATGAATGCAGCATATAGGGGCTTTCCCAATCGTTTGTATTTTTGAATGGCCGCGTGCAGAACAAATGCTCCATCAATGGTGCTCTTCCCTTTCGAAAAACCAAATTGGTTTTCGCTGATAATATTGTTTACATGTAAGAAATCGATTAACCGACGATTAATTATTTTGTTAAACAATTTACCGACCGCCGATGCTGTTGCCCTGTAGTTATTGGGATCACTTTTGTCTCCTTTTTTGTGAATTAAAGTGAGGGTAGATTCGCTCCAATCACTCGGATAATGTCCTGTCTCCAGAATTAAGTTAAACAATTTTACAATTTCATCAATTATCAATGGAACGAGTGACTTCAGCAATTCGTTCGAAATTTGGTCGGGTCCAATCGCCTTTCCGTTTTTTAGTTCTCTTGTAGCGCCAAGAACTTCCTCTGTCGTGATATCATCATTATTGATAGCTTGATTACAAGTTTGATATGTGTCCGAAGATAATCCACAATCTGGATTATCAGGTTTCGGACAATAAAGCTCAGTGAAAAAATCAACTGATCGATCAGCATCAAGTTCATTTTGTGAGAGCGGTCTCTGCCGCATTTTTGTTATGATTTCCCAATATTGTTTTGGGTTGGTTGTTTCTAAAGTATCTAGTTTACAATATATATCTGCGTAGAATGCTCGTCGTTTAGCCTTCAGCGCCTTTTTGTACGCTTTTCGTTTCACATGGTATCGCGTTCTTAGGTTTGGGTCAAATGGGTTATTCCTCATATCATTAATGATTTTTCCGAGATCGCGCTTAAATTCCCTACATTGTCCGTCAAACCATTTTCTTTTACGCGGAGTTTTCTTCCTATTAACTACCCTTCGTACACATGCGTACATGTTTACGTCTTTTACTATTTGCATAAGGTCTTTAGTCGCATTTTTGGCACCATAAACATCATGCTGATAGTGATACGTTTTATAATCAGCTAAGCGTCCGCGAATGGACGTATTATGCATGGCGTTGCGTAATTTCTCCTCACTATGCTCTGCCCATTTAAGATGTGTTCTAAGTTGGGTATATTTATATTTGTTTTGTGATTGGCATCGTTCATTGTCATATTTTAAGTGAAGAACTAATTGACAATGGTCAGAGAATTCAGTTGGAAGTTTAACACAAAAGTAATCAACCGCGCAAAGAAAACTCTCTGTTATAAGGATATAATCAACGACGCTCGCCCCATTATATTGATAGCTTGTGAAATGACCAAGTCTATCGCCTGTAGATCGTCCATTAATTACACGAATACCACAACTTCGGCTGAGATTTATGAGCTGGCGACCAAAAGAGTTTATACGACTATCCATACTGGCTCTATTGGGGCACGTGTCAATTATGTAATCAGCTGGGAGTGGCGTGTGCTTATCACTGTCAGATACCACGTGGTCTGGCAATTCACCTGTGCGTGCATTGAAATCCCCGCCGAGAATTAATAGTTCACCGCTCTTGTATCGAGCTAAAGCCTTCTCGACCATAGGTCGCCTCGCATATATAAGAGAATGCATTGGCCTAAACAAATTCTTTTTTTAACACTTTTTACCATTTTTTTCTTACATTCTTTAACAATTTTATAATTTTATCTTACATTTTTTAACAATTTTTATAATATTTTTCTACATTTTTTGACAATTTTATCATTTTTAATATGTTCTGTTGGGTAAAGGGTTAAGTACATGCGATTACGTTGCGACCTAATAGAGGTATTCAAAATAAAGAGGGAGCCATTACAACATCAAAGACGCTATTCGCTGATGTGACATATGCACCGACCGGAGGCCACTCTTGTAAAATAATGATCGAACATTGCAATAAAGATGTCAGAAAAAACTTTTTTACGCAGAGAATTCGACCAATGTGGAATATATATAGGCTACCAAATGCGGTCGTTGAATATAATTTTCCTCTCATTATACATTGCAGGAATGTAATGCTCACTTGTATGTTTAGGGTACGTTCACACGCTGACAAGTTCTGAAACTTGCAACAACGGATTAATTTCTGTCAGCTGTCGACAAATCATTGTTGGTAGTGACAAGAAAACCAATGTCAGAAATGGTAACGCGCTCAAGATTATATATTATATACCCATGTTTGTAATTATAGAATATAAAATATATTGGTTTCGCGAATGACCAACTCAGAATTCCGTTAAAATAATAATAATAACAACCAGCACCCAATTAACGAACCGGCGGTCGACTCGGCCGTCTTCGACCACAACCATAAGTGGGCCGCAGAACGAAACATGTCTATAAAAGTTGAAATAGAAGACTTACAAATTATTTTTTTCATTTCTTTTATTTGTAATTGATATAGCTTGTCACAAACCAAAAATCAACATTATTGATATAATAATGTAATGGACAATAAACGAAATTGAAATTCTCAACTACACCTTTTACCGGACTCGGCCTCCTGGTCGCACAGTTCGACTTTTAAATCCGTCCCAATAACTCCCATTTCTATAAATAAAACCACCAGCGTAAACTCCAGCGCCCAGGCGAAACAAGAATTTGTTTATACCACGCCAATTGATTCCTCGTATATATCATGGAGATCCGAACACATACCACTCGTATCAAGGACGGTACAATTATTGTTAGTAGCCTCGTTTTGTGGCGACTGGTGTAGAGGTACATGTACACGACGTTATCAATACTCACGGTTGATTGTGATCGGCCTGCCACGACAGAGCTTGTCGGCAGCCGGCAAAAATGCCAGCTGATTAAACGACCATCGGGCATGTCATATCTGCAGTGCAAACTTGCCAGCGTATGAGCGTACACTTAAATACCTATATGCGTATATATTGTTCGTTTTCCCAGATAACAGAAAACCTATATTGAAATTCAGATTGCAATCAAAATCATTATGAACGGTATTTCTGCTACAGGGTCATTGGCATTCAAGCCTACAACATTTCTTTGAATAGGCTATCTCATCACCCGGCAGAATACAAATATTAAACCTTGTATGCTCTGTGGTGAGCACCGGAGCGTAAATCCAGTTGTAGCTCACTTATAGCAGTACACAGGGACATGGGGGATGGGGCGGAAATCCACTTAGAAGCCTTGAAACGCACGACTTTATCGGAAGAGCTAACTATACAACTGACCCCGACCAGTGAACTCAGTGAGTTTTCTGAATTGAATTACTGTGGCATATATAGTCCGTATAAGTGTATTTAACGTATTATCGACATTTTGATCACAAGAACCGAACTGACATAACAAAAGTGAGCATATTTCAGGCTTCAAGTCGTCGCGGGGCCCTGATATGAACTGCGCAATTTCCTACGTGTAATGAAGTATGTTGGACTTGAACATTGCTCGAAGCAATTCCACAGCATCGTCAATCTCCAGAGTCACCGCACTATTTTTTCATACGACAATCCGTGCATATAAACGATTCATCGCCGAACATTGAAATTATCTCATTCTGTTTTAGGGTTATCCAATTAACCGTCATTGCGTGCCCGGAACATTTCCCCCGAAGATACACGGGACAGGAAACACATGCTCCGTCGATGGCACGAAATCAGGCAAAGTCGAACTCATTCAAGGGAATATAAATATGTATGTTTAAAGATGCGGGCGGCGTTGGCGGTGGGTATGCTGTTAAATATTCAGCTTCGTCAAAAACCGCCATAAACAAAAAGAATAGTCAAATATAGACATACCTTGTTCTTATACCAATCAGAAATATGGCATAAACAGTATGTTATTGTCAAATGTTTTTCCTTTGTTATGTAAACAAAAGCAAAACACGTTACAGAACCTGGCTTTTGTTTATATCCGGTTATGGTAAACACAAAGAGCGTTATTTGTTACTGTTTTCCTGATATGAAAGTAATAAAGAGCGTTTATATAATTTGTGTGTGATTAACCAATATAATTGCGCTGTGTTATGTAAACAGAAGTGACACGAGAAGGTTCTTGTTTACGTATACCATCGTACGTCTTGACGACAATATACTATTTACGCACTGATTATGTTTGGCATATGAACAAAACTATATATATTTTAATATTCCTTCCGTTGATGGCGATTTGAACAAATATGAATATTTCTGTAACGAACACCGCCCGTGCCTTTAGTGATGTATTCAGGGTTTCCGAGAAATCTAATATAACATTGCTTACTTTTTTTCCGTTGAAAAAAATGTTGAAAACCAAATATAACATATATCATAGAACTATAATATATAGAGGATATGAAATGAGTGTTTCTCTCATATGATATTTATGAAACGAGTCTAAGAATTTTCAGTTTTCTCGAGCCTCCGGCGAGAGAAAACTGAAAATTCGTGACGATTCTCATAAATATCATATGAGAGAAACACGAATTACATATTCTATTTATCATATGACACCTATAAATTGATTATGATGTCCAAAACGCACACAAATCAATAAATAGCTATATGGCATCGACAGCAAAAGGTTAATGTGACGTCACTTCATTGCACCTGAAGCCCAATTACACCTGGTGAACTAGCAGAAATAATATGCACGCGAAGATATAGTGCGCTATTCTGTTCTCCGTTTGTGACATTATATCGTATGTTTATTAGATAAATATGAATTACATATTCTATTTATCGTATAACAATGTCCAAAACTATATATTTCAAGATTATAATTGCGAATATTTCGGCATCGCGTTGATTGACGCGCACGAATTTGACCTGCATTTAGTTAGAGATACGGCTCGGCACTGGCTGCCATTCAGCCAATCAGAACACACTTTTGTCAACAAACCATCAAATTATCGGAAGGTGATATGAACTAGTAGTTCATATGATATTGATTTATGACATACTTTCCAAAGTAAATAATGATTGAGTCATATGATAAAAAGTCATATTGTTATTGAAAAAATTGATTAACAATATAATTTTTGTGTCCCTCTAAAACATCGAACAAATTTTAAAGTGATGTGAAACACCCCGAGAGGGTGATCAGATAGAAATTGAGAATATTCTTGCTCAAAGTAGTTATTTTTTATGAATATTAATCCAAATTGACAACACACGACGTCCTTCTTATATATTAATTAAATACAATGACTCGGTGGCGAAATAATTTGTGTTAATTTACCGCCAATAAATATTTACAATTGAGCGCAGTTCAGATGATGTTTTCTATGCAGTGGTATGATCTATTTCTTTGAATTTTGTGGCGATGTTAGTAGAATGCTACATCCCCATGTTGACATAGCGCCTGAGTACCAATTAACTTATCCATTTCACGCACCCGAACAAGTCCATAATATGTCTTTAAACAAGTGGATGGCAAATTCAATATCAAACTAAAATAGCAGCTTTCGTGTAGCATTTCGCATTACAAACATGTCATTTTATACACAGAATCTAACCAAAAAGTTAAATTTGTCTCGTAAAAATGCTTCGCTACTGCGATCCTTTGGCCTGGCCTATATTCGCTACTAATCGGCATCAAATGCGACCTTCTCGTTGGTTTATATTTAACACTAGCAGTCTTACCTGGCGTTGCCCAGGTTAAAGTGACGTGAAACCCTCTGCATGCTGTGGATATTTGTTGGGAATAGAGAATACTCTTGCTCAAAGTGTTACACGTATTCTCATAAATTCTGTATTTAAATAGCATCGCACGATTCTTACACAGTCATGGAATATAAGTAGTGGCTCATCTTGTCGATTGTCATTTTGTTTATCGCGATTAATCATTTCCAGCAATAATGAAGTATTTATTTATTTACAACTGCGTATAATTCAGACGTTATAATATGATACATGAACATCATAAACACATTAGTTCGCAAAAATAAAAGAAGACAATTGGGTTTTACATATAGAGATGTATCAATCAATCTAGTGGGTTGGACTAAGATGTTGATGACACCTGGCTATCATATCTCCATGAAGATACAGATGTTTTAAAGACATTTACAGGTGCTCCTCTATTCATGATGCTATATATTGGCTAAATATTCTCAGTTTAAAAGAAATGTTGCTGCGCACGTATATCAGCTACATGTGCCAGACACAGAGCGAGATTTTGAGTTGTTTATGTCAGTCGATGAGTCTGTTCTAAAAATTTCGCTGTATCGGGCAGATATACCCTTGTCAGATGTCAGTATTGGAGGATCCTGAAAAGTCATGTGCTACTGACTGTGTTTTCTATTATATCATAAGAAGATATATTTGACTGCGCACTGTGACCACTATTTTTGAACAGGCCTTCGATACATTTCCATATCTCTTGACAAATTGTAACTGTTTGTGGAAACTGTATTGAATGGAACAGACTCAATTGTGTTATAATATATATGCAATCCTCTGACGGTTCGAGGTCTCTAAGTTTGCAAGAATATATGTATCTCTTAAATAGAAAGATAAACATACTTTTAATGCTTCTTCTGTGTATATCTTTTTGCTAGCTCATTATGTGAATGCCCTGATTGTCATCCCCATCTAAATGTGATAGTTGAGAAGATACAATTGTTCAAGTGACTTAATTGGGTCACCATTTGTCGATATTGTTAAATTTGGACGCCCAAAACTCCTTAAAATGATATGGAGATGGCCTGGGTGACTATATATAAACTTATATAGGTGGATATAGGCGAATAGCAATCTTATCAATGCTAGTGCATATCCTCTCGCCACCCGTGACCCAAACGACACCAAATGTGATTTAGTTCATCGTATCCTTAGAGAAGAACGTGTATGAATTTGGTGGAAATTAGTGCTAAATATATTTGTATCAGCTTTGGTGCAACTGCCATCCTCATGCATGACTTTAACGGTGCCACTTTTGACATATTTAAACCACGTCCATTAGACTCGTGGATGCATGATATACTGGAGATGATTATATATAGGTTTGGTGGTAATAAGCAACTAAACAAATTCTTAGAATAGTTATGACCCCCCCCCCCCATCTCTCACCAAAACGGCCGCAATTTGGCGTCTTTGAACCACACGATATCACAGAGAAGAATAACCTATCAATTTGGTTGAAATCTGCGCTAAAAATAGTTTATTAAATCAATTGTTGATGCCCCCTGCAACGCTGACTCGAACAGCGCCATATCACGAAGTTGATTATGTATGCGTTTGGTGGAAATCGGCGATAGAACTATTTTACCATATTTTTTTAATTTTGCCGATTTCCCCCCTTTCTTCCCCTGACACCAACAGCGTTACTTTAGAAAATTGTAACCTGCACCATTATCTTCCTCGTAAAAAGTTACCCCTCTTAGAACGCCTTGGTGCCATCTCGATTGTACCCCGTGAAGTTATATATAGAACGCATACAGACAGACAGAAGGACAGACAGCACGATTTGATTTCTCGTATAATTTGAGATGAACGTGTCTGAATGTGATGGTAATTGGTACTAAAAATATTTTTTATCAGTTTTGGTGACCCTCCCGTCCCTATTTCGGACTCAAGCGGTGCCACTTTTGTCACCGTTAAACCACACACTTAGACTCATTAGAGATTAGAGATGCATATATATCAAATTGTGAAAATTGGCGGGTATACAAATTAGTATCACATTTAAGGTCCCCATATCCCTCACACAGAGGGCACCAAGTTGGTGTATCTAAACAACACGATAAGATTCCTCGTATCACGGAGAAGAATATGTATCAATCTGGTGGAAATCGGAGCTAAGGATATTGTTATAATTGTTTGTGTCCCTCTCACCTCTATACACCACTGACTCGAATGGCCCCACTTGTGACATCCTTAAACCACACAATTACACTCGTGATACCATGGAGATGATTATTTATAAGTTTGGTGCTAATCGGCGACTAAACAATTTTTTATCAAATTTGGTGCCCACCCCTCCCCTCCCCACCTCTCACGGTCTCACTCAAAAAACACCAATTTAGCGCCTTTAAATCACACGATTAAATTCCTCGTATCATGGATATAAGAACGTGTATCAATTTTGGTGCCCCTCTTCAGTGCACCCCTGACTCGAATGAGGCCACATTTGACATATTTAAGCCACACAATTAGACTCCTCATACCATGGGGATGATTTTGTATAAGTGTGGTGGCAATCGGCGACTATACCCATTCTTATCAAATTTAGTGCCCACCCACCCCCAATCTCTCATCCAAACGACCACAATTTGGCGTTGTTAAATCGCATAATTAGATTCCTTGTATCATGAAGAAGAATATATATCAATTTGGTGGAAATCGGCGCTTAAATTAGTTTTATCAATTTTGGTGACCCTCTACCCTTCCGTGCATCACTGACTCGAACGACGCCACTTTTGACATATTTAAACCACAACATTAGATTCTTCATATCATGGGGATGATTATATGCAAGTTTCGTGGCAATCGGCGACAAAAAAAATCTGCCCCTCCCCCTTTTCTGCCCCTGACAACAACGGCGTCACTTTAGAAAATTCTAACCCCCACCATTATCTTTCTCGTAAAAAGTTACCCCTAGTAGACCCCTTTGGTATCATCTAGATGATCCCCTGTGAATTTCTATATAACACAGACAGACAGACAGACAGACATAGATATAGATACATGTGTTTTCTGACTTGTGAATCGTCAATGGACGTAACCAATGATGCTCTGGTTTCTGGCCTCAGCGTCTTTATCACCGGCTATGCATGCATGTACTGGTAAATCCCCACACACTACAGGTTCGATGTAATTCTTATAATCAATTTGAGTTAGCCAAGGGAATCAACAGAAGCTGGTACATGTGTTAGTTAAATAAGTTAATAATGCTACCGTTCTCTGTTTACCACGACACTGTGCATGGCAGTTGTCTTTATAAGGTGAAGTTTTTGGGCAATATTACTTCGCTTCCGAATGTGTACACGAGGCTATGTTTGCGTGACAATATATATATAAACAATAACAGTTTGTGAATTTACAAGTATTATTAACCTTCCATAAATATCGACCAATTAGAAAGAAGGTTACATTTGGTGACGATTAATGACAACTCTTGCCCAAGACACAGGTTCGCTGCGAAGCATTTCCATCGCTTCAAAGTGTAAATGTCCAGGATAAGGAGGTCTTCTGCCACTTTTGGAAGAAGAAATGCACGCGAAAATTCCGTAAATTATCCTCGCTTTGTCATTGCAGACGTCAGAAATTCAACGACACCGTACTGCGATGTTCGTTACGCCTATTGTCTTTATGTATATTAATATTATAAATTATTATTTACAAGGTCCCTGTGTGTAGAGGGAACTGGGCGTCTCAGTTCCCTTCTTCCAATTGGGCATCCCTGAATCGACATTAAGGGGCTTCATATCGGACCCGTCTGTTGCAGGCCACGGTCAGTAGAGGGTCCTGCTGTGCGACCTGGAAGTCCAAACATTATACTTCCACCAGGCCATTTTGAGCGCGGAGTGTCCAGTTCAAACGATGGACCGAGTGGGGCGCACATAGGTAGGGCTTATAGATGAATTCATTGTCCACCGAGGCCCGACAAATAACTTTTAACGTTTAAAACGATTACAACAGTACATAATTGAGAATGCGCTGTATTATATTTTGGACGTGGGAAGCATTGACGCACTTTTTAACCCTCCCATGACTGGAGCTTCCTGAATTTTTGTGAAAACCCAGTTCCAATGTATTATCTGTTATCTGCGAGTCTCCCATAGGATGGGCCGATCACGCACGTGTCTTGACTGTAACGTGGTACTTCTATAGCCTCTGGTATGGAAGAATTAATTTGAGTTTTGGACACAGGGGGCTTAACAGAGGTGGAGTTGGTGACTTTGCTCGAAGTTATACCGAATACGCTGGCTATCCACTTCAATGACAGTTGATGGGGAAGATGCCTCCACATTTGGCCTACTGGAAGTGTTTCCTCATCTTTTGGCATATTTACATTATTTTCGGCGAATTGACTCTGAAACGGCTATGCTACTCTGAACGAAATCCAACGTTGAACCTGTATATGACCTACCATTTGAGTACAAATATCAGGAAGATCCCAATTACATTTGGTTGTCCATCAGATACTTTAAACATCGCATCGAATCATGTTTTCAACTGCTTGGGTACGAATTGACTCCGCAACGGAAACATTAGGCAGATTATCAATTGATTCTCGACAGCTTGGGTAGAAGTGGACTCTATAACGGTGATACCAAGCAACTCTTCTATTGAATGTTGAATATCAGTTACAGACATTTCATTTGAAATGTCATTTACTGACATGTGAAGGAGAGAGGTCTTATTTGTCTCATTTGTACTATCATTATGCTGAAAATCCATACATGTCGTTTCTGGGTCATCATCCTGGTCTCCCAGCTACAGCCGAATTGTCTGATAGAACTGGAGCTCCTGGATCGACGGGCTATGTGTGTCATCATCTGATGCCACCAAGATGTTTTCAGCAGCACTCATACTTCACTCATACTTATATATAAGAGAACTAGTATGAGCGGTTTATTATTAATAATAGCATCTTAGACATTGACATAAGATTTCCACCCCATTTTTATGATATAATTTAACAAATAAATACATTGCTGGATCATTCAAGTCTGCTTTCTCCAAAGTAGCGTAAGCGATTTATGTATTTAGAGAGCCATACATCTCTTTGAATATATATATTGAAAAAATAAGAATGGCACGCTTAGGAACATGTAAACTAAATCATCAAGTTTATAAAATTATGTTAACGTCATAATATCCCTTACTTTCTTTTATGTGTTTGAAATGGATAATAACGAGATACGACGGGTGATTTTATACCCTGCAATCTAGCATCATTGTGTATGTGGCAACCCTGTTGAGGCGATGTAGTATAACAAAGCTAGACGACCAACCATACAGGCTGTTGCCTTGACCGAACCGTAAAGGCTATTTAATTTTACGAGCTCCCTCTAGTAGAGAATTATTACGCTCAATTTTGGGAGATAGTACCCAAATCAAATTCGTACTTTGCAAACACGTCCTGGAATTTATGAAACAGAGTTTTCAAGGCGTGATATGTCAGACCTTGACCATAACATCGATGAACGCTGAAACAAGCTCCGCAAATACCCTGGAGCGGTCGACTTCCCCTCCACGCCATTTTCAGAGCCACCATTTCGAAAGGCTCCCCGAAGTGAAAAATTGAACCGGAACAGTTTCCGGCTTGGGAGCGGATGACATGGCGGGGTGTTCCATCGCTTCATCAACTTCGTACGCTTTACTAACACAGTATAGTTTATCGAGTATTACCTCTGAATGTTGAGAATTTATAAAACATACAATCTGGTTGTCATACCCGAGTGCAACGTTGGCAAAACATACTCACGAAGATGTGCATTTTGTTAACTAGTAAAATCAGCTAATGGTGGGACAGCTTCGCGCTGCAGCAACACCACCGACTTGGGGTGTAATTGTTGTTTTTGGCTGACTCTAATTCTAGAAACTTCAGTCAATTTTGGGTTATCCCTTATTAGCCCCAATGTATGCATCATATTTAGTGAGAAAATCCATCCCAAGAAGCATGGGATCTCCAATGGAGGCCACATGGCTAATTTCACTACACTCGAGTTCCACACATTTTTGTGAATTTAAGTCTAAATGATTGCCATGAGTCACGACCATCATAGGAAAATCCTTCTGACCTGTGTGGCTATATATTATCACCCTGTGGGCGACTGGCGGAGTGTTTGTAAGCTCCATGGGCTAGTTACATTTTAATACAACCGAGAGTTTGGTAACCGCTGATAGCCTGGGGCGGTGGATACATACCAACACCAGATAAATTTGGCATGGGCTGGACATGGGAGTCCGGGTATCCAACGTTGACATAACCCGGCCAATAACATGTGGATAACATTCCACCACAGGGTTATTGGGGCTGTGGAAACTGACCAATGCCAGCATGAGTTGCACCATATCCCTGACAACCTGGGTGAAAGGGTCCAGCTGTCGGCGTTTGACAACTTTTGGGGCAACATTAATTGGCCAACGTCATCTTGAGCCGCACCACATCCTTGACACCATCGGTGGGCGTGTCCCTAATTGGGATGTGGATACGACGGTTGACTAATTTGCTGCTATGGCAACATTTGTCATGAGAAACCAGCGTTATGATAGGTACAACCTGGCTGTGCTGGTATACCCTGTTGTGATGGTACATGATATGAAGATGATATATGTGGACCTGCTGCAACAGGTTACCATAGTTACCAGAAGTGGTAGCCTGGGTATAAACCAGAATATTTTGAATGGGAGGAATTTTCCCATCAAATGCATGGGTGGCCAGCTGAGGTCCAACATAGCTACTACCTGGCATATATATGGCCTGGATCCAACTGCTGGCGCTAGACCTGTCGAATTAACAGTAACGGTCGCGGGCGCTTGGCCGTAGTACCGATACAGTTAGCATTGGCTGAAATCCTTCATGCAGTACACACAGACAAACATTTGTCTTTGGTGGTACGCCAAATATAACTGATGGGTGCAATGGGGTTAGGCTGGTACATGGTTTTGGGCCACCGTAACAGCCGAAGCTGCTTGTGACCCACTTAATTGGAACCATAGCTCGCCTTGTACCACAGTAACAACCGAAGTTGATTGTGCCACAGATTGAGTAGGCATTTCCACCCTTGGTGCCATAATTGAGACAGGCCGATCGCCATAGCTTAACCTAACTGAACTTAAAGGCACGTGCGGCCTTAATTGTCGAAAATATTCATATTTGTCCCAAACACCGTAAACAGAAAAACATTAAAACGCATACAGTTCCGTTCATATATACCATGACCATCGCGTAAACAGCATGTTATCATAAAGACCTAATATATTTTACCTAAGCAAGAGCCTGATTGTGTTACAGAAGACAGCACAATGCTACTGGCTAATCACACACAAATGGCATAAACGCTCTTTATTAGTTCCATATCAGGTATTCACACAAAGAACGCTCTTTATGTTTACCATCATAATATAAACAAACACCAGAAAAGTAAGTTTTTATGCTTTTGTTTACATAACAATGGTCAAACATATGACCATAACATACTGTTTGTGCGATATTTCTTATTTGTATACGTACAAAGTCTATCTACATTTTGATGTTCTTTCTGTTTGTGGCGGTTTTTGACGGGTGGATATATTTTCACAGGATACCCACCGCCAAGGCCAACCGTGTCTTTAAGGTTTGGGGTAACCTATGTAAACGTGAATTCAGAAAAACTATATTTTCTGAATTGTGGCGCGACCACCTGAGATGGTGGAAGTACATCGGAAACAAGGTGGTGGAGACATCACGATGACTCACAAAAAAAGGCATGGTAACATACGCCATCCTACTTCTGCTCACCCCTGGTATCGTGTAAAACCGATCTCTCGAGGGTAGTCAACATAATGGATGACTTTCTATCACTCTTACGTGCAGGGGTCAGGGTTCCGGGTGACTGATCTCTAGGAAAATAATCCGTTCCCCCTCCAACTTGTCCCGATTTACTCCATTATCGTACCTTCCTGGTAACCAGTTTTCAGCTAAGGAATTCTCAGCGGAGCGACTGAGGTAAATCAATGCTAACTGTCTTTGGTACTCCTGAACATGAGCACTCGGTAACGATTCTCTTTTGATAAAAAGGTTAATTGCCGGCGCAGAAGAATTATCCCCGCAGCTATGTATGTGGGGACCAACACGTGGTATGATTTGCAGCTCGGCGAATCCGGATTTATGTAAACCCTCGTGTTGACCCGTAATTATTGCAAATCAGTATTAGTTTGAAAAGTTCTCCAAATAATTCCCTCTAAGTAAATTCTAGATAAATTTACCAACAATTTCCCATATAATTTATTCAATACGTTCATGAGAATGCTAAGTATTTTATCAACATTTCCAAGCAGAACATACTAATTTTACCCAATTTCTCTAAATAAGAAAATTCTAAGGAATTTTTACGATCACTTCCCATTAGAAACCACATATTTCCCCAATAAACAAATGCTAGATACGTGTATGGCTACCACGAGAAGTTGAATTGCCCTATGCCGCGTGAACAACCGAAGCTACTTGAGGCACAAGGGCTGGGAATCTTGGATTGCTCTGAGCCACGAGAACAACCAAGACGTTGCTTGAGTCACAAATTAAACCGACAAATTCCCCAGTTGTATATTATATTATAAATTGTTGGGGCGGCGTTACCAATTAATATGTCAACTTAGTTTTGACAGGGGTTAACCATTCTGATCTCAGTTTACCCTCTCCTAATTCGTCAGCTAGTTCACTGTCATCACATTAACTCTATAAGCCATTTGAAAATCAACATCTGGGATCATAATTAATTCGATGAGATCAGCAGTATTGACATCAACCTTAAAACCACTACTCGTTCACGTAGGTGATGTCTCACAAATAGTAGTGGGGTCTTTATAGTCTTATCAAGGGTTACCCCATGTACATGTATAATCATTTGCTTCCCCCTTGTGAAATTCTGCTCATGTTTCCCATTCGAATCTCATTGGAACCAATTATTAACCTCAGACCCAGAAGCTGTTATTCACTTCTACGAAACGTCGTGATGTGCCAAGTCGTATTTTGACAAGTATGACACAACCCGACGATTGAATAATATAGAGCCGCTATATGAGGGCCGACATACATGTGTACGATTCTGTAATTCAGCATTATGTGTCGAATTTGTTCAAATTGTCTCGATGCCATACATATTTGTTTTAACTACAGAACAATTCCAGTAGAAAACATTCCAAATTAATAACTCAAGAAGAATTTATTTCTTAATTCAAAATACACAATACGCGAAACATGACGATCAGCGATCTAAAACAAGAGCGAAATCGTTTCCATCTTCTGTATTCTCCTGTCAAATAAATTTTGTGTATCGGGAATATGAAAATACACCTACTGGAAATCCTGTCAGTATTGCACGTACGATTTTCCAGCGATAACAATACATGTGACAATTTAGGCGAGAAGAAATTTCACTTTAATAACATTTCGATTATTGTGAGTATTGTTAGAAACAGACACGTTGTACACTTTGGTGGGATAAAAGGTTACAAAAATGTTATCTGGAGAAGTCGGTCCTGTTAATTAGATGGGAGTTGGAAGAGGTCTTAAATGGGCTTAAATAGATTTACATAGTGTTTATGTTGGCTAATTGTGAAGTCCACAACTGTATATGTATGTTGACATTTCAGTGCAGGAACCTTCTGGTTATAGAACAACTAAATTTGAGAATGTTTATGTAGGCTAATTGTGAAGTCCACAATGTTATCTTAGTAATAACAACACAATGAACTTCACTTATGGGCAGTCACTGACGCTGAAGGGGTGATTGTCACCACATCTTGGTGTGCTTGGTACCCAGCTCTAGGAAAAGGTGTTTAGGTACCCAGCTCGACCTTTGCATTGTTTTGAACACACAATTGTCTAATGCTATCAATTGGCGCTTGAGTGCTAACATTCAAAGTTGATATTTCTGACTAATAATTGCTTTTTCTCGGCGATATACCTGTATTATTTACGATATCATGTATCACATAAAACTGCAAAGGTCAAGCTGGGTACCAAAAACACAAAAAATGTGGCGACAATGACCCCATCATTGACGTTGAAATGGTCACTGTAATCTCTTTCGTTCAGTTGTGTATCCAGCTTTTTTTTTTAATTTCAGTTGGTATCATGCTTTTATAAAATTTACATTTTGGGTACCCAGCTTTATGACAGCAGTCTGCTATGCCTACAGGTTACACTGGTGTAAATAAGGTTCGGAGAGACCTCTAGCGGATGCGGGATGAATATATAGGAGAGAATAAAATAGACACTGGGCCCTGATTGGTCAATAGCCTTGTGTGCTTTTTGCATAAAAAAAAATCATCACACCTCTTCCCTATGGTTACCCACTGGTAAAATAGCCATTGGCACAGGAATTAACCCTCTGTAGTGAAGTTTGAAAAAAAAATTGTGGTCTAAAATACGACAGTATTTTTTTATGCGGTTCTGACACTAGTTAGGAAAACAAAAGATTTAAAGGCGAATTCCCTGCCTGTCGTACCTGATTTTTTTGTGAAAAAAGTTTCCCAAAGTGTCAATTTGTCAGATTTAAAGAAACTTTTGGACCCAATGTTTATATTGCCAATAGTATACGCTAAAACGTTAGCACTGAGGCCTATGGAAACATTTACACCTGTGTAACCTAAAGGGGAAAATGAGCTTTTTGGCCTTTTTGATTACTGGGAGTCACTTTAAAGTATTTTATTGCATTTTTAACAGCCTGGTCTTTCAGTCCAACGAATTTCTCAATGCATTGTGTAGCTATTCTTGCTGCTGATGTCTTCTTGCTCTTACATCAGCCAAAAAATAGTATGATTTTTTCATAAAAATTGCCGATTTTTCAAGGTATTTTCAATTTTTGTCAAGGTGGTAGTAGTCACATGATAATGCAAATGACCCATAACATGAGCATGTCAATGAGACACATATCACTTGTTATAAGAAGCTAATCTGACAAGTATTTTGGATTTTATAGCCAGTGATATACATATATATATCATACAAGTTAGTCATTTTCACTGTTGGGTATGGTCATTTGAAGGTTAATAGCACTAAAACTTGGACACATATAAGAAAATGCTTCAGCACTTCAAAGAGAGCATATTTGTGTTCAACTAATTCAATATCCACCCACATCCAGTTATCTCGGATCACCCTTGCAGACCTGAAAATATCATATTTTAGTCTTCCATGTGCTGATAAAGTCATGTGCTTCATGCTCAGCTGCTCAAATCTGGACTCAATGACCTCACATTACCAGAAGTTCTCTCATGGGAAGGATATTGTACAGTTTTCCATAGCTGAGCCAAGTTTGCAACACCAGACCCCAAAAACTGTGTGAAAATGGGGCCTGAACATGACCTGTGGCGGAAATTTGTGCTTTTTTGATGAATAATGTGTTAAAGGGGTGGGGTTAAATTGTGTGTGATAAATAAAGAACCACAGAAGTGATATTGTTTTTGAACACATTTTTTCCATTGATTGGCAATTCTGAAGAAATGTAGGGAGTTACAATTATTCCGCAAAAAAGCGGGCTATCGCTTTAGGTTACACTGGTGTAAATAAGGTTCGGAGAGACCTCTAGCGGATGCGGGAGGAATATATAGGAGATAATCAAATAGACACTGGGCCCTGATTGGTCAATAGCCTTGTGTGCTTTTTGCATAAAAAAATCGTCACACATCTTCCCTATGGTTTCCCACTGCTAAAATAGCCATTGGCACAGGAATTAACCCTCTGTAGTGAAGTTTGAATTTTTTGTTGTGGTCTAAAATATGACAGTATTTTTTTATGCGGTTCTGACACTAGTTAGGAAAACACAAGATTTAAAGGCGAATTCCCTGCCTGTCGTACATGATTTTTTTGTGAAAAAAGTTTCCCAAAGTGTCAATTTTTCATATTTAAAGAAAATTTTGGACCCAATGTTTATATTGCCAATAGTATACGCTAAAACATTAGCACTGAGGCCTATGGAAAACATTTACACCTGTGTAACCTAAAGGGGAAAATGAGCTTTTTGGCCTTTTTGATTCCTGGGAGTCACTTTAAAGTATTTTATTGCATTTTTAACAGCCTGGTCTTTCAGTCCAACGAATTTCTCATGCATTGTGTAGCTATTCTTGCTGCTGATGTCTTCTTGCTCTTACATCAGCCAAAAATAGTATGATTTTTTCATAAAAATTGCCAATTTTTCAAGGTATTTTCAATTTTTGTCAAGGTGGTAGTAGTCACATGATAATGCAAATGACCCATAACATGATCATGTCAATGAGACACATATCACTTGTTATAAGAAGCTAATCTGACAAGTATTTTGGATTTTATAGCCAGTGATATACAGTATGACAGTATTTGTTTATGCGGTTCTGACACTAGTTAGGAAAACACAAGATTTAAAGGCGAATTCCCTGCCTGTCGTACCTGATTTTTTTGTGCAAAAAGTTTCCCAAAGTGTCAATTTTTCAGATTTAAAGAAAATTCTGGACCCAATGTTTATATTGCCAATAGTATACGCTAAAACGTTACCACTCTGGCCTATGGAAAACATTTACACCTGTGTAACCTACAATTCTTCTATCAACACCAATTTCAACCACATCCTATATTTGGAGGTTTATCCTCGACTCTCGGCTTTCTCGTTGATGAATGTGCACTGTATGTGGTGCCCCAGCCACGATAATTAAATTACGATACAGATACAGTATAGGTTACAGTGAAGTAATTATTTCCCATAGGCCTCAGTGTTAACATATAATTGCCTGCAGCCCTGACTATCCAATAATTGTGATAAATGAGTACATGGTCACCGGAATTGGCATCTGCGCAAAGTTTCTGCATGAAAAAAATCATTTCGTCGAGCATGGAATGTACCTTTAAATTTGGGATTTATAATCGAGAGTCAGAATTGCATGAACAAAATATTGACATTTTTTACCTCACACCAACAAAATTAAATCTAGGAACCACGTGCTTTACAATGTGCCAATGTTTTGTTTGGAGTCTGAAATTTCAAGAGGAGTGATTGCATGTATTTTATATGTTTAAATATCGAAACTAATATTAACCAACCAGAGCCCAGAATTGTTTTAATTCTCTCCTGCATCTTGGTCCAAAATCCGTTGGAGGGCGCTACCAATCGAATTACTTCACTGTAACCTAAAGTGACAACAACGTCAATGACATGCCATCTGAAAATGACACAAATCGGTCACTGGACTCTTCACATTTGAAAATAAAATACAAAATCTCTATCCATGACTTTGTTTTCGTCTTATTAACCCTTTCCTGACCCCACCCCTGTTTACCATTGCAACACAAAATATCTTAAAATGAACACGAAAAGTCACCATGTGAGGTCCATGTCGATAAAGTAAACGATGGTAGCATATATACCCATCATTGGTGTGGAAGCTGACCGATTTCTCTCTGAGAAAATATGGACGATGGTTCGCCTGATAAACATGGACACGCTGGAGCTTGAATTGGGCGCACTTGACAAATTCTGAGTCCTGGTAAACGAAATTTTGGCAAAAACTGAAGTTTTGAGTGCAGCAGAATGATTATGTGCCTACATGTATGTGATTGGAAACAGTCACATCACTCAAACACACCACCGTGTTACACTTTTTGTCAACAAGCCACCTCAAGCAGACTAATTGGCTGCCATTTAACCCTGCACTGGTCATGTTTTACATCAAATTTTAGAGACCTGCCACAGATAGCGATGTAGATTGCTCTCATGGCAATTCGAAAAGCCCTTATTTCAGTTGTGTACTGACCCTCGATGTTCAGTGCGTGATTTGTCACCATGACATTCATTAAAGGTACACATATGGGTTCATAACGGACAAAAAAGGGAGATTTTCGAGGTGAAAATTTGAAGCAAAAATTGTCCCAGATGGGTTAATATTGGCTTCTCATTGATTACCACCGACTCAAATAATATAATATGCCACGTGCTACAAGTTCCCTAATTGTTTGTTGGTCAATGTTTATAGGAAACCCACCACTGGGCCCAAATGAGAAAACGGATCATTTTTGTGCTTTAAAGTGACAACAATGACATGCCATCTGAAAATGACACAAATCGGTCACTGGACTCTTCACATTTGAAAATAAAATACAAAATCTCTATCCATGACTTTGTTTTCGTCTTATTAACCCTTTCCTGACCCCACCCCTGTTTACCATTGCAACACAAAATATCTTAAAATGAACACGAAAAGTCACCATGTGAGGTCCATGTCGATAAAGTAAACGATGGTAGCATATATACCCATCATTGGCGTGGAAGCTGACCGATTTCTCTCTGAGAAAATATGCACGATGGTTCGCCTGATAAACATGGACACGCTGGAGCTTGAATTGGGCGCACTTGACAAATTCTGAGTCCTGGTAAACGAAATTTTGGCAAAAACTGAAGTTTTGAGTGCAGCAGAATGATTATGTGCCTACATGTATGTGCATGGAAACAGTCAGATCACTCAAACACATCGTGATTTGTTACCATGACATTCATTAAAGGTACACATATGTGTTCATAACGGACAAAAAGGGAGATTTTCGAGGTGAAAATTTGAAGCAAAAATTGTCCCAGATGGGTTAATTTGGCTTCTCATTGATTACCACCGACTCAAATAATATAATATGCCACGTGCTACAAGTTCCCTAATTGTTTGTTGGTCAATATTTATAGGAAACCCACCACTGGGCCCAAATGAGAAAACGGATAATTTTTGTGCTTTAGGTTACAGTGAAGTAATTATTTCCCATAGGCCTCAGTGTTAACATATAATTGCCTGCAGCCCTGACTATCCATGAATTGTGATAAATGAGTACATGGTCACCGGAATTGGCATCTGTGCAAAGTTTCTGCATGAAAAAAATCATATCGTCGAGCATGGAATGTACCTTTAAATTTGGGATTTATAATCGAGAGTCAGAATTGCATGAACAAAATATTGACATTTTTACCTCACACCAACAAAATTAAATCTAGGAACCACGTGCTTTACAATGTGCCAATGTTTTATTTGGAGTCTGAAATTTCAAGAGGAGTGATTGCATGTATTTTATATGTTTAAATATCGAAACTAATATTAACCAACCAGAGCCCAGAATTGTTTTAATTCTCTCCGTTGGAGGGCGCTACCAATCGAATTACTTCACTGTAACCTATAGCGGAGTGGGCACAATGCAAAATTGTATATACATGTGTGAAATTGATTTATTCCTATGCATTGCATTGATATTTTTGCTCCATTTGTATATAGATATGTAATAATGTATATATGTTTTGCATGTAACATGTTAATTCGTGTCGAGCAATAAACCATTCTCCGCTATATAGTATTATCAAGAATCGTGATAAATGATTTTAAACAATGTTTCTGTTATATATATATACGGGGGCGACTTCGCGCGGGACGTCTTCGTATGGGGCTGACTTCACGCGAAGCCATGTGGAAAATTCTGTCATTTGAGCAAAATTCTCCATGCCGGAAGCAATGTGGAAAATTCTAACTTTTTCTAACACTCTTTCCCAAAAACGAAAAAACTAGTAACACGCAATGCCACGAAAAGCCATTTATATAGGCATATAGTATTAGCAATAATTTTAAGAGAAAAACAATGATTTACAAGGCAATAGAAAAAAACACGTGGAAATTGGGGTAAGGTTTTGTTAAATTTTATCCCGCAAAAACATCCATTATTGACGACAAACGCCAATATTATATAACTTGACGCTACAAATTAACAGCATACAATTTAATAATAAAGATTAAACGTACTCTCGCGATCAGTACATCTTGAAGCAGCAGAAGATTATTATGGATTATAAACAGCAACAATAAATTATACGTCTTGTCAGTTTGGATTCTTGTTTTGGCTCCTGCGTGTAGTAACTTCCGCGGTGCACGTTCCGGTCTTCTTATTTGTTGAAGTTTCCACACTGGCCTCCAGTCTATTTTTACTTATTATTTTGTTAAAAATATATGATTCCAGATCTCACTAAGTTTTTTTTCTTCTAAAATGCCGGGTTCTTTCCGAATGGTGTCGGGAGGGAAGTTTTTCACCTCACCATCCCATATTTATGCGACATTCCATTATAGCTTAATGTCTTCTCCACAAAGGTCCATATTAGTTCCCAGTAGCTTCAACGTGGTAACGTGGTGTTTTTGCAGTTATAATATGTTTAATTGTTTCAAATGTCAGATATGGGTACAAAATGTCTTTACTAAAAAAATTGCACGAGGTTGTATATATATCAAATGCGTTTTTGTCCTCTCGGACCACCCACCCACCCCCGGCATACCTTCTTGTAATTTGTTTACTACACCCCCTGCTCTCTATGGGGTTCCCCGATGTCTATATATAGATTCTTTAATATGTTTATGTAATGACGTCATTCGGGACAAGTATGTATGCGTGTGTGCTAATATGCACTTATCAGCTAATTACTTTGGATATGCATATTAGTTCACCTATATATGCGTCTACTATGTTGCGTAGTTGTGGGGTTGACTACAGCCCGACATGTCAACGAATTGATTGATTGGGTGTGGAAATAGAGAAGCTTTGTTGAAGCCGAAATGAAACTGAAGGTGTCGTATCGCTTAATGACATGTCTAGGCCAAATGCGTTTCATTTGTTATCTTGGGGTAATATATAGTTATCCTTTATTTCACGAATAACATATTAAATAAAACTTCACATTGATGTATCTGTAAAGAACGGGACTCGAGCATGACGTGGTCCTCTAATGTTAAAAAATCGATACTTAATGGATCGAGTTGATAAACTATACTCCTGGTTATACGCACAAATCTACCTCAAGTTATTTTAGATGGATATAATAATATATACATACAATACAAGGAATACCGAAACCGAAAAACGTGCAGAGTAAACCAGTCCATGTATTGGATAACTTGGATATCGAAAGTATATATAATAGAGTTGCCTCCCATGTATGATCAAGTTGCATTACGAGATTTTCTCACCGGCTGTTACTAAAACACATCGTTCGGGATAATCACACCTACCATTTTGGCCAGAAATGCGGACGGACATGCATGATAATAACTGAATAACTCAGGATACTAATTTCTAAATGTGACTCTAATCTGGCGTGTCACTTGTTACTCCGTTTGAATCGATATCTAATCGTGAACCCAGATTAAGTATCTTTCGCTATCTAATCGTGTACATAAGGTGTGATGGTGGCCCGTCACTTGTTATATTGGACTCGACGACTCAACTTGAACTTATACTTTAAAATCAAGTGTTTTCAAACATGTTGATATAATATAACATCGATAAATCTGGTTAAGTAGTCACGATATTATTAGGGGGCTAGCCACGGGATGGTAGAATAGACCGATATATCTATTCCTTCGTCCCTCACTTGAAAGCCTTTAATTTAGATACAGAAATAAAAAGAAGCAAAAAAACATAATTCAATTTAAAACAACTTACACAATTAATGTGATTTCTTCTTTTTTGAGTGTTTTTCTTGGGTGGTGGCTTGTCTACTGAAGACGGTGGCGTGATGTTATCTGTTCTTTATGGTGTTTTCTTCTGAGATTTTAATTTGTTCATGAGCTCGTTCTTGTACCCTCTTGCTCTCCTCTAATACCCTTCTTATCTCTTCTGGTGAAAAGGCTCCGGCTCGTGGAATTACTGCGTCTTCGGGACACACAGCCTGCAGCCGGTATAGGTTCCTGAAATGACCAATACCCCGACTCGTTAATAAAACCGACATGGCTTATCAATTATTGAATGTCGGTCAATTATAGTGTTTCATCTTAAACATGATTATTGTGTGACGAAACAGTCAGCGAAAGGTTAATGACTGTAGATACTCAAATTATAGAACAGGAAGCCTTGAAACTGGCAACACAAAATTATTTACTGCAAAAGTCACTTTTTCATTGTTCTTAACTATCTCCTCTGAAACCGACACATGTCGGAGGTAATATAGTTATATGTGTCCGTAATAAAGAGTTCTAATTTTTCTCCAAATGTTACCAGTGTCGTTTGGGTATGGTGGTACCAAAATATTTGTCGTCTCCGAATCGCATGAAACTTGGAATATAACACCATCAGCTGATCATGAAACTGAAAGAATTTCGAAAATCCATTGAAAATTGCCAGTTATTAAATAATATTAGTAGTTGGAGAGCAATCCGCAAGTTGATTTAAGTTAGTAGACAACAAGACAAAACAAACCTAGTCTCCGTCCTAATTTGGGGGAGAAATACATTAGTCCCATAAGTGGACCACGCACGAAGCATCCCAAACCATACACATATGTGTCTAGTGTACAGCGAATTCGATCGTGAGGGGATATCACACAGGAAACACAGAAACGAGCAATTGCGCAACTCAAAGCTAATATTCTCCCAATTGATCGTTTTAGTGTCATATTTTGCGTGCCGTTGATTTATTGCCCAAACTTACAGACGATATAATCGAATTAAGCGATGCGCGGAAGACAGAACGCCATCTTCGACCGTCTTATCAAATATATTAATGTTGCTTTTATGCTGCTATGTTGTTGGCAAAATGTGAATGGGTGATTAACTCGCTGACAGCTATCGAGAACACGGATTCTTTGTATCCGCTATGGTAACATAATATTGGCTACAAATGTTTCAGTACATGCTTAGAAACGTCGAGTAGGCTTTCTGACGGTGAGGAATCACGTGGTTTTGACTTGACGAGGAAAACGCGACCAGAAACTAGGAAAATAGGTAATAAACTAGGATATTATATATTACATTAGTGTGGTAGCTACGAGCGTATGCTGTACTATTTTCAAACGAGCTGATATCTCACGTGTGTCCAAACGTGCAGTTGTTTGCTCTAACATTCTAACCAAAGTTGTCAGTCGAAGGATTCTGCTAGATGTATGGACTGGTGTATTCCACGAACCTCCGACTGGCAACTTTGGTTATTATGTTATAGAAAACTACTGAGTATTTCTGAACAAATAAGGCACCAACTTGTTTTTTAAAATAAACTAGCATATGCTATGTTTTGTATCAATTCCTCATATATTGCGTTTTTGTGCGATATGCGGTGGTCTTGGCCATTTTGAATGCGTGGTATTCACCAACATCGAAACCACGTGATTTCCCACCGTGCGTAAGAGTTCTGAAACACGAAAAGCAGAAACAAGTCACACACTGGGTTTATTGAGTATATTCCATGGAATAAACCGCTGTTACACAGGCAAACTATTGACTACAGTAGATACTATAACTTTATTCCACACCACTTGGTGTGAGACACATGTATTCAATAGATTAAATGCCATTGAATAACATGTCGTTGTATAGCACAAGAAGAATACAAGTCGGACTATTTCGAGTTGACGTTTTTCCAAAGGGCGATGGTGTAAATAACGTCAACAATCCGATTGGGTGATGCA
This sequence comes from Siphonodentalium dalli, assembly GCA_032622095.1. Taxonomy (NCBI): domain Eukaryota; kingdom Metazoa; phylum Mollusca; class Scaphopoda; order Gadilida; family Siphonodentaliidae; genus Siphonodentalium; species Siphonodentalium dalli. The sequence continues at coordinate 137,100,943 of CP136061.1, read as the reverse complement.
CAAGTAATTACCGGGTTTTCATCAGACTTAAATCACATTAAATGTAGTTATGGTATATCAATGGTAGTCACAGTCGTGGATTACACTTATCCAAAACAAGGATGTGGAATAAATACAGCTTGCATCATAATCTATAATCTTTTATCGAACTCGTTGCGGACCGCGCATAGTTACATTTCGCTCAAGATCCGGCGCCCGAAACTCATTCGATAACAGATTCTCGATTAAGATGTGCGTTGTGTTCTGTCTATTTGATCCGACTGAAATCAACAAAGGTAGCTATAGCAAACATTCTAAATAAAGCAGGTATTGTTCAACAATATATTGTTTTACCAAGCTCAAATTATGTGCTAACAATCATGTTCTCTTCGGAAATAATATAAGAGCTCTTATTTGAATTTATAAAATTGGTTTGTATGCCCAAATTAGATTACTGGCTCCGCTGAGAATGGCGACCATCTTGAAAATGGTGGCCATTTTTGAAAATATTGTTAAGTGGCCCATACTGATCACTCATGAACGATTTTACACTTAGTCGCTCTACTATATTGTTATGATGTGGGTTTCACTGGGTCAGGAACCTACGTCACCAATCAAGTCTCTAACCCAAAGCGGGTTTGAATATAAATTTGTTTAAACATATGTGACCCGCCATATCAAATCCAGTCGGAAGTCGGTATTTTTTTTACCCTGTGCCAATGCATTCTCTTATATATGCGAGTCGACCATAGGTCGCCTCGCATATATAAGAGAATGCATTGGCCTAACAATTTTTAATCTTTTTTTTTAAATAAATGTTTCTGACAATTTTTAGGACATAAAAAAAACTAAAACATCCATTACCCTGCAGGAAGCCCCACGCATATATAGAAGCATATAGAAGAGTGTCGTCTGCTCATGTTTGTCTGGGGCTCTGTATGGGTGAAATTATAAAAAAAAATTAAGAATACAAGAAAAGATTATTAAAATTGTAAAAAATTGTTAGGCCAATGCATTCTCTTATATATGCGAGGCGACCTATGGTCGACTCGAATATATAAGAGAATGCATTGGCACAGGGTAAAAAAATCCCGACTTCCGACTGGATTTGATATGGCGGGTCACATATATACACATTTGTCTGACGGCATAAACTAGTAAACGAACTGTGGAAATTCACAATGCACATTCAACATCAGCATTTGTTAAAAAATCTTATCTATAACTGAAATTTACAAGGGAACTACAGTAATGCCCTAAGTAATCGACTCTTTAACTACAGCAGAATTCTGGGTAACGTTTCAGGATTTAGTCGGAAATATGGCTTGTTGAAATTCATCGGAAAGCTCTCGGTAGGTATCAATTGAGCACCGATTTTGAACACCAAACACACATCAACCATTAAATAGTTGTTAGAAAAATTCACACAATCTATATATATCTCATCCACTGCATAAGTTCCAGATAACAGCTATCCGAATGTCTGAGTGAACTGTTTAGATATTGCATAATGAGTACGTCGGTTCCTAGATCATGTCATGGATATCTACTCTGGCTAACGCCCGTAGAGACCATATTCAACCAGTACAACACCAGGGAACATAACGCGAGAAATATATTTCTTGGTTGCTAACTTTTCCTTAAAGGTACGGTTGGCTTTGGCGGTGGGTATCCTGTGAAAATATTCCCACCCGTCAAAAACCGCCACAAACAGAAAGAACAACAAAATGTAGACAGACTTTGTCCGTATACAAATTAGAAATATCGCATAAACAGTATGTTATTGTCATATCTTTGACTATTGTTATGTAAACAAAAGCATAAAAAGTTACCTTTCTGGTGTTTGTTTATATTATGATGGTAAACATAAAGAGCGTTCTTTGTTGGTGAATTCCTGATATGGAACGAATAAAGAGCGTTTATGCCATTTGTGTGTCATTAGCCCGCAGCATTGTGCTGTCTTCTGTAACGCAATCAGGCTCTTGCTTAGGTAAAATATAGTAAATCTTTATGATAACATGCTGTTTACGCGATGGTCATGGTATATATGAACGAAACTGTATGCGTTTTAATGTGTTTCTGTTTACGGTGATTGGAACAAATATGAATATTTTCGACAACTAAGTCTCACGTGCCTTTAATAATGTACTTAACTGTAGGTGAATGTCCCAACTCAAAATTGCATGCTTTTCTCTGACTTTTGCGAGCCGATATCGCAATAAACATCAAAGTAATTACCCAGGAAAAATGCCATAATTGTATGCAACGCGAAGCAAAATCGCTCACAAATTAACTTAAATCGTGAAATTTCGAGTTGGGACCTTCACCTACAGTGAAGTACATTATTAAGAAACAGATAATAACTAAGAATTATATTCCCCCCGTTATTTTTTCGACTTTATAAGGTTCCCTGTCAAAACTTCAAAATGTTCGCAGGTTCTGTACTGGTGGAATATGATCACTACGGGCATTAACCAGAGTAGAGGTTCATGACATGATCTAGTAGGTTCCTTGCCCTGATGACAAACGACCCACACTGCAATCTATGAAATGTGTGGCTTCGTACGCTGTGCGACAGCTGGTGTGAGCGACATAATGTTCACTAATCACGGACTGCTCTGCTGGGGATAGATCCAGTGAAATTATTTATCTCAATTGACGAGTTCATTCGAAGATAACTCAATAAGTGTACTCCCACATACGTGTGGATTTCCGGAATGGATGTGCCAATGTCACGTGGTGAGTGTTAAATTCAATAAGACGCGTCCCTCAGTTCCTTTAATCAGAGCGGCATTGATATAAATTGGGCTTTTGGAAAATAGCCTTATTGGAATCCAATTACACAAACTCCATGCAGGGGTTACCTCCCTTGATGACTCGGTAAGACCGATATCGGCGACATTTTACCCACATTTGGTGGACTTCCGCGATATTAAGATATATACTAAGCGAGCAGAGCAACATGCTGCCCTTGTTGAACACACAAAATATCGACTAAAATGTTTGCAATTTCGTACCTTAAGTTTGGAATGTCCTACTAGAAGCAAAGAACTATATTTCGAAACGGTGTGATTTGGTTCTCCGATTATTTTATGAACACAAACGTATAAACGCACATGGACGACAATGTCACGACAACATGCGTGGCAAGTCAAACACAAGAGTTCTTATTTGCTGCAAATTTGACTAGTAGCTTGTGAAAATCGTCACCAATCTACCGCTCTGATCCTCTATTCTGTCACTAATCGTCACAATTCTACCGCTCTGATCCTCTATTCTGTCACTAATCGTCACCAATCTACCGCTCTGATCCTCTATTATGTCACTAATCGTCACCAATCTACCGCTCTGATCCTCTATTCTGTTACTAATCGTCACCAATATACCGCTCTGATCCTCTATTCTGTCACTAATCGTCACCAATCTACCGCTCTGATCCTCTATTATATCACTAAGCGTCAACAATCTACCGCTCTGATCCTCTATTATGTCATTAAGTGTCACCAATCTACCGCTCTGATCCTCTATTATGTCATTAAGTGTCACCAATCTACCGCTCTGATCCTCTATTCTGTCATTAAGTTTTTAGTGCGGGAATTGTTCTCAAAGCACATAGGACGGAAATTTGACTTTCGGGCGATAGGTTTTCACCATTGTTGCTGGAAAACCCCGCGCTAAACAAAGAAACCACAGACTAGTACCCAGCCGGTGACAGAGTCAGAAAGGAAGTACAATATGACTGGTGCGCTCTGGTAGAGATTGTCGATTACATAGAAAGATGCACGGAACAGAGTATCTTCTGGAGGATATACTCGAGACTCACAACCTTGTTATATTCGTCTCAGGGTACATTGGATAGGTGAAGTCGTTTTGCTTGAAGGTACCAGACGTTAATTAACACGCATCAGCCTCCAGCCTTTGGTGTAAACAATATCTATTGTTTGTTAAATCAAACATACGACACAATCGTAATACACATATAGATACAGAGAGATTGAGAAAGAGGATTGGACAAGTTCTCTACTCGTGGAAAAAATGTTACTTCATGTGAAGGACATAGTACTTAAGGTAAATCAGACGAGATATATAATCATTTGTGATTGTGATTTGCATGTGTGCAATGCCTTGTCTTGGATGGAGCCCGTGTTATGTGGTCAATTTTATCATACACGCATATATGAGCTTTGCTTGCATTCTTATATTGTGATTCGACTGGGTGATTTCAATGTGCCATTTTGTGTTTCAGAAGCGCGTTATGTAATATTCTCTACGTGGTATAATTTTAAACCAAAAGTTCGCTACTGTTTCATAAAAGGACGTCAATATGACCACATGACTCTTCATACTTTGTGTAACTGCGTGCAAGCTTTTCAGTTTTAATCTGTTTATTTCTTTTATTTCTTGTGTCATAATCATTATTAGTGTTGGTAACCAGTTATGTACCTGTCTACAGTTTTGCGTGATTTTTACAAATTCGCCTGTGTTTCAGACATCGGACGGTTAAGTCTATTAACAACGTTGCGTCCATTGTACCATGTACATGTATATGTGGTACAGTATATATAATACAGATAACACAGTACCACAACACGACGTCAACATATACACGGGAAAACACAGGCGATTGACCAACCAGAATGAGCCTTTTAGTAAGCTGTAGGCTAGGTCGATTGAATATATTGGACACGAATCACAGATAAATGCCAATATCATTTTTAAGTTTTTGCGATTTTCCTAATGCTTCAACTACATCTATACAGATAATATTATATCTAATTCCGATTCACGAATTAACTCCCTTTGGAATTCAACAGTCCATGTAGGTAAGTGAAAATATCTACTTTACTGTAAATGCAAATCGATGGCTTCAAATCTTTTGAATGTCCACCTGAGTTTCTACGAGGGTGTGTAATTGATCAGCTCACATCGACATTGATGCTTTAATCGTATATATGTATAGAGAGGATGAAGTCACGTTTCTGTGATTCTCAATATTTATTTTATAGGTATTGTGGTGTTACCCCGGACAACCCATGTTGTATAATAGAGGATGTGAGATGGATGGGATTGTCATTTCCTGTCAGTAAGACCGTTATCACCACAGGGAATGTTAGAATCTTTAACACATTCGATATACTACATTGTATGTGCTGCGTAGAATGATTGGATGCGCGATAAACTCTTGTTTTGGACAGGAATTGGGGCCATATGAAGTCAGTGATTTATCAAACCAGAACAGGGACATGTGCTACGTGTAGTTATTAATCACGGACAAGTGAATTAATCAGCGATGCTGGTATTGGCCCTCATGGAGTTATTGACACAACACTGTATGTCGCGACTATCGCAGATGGCAGAATTTGATTAAAGACATATTATGGACTTGTTCGGGTATGTGAAACTGATAAGTTAGCATTCAGGCGCTATGTCAACTGGAGGAATGTAGCATTTTAGTAACATCGCCGAAAATTTCAACCAAATCGATTGTAACACTCTATAGAAATCATCGTCTGAACTACCCTCACTAGTAAATATTTACTTCTCGATTCGGGACGCAACTATCTGCGATAAACTAACGAAAACGATTTCACCTTCGAGAATCACTGCAATTAATTAATATATAAGAATGACGATGTGTGTTGCCAATTTGGATATAATATTTGTAAAAAATAACTACTTTGAGCAAAATTATTCTCCATTTCCATTTGATCACCCTACCGGAGTGTTTCACATCACTTTAAACAATTGATGACAATTCGATCAGCCCCTCGACCAATGAAACTTACGAGGTCCGGTGACCGTCGTTTGTGTGTAAGTTGTTGCATGCGTTGTAAATCTGCATATCATGATGCATGTAATATTGCTCTTCTGTCATGCTGCATGTAATACTGCTCTTCTGTCATGCTGCATGTAATACTGCTCTTATGTCATGCTGCATGTAATACTGCTCTTATGTCATGCTGCATGTAATACTGCTCTTCTGTCATGCTGCATGTAATACTGCTCTTATGTCATGCTGCATGTAATACTGCTCTTATGTCATGCTGCATGTAATACTGCTCTTCTGTCATGCTGCATGTAATACTGCTCTTATGTCATGCTGCATGTAATACTGCTCTTCTGTCATGCTGCATGTAATACTGCTCTTATGTCATGCTGCATGTGATACTGCTCTTCTGTCGTGTTGCATGTAATACTGCTCTTATGTCATGCTGCATGTAATACTGCTCTTATGTCATGCTGCATGTAATACTGCTCTTCTGTCGTGTTGCATGTAATACTGCTCTTATGTCATGCAATACTGCTCTTATGTCATGCTGCATGTAATACTGCTCTTATGTCATGCTGCATGTAATACTGCTCTTCTGTCATGCTGCATGTAATACTGCTCTTGTGTCATGCTGCATGTGATACTGCTCTTCTGTCATGCTGCATGTAATACTGCTCTTATGTCATGCTGCATGTAATACTGCTCTTATGTCATGCTGCATGTGATACTGCTCTTATGTCATGCTGCGTGTAATACTGCTCTTGTGTCATGCTGCATGTGATACTGATCTTATGTCATGATGCATGTAATACTGCTCTTCTGTCATGATGCTGTAATACTGCTCTTCTGTCATGCTGCGTGTAATACTGCTCTTGTGTCATGCTGCGTGTAATACTGCTCTTATGTCATGATGCATGTAATACTGCTCTTCTGTCATGATGCTGTAATACTGCTCTTCTGTCATGCTGCGTGTAATACTGCTCTTCTGTCATGCTGCATGTAATACTGATCTTATGTCATGCTGCATGTAATACTGCTCTTCTGTCATGCTGCGTGTAATACTGCTCTTCTGTCATGCTGCATGTAATACTGCTCTTATGTCATGCTGCATGTAATACTGCTCTTATGTCATGCTGCATGTAATACTGCTATTCTGTCATGATGCATGTAATACTGGTCTTCTGTCGTGCTGCATGTAATACTGCTCTTCTGTCATGCTGCATGTAATACTGCTCTTATGTCATGCTGCATGTGATACTGCTCTTCTGTCGTGTTGCATGTAATACTGCTCTTCTGTCGTGTTGCATGTGTTACTGCTCTTCTGTCGTGTTGCATGTAATACTGCTCTTATGTCATGCTGCATGTAATACTGCTCTTCTGTCATGCTGCGTGTAATACTGCTCTTCTGTCATGCTGCATGTAATACTGCTCTTCTGTCATGCTGCATGTAATACTGCTCTTATGTCATGCTGCATGTGATACTGCTCTTCTGTCGTGTTGCATGTAATACTGCTCTTATGGCATGCTGCATGTAATACTGCTCTTCTGTCGTGTTGCATGTAATACTGCTCTTATGTCATGCTGCATGTAATACTGCTCTTATGTCATGCTGCATGTGATACTACTCTTCTGTCGTGTTGCATGTAAAACTGCTCTTATGTCATGCTGCATGTAATACTGCTCTTATGTCATGCTGCATGTGATACTGCTCTTCTGTCGTGTTGCATGTAATACTGCTCTTATGTCATGCTGCATGTAATACTGCTCTTATGTCATGCTGCATGTAATACTGCTCTTCTGTCATGCTGCGTGTAATACTGATCTTCTGTCATGCTGCATGTAATACTGCTCTTCTGTCATGTTGCATGTAATACTGCTCTTATGTCATGCTGCATGTAATACTGCTCTTATGTCATGCTGCATGTAATACTGCTCTTCTGTCATGATGCGTGTAATACTGCTCTTATGTCATGCTGCATGTAATACTGCTCTTATGTCATGCTGCATGTAATACTGCTCTTCTGTCATGCTGTGTGTAATACCGCTCTTCTGTCATGCTGCATGTAATACTGCTCTTCTGTCATGCTGCATGTAATACTGCTCTTATGTCATGCTGCATGTAATACTGCTCTTATGTCATGCTGCATGTAATACTGCTCTTATGTCATGCTGCATGTAATACTGCTCTTCTGTCATGATGCGTGTAATACTGCTCTTATGTCATGCTGCATGTAATACTGCTCTTATGTCATGCTGCATGTAATACTGCTCTTCTGTCATGCTGTGTGTAATACCGCTCTTCTGTCATGCTGCATGTAATACTGCTCTTCTGTCATGCTGCATGTAATACTGCTCTTCTGTCATGTTGCATGTAATACTGCTCTTCTGTCATGCTGCGTGTAATACTGATCTTCTGTCATGCTGCATGTAATACTGCTCTTCTGTCATGTTGCATGTAATACTGCTCTTATGTCATGCTGCATGTAATACTGCTCTTATGTCATGCTGCATGTAATACTGCTCTTCTGTCATGATGCGTGTAATACTGCTCTTATGTCATGCTGCATGTAATACTGCTCTTATGTCATGCTGCATGTAATACTGCTCTTCTGTCATGCTGTGTGTAATACCGCTCTTCTGTCATGCTGCATGTAATACTGCTCTTCTGTCATGCTGCATGTAATACTGCTCTTCTGTCATGCTGCATGTAATACTGCTCTTCTGTCGTGTTGCATGTGTTACTGCTCTTCTGTCGTGTTGCATGTAATACTGCTCTTATGTCATGCTGCATGTAATACTGCTCTTCTGTCATGCTGCGTGTAATACTGCTCTTCTGTCATGCTGCATGTAATACTGCTCTTCTGTCATGCTGCATGTAATACTGCTCTTATGTCATGCTGCATGTGATACTGCTCTTCTGTCGTGTTGCATGTAATACTGCTCTTATGGCATGCTGCATGTAATACTGCTCTTCTGTCGTGTTGCATGTAATACTGCTCTTATGTCATGCTGCATGTAATACTGCTCTTATGTCATGCTGCATGTGATACTACTCTTCTGTCGTGTTGCATGTAAAACTGCTCTTATGTCATGCTGCATGTAATACTGCTCTTATGTCATGCTGCATGTGATACTGCTCTTCTGTCGTGTTGCATGTAATACTGCTCTTATGTCATGCTGCATGTAATACTGCTCTTATGTCATGCTGCATGTAATACTGCTCTTCTGTCATGCTGCGTGTAATACTGATCTTCTGTCATGCTGCATGTAATACTGCTCTTCTGTCATGTTGCATGTAATACTGCTCTTATGTCATGCTGCATGTAATACTGCTCTTATGTCATGCTGCATGTAATACTGCTCTTCTGTCATGATGCGTGTAATACTGCTCTTATGTCATGCTGCATGTAATACTGCTCTTATGTCATGCTGCATGTAATACTGCTCTTCTGTCATGCTGTGTGTAATACCGCTCTTCTGTCATGCTGCATGTAATACTGCTCTTCTGTCATGCTGCATGTAATACTGCTCTTATGTCATGATGCATGTAATACTGCTCTTCCGTCATGCTGCGTGTAATACTGCTCTTATGTCATGCTGCGTGTAATACTGCTCTTATGTCATGCTGCGTGTAATACTGCTCTTCTGTCATGCTGCGTGTAATACTGCTCTTCCGTCATGCTGCGTGTAATACTGCTCTTATGTCATGCTGCATGTAATACTGCTCTTATGTCATGCTGCATGTGATACTGCTCTTCTGTCGTATTGCATGTAATACTGCTCTTATGTCATGCTGCATGTAATACTGCTCTTGTGTCATGCTGCATGTGATACTGCTCTTCTGTCATGCTGCATGTAATACTGCTCTTATGTCATGCTGCATGTAATACTGCTCTTATGTCATGCTGCATGTGATACTGCTCTTATGTCATGCTGCGTGTAATACTGCTCTTCTGTCATGATGCTGTAATACTGCTCTTCTGTCATGCTGCGTGTAATACTGCTCTTCTGTCATGCTGCATGTAATACTGATCTTATGTCATGCTGCATGTAATACTGCTCTTCTGTCATGCTGCGTGTAATACTGCTCTTCTGTCATGCTGCATGTAATACTGCTCTTATGTCATGCTGCATGTAATACTGCTCTTATGTCATGCTGCATGTAATACTGCTATTCTGTCATGATGCATGTAATACTGGTCTTCTGTCGTGCTGCATGTAATACTGCTCTTCTGTCATGCTGCATGTAATACTGCTCTTATGTCATGCTGCATGTGATACTGCTCTTCTGTCGTGTTGCATGTAATACTGCTCTTCTGTCGTGTTGCATGTGTTACTGCTCTTCTGTCGTGTTGCATGTAATACTGCTCTTATGTCATGCTGCATGTAATACTGCTCTTCTGTCATGCTGCGTGTAATACTGCTCTTCTGTCATGCTGCATGTAATACTGCTCTTCTGTCATGCTGCATGTAATACTGCTCTTATGTCATGCTGCATGTGATACTGCTCTTCTGTCGTGTTGCATGTAATACTGCTCTTATGGCATGCTGCATGTAATACTGCTCTTCTGTCGTGTTGCATGTAATACTGCTCTTATGTCATGCTGCATGTAATACTGCTCTTATGTCATGCTGCATGTGATACTACTCTTCTGTCGTGTTGCATGTAAAACTGCTCTTATGTCATGCTGCATGTAATACTGCTCTTATGTCATGCTGCATGTGATACTGCTCTTCTGTCGTGTTGCATGTAATACTGCTCTTATGTCATGCTGCATGTAATACTGCTCTTATGTCATGCTGCATGTAATACTGCTCTTCTGTCATGCTGCGTGTAATACTGATCTTCTGTCATGCTGCATGTAATACTGCTCTTCTGTCATGTTGCATGTAATACTGCTCTTATGTCATGCTGCATGTAATACTGCTCTTATGTCATGCTGCATGTAATACTGCTCTTCTGTCATGATGCGTGTAATACTGCTCTTATGTCATGCTGCATGTAATACTGCTCTTATGTCATGCTGCATGTAATACTGCTCTTCTGTCATGCTGTGTGTAATACCGCTCTTCTGTCATGCTGCATGTAATACTGCTCTTCTGTCATGCTGCATGTAATACTGCTCTTATGTCATGATGCATGTAATACTGCTCTTCCGTCATGCTGCGTGTAATACTGCTCTTATGTCATGCTGCGTGTAATACTGCTCTTATGTCATGCTGCGTGTAATACTGCTCTTCTGTCATGCTGCGTGTAATACTGCTCTTCCGTCATGCTGCGTGTAATACTGCTCTTATGTCATGCTGCATGTAATACTGCTCTTATGTCATGCTGCATGTGATACTGCTCTTCTGTCGTATTGCATGTAATACTGCTCTTATGTCATGCTGCATGTAATACTGCTCTTATGTCATGCTGCATGTAATACTGCTCTTCTGTCATGCTGCGTGTAAAACTGCTCTTATGTCATGCTGCATGTAATACTGCTCTTCTGTCATGCTGCGTGTAATACTGATCTTCTGTCATGCTGCATGTAATACCGCTCTTCTGTCGTGTTGCATGTAATACTGCTCTTATGTCATGCTGCATGTGATACTACTCTTCTGTCGTGTTGCATGTAAAACTGCTCTTATGTCATGCTGCATGTAATACTGCTCTTCTGTCATGCTGCATGTAATACTGCTCTTATGTCATGATGCATGTAATACTGCTCTTCTGTCATGATGCGTGTAATACTGCTCTTCTGTCATGATGCATGTAATACTGCTCTTCTGTCATGCTACGTGTAATACTGGTCTTCTGTCATGCTGTGTGTAATACTGCTCCTCTGTCATGCTGCGTGTAATACTGCTCTTCTGTCATGCTGCATGTAATACTGCTCTTCATGGATGAAAAACAAACATGAGGAGCTCATATTTTATTGTTTCGTATTGCTTGCTTAATTGTAACTGAGTGGATTTCGCCTATGCTATATATTTCATCTTAAAAACAGACATTCATGGCTACTCTGAACCTTATAATTATGTGTACGTAATGTGTGAGGAAGTATATCAAAATGGACAATATCTATATGCAGAATAGATGAACGTCTGTGCTTTTGTGGATTTTACGTACCCGACGGAACCGGCCACAAGTTACAGGTTAACAGTGCCGTTTCCGCTCGAACTATTGACTTGGGGGTTGGAACTTTGGTATATACAGCTCTATTCTGCACGATAGTGCATGCACCATCTCGCTCGGATCCTGGGGGAGGTGCTGTCTGGTGCAGTCAGCTTTTAGTAGGACCCCTTTAGAATCGATGAATTACCCATGGAGCCTTGCATATATAAGAGAATGCACTGGCTTACACGATTAAGGAAATACTGTTAGGGAAATAGTTTTAGTTTAAACATATTTATTTGTCTAATTTCAATAACACATATAGGAAATGACACATACAATTGTATAGACAATGGGATTTGAGGACAAGTGCTGACTCACTTATGAGTACCTCCTCTCCCATTTGCTATTACACTGAAAAATAAATCAAGAATAATGGCATTGCAACATGACTACCAAAGGCAAGTTGAACTTATATACATGTACATATCACCGGTCGTTTCCATCCCCCGAGTCAGTCTTGTGTTTATATATGAATTACTTGAAAGTCGTCTTTGTTTGAGTCATTTGCTGGCTTGTATATGTATTTGCTAGACTTAGTCAATAGAATCTAGTTTTGTCTCACGGATGAATGATTGTACAGCTAAGAAATTTTTTTAGTGAATAAATATTATAAGGAAGTAATTTATTCAATAGGCGAATTCTTGGGATCGAATGTAGGTAACAATCAAAGAAATAATGGAAGGCATTTTCTTCTCCGTTTCCACATGAGCAGTCTTGGCAACTTGCAATGTAATTTTGAACCTTATCTGATAGGAGGTTGCTACATTCACATCGTGATCTGCAGTGATATATATTTTCAGTCCGCTTTCCTACATTGTAATATTTGGGGGGTTTGGGTATTTCATGTTTAAATGTGTTTAGATAACATTGTAGGTTAAGATCTCGAGTCTTAATTTTGGTTGCATTCCAATTTTTTTACACATTGGGCATCAATGTTTACTCCATTCTTTTTGTATTAGGTTTAAAATGTATAAAGTTTGATGCAAATCTAGTATCATGGTCGCTTATATCTGAGAATTTTGGGGGAAGTAAGTCAACTAAATATTTGGGCACTTTGTGATTGACAATGTTATGAAAAAGTGAAAGTCTTTTTGTTTGTCTTCTTTCTGAAAGTGTTTCCCAACCCATTTCGGTTAGTATTCTTTTGCGCGATACAGATCTCGTACAGCCACTTATAATGCGTGCGGCTTCATATTCTACATCATCTAGTTGTTTGAGTAACGTGTCTGGTGCTCCTGCCCAGACACTACTAGCATATTCCATGATTGGGCGTACGTGTGACAAATAGAGGATTTCAAGAGTTTTGCGGTTTAAAAGATACTTGAGTCTTCGTAGTTGGGATAATTTAGCATAAGCTCTGGTACATACATTTTCTATATAACTGTCCCATGTTAAGTCGTCGTCTATATCCATGCCTCGATGCTTGTGCTGTTTAGAGTAATCAAGTCTCAACCCATCAAAGGTTATGAGCGGTCTCTCAAGGTTTTGAGAACTTGTGAAAAATAGTAATTTTGTCTTAGAATTATTAAATTTCACTATCCATGTGTCCGCCCACTTTCTTATTTTCTCCATGTCGTTATTTTCACTATGTTCAAGGCATTGTATGTCCGTATCAGATTTTATGAGACATGTGTCATCGGCGTATAGTCTGATTTGTGATTACAAGTTGTCAGCAATATCGTTTATATAGATTAAAAATAGCAGGGGGCCGACTACGGACCGCTGGGGGACCCCTGCTGTTACTGGCGAATATTTAGAAGCTAGAATTTATCTGCACCCTTTGCTGCCGCCCGTCAAGATAATTTGTGAACCATTTATGCAAGTTGTCTGTTATTCCATAGTGTTTTAATTTGAGTAAGAGACCTTGGTGCCATACTTTGTCAAACGCTTTCGAGATGTCACAGAAAACATCACACGTGCTTTGTTCATTGTCTACAGCGTGGTGTATTCTATGAAAAATTTCAACAAGTTGAAGTTCGGTACTGTGGCCTGGTATAAAACCGGATTGGTATTTATATAATAAGTTGTTTATATTTAAATATTTACACTCAAACATGCTTTCGCGTTGTGGAACATGAATGCAGGCTGTTGGTTGGTCGAAAATACATCACATGACGTCGCGCGCTGACCCCAACTTGCATCCATTTTAGTGTAGACGCAACTTGCTCCGAGCCACGATAATAACGTTGGAAATAGACGCTTAAAACTCTTTTAATCTGACAGTTGACTCGATTGAGGGTAGATATAAGTGATGAATGTTGATTTTGTTGCGTTCCATAGAGTATGGATGCAAGTTGGTCTGACATTTTCATGTGTGGAATGCTTTCGCGTCCCACACAAAATGTCAGACCAACTTGCATCCATACTCTATGGAACGCAACAAAATCAACATCCATTTCTTAAATGATTAAAGACTTTGTTGAATACCACTTTTTCTAATATTTTACCAATACAGCTTATTAGTGAGATGGGGCGATAGTTATTTGGATCACTGCGGTTACCATTTTTAAATATTGGTATTATGTTTGCTCTTTTCCATGCCACAGGGAAACAACCGCTCTTAAAAGATTTATTAAACATATAATATAAGGGTTTACTGATGGAGCTGCATGTTTCCCTGGGCAATTTATTGTTTATCCCATCAGGACCGTTTGACTTCTTAGGGTGGATACACACATGCATGTAATTTCTGTATGTAAAATCCATGTATTTTACATGGTCACACCAATCATTGATGAGCAGTTATAAGCCATTATCAAACTGAAATTTCAGGCCAGTCATAAATTCTTTCATGGATGCCGAAATGAATAAATCCTGTCTGATATATGTTGCTGTTTTTCACGAGTTTTAATTCATTTCGAAAAGTGGATTTGAGTCCGTCGATTTTATACTTGATTTGTTTTTCGTCATTTCAGGGTCATCCAAAATAAAAATAAAATGTGCAAAATTTGAAGCTCTTTTAGTGCGATTGTGATACACAAGTGTTTAGTGTCACATTAACAATCCGATATGGTGCTCTCATTCCTTGAATAACTGGCATTGTAAAATTAAGACACACAATACCGGTTCGTTGAGATTCCTCGGATAGTTTCAGAACGAGATCATGTGATAATATTCAATTGGGATTTCCATGAAAATATCCATTACAGCGACAAAAAAATAAAGCAGGTACAGCGTCGAAAGTAAAAAGAGTGACACCCCCCCCCCCCCCATTTTTCACCCAGAATTTACATAAGTTGAATTAACAGTATATGTTTCTTAAACCAAAGGTTGAACAAGTTCTTAACTGTCACACTTTTAGCTTGTACACGCTTGAATTATAACATTTTGGAGCATAATCCATGATTGGAGGAGAGGGCAGGGGGATGGTTCTCAAAAGCTTCGAATAACTAAGGGATTTAGTTGAATGTATTAGTCGGGATTATCTGGGCATGAATGTACAATATGTTTAACTTAAATATTCCACAGTTGTACATTTTGCGTATACATATATAACATAAGAGAGGAAATGTGACGTTGTTGGGAACTCGTAGATCTAGACAACCCTTTTCCCAGAATGAAGACACACAGCAACACTACCTTCTGTACTCTCAAATTTAAAGCTGTGATACTGTGTTCATAATTTTATGAATAGCATTAACTGCTGAATATTAGATTAATCACTCGTAGCAAACAGAGACGACAGAAATGACTGTCAACTATAATATTTATAAGTCAGGAGTGACTTCGTGGCTTCATGGGTGGGGGGGGGGGGGTCAGGACTCAGGGTGTTGCATGCCCCCACTCCACCCGTCGAGGAAATATGCAATAATCAGTCCGGTAGCTTCCGGGATAATATAGCTCCCCATGCTGGTGAGCATAGCCCCTGCGTTGTCGAAAGCATGGGGCCGCCACTGGTAGAAAAATCAAGAGAAGACTGACAATGATTTAAACAGAAAGTCCAACAGTTGTGTTATCACGCGAACAATTATTTTAAGCGGCCTGGGGACTTCGTTCAGTCAACGGATCTCTGCAAGTTCAGAGCTTGGCTCACTGTGGTCAAACATAGCCGCAATGATTGGGTTGTCAGCGGACACATATTACATGCTCTGTATGATCCATGTAAAACGACAAATACACGATAATTACAGAGATTACATGCATGTGTGTATCCACCCTAATTAACACGAATGCATTTTATAGAATGTCAAATATTTCTTTCTCATTTGTTTTAATTTCTTTTAAAAACTCAATGGTTCTATCTGCAAAGATCGGGGGCTCCATTTTATTAGTTTCTAGTGTGCCATGTTTAGTGAATATCTCATTGAGGAGTTCTGCCTTTTGAATCTCATCTTCAATATCCGTATTACCTGATTTCAGTATAGGAATTGTATTGTCGGTCGAAAAATTGTTGAGAAGTTGTTTTACAGTGTGCCAGAATTGTTTTGGTTTAGTATTCACACTTAAATTTTCGTCTAGATCGCTCATGTATCTTTCCTTTGCTGCTTTTAAAAAATTGTTAGCTTTGTTTCGAACACACTTATATTTGTTCCAATCAGACTCAATATTTCTACGAACTGTCAGTTTTTTCAGTCGGTCGCGTTTTCGGATATGTTTTCTGATGATACCGTCAAACCAGGGATTATTACGTTTTCGGATTGTTATCTCATGGTATGGGATGTGTTTTTTGGAGACCTCTAAGAAAGTTTCAGTGAATTTGTCAACCCGGCATTTTATCTATATGCGTCGAGTCGGCTTCGGTATGTAACATTTGTTTCCAGTCGATATTGGAGAGTTCCAAGTTTAATCTCTCATAGTTGCCCTTTGAATAATTCCAAACAGAACGTTTGTAGGATTTTCGTTAATATATTGGGACACACACTTCAACAGACGTTGCAAGGTGGTCTGATACTCCGAGATCATAAGTAGAGGGGTTCATTGATTTAATGGTGTCACTTATTATGATCGGGTCTAATAAAGTTTCCGAGTTTCCTGCTATTCTAATTGGTCCGCTTATGACATTTTTGAGAGTAAATTTTGTCATGATTGACTGAAGAGGACCTGATCTTTTCAGCAAATCGCAGTTTAAATCGCCTACTATCACCAGCGAAGAATTTATGGACAAGGCACGTTCGATAGCTTCATCTAGTTTGTTCCAATATGTCTCAATACATTCGTTATCTGAACGGTAAGTTACGCAAAGAATAAATTTGTGCTTGGTTCCCACCTCAAACCATAAAATCTCATCGTCAAAGCATAAAAAGTCTAGGAATTTAAAGGTGATATGAGTCGAAAATATATACGGCAAGTCCACCACAACGTTCATTCATATCAAGTCGAATTGGAGGTTGACAGTTAGATAAGGTAATGTTTTCACTGGGAAAGTTTGCATTTAGATGTGTTTCGCTAAAGCAGATGATATCAAAATCATCTATCTCCTCTGCAATGTGTGAGATTTTGTTTCTGATACTTCGTATATTGTAGTGAAAAACTGAAAGAGTTTCTTGTTCAAAAGGTCCAGGGTTCTTTTCTGTGTCATTTGATAACATGATGACTGTTAGGCAAATGCAATGTATTCTCTTATATATGCGAGGCTCCCCATGGGAGACTCGCATATATAAGAAAATGCATTGGTACAGGGTTTCGCAAAAATCCAGGAAGCTCCAAATGAAGTCATGGAAGGGTTCTAACAGGCTTTGAACAACAGTTTTATCGCCATATCATTGAAATTAACTACCCTATATATAGGATATCAGACAACCATGACGCACATCGACAGTTCTTGATCAAACTGCGTATGCCATCAATCACGTGGTATACCAAAAATAGGTGGTGGAGCCTCAATGTGACAGATTCCGGGTGAGGCATGATCCGTTCTCTAATGAAGGATGAGCGATGTGCGGCGAGCAGTCGGAGTATGTCAGGGAATTAGATGATAAATGGGAAGTTATTCATCATCGCGTATGAGAAATGTCTTACTACTCTCCCCAGATGACTGCCCGATTAGGTACCCGATCTACTCGCCTGACAAAAACATAGCGGGAGCCTTCTGCTAAACAGCAAACGCCGCATAAAAACGGAACCCAGTTTAGGCACCAGTGCATAAGTGTGATAAATTGAGTTTAGAAAATAACGTTAACCAGTTGAAAACGAAGATGCACGGAAGTCTCCCAGCATCGAATATATTCCTATTAAGTGACGTAGCTAGATGGGTCTAAATTGGGATTGATGACCACTTCCAAGTTTCGAGCTGCGCCCATGCATATCATGTCATATTTAGTTCTGAGGTACATGTATTCCTAACAGTGACCACAAATAATACTCCTTGTATCGCCATGTAGCTTCCATACGAGGAGCTAAGTCAATTTGATCCAAACTATAATGAGAAAATATTGTCCAATGTATACAAAGGTATATGATTTTGTGAACATAAAACATAATGCCATCTTTTTACAGCAAACTTGTAACTTACCGTCCAAAATGAAACATTTTACTAGTGTTCACCAATAGTTTATCGATCAGTTACTTTTGTTTGGAACTGGTGGATAGTTGTGGCTTTCACTTTCATTTTCCATGTCAGTAGATCATTTGAGCACTGAAATGTATTATTGCTTGGGCTCCATCCCCATCATATCCTTCAAAATGTCGATTTTATAGAACATATTATAACATTTGACCCAAACAAACAAAAACAACAACATTGGGATTCTAATCATATTTCAACAAGAAATGATCAGAACTTGGCAATGTATGTGAATCATAGGATTAGTTTTGAATATTCTAACTGAATAGAACCAAAGTTATAATTTTAACCAAAATGGCCACCAGAATGGCGGCTAATATATATGAAATGATTAAGCGTGCCATGGATCGCTTACAACATAGTACATACACGTTGTGGTTTATGTATACTATTGGCTAATATGCCTTTAACCTTTACATTTATGATGCACCTTGATTAATAACCACTAACATTACAATAAATATTTGACTTTTTCTACCCTAACTTGGCAGCAAAGTTGACAAATGAACCTGGTTGGTATGCAAGGTATTTCTCGTTTTCTGTCTTAAATTTGTTACTTTGCGACATTACTAACCAAATAACTCGAGATGGCTTGCAAAATGGCAACCATATTTGTTAAAACACTCCATTTTACACATTTATCTCGAACATTATTATCTGATGTTCAAAAAAGGTAGCAAATTGTGCCTAATTTGGTTATTAAACATATTACGTTATCAATTGACCGCTGAACACTCTATGTTGTCAGTTCCAGTGGCGTATGCGCCATGACAAATTCATTTAAAGAAAGTAATATGGAATTAGTCGAATATTGGCATAATCCACAACGACAGCCAAAAAGAAAGCAATTCCATTATATTGTGCTCTACATCAGAAACACTCACAATGCGTCAATGAATTTGCCTACATGTAAGACCAACGGATTACTTAGTTAGTGTTCAATGATCGGTTTTCAGGTTTAAAACTGCTGTTGGTCAGCGGTTTTCATAGAAATGAAACAACTTCCATGTAAACTTCAGTATGAACGCAGTTTATGTTGAAGTGTGTTATTTCATCAAATTATAGCGTTAGCTTGTACCTGATTTGTCAGAGAATGTTATTTAATTCAATATTGTATATAGCTCTGGATCAATTTCTGAATTTCTCTATTTACGTTTGAGGGATATCAAGGTATCACATTGGTTGTGTATGCGTGCAATCATTTAGTCATGGTATGATATATAATATTATGCAGATGATTACATAAACACAGATGACTCTTTATAATGATAAGAACGCCCCAGTAGTCAAAAGCAAAGTACAAATATTTAATAGCATTTGATAAGTTATATATTAAATAAATTATTCGAAGGTATGGATTACTGGAATTGATATATGTACATGTACATGTATATATATATTCGTATTGGAATCTACTCTTCTGATATTTTTTTCTTATAGTACCAGTTATTGGGTTCTGAATTATGACTCCATGCAACTTTTTATGCAGGCATAAAGCGATACAGATGGAAAATGGCTGGCAAATATACCACTTGAATCGCCCGATTAGCGGTATCATATGTGCAAATAATAGTACCTCGACGCTGCCACTCTTTTAAGCGACAATATATACACATTGCCCACAACGTTTCTGACGACCGATACGAACATGTCATAAAATTCTTTCTCCATATTCGCATGGATGGTGATGTTCAGGAAAAAGGATTTGACTTTATATTCCTCACCATGTTATTGTGAATCAGAAACCCACCAGAATCATTGTAAGATGGGAAAAGAGGCATCGCCCTTCCTTGAATTACAACATATTTTGCACAGGGAATGGAATGTTATATGTAAATTTATATACGCCGATCCAACATATAACATAGCTTTGAAGTGAAATAACCAGTTTTGGGGCATCAAGGATTCAGGTGAATAGTATTTGAAACAACCTCACTATTTGCACCTGGATGTTCATGTTGATCTGCGTGCAATCACGACATATACGTTATTTATAGATAGACACGAGAAAGAGAATATTCCATATATAGTGATATATTATACCCAATATACTAACATGTGTACTGTCGAGACTGCAAACCCCATTCTCTGGTAAAGAATTATTGTATCATAGAAAACTTTCTTCATTTCGTGAATCCCATATGTAGTAGGGCGCAATGATCAAACATATTCACACATCGCACATTTAAAGTACTATCAGAGTAAATAGAGAATAATATAATGACATTTGGTATCTGTCTTGGCATCCACATTGTACTAAGTAGTTCACACATGTGATGATAATGGACCAGAGTACCAAATAGTATAACCCCTCTCACTTTCTTTACACAATTAATCTCATTCCTTTCAAAACATGTCCATATTCATGAAAGGAATTATAAGCAAAGCCCCTACTACATCATTTAAAACGAATTTGTCATGCCACATAAAGTAACTGAGCAACTGAGAATAGTATATTTAGTTGTCAGTTGATTGACGTTGTTAATAATTATGTGAGTAACAAGTTGCTACCTTTCGGAGAATATGGTTCTCGATATGTGAACAATCGGCCTTTAGTTTGTGTGTCATTCGGTCTACAATTTCCCAAAATGTAACACATTTAAGACAGTTTAAAACAAGAAACACATTTGATAGCAACGAGTTTCATTATTTCTTGAAAACATTGTCGGAGCCTGAAAAGTTAAATTTTGTCAACTCCGATGTCACGTTTGCGATAGAAAAACGATAAGTGATTAAATGCATGTTGGGCATATAAGGCCACGATTGTCGATCAACGAAAAGTGTAAACTTGTCCAGGGCACACTGGAGCATGTTTTGGCCGCATTTTGATGACCATTTGAGCCAATGTGACAACTGTTGTTCTATTCATGTGAAATATTCATAGGTAATAAACAGTATTCTTCACTTACATCTCCAAGTTATATTCATTTCTTGTTGAAATATGATTAGAAGCCCAATGACGATTTTGTGTAAAATTTTGTACCGCGTTCTGTAACTATGACCATCTGAGGGATCAGAAGTGGTTGGAGCCCGAAAATGACACGTGTCATTGCTTCAGTGATCGTTTTACGTGAACAATTAAACAAAATAAAGCCAAAATTCTCCACAAGTTCCAAACAGAAGAACTGATCTACAAACTTATTAGTTGTTACCATTTTGGTGGCCATCTTTGGCGGGGAGTTCCAAGTCTGCGTTAAAATGATGAAATTATGTCTTATTTTCACAAAAAATATTTTCATGTGTATAAATTCAACAATATTTTATCATTATAGTTTGGATCAAACTGACTTAGTGCCTCGCCTGAATAACGGCTGCATTGTTAGACGCCATCTTGCTTGGTTTCCACGCGGCCACTTTTTATACTAACATTGCTTAAAAGTTGAGGGACATAATAATACAAGAAAACCATAGTCAGAAATGGTAACGCCCTCAAGATCATATTATTAGCCATATATACAATATAACAACTTAATGTGGTGATTGTTAAAAAATATGTATATAGGAAACGCCTATGTAGTTGATTATATATTTGAAATAGTGGTCTGAATAGCGCATGATATAGCATGCACAATAAGGGGGGGGATAATTTCTGAACATTCTTCAATTCATATAGCATTCTGATATATCCTCGGTACACATAAATAAAGATGTTGTTTAGAATTAGGCCACATTGTATGTTAAACAACCAATGTGAAGGGTTGGTGTTGGAACATTTCTTAATAACATCTCTATTCATAGCTCCGATATACAAAGAAATGAAATGTCAATATTTACAAACAGCACGAAGGAGTAACGTGGGAATTGGTTAATAATTACCATCCCAATTCATTTAGAATATAACATGCCGATATTTGTCGCGTATAACTAAATGAAAAAGTTCACTAAACGATATTAAATAACATGTTAAACACCGATATAAACAAACACCTCGTAGCTTCATGTTCGAATTAAATTTCTTATACAATCATCAAATCCCCGTGCAGTATAATAGTAGATAGCATACCGATTTATGTCACGTGAAAATAAACGAAAGATGTTCAAATAACAAGCGACAAAGCAAGTTAAAGAACAATAGAAACACATAACGCGCAGCGCGCTAATGGTTAACTTGCGAATTCCCGTTAGAATAAATCGTCTCACACTTAAATTACCATGGGTCAATCAAGCATGTCTCCATGAAATAATAATGTAAACGACAATAAACGAAATTGAAATTCCCAACTACACCTTTTACCGGACTCGGCCTCGGGGTCGCACTACAACTTTTAATGCGTCCCAAAAATACCAATTTCTATATATAAAACACCAATGCGCCCATTGAATACCAAGAAACCGTAGCTGATAATACACCCGGCGGCGAAATGAGTGCGATGAAGTTAAGTCATGGTGGTGCATGGGTACCCTGGGCTATGAAACCCCGGATTAAAAACGAATTTCCACACTCGTAGGGGAGAGGTCAAACTACTCCTTCTTATCAGCTTATTAAGTTGGGTTTCTGTTTGTAGTATATACCTGAGATTAACCATAGTAAATATAAAGGACGTACTTTGGGGGGTCGGGGGGTTCTATTAAATGACCCCTTCTTGTCTGAAAATGCTGTCAAACACATTTCTTAAGTTCTGTTTTTATTATATTGTATCACAGCGAATTTCATGCCCGTACTCGAAAGTTAAAAATAAAAGTGATTTTTGGGGTTCTTTGTGTTTTTTTATGCTGTAATTGCGGAACTTAAGAATTGGGTTTGTTCTGTCACCCCGGTCATCCCCACAATTCCAGCACATCAAACCCTTCGTACTCAATACTTAAAATTAAACATGCTGGACGTCCCGAATAATTTCACCCAATATCCCGATGGTGTCAGCTTTATTGATGTAGAGAAAATGACGACTAGTATAAGGTTAATTCGGCTATGGAACTATGCCAATCAAGGAATATTTTTACACCTGCGTTATCTTTTCGTCTGCCTGTCGTCTGTTAATTTTTTTTTGAACACCCTCCAAATGGATAATAGACAAATCCAACGCACAAATCCATAACTGAGTGGGATAATCCATTTGGTAAAGAAATGGTTAAGTGTCAACGTCTGGAGGGACGCAATCCAGTTCAATGATTACGTCATATATTTCTGTTCTCCTCGATACCCATGCAGTGCAATACGTCACACGAATGAGTCCATTTCCAATATGTTTCGCGATTCTTCTCTCCGTCTCAACAGTTACAGTCAATATGAAAATCATTCAATACGACCGATGCCTGATTGCGCCATTCTCATGCAATATCTCAATAAGTCTGGACAAAAGCAATCCGCCAGTTCGCAGTGTTTCGCGCTTTATCGCATTTCACTGACCACTTGATCTCTCTGCAACATTACACTCCAGAGAATCGGCTTGTCTCTTCTTGTTCAATGGAACGATACATCATATCAAGGAATCGAAATCCACTTGGGGCCAATGGCTGACTCTATTGACCTATAGATAGCTAGGGCCAAAGAAAATTAAATATCTGGTTCGGGTTACAAGTCAGAATTAAAGGGTCGGTTGGTAGGCTAACAGTTTTATTATGTTAATCATTGTTTTATTTTTATTTTGACATATTCTTATTGTTTTTGTGTCTTCAGCAATATTGAGATAGGATTAATTTTTATTTTCTATATATAATATGTAATAAACACAATTCTTTCACAGAAAACAGAGAATTTAAAAGTGTTTTTTGGTTTTATTTTACCGAAAAATAATTTTATTGAAAACCATGAAACAACTTTAGGGTTTATATATAGGGGGTTTAACATCGCATCCGTAGGGAAACCACAGATAGTATATATTTGGCCTAGGCGGATTGGTCTGCATCGTTCAAATCGCTCACTTATGTACGACAAACACTATAGCTAAGTTCTGTTTCAGAACTGTTTGTGATTTATATATATTTACATACAAAGTGTGATCATCACTAAATCCAGCATTCCGATTGTTCGGCGCCCACGTGGCTAGTTGCAATTATTTCTCGGTGAACGCGCAACAGCTCATAACTGCAGCCTCATAATTACATCGACACGTCATCAGTTTCGGAAAGAAGAACGCGTAATGTTTTGGGCGCATTTGGACTCGCGCAGGATTGACTTAATACATCATCGGGTTTCAATATAAAGAGAAATTGTTCCTGTTAACTTTTGCCAAGGAACCGAGGTAACTGTTCATAAGAATCATAAGGACGGAATAGTTTCATGGGCGCCCGGGCATCTGTTTACGGGAAACGGTCGAACAGGCAAGGGCACCGGGTATATATTCATATATAACGCGTAAGGTAACGTGAGCCGGCACGTCCCTTTCCAGAAGAAGTGGTAACGCAGCTGAATATATGGAGCATCTGTTTACCTGTACACTTTTTATTTTAATGAATTTCTTAAATCCCTTTTCACCATCGCACGGAATTGATACAAACCACGAGATCTTTCGTAATCTTATCGTAATATATCACGGAGCTCTTATAAAAGGAGACAGTACATTAACGATCAACGAGAACAGTATTCGTTCTTATATAGAACTCGTCTGGTAGGTTTACGATGAATTATAAATCTAAATGAGTCTATGTATACTCACTCTTTGAACATGATATACACTGATTGTATAACGAACCAGAACTTTAAATGATTATACATAATTTACATCATGTATTCGTCATACCAAAGCATGTCAGTGCGTGTCACTGTTATTCTGTTTGAATGCATAGGTTTTTCAACGACTAAACTTTTTCGAGAAAAAACAAACTCACGTGACATCATGCAGTAGTTGCGCAAAAGCGCGGAATCAGCAATGGACCAACATGATGAAAAGAACATTTGCTACTTCACAAATTCCGATATGTGATAATGAACAATTGAAGAATGTATTTATTTGTAAACATATACAGTTATTATAAATAAATAGGTTGAGATTCTAAAAAGATCTATTTCGTTTTTTTACATTAATAAAAACCAGTTATGACGTCATGACATGTTCCATGACGTCAGAACGTCAAACAATTTGAGGGTCATAATCCAGACAAGACTGCACTTGTCATGCCGTCTCAGACAACTGATTTCGCCTCACTAGACTTGAATATTCATTTACGGTCTACCGTCTAACATGAACCTTCATTTCTAGTATTGTTTCTATACAAGTTTATAGACGGGCCTGTATCGGGTGGAACTTCAGTCTGAAGATGGCATCCTTAATTATTGGCTTAATTACATCGACATACATTCTATAAAACATTCAACATATTCGTTAGTATATGGTAGCCTTGATAGGTAATTATCATCAAATGCCGATGTCTAAACCATATAGGTTATATCTATAGCCATACTTATTGAAGTCTACTCGCATAAAATGATCTACTACAAGATTAATCAACCATTTGCGTCGTTACCATGCGTTAGGCCTAAATAGGCATATAGTTTCATGATTATTTACACGACCCTTCACAAGGTCCTTCCCCTTAACAGCATCCCGGTGTCGAGCAATATATAAGACTTGCATATTATCATATTGGTTGTCATGTGGATGACTATATCGTAATGGGTGGGGGTTTGACGTTATATTTTATTTATCGATTTAAAAAATATATATAAACTGGGTTTTTTTACTTTGCCTGTGACACATAATTGATTCACATCCTGCTGCAATTTCGGTTATTGTGAAATAACATAATGTAAACTTCACCAAGGACTCAATAGCTTTATCAGCCCTCATACACAAAGTACATAGAGAACGACACAAGTGTGTTAATGGGTTTGTCGGGCAGGGTTCTCTATTCCGAAGGTTCTCTATTCCGAAGTTCTCTATTCAGAAAGCTCTCTATTCCGAATGTTCTCTATTCCGAAGTTCTCTATTCAGAAAGCTCTCTATTCCGAAGGTTCTCTATTCCGAAGTTCTCTATTCAGAAAGCTCTTTATTCAGAAGGTTCGCTAGTCCGATGATTCGCTATTCCGAAGGTTTTCTATAATACTATTGTTGGCTTATTTAGTCAGAAATGCACCACCCTCCCCCCCCCCAAGCACACACATTGAATGAAAAATACTATTACACTAGTATTCCCGTAGTACATTAATACACTAATTCTAATTTCCAAATTGTTCCAGATATCGGTTATTAGTAGCAGGAAGACTCTATAAGGTTGTCGTTTTATTATGGAACATGGCGACTGTATAACTGAAACAGAATAATTTCTGTACTGATATAGAATTAACAGTTGACAAATAAGTACACTGTTAGAAAAAGGCCCGTCGCTGTAATGGTGTCATACCGCGCAACGTCGCTGCAACCTTGGACCGTTAAACATACTGTCAGGCTGGAGCATGTTCTACGGTACAAAACTGTTTAAGTAACTGGCACACTCTAACCAGTAACAGTCAGACCGTTGTATTTTTTACGGTTCAACACCGTTTAATTAATATCTAGACCGTAACTAATAACGGTCAGACGAATGCTATTTTTCACGGGTCACCACCAACTTTTTGCTCTTAATTTACTAATTTTCCATAGAATTAGCCCGTGGTGACAATATGATTTCCCGATAGGCATTACGATTGCTATGTTTTAGAATGATCGAAACTAGTGTTATTCGTAACTGAAAATACATCTTAATTCTTCTATTACGATCATAGTTTTGATGAAATTTAAATCCTCAATGAATAATGTGACAGACAATACTTAGGAAACTTTGAAGTTTGGTGAGAATCAAACTTGTTATCTGCCTCGTGGAATATAATCCAGAAAAAGACTGTGTGATGTGTTCACCTTTCACTGACTACTGTATATATATGGCTGTAAATAAAAAACGATAATACAACATGTAGCTGAAAAGCCCAACCTTCATGTAAGGCGTGAAATTGTCCAGTCACTTGGAAACACAGTTTTAGTTTTAACATGTGAATCCGTACATCACGACAATATATCAGTTCAGCTAGGTGGGATTGAAACTTTCAAGACAACAGCAAAGCCTGTAATAACTACACTGTTAGAAAAAATACCGTCGCTTTAACGGTCTGAGACCGCGCAACATTGCTGCCAACATTTGACCGTTAAACATACGGTCAGGCCGTAGCATGTTCCACGATATAAAACCGTTTAAGTAACTGGCAAACCATAACCAGTAACTGTCAGACCGTTATATTTGTTACGGTTCAGCACCGTTTAATTAATATCAAGACCGTAACTAATAAAGGTCAGACCAAAGGTATTTTTCATGGGTCAACACCAATTTTTTGCTCTTAATTTGCTAATTTACCATAGAATTAGCCAGGTTCCCATGGTGACAATATGATTTCCCGGTAGGCATTACGATTCATATGTTTTTGTATGGTCGAAACTAGTATTATTCGTAACTGAAAAATACATCTTAGTCCTTATTTTATGATCATAGTTTTGATGAAATGTAAATCCTCAATGCATAAAGTGATAGACAATACTTATGAAACTTTGCAGTTCGCAGAGGATCAAGCTTTTTATCTGCCTCGTAGAATTTAATCCGAAAAAGGGTGCGCACGCGTAATGTGTTCGCCTTTCACTAACTACTGTATAATAGTCAGGAGGCAGATCAGAGAAAATGTGGCTAGAACAATTTTTGCTAAACATTTTTAGTACCATATGCCAACAATGTTAATAATGTGCTATGGGATACCCCGATAATTAAAATAATTGTTGGCAATTTTCTAGTCACCTCTGTCAAGGTCAAAGGTCAAGGTCAAATTAGATATGCCAAATTTGCATAAATTGGATTAAAAAAATGTTTTTAGAACCTTTTCGAGTGAAAGGGCTTAGACCGCCAGAAACTTTGTGTCCACATTAATGTTTCCCTCCCCATTCCTCTCATGATGATTGGGTTGTCAAATGTGTTGCCCATAACAACAGTTGCTATGCAATTAAATTACCCTAGCAACGAGACCAAATTCTAACTTTAACTGTTTTATTTTTATGCCAAATATACCAAACTTTGCATATTGTTCACAATTTAATTGTTACTTGGCATATGTGCTTCAAAAATATATATATTGACGATTACATTCTCTTTTCCTCTCTTAGTTATATACCTTGGACTAATAACTGTTCTGTTGCATTTTCCCTATTTTTACTATTATTTTCGTGAAAACACGTGAACTCCAAATAACTTCCAAAATTATTTTATTCAACAACTCGGAACGCGAATACATGCATCCATGCATATAATGCTGTTATAATTGATGAAATAAGTTAGCTTTTTGAACATGGAATATTCATAATATTGAAACTAATACATGTATAAATTAACCCGAACTATGAACCACAAGGGCTTGGCTCCCTCCCAATATGCGTCACCCCTATATAAACACATATCGGCTCCCTTACATATGTCGAGTAATATTATAATATACTGAGACTAAACTGTTTAGTATGGAACGCCATAGCTGCCTTATATTGTCGATTGTCATTAGATGCAGATACTTTGTCATTAGATGCAGATACTTTGTCATTATATTTAGATAGTTTGTCATTATATGTAGATACTTTGTCTTTATATGCAGATACCCTGCCATTATATGTAGATATTTTGTCTTTCTATGCAGATACTTTGTCATTATATGCAGATACTTTGTCATTATATGCGGATTCTTTTCATTATACGTTCGTTCCATGATATTATATGTTGTATCCATTTTGCGGAAGCCAAGTCTGAAGACAAACGGAACCGATCTCATTCCAGGTGGCTGACTGAAACTAAAGTTCACAATTTATTGTTATCACTATTTGCCTAATGTGTATATTTATCAGGCGATAAGATTATTATGCCAATCATATTAGTTCAGTTTTGTGTCAATTATGATATACGTGGAATTTTCTGCACGTGGTCCGTTCCGTGACGCGCTCCACTTTTTTATTGCAACTTAATGTTCCGGAAAAAATGCGCTTAAAATCTGAAATCAGTTAGCCCATCCAAGTTTAGCTTTTTAGCACGCCCGCGTGTATACTGGTGGCCAAATATTAGAAAGACGTGAGCCGATGAGCGTTTTATAAATAGAAAATTGGTTTTTCCGGTTTATTTATTTAAAAGTCGAACTGCGCGATCACCGGTCACCGGTAAAAGGTGTTCTTGGGAATTTCAATTTCGTTTATTGTCCTTTACATTATTATGTCAATAATCTTGATTTTTGGTTTGTGACAAGCTATGTCAATTACCAATAATAGAAATTTAAAAGATAAGTTGTAAGTCTTATATTTCAACTTTTAGAGATATTTTCGTTCTGCAGCCCACTGATGGTTGTGCATGGTTGGAGTCGGCCGCCGGTTCGTTAATTAGGTGCTGGTTGTTATTGTTATTTTGAGTTGGTCATTCGCGAAACCAATATATTTTATATTCTATAATTAAAATCATGGTTATATAATATATGATCTTGTTTATGGATATTGTAGGAAGTCTAATCTGGCCGTGTCAAATTGAGCTATATCGATGGGATTTCTCGCAGGACAACACATTTCGGGTTTTCGTGGGGTATGTATCTGCTGGATGTCTTATAGTTGCAGTATGTAACAATTATGACCGCGTTAATTGCTTTCGATATTTAGGTATGAACAATGGCTGGACCATGCACTCTTGGCGGGAACACACTACCTCCGATTTTTGATCCGCATTTAGAAGCTTTCTGGTGAGGTGAATGAGAAACCTGCAGTAATAAACCGTAGATGTTTGTAATAATTCGAAGGATTAGTTGTTTTAACGGAATTCTGAGGCGCTGAATTCATGTAACCAATATATTTTATATTATAATTTATATTTATGGCTAATAATATGATCTTGAGGGCGTTACCATTTATGATTATGGTTTTCTTGTTAAGAATATCTTCCACGTCGTACACAAACGCGTTAAAAAGAAACCTACATCATCCGAAATCGTACAAAAGCAGGAATGAACATGTGTTCTTGAAACGGAAATTTCACGGAAAAACTATAAATTTAATAATAGTTTTCTTTTTAACAGATATTTGCACAAAAAGCAAGGTAGGCCTACCTGCATACAACTACATAATTATACCGACAAAGTATCTGCATATATTAACAAAGTATCTGCATATAAAGACAAAGTATCTGCATATAAAGACAAAATATCTGCATATAAAGACAAAGTATCTACATATAATGACAAAGTATCTACATATAATGACAAATTATCTGCATAGTATCTGCATATAAAGACAAAGTATCGGCATATAATGACAAAATATCTGCATATATTGACAAAGTATCTACATATATTGACAACGTATCTGCATATAAAGACAATCAGCAATATAAGGCAGCTATTGCGTTCCATAGTTTAGTAGTGAAACACCATGCTCATGTATATCAATGTTCAGTAGGTCTACTATAAGACTCATGCACGTTCAATTTACGAGACGGTCATAATATAAGTAATGTATTACAATCGACAATAATACCCAGACAAATGTTTTTACGATCCATTTTGTTAATAGGCCCTATATAACAGTTTATCGTATCTTCACATAATTTTAATAAAAATGACCTATATATAGACAATTGACGTTAATTTCAGTGGAAATTAGAATGTATTTACTATTTGCATATATAGTTTACTAGTGTTCATCCCTGGATTCACTCGTACATTTAATATGCCAATAAGAGCATGTATAATAATAATTTGTGGGTCGATAGTCCGAAAGTCATGGTTGTATGTTGAAGGAACAGAAGCAGGGCTAAAATATATCTTCCTGCTTGAAAGCGGAATGTTCCCTCAATATGATAGCGACTATAGCTTACTTTCATAAATAAATGGAAATTCCGGCTCATTTCCGATTTTAGCATAAACTAGCAGGGTTACCCGGCGTTGCCCAAGTTAAAGTGATGTGAAATCATCTGCATGATGTGGATATTTGGTGGGAATAGAGAATACTCTTGCTCAAAGTGTTACACGTATTCTCATCAATTTTATATTCAAATAGCATCACAAAACATGATTCTTGCTCATAGAATATTATTAGTGGCTCACGTTGTCGATTGTCATTTTGTTTATCGCGATTAATCCGTTCCACCAATAAAGAGGTATTTATTTATTTATTTACAACTGCGTGTAGTTTAGACGTTATAAGATGAAACATGAATATCATAAACACATAGCCAGCAAAAATAAAAGACGACAACATGATTTTACATATAGAGATGTATCTATCAATATAGTGGGTCAGACTAAGATTTTGGGGACACCTGGCTATCATATCAACACGAAGATACTGAATGGAACAGACAATTTTGTTATAATATATGTATATTAGCCAATTTAATATGCAATCATCTGACGGTTCGAGTTCTCTCAGTTGCAAGAAAATGTGTATCTCTTAAATGGAATGATAAATATACTGTTAATGCTTTCTTCTGTGTATTGTTTGCTGGCTCATTATATGAATGTCCTCATTCCCAGTTCAGAAGATATAATTGTTCAAGTGACTTAAATGTGTCACCATTTGTCGAGATTGTGAAATTTGAATGCCAAAAACTACTTAAAACGATATGGAGATGGCCTGGCGGATGACCGGTGGATATCGTCGAATGGCAATTTTATCAATGCTAATGCATCTCTTCTCGCTATCCATGACCCAAACGGCACCAAATGTGATTTAATACACCGTATCATTAGGGAAGAACGTCTATGAATTTGGTGGAAATTAGTGCTAAATATATTTGAATCAGCTTTGGTGCAACTCCCCTCCTCATGCATGACTTTATATAACGACGCCAGTTTTGACACATTTAAACCACGTCGATTAGACTCATGGATGCATGATATAATGGAGATGATTGTATATAAGTTTGGTGATAATCGGTAGTACACAAATTATTATTATAGTTATGACACCCCCATCTCTCACCTAAACGGCACCAATTTGACGTCTTTAAATCACATGATTATATTCCTCGTATCACGGAGAAGAAAACTATATCAATGTGGTAGAAATCTGCGCTAAAATAGTTTATTAAATCAATTGTTGATGGCCCCGTCACCCCTGACTTGAACGGCGCCATATCCCAGAGTTGATTATGTATAAGTTTGGTGGAAATAAGTGACAAACCTATCACATCATTTTGTTTTGCTGCCTGCCCCTGATACCAACAGCGTCACTTTAGAAAATTTTAACCTGCGCCATTATCTTCCTCGTAAAATGTTACCCCTCTTAGACCGCCTTGGTGCCACCTCGATTGTACCCCGTGGTGTCATATATAGGACACATATAAACAGAAAATTAGTCGCAAATATATCTAGGCACCACATGTGGCCGTTTTAACATGCACTATTTGAGAAGAATGTGTATGAATTTGCTTGTAGTTAGAACTAAACATTTTTTTTTATCATTTTTTGTGACCCTCCTGTCCCTATTTTGAACTCAAGCGGCGCCTCGTTTGTCATCATTAAACCACACACTTAGGCTCACCAAGGAAATGCTATATATAATTGGCGAGTATACAAATTCGTATCAAATTTAGTGCCCCCATCTCTCACCCCAAACGACACCAATCTGGCGTATCTAAACTACACGATTAGATTCCTCTATCACGGAGAAGAATATGTATAAATCTTGTGGAAATCGATGCTAAATATTGTTTATAATTTTTTGTGTCCCTTTCACCCTCTGTGCATCCCAACTTGTGGCATGCTTAATCCACACAATAAGACTCCTGATTGCATGGAAATGGTTATTTATAAGTTTGGTGCTAATAGGCGACTAAACAAATTTTTATCAAATTTAGTGCCCACCCCACCCCATTTATCATCCAAACATCACCGATATGACGTGTTTTTAAATCACAAGATTAGACTCCTCGTATCATGGATAATAATGTGTATCAATTTGGTATAAATTGGCGCTAAAAATATTATGCATCTTTTTTGGTGCCCCTCTCCCTTTCAGTGCACCCCTGAATCGAATTACGCCACTGTTGACAGATTTAAGCCACACGATTAGACTCCTCATACCATGGGGTGTTATTGTATAAGTGTGGTGGCAATCCGTGACTAAACCCAATTTTATCAAATTTAGAAATGTCTCCCACAATCAGGAAAGTATAGCAACATTTTAGGTTCCGTTGTGACGCCAGACTTACTCTCAATTTGTGGCCGCTATAATGGGCTAACCGGATACTTTTAAACAATAATTTGGCCATAGGTTCGCTATAGGCGGAGTCACCCCAAACGTGGCAAAATATCCATTGATCGGGAATTGTTTTGACAGTAATTTGCCCCTAAGGCGGCTATGGACGAATTCACACCAAGATGGGCCATGAAGCAATGACATCTGTATCTTACAATCGGAAGTCTAGCTTCATTTTAGAGCCCGTTTGCATATATACATACTCTACTTACGCCCAATTTGTGGCCGGAAATAATGGGCTAGCCGATACGTTTTTGATAGTAATTTGGCCCTATGGTGGTTTTGGGCGAATTCACCCCAAAATTGGGAATTTAGCGATATTTTAGGGTTCGTTAGGATACCAGACTCTACTTACGCCCAATTTGTGGCCGGGTGAAATTGGCGACCAGGGTACTTTTCTGAAAGGGACCTCCAATTGCATAGGTCTACCAAAATCAGGAATTTTGAAATAGTTTACAGTCGGTTTTGATGCCAGACTATACTTACGCCCAAATTGTGACCTGATATAATGGGTTACTCCGGTACTTTTTTAGCAGCGATTTGCTATGGACGAATTCACGAATAGTTGCTATGGTTGCTATGGAGGAATTCACGAATAGCTAGGTGCCACAAATAGATGTCCCACAATCTGAAATTTTAGCAACATTTTTTGGTTCGTTTTGACGCCATTTACTTACGCTCAGTTTGTGGCCGGGCGTATAATACACTAGCGAGGACAGTTTGTGTTAGTGGTTAGCCCCTAGGTTTACTATGGACGAATTCTCCCCAAAAGGGGCCACCCATAACATATGTCTCACACAATAAGGAATATATAACAAAACAATGCATTGCAGTTATAAATATTGCTTAAGTGTTGCTTCCCAATTGTGAATCTGACAGTCATGCCATTAAAAATAACTTCCTCTGTTATCGGGCCATTACATATTATAAATTAGAGGAGGGTGGTGGGTTTTTAGCTCACATGAGACAAAGTCTCCAGTGTAGCTATAGTCGCCACTACACATCCGTCAATTTCTTCTCAAGAACCTCAAGTCAGAATTCAGTTATATATATTGTGGACGGTCCCCAGGTGACTGGGTTTCTGATTTGTTCAAATGGGGTCGCCGGGTCAAAAAGGGGTCAAGCTTTTTCCGTCCATATTAATTCTTAAAACATCTTAAAAACCATCGGGGCTATCTAGCTTTATTTGGTATGGATGGTCATTGAGTGCCATGTACACAACAAGGGCGGAGCCAGGACCATACCTTTTCTATCCATAATAATTGTTAAAATGTCTTCCTATCAAGTACCATCCGGCCTATATTCAGCTTATATTTGGTATGGAGAGTCATTGTGTCAGTATGGCCTGTAGCCCGTGCTAATGGATTGAGTTTTGAAATCCATGATGGCCGCTGGAGGCCATGTTCGTTTGCCGAATGACCCCAAAATGACTCGTTCCCATCTACATGTCAATGTCAACAGCCATGACAAATTTCATAATGATCCAACCAAAGGTACGACCTGTAGCCCGTGCCAAAGGATTTAGTCATGCAAAGAGTAAGATGGCTGCTGGCGGTCAAATTTTTTTGTCCGAACGACCCCAATACAAAGTTACTCGTTACAATCTACATGTCAATGTTAACATCCATGACAAATTGCATGAGGATCAGACGAACAGTACGACCTGTAACCCGTGCTAATGGATTGAATTTTGAAATCCAATATGGCCGCTGGCGGCCATGTTTTTTCAAAATGACCCCAAAATGACCCAAAACGTTCCCATCTACATGCCCATGTCAACAACTATGACAAATTTCATAATGATCAGACCAAAGGTACGACCTGTAGCCTGTATTGTTGACGCCTCACACACGAACACACACACGGACGACAGATACCAAGCCATGGCAATAGCTCAAACTTTACAATGTTGAGCTAAAAATAGGCCAAAATATCACATTTTTCGAATGACCTTGACCGTAGCAATTGACCTTGACTATATATGTCAAAGTGACTCAGTCCGCTTGATGAACCATTATTGACACTATAAGTTAACATCATTTCTTCAAACACATGGTTTGTTGGTTCTCAAGATTGGCCTTTTAAAATTTGTCTCCAGATATTTTATGCCGTTGCCATGGAAACCTGATTTTATCCCGACACAGGACCCCCACCCGGGCACCACTCCAAAAAGTTTTCTCTATGAATAAGCAAGATATCTTTAAAGTGTCATGCTTTAGTCACTAAAGTCAAGATTCAACCCCTAAGTAACTCCACTATTGACATTTAGTGCCAAATTACAGCCAATTGGATGTATATGTTGTAACAGTATAGGCCTACTGTGTTGGGCCATACTGTACACTCCACATTATTCACTCTATTGTGCTCTAAATGTATGTATTTTCATGCAAGCACACTCAAGATCATCACAAAGTATAATTATTCGGATATTTTCAGTAGTAGATGCCATAACATGGATAAAAACGACCGTTTGAGGCTGGTTGCTATGGAAAAACAATTTCATAGCAACGGTTGCTAAGGAAACGACACAAGAATCCAGACACATCAGCAATCAGATTACCATGCCTCACTGGTCCTTGGTACAATACATCATTCATCAACAGCTCTTACTAACAAAAATATCATTCTATATGTTGAAAAATTCAGGCTAGGACAGAAAAGCACCTATACATTTGACCTTGACCTTTGACCTCTAACACGATAATAGGAAATTGCCAACAATGTTTTTTTTAATCAGTGGACCAAACTCTACCACCCAGGATATGTTGGCATGTGGTACTAAAAATGTTTAGCAAAAAAAAAATTTGGGGTGCTTGCCTCCTGACTATAAATATGGCTGTAAATAAAAAAAACGATTCTAGTAATAGCTGATAAGCCAACCCAATAAAACCCATCACTATGCAGTTATGATTAATACTAATTTCAACCATTCTAAAACATGAATCGGCATGCCCTTTTAAGCCACAAAAAGAACAAAGCTTCACAGTTAAAACTCAAATTTATGTACATGTAAAAGTAAAATATCTTAATGGCATACTTTTTGGTAACATGTAAGGCGTGAAATTGTACAGTCACTTGTAAACACAGTTTTTATTTTTAACAGGTGAATCCGTACATCATGACAATACAGTACCAGTCAGAGGAAGTGTTATTTTTAGGCGCACATTTATTGCGATATTGAGCGTGCTTAAAAGTACGGTTGGCCTTGGCGGTGGGTATCCTGTGAAAATATATCCACCCGTCAAAAACCGCCACAAACAGAAAGAACATCAAAACGTAGATAGACTTTGTACGTATACAAATAAGAAATATCGCATAAACAGTATGTTATGGTCATATGTTTGACCATTGTTATGTAAACAAAAGCATAAAAAGTTACTTTTCTGGTGTTTGTTTATATTATGATGGTAAACATAAAGAGCGTTCTTTGTTGTTGAATACCTGATATGGAACTAATAAAGAGCGTTTATGTCATTTGTGTGTGATTAGCCAGTAGCATTGTGCTGTCTTCTGTAACACAATCAGGCTCTTGCTTAGGTAAAATATAGTAGGTCTTTGTGATAACATGCTGTTTACGCGAGGGTCATGGTATATTTGAACGGAACTGTGTGCGTTTTAATGTTTTTCTGTTTACGGTGTTAGGAACAAATATGAATATTTTCGACAATTAAGGCCGCACGTGCCTTTAATTTAGAAAAAGGCGTGATTATAGCACAATACCAAAAATCTGTTGCGCTTATTATTACAATATTGAACGCAAAATATTGCGATACTAAGCGCGCTAACTTTCATATAGACCCGATAGTGTAATATTTATATTAGATAAATACTGTGCATGTAGTGTACATATAGTGTACATATAGCATTTACAACTATAATTATATACATATCTAAAACATTGTCTCTATTTATACAATAACCAATATAGAAGAAGCAATAATTTGATTTAAATGTCACAATATAATTTTGAGCGCAAGATGTCGCAATATTAAGCGCAAAATATTGAGATATTATGTGCAAAATATTGCAATAATATCACAAGTGACATGCTTATAAGCGTTTCCACTTGCAATATTATTGCGATATTGGGCGCGAAAATAGCGCGCTTGATATACCACTTCTTTTGACTGGTACTGTATATCAATAACAGCTAGTTGGGATTGGAACCTTCAAGACAACAGCAGATCCCATAATAACTGTGCGCGATGACTTG
The DNA here is from genome assembly GCA_032622095.1 of Siphonodentalium dalli. Taxonomy (NCBI): domain Eukaryota; kingdom Metazoa; phylum Mollusca; class Scaphopoda; order Gadilida; family Siphonodentaliidae; genus Siphonodentalium; species Siphonodentalium dalli. The sequence goes on along the minus strand of CP136061.1, from coordinate 137,063,146 downwards.
GCGACATTGTTCTCCTGCACATTTTCCATGAAATTGTAAATCATGATGCATCAAACTGTATACTGGTATCACGACACTGACTTAGTATCAATATCAGTGAGTCAGCCAAAGATAGTTTGATAAGAACATCCAACCAATAGTGTACTCCCGGTAAATTGTCGTAATAACTTTACGATAACATGGAGAATGATGACAATGTCTCATATCCACACGTTTCAAATAAAATTGATGAACACGGGATGAATTTGTCCGTGTAATTGTAAAGTTGGAATTGTAGATATGTGATCTTCCGTCAATACGCGGCGTCAGTTCATTATGATTGTTTACGGTGTTGTTGTTGACATTGAAGCTCTTGTGAATTACACTGGTGCGTACGGTACATGTATATCCTCTCTTGTAACTGCACATGCATGTGCTTTGAAATCAGATTCAGAACACTGTCAACTAGATTGTCAACATTCTAATAGAAATAGCTGCTCGTTGAGTCGTTGTTGTTATTATTGTCACTATTGGTTGACATCGAAGCTTGTGTTAATTGTACCTGTATCCTCTGTGTCAGTAAATGTGCCAGTGTTTTGATACTAAGTCACAACACTGAAATTTCAACAACAGTACTGCGTCGAATGAAGTCAGACCGCGGGCGGCGAATCATGCCATGATTGACACGAATCTCTACTCTCGAATTTATTGGAAATTGTCAATGATTAAGCCTGTATTCGCAGAATTGAAACTTGTCCGGTTATCAAAGGAACCGAAATCAGACCGTCTTAACAACTGTCCACAATAGAAAAGGTAACAGTTTCCCAAAAAACAATAGTTTGCTATCAACGATAAATCATAAAATGGCGAAGAAATGAGCTGAGTGCTAAATCGGAAACTTAACCCCGGAATGAGAATTACGTACCGTACTCATGATAATTCGTACGGACCTCATAACAAAGAATGAATGCCGCATTAATAATACGTATTAAATATCATCAGAGTAAGATTCAGTCATACTGTATGGTGTCATTGCCGTATACATTATGGTCGCCGATAAATATACTATTGAATTTTGACGGCATGACTTTGAATCACGAAAATATTTAATTGAGACAATTTTCATGGGCACATAATATAACGGTATGGGACCGTCAAACTGATGAAACGGTATGGGGCCGTCGATTATGGCGGCCCGAAACCGTCGAACCGACAGTAATTTCTAACAGTGTATGCGTGATGACTTGGTTACAACATTCTTATATATTCCCACATTTTCGATGAAATTTTATAGCATGACACCTCAAGCTGTGTATACTAGTATCACAGCACTTAGTATCCATCTCAGTGAGTCAGCCAAAGATAGTTTGATAAGAATATCCAAAAGTGGACTCCCGGTCCGTAAATTCTCGTAATGACTGGGCGATAACATGGCGAATAGCGAGAAAGAAATTCGTGAATGGTAAAAGTAACAGCTCGTAAAAATAACATAATTTAATTGCGGACGCAAGACAAGACGGATCTTTGCATTTCACAGAATGAATATACTGCATCATTGCACTGAATTCAGACAAATAAATAAAAAATATATATATTAAATACCAGCACGGTCAGATTCAGTCATACTGTATGGAGTCACTGCCGTATATAATTTGGTCGCCGATATATATATTGTTGAATTTTGACGGCATGAACTTGGAAACACGCACATTTTTAACTTTGACCATGTTCAGAGCACATAAATCAACGGCAATTCACCGTACAACTGATGAAACGTGTGGGACCGTCGGATTATGACGGTCCGACACCGTCAAACCGACAGTATTTTCTAAGGGTGTAGTTATTAAAAGTAAAGTCTAGCATTTGGACATGCACCAGATGTATGATATCATCATTCGTGCGTCGACCGTCGGTCGGATCGGGTCGTCTGTGGAACGCTCCACCGAATTCTGTCTGGGGATTGAAGTGACACCTCATGCTTTCTTCTCTAATCACACTGCCTAACCGGTACGCTGCCTATCAGTGTTATCAGTGTCCCGCATAGGCATATTGGTGTGTTTTGTCGATTCAGAGAAAGCCAAAGCACAAGTTGACCAATAATCTGCTTCCAAACGTCACACAATAAAGGTATATATAACCAGTTTTGTTTTATCCAGTGGACGGGTCATCTGGCGATGTCTAGTTCGACTTGGGCAATCTGGATTTTGTCTAAAACATAAAATAAGGTGTACACACTCGTAGGGGCGGGGTAGATCAACTTCTGCCCATATCGGTATTCTATAGTTCGTTTTATGCAATTCCTGATTGTAGAATATTTTATAAAATCCCGGCAGTGGAATCTATCAGTACACATGCACATCGAAATCACTGGCGTATATCCGTTGAAGTACGTGAAAAATAAACGAAACTAGGTGAGGAGATCACACCAAATGGCAACGCGGACTATCAGTGCATGCCAACGCGGTGTACCAGTGTCGCATTTTCTTCATATGGCAAGTGATACGGGGTATATATAGGTGGATGCTTTATACATGAGTTCAGCTACCGGAATGCGTCACCCCTCCCCAAATAGCGACAAAATTTATCTAGAATGGTACAATGATACAATTGACGTAAGTGGTGGCTGGGTCAAAATATGACGTTTTCGTAGAATGTTTCTTTAAACTATGGGGACACACCAGTTTGAACTGCAAACTATTAAATGAAAATGAACTTTCTAAAACTTTCTAAAAGACTTGTCTGACCTAAATATGAGTGTCGCTGGAGGCAGACAACTCAATTGTAGAACAATTCTCACCGGCCTGTTCCCGGACCATATATAGTACAGATAATTTCACAAAAGATCTTAATATTGTTGGAGGGGTGGTCGATGTGGCCAGCGTATTGACTGATAGGGAGATAACTCTGCCTTGAGTTTGACTTAGAGTATCAGTTTTCGGCCACCCAGTTATGTCCGGTGTTGCATAGTGACCACCTTCATTAAAAAATGCCCATCTGCCAAATTTTACGACCAATAGATAAATATAGGTTCATGCATTAGTACAAGATATGTTTTGATGTTTAATTTTTATCGCGTAGTTCACCGACCGTTTATCATATTCGTTTGAGTTGTTTTTCACAACTAGAAGTGGAGACCAAACGTGAATTGCTTTTTTTTAAAACGCCACTTCTTCGTTCAGAAATTAAAAAAACGCTCCGTTATTATAATTTTTTTTATATTTCCATTATTTAGTTAATATAATCAACCCATTCGATTAAATCGGGATACAAATATAATCCTAACATCGCGTTCGCATGTCACCTGTTACTCAGATTGAATATCAATCGATATCTAATTGTAAACCCCGATTAGTTATTGTTTAATATCTAATCCTTGATGTATTGGTTGTTACATCCATCCGTTGCGGTGCCATATCTATGTCTTTAGCTGTCTTGTTTATATGCATGATTTCTTAGTGAAACAAAAATATATTTCTCATGCTATGCTGTATTTATTATATCCTAGGTGATATATGCCATTCTAATTTATCTTTTTCAGATACTTGCAGCTCAAATTTGATGACAGGCTTCCATTTGACATTTCGATCAACGTCTTTATCTTCAAGTTGAACTTGTCCGCTTCCGCTGTCGAATGCGGTTTCTGTCCGATCTCTTACTTTCTTTCTCCCATACCATTCATTCCCGTGATTTCTCTTTCTGAAACAAAAATTTAAGAAAATTTAGATATGCATAAAATAAGCCCTATATTTATCCATCTTCGCATGCAGTCATGAAAAATATCGATGTATTTGTGTATGTATCCACCACATCATTCATCCATTAATCTATGTGTCCAACCATCCAACCATCCACCCAAACAACCCAGCCAACCATCGACCCACCATTCACTCACTAATTCATCAACAGACCCATCCAATTCATTCTCCCATCCCACCCACTCCGAAATATGTCATATCCAGGCATTCACCAATTAATATATTTGTTGATCATTCCATCCATCAATATGCAAACACGCATTCGTCTACTCGCCAATCCATCCACGTATAAACATAAATTAATGCAGACTATATATGGCGCAATTATCATTCGACACACCAACCCATCCAGTGATGATATCCACATATCCATCTAACCACCCCTGTATGAATGTAGACACAAACATATATACATACTGTAACGCCTTACATGATCAACACATAACTCAAACTACAGGGACCAAATCATGCATGCCCCGCTATTTGGGGAGGGGTGTGGCATTCCCGTTAGCTGATCTCATATATAAAGCGTCCACTTACATGTATATATACCCCATATCATTTTCCATATGAAGAAATTGCGGCACTAATAACCATTGTTGGCATACACTGATAGTCCGCTGTGCCATTTTGTGTGATCACCACCCTTCGTTTTGCTTGATTTTCACATATTTTCACGGATATACGCCAGTGATTTCACTGGGATTTTTATCAAACATTCCACAGGTTATGCTGATGAATTGCATAAAACGAACTATAGAATACCGATATGGGCAACATTTTACATATTCGTACTACGAGTTTTTACACCCTGTTTTTCAGCATCAAACAAAATCCTGACTGCAAAGAGTCGAACTGGACATCGCCAGATGACCCCTTCTCTGGGTAAATGCAAAACTGGTGATATATACCGTAATTATTTACCTTTTATTTTTAAATCAGATTATTGGTCGACTTGTGATTAGGCTTTCTCTAATTAGTGTGCTAATGGGTTCTTCTTTAATCCCTGCCGAGGTGGTCGAAGTTCCTTGGCTACTGCATGTGGAATCTGCCTTGAGCTGCATACTATTTATGCTCAGAGTATCCGCGTCCAGGTTCATGTGGATTACCGGGTTGCACCTCGTATCCCCGTACCGTCACAAGACCATGGGACAAGAGCACAAGGGAATACAGTTGCGACAAAAAAGCGGAGGAAGAAGCCCCCTTCACATCGGCGCAGTAACGCGGAGAGGGTGGCTACGTGGGGCAGTGATTAGAGAGACGCCCATATCCACCTCCACACCCAGTCACTGAACGGAACCACCCTTCATTTTTATTTTTGCTTTCTTCCATTCCATCAGTAAGTCGACCACTGGTTATAGTAAATAGTTTGATCACCATTCCGGGTGTTTATGAAGGGTTTGACTATCTAGCAACCAAAGGGTGAACTAAATCCTGATCACAATCTGGATGCGAGATTTCAGAACAGCAGCAAATATAATAGTATAGCCTCTCGCTGCTTGGTGTGATGTCTGGCGCAGTTGCCCACAATCCTGCATAATGTGGCTTCATTATAATCTGTACGATGCCAAATCAGGCATGCAGAATCCACAACTTAAACAAAAACGATGTATTCATTTTAATTGCAGCATCGTTCAGATGAGAACTTTCGTGGAAAGTGATGAATTTCGGAAGCCAAATATATGCATGCCTACGGCTTTATAATAAACAGCTTTTGTTTTCGCCGAAATTCGTGAAACGTAGGTCGATTTACACATAAAACCACATACTTTAATTGTCAGGGTTAAACACCGCCGCCGGAATGTGATTTGCTCAACTTAAGTCTTAAGTGAGCTAGTGAGCCTAACTATAAACTATTTGATTTATCTTCAGACCACAGTGATGACATCGATGGCCTTAATCCTAACTTTAAAGAACGGCTGGATTGTGGCTTATGTTTAGTTCGAACCAGTTATGATCCATGTATTAACACATTGGAGAATCGTGATTGAATGTTGTCAAAACAACCACCTGTATATTATGAACGGCCGATTTTGTAACGAGGGATGGTCCACGTGTAAATGGATATCTGCCGTCGATTATGTTATTTGTAATACCCACTGTATTGACTCATTTCGTGTTATGAATTTTAGTTGTCTATGTGCAGATGCACATTCTGCCCTGTCGTTGGTCTTGAAATCTAAACAACGCGAGCCCCTCAGCTCTGAGAAACATACTTAACAAATAAGTAGAATAAATCGGTGGGTTGTTTCGAAGTGAAGGGAGTTTATAAGCAATATTAATGAAGAAGATATACTCGAAGCGGTTCAGCTATTTGACAACATTGGGAATTCAGATTCGTCGTCCGGTGAAATTAGCTTGCTCTGTAATACCATCGGGAACATTTGAACTAAATCGGGGTATCCACCTTTGTGCGAAATTTTACGAGAAAAGAAGCTAAAAGCGGGGGAATAAATGAGAAAACACGTGGCAATCTGAAGAAACTAAGAAATTGCGAAAATAATATTTAAAAAGCCCAGAATAAGTATCTGAAAACTAGCAGCCCCGGTGGTAAATTTGTATTTCGAACTTTTGAGAAACGGCATAAGAAAAGTCTAAAGGAAGCTGTCAGAAAACACAATAATATGCTCCGAAAGAAAATGGAGGAATTGCATTGCTGTGACTGTCAGGCTTTCTGTCAAGATTCGAATATAACGCTGGAATCATTAACTGAACGTAACATTTTGAAGGTATAAACGCGAACGAATTACAAAAGGCACCACCCATTCTCCAGAGAAGGAAGGGGGCTCTCGCTGTGACGTCATAAACCGCCCTATTGCTGAACAAGAAATATCTACATGCTTCAAGCAATTGAAAATAAACAAAGCAACGTCATCGGATGACGACATTCTAAATGAGTAATTGAAATTCTCTGAGACCAAACGCATGTCCATATACGTGAGATTGTTTAATCTAATTGTCAACTCTGGCTCTGTCCCGGAATCATGGCTTATGATTAAATAATATACAATATACCTATATGCAAGAATAAAGTGACAACTAGTGATCCTAATAATTAGAGTTATAACTATCGTTAGCTGCTTCAGCAAGCTTTTTACTTATATTCTCAATGAAAGGCTCAATGAATATCTCGACATTTTTGGAATTCTCCATGACAGCCAAACTGGTTTTCGCAAAGGGCATTCGACAATTGATAACAGGTATTTGAGATAAGTAAACTGAAAGGAAATAAATTATTTTGTGCCCTCATCGACTTACGGAAAGTGTTTGATACTATTTGGAGATATGCTATGTGGTATAAACTTGCCATTAACAAAATAAATGAGAAATGCATCGAAAATTGTCGATCATCATAATCATTCCCATCACTTATTGGCCTAAACAGGGAGATAACCTCTCACCTTTCCTCTTTCATATGCATGTCAATGATTTAACATACCTCCCAGCTAGCTCATGGTTGAGAGCGGTGTGACTAAACACCACCCGGACCAGCCCGGACCAGCCCGGACCCCCCCCATATGGACTATATGAGTGATTGTAAGGCCAATATAAGTGCAATATAAATCCCACCTGCTGCGTCCAGGTGGGATTTTAGTATCCATACCTGTGCGGGGCATTCGGCAAACCTCGTCAGATTCCGTCACCGTTTCAGGAGGTCGAGGAGTTCAGAATGCTGTGCGGGGGTGTTAATGAAACCCAAATACGCACGGAGAGTGGTCAAGGTCAAACGGAAGTGCCGCTTATTAACCCCTAAACTTCCCAGATTCAGCCAGAATTATAAAAAAATTGCGCCCCCAATAAACAAATTCACAGCCCGGACCCCCTTAATGTCCTCGTACTTCTAATAACTCCTTAATACATATGTGTTGTGGAACTACCCTCGACTACACTCACGAAGATACAAGGGCGAGTCGCCCACGAATGCCTGGCAATTAACCCCCAAAATGCCGCCATCACCGATTATGTTTACCGATAACGACGCTGACAGCCCGGGCCATCCCAGTCCAGCCCGGACCCCCCATATGGACTATATGAGTGATTGTAAGGCCAATATAAGTGCAGGGGTGTCATGGAAACCCACTCAGGGTCGCTATTAACCCTCAAAATGCCGGCATCGGCGAAAATGTTCGCCGTGAAATGAAGCTAACAGCCCGGACCGCCCCTGCTGCGTCCAGGTGTGATTTTAGTATCCATACATGTGCGAGGGTGTTAATGAAACCCAAATACGTACGGAGAGTGGTCAAGGTCAAACGGAAGTGCCGCTTATTAACCCCTAAACTTCCCAGATTCAGCCAGAATTTAAAAATTGCGCCCCCAATAAACAAATTCACAGCCCGGACCCCCTTAATGTCCTCGTACTTCTAATAACTCCTTACATATGTGTTGTGGAACTACCCTCGACTACACTCACGAAGATACAAGGGCGAGACGCCTACGAATGCCTGGCAATTAACCCCCAAAATGCCGCCATCGCCGATTATGTTTACCGATAACGACGCTGACAGCCCGGACCAGCCCGGACCATCCCGGTCCAGCCCGGACCCCACATATGGACTATATGAGTGATTGTAAGGGCAATATAAGTGCAGGGGTGTCATGGAAACCCACTCAGGGTCGCTATTAACCCTCAAAATACCGGCATCGGCGAAAATGTTCGCCGCGAAATGAAGCTAACAGCCCGGACCGTCCCTGCTGCGTCCAGGTGGGATTTTAGTATCCATACCTGTGCGGGGGTGTTAATGAAACCCAAATACGCACGGAGAGTGGTAAAGGTCAAACGGAAGTGCCGCTTATTAACCCCTAAACTTCCCAGATTCAGCCAGAATTAAAAAATTGCGCCCCCAATAAACAAATTCACAGCCCGGACCCCCTTAATGTCCTCGTACTTCTAATAACTCCTTACATATGTGTTGTGGAACTACCCTCGACTACACTCACGAAGATACAAGGGCGAGTCGCCCACGAATGCCTGGCAATTAACCCCCAAAATGCCGCATCACCGATTATGTTTAACGATAACGACGCTGAAAGCCCGGACCATCCCAGTCCAGCCCGGACCCCCATATGGACTATATGAGTGATTGTAAGGCCAATATAAGTGCAGGGGTGTCATGGAAACCCACTCAGGGTCGCTATTAACCCTCAAAATGCCGGCATCGGCGAAAATGTTCGCCGTGAAATGAAGCTAACAGCCCGGACCGCCCCTGCTGCGTCCAGGTGTGATTTTAGTATCCATACATGTGCGAGGGTGTTAATGAAACCCAAATACGCACGGAGAGTGGTCAAGGTCAAACGGAAGTGCCGCTTATATTGGCCTTACAATCACTCATATAGTCCATATGGGGGGTCCGGGCTGGTCCGGGCTGGTCCGGGCGGTGTTTAGTCACACCCGTTGAGAGGAATGCAATAATTAACCACAGAGCTCCAAATAAAACTGAATACTTACCTGAAACTTGATGCTTTACTATACGCAGAATACAGTAATTATATCAGAAACGAAAGAGGATTTGCAGAAAACCACGGTAATGGTATTTGGTAGAGGGAGGCAACATAAAATTCCGTTTTACATATAAAAATGATGAACTAGGCATCGTTAAGTCATTCACTTACTTGGACATACAACTCACAAGAAATGGCTCTTTTGTGCAGACAAAGCGTGAAATAGCTACGAAAGCGACCAGAGTTATGCATGACGTGTTTAAAATGTGAAGGTCTAAATTAAAAACAATTATCGGTCATTAACCATTTACGATTGTTTGACACTATTGTCTTACCTGTAATGCTGTACGGGTGTGATGTATGTGGGTATGGGAGACAACTCTATCATTGAACGTGTCCACCTTACATTTTGTAAAATGCTTCTCAAATTAAAACCATCAACTCCGAACTACATGGTATACATAGTTTGATTTTCCAACTATTCATTAGTGGGGAATTTGTTATTTTGAGACCAACATTTGCATATTTTGCTACTTTAAGTCAAAATATTGGACTGAAATGGACATCTGTTGGAAATTAGCGGGGATATCCGGTTGGAAATTCCAACACTTGGAATGCTGAGGCCAGTCTGGTTAATAGGATTTAGCAATTTTCATGTTCAGATTTCAAAATTTTCTCACACCGGGCCGAACCATGCAATTTTCAGGTTTTCATCATAAAATGTTCTAATGCATATAGCCACAAGAATACTAATCCATTCAAAATAGGCTACATGCAGGCCCGCCAGGCAACAGTTGTGAAATTCCAAGCCCAATGGGGAGATGAAAATGGAATTACGCAAACTTGTGAGTTATGTATAGTTCAGGGGGTGCAGTTGGAAATTCCAATGTGAACACCCCCCCAACAGAAACTCCCTAGTCAAGTTCCTGTCTGCAGGCGAAGAACGTGGTGAATATGGTGGTTTGAATATATCCCTATAAATTCGTGCCCGCGGTAAGTCGACCAACGGAACGGATACGTTTAATGCGACAGTTATAGGGTATAAATGGGTAATCAAATTATGCACAATTTCTAAACGTATATATAGTCGCAATGTCCTAACCGTGCGACGGATATAGTATCAACGTCTTCGGTGTGTTGCCAAAAATCCACTTAAAAATAAAGACACTCTGTCAATTTGTTTTGTTGTATCATGCAGGCATCATTAATCAGACTGGACAACTATACCCCTTTGGCCAATTGATAAGAAGATTATCGTTCGCGCTGTACATAATCTACATGCTGGATCGAGCGAAGTGGTATACTCACTGCGTACAATTGACTAGCCATTCCTTGCTTTGAATTCTATCTGATAACTCAGTTCCGTTGGTCGACTTTACGTGGGCACGGATTTCTCGGGAGTTATTCAAATCACCACATTAATCACGTTCTTCGTGTGTAGACAGGGACTTGACTAGTAGGTTTCCGCAGGTGGGATGTCCACATTGGAATTTCCAACTGTACCCTCTTGAACCACACCAAACTCACAAGTTTGCGATATTAAATTTGCACCCCCTTCGGCTTTGATTTTCCTAACTGTTCCATCGCAGGCCGGAGTGGTAGCATATTTTGAATGGATCAGTATAGTCTTGTGGCAATGCATGAGAACATTTTTAAATGTCATGGTTCGGCCCGGTGTGAGATAAATTTTTAATCTGAACACGAAATATATATAGCAACTAGACTGGCCTCAGCTTTCCAAGAATATTGTTGACCAAAGTTGGTGTGAGACCACCCCCCCCCCCCCCCCGATATTTGTGCCAACCCATTTGACGTTCCGTGTAATCTCAATCGATATAGGGTCCTACTAAAAGCAGCCCGCACCCGACCACACCCGTCCGCACCTCCCCATGGGTCCGAGCAGAATGGGGCATGGACTATCGTGCAGAATAGACCTGTATATGTACCAAAGTTCCAATACCAAAGTCGATAGCTTGAGCGAAAACGACACTATTAACCCATACTTGCAGCCGTTTCCGTCAGAGACGCAAAATCCACAAAGGCACCGACCGCACATTCCCTAGCTGCCTGGCAACGGAAAGGGACATGATACCATACAGCGAATACCCCTCTGCGCCCATAAGCGATCAGGCAAGTCATTATCAGTAGCGGGCGTGAATATATTAAACCATACACGCTGCTGTCGAATTCGCTATGAATGTACGCAAAACGCCGAAAATAACACCCGCCGACTGCACCTGCCCTAGAGTTCCGAGCGAGATGGGGCATGTACTAACGTGCAGAATAGACCTGTATGTACCAAAGTTCTAGTCCCCAAGTCGATAGCTCGAGCAGAAACGGCACATATTAATGAAATGTGTGAAACGCTACACCCGAGGGTATAAAAATTAAAGAAGAGATATCCGACTAAACACAAACTACCCCTTTCATCACGTTCTCCGTGCAGGCAGATACGTGCATGGTTAGAGAGTATCCGTCGGGTGGGAGTGGTGTCCACCTTGGAATTTCCATCTGCACTCCGTTGAACAGTATAGCGGTACAACCCCAAGCCGTTATGCCCTCTCCGGCGCTGGCGATGATGGTTCAAAATCACATGTTCCCATCGTGGACTTTGTAACTCGAAATCGTTATCTGGTGGAGTTGCCAATTACTAGCCGATGGCCGGTGGTTTGCCCCACATCGTCGACGAGTTTATCAGCCATTAAAATTACTGTTAGATTAGCCGTAAGTGTGCGGATTTCCTCCACCACTAAAACCGGCAATGTCGTGATATGCCCTTAGCTGCTGAAAGCGACATTAAACCTCAATCAATCAATCAATCAAACGTTGAACAATACCAAACACAATTTTCACAAGTTATTCCATTTGCACACACCCCGTTCCAATCTCGATCGTTATTATATTATAATTCTAAAGTACAAGACTGTTCAACAATCCTGGTCGCTACCGTTTTGGCCCACATGAATGCTATACGTAATGGTTAGAGCACAAGAATTGTTCTTTACCAGAATCAATCGAGTCGGAGACGAGATTTATTCTGGTAAAGAACAATTCGCGTGCTCTGACCAACTTAGAGCACAATTGATCACACATAATGCAATAAACTGATTGGACACAATAGCCGGTTAGCCACGCCCAAAAACGTGATTAACATGAACTGAATGTGAATATATATGTCCGAAACAACACGGACTGTTCCCACTTTGAAGCGCCCGTGCGATTTGTTTGTTATGAGTTGCGGGTGCCTAACAATTGGATAATCACTGAACTATTCCTTCGCCAGCCTTGGGAATTGGTGTGCTTTACCAAAAATCAGGTAACGATTGCAACAGTGGGATTGTGCTCTATGGATACGAATAGCTGTAAACGTATCCGTTACTCTACCCGCGTCACATGCGAAACCTCTCTAGTGTCGATAACGATTTCATTGTTTACCATTCATGCGCATGAGTGACGTTGCTTGCTGCTAGTTTTGATATAACATTTATGAAAACAACTACTATGTTCCAGATATTCCCATTCGATCACCCCCACGGAGTGTTCCACATCACTTTAAATGACTCACGTGCCAGTGGGTCTCTTTGTGCAGACACGTTCCGTGAACAGCACAGTAAAGCCGCTTCAGATCGGGGAGTTTTCCTATAATCGTATGTTCGGTTGATTAAGTTTGAGCCAGCCGAGCGTGCCAGAATTAATGATCGACGAGCGGATTGATAGTGTATGAAATATGTTCAATTTATGACACTAGTTCCATTGAATATTTAAGGAAGTGTTAAAGCGAGACTAAAACGCGCCAAGAGATATGGAAAAATACCGCCTGTCGACAACGCTAGCATGACGCTGATCAATTGATATTGCCAATTCTGCAGAAAGTGATTCCTTGGAATAGTCAATAAAAATACGACAATGTGATTTAATATAACAGAATGTTAGTGGGACAGGACATTATCCTGGGTCCCTCGGTGAAGTGGTGCTGCGCTGTTGGCTGTAAATTGGACGTCGGGTCTCCGCCAATTCACACGGCGTTCTAATTACATCACTTGTATTGCCTTTGTAGAAGGAAAGAATCGATTCGGAATTTCCTTCATCTTACGCAAAAATATGTCTGCGACCGGAACGCGAAATGGTGCCAAATGACGTTGATTCGTTCAGGATTATAAGCGTCATATCCGCCGCCATACCACAACACGGAGTTGTTATTATTATTTGGTGGAGGAAATGACTCGCATAGGGTTAATTAATTTCACTACACTGTTATCAGAAACTCCAGGACAAGTGTCCTGAAGTCATATCTAGAACACATGTGTTAAATTCAACGATAAACGTGGCAAAATGAAATACAATTTTTATTCATAATTTATTTAGTTTGGGGCAAGGTTTATAATTTATTTTGCTTGTTCATTAAATTTTATGTATCGCCCATTCTAAAGACCCCCCCCCCCCCCCCTGGAATGGTCAATAAAATACGACAATGTGATTTAATATAACGCAAAATGGTGCCAAGTGACGTTGATTCATTGATATCAGCCGCTATACTACAACACGACGTTCCTAGTTTTATGGGTAGCGACGATGCCTTGCACATGGTTAATTCAGCAGATATGAAGTACTGAACATGAAAAACGTCTGAAGTGCATGTATTCTATGTTTCCGAAAGTTAAATCCCTGTCAATGTTTCCGAAAGTTAAAACCCAGTCAAACACTGAACAAGTGCGCAGAGTATAAGGGTCATTTAAGTTACTAGGCCATATCACATTGTTGTCAGTTATATTGATTGGGGAACTGTGGCGAATGGTCAATTTCACTAAGAAACTTCAGTTCAGTATTAAATTAAATTTTTTTATTTCTCATTAAACTGAAATTACAGTATTTGAGAGTAATACATAGTATAGCAGCACACGTACAAATCACTACTCACTGGCAAAATAAATCCCCCTGCATTGTACATTGAGGCGATTCGACTGGCCAAAGTGATCTACATTCTCCAGTAAAGTCAAATATAGTGCTTATTTCGCTACTTTAAAACTTACATTATTTTATACGACTCAGCCACTACAACAACTGAAGAATGCACCATACAACTATTATAGTAAAACTAATTAACAACATCGTATGTGTCATTTCATAGAACACGCGACGTCTGAACTACCCAAAAATGTAAACAAACAGTGGTGAATCCGTCCCGAACAAATCACCGATAAACAATCGAGAATAATTTGGTCAAGGAGTCACTTTATTTAATTTATATGACATAATGGCGCTGTGTTCTGGCAATTATGATACTAAATTTATTGAAACACATGCGTTGAGCTAGTTTATGTGCTGTTAGACACAGCAAGAGTGTTTCAAATCACTTTAATTAGCTGGGCTACCGCTGTTAGACCGAATCATTTCACCACCAAACCCCGATCGGCAACTGCCATATATCCCATATACACGAATCATATTATCTCCCTTTTCCGATGTGGCAATGGGGTACCGGGAAATGGTTATTCGTAACCAAACCAGTCAAACTTAAGGTTCATCCATTACAAAGTATCGCATAAATATAGGCATTCAGAGTTCTTCTTCATTTGCCGTCGGTTTGTCGGGTTTTAAAAACGTCTTACAAGACGTTGTCGTTATTATTGTATGGCGAAGTGCCTATCAGAAGGCTAATTACACTGCATGTGAAAACATGTCCAAACCACGTCCAAACCACCGAGCAACTCACAATCTCGCCCATGCAGGATTCGTATTACCCCCCCCCCCCCTCCTCGGTTGCATACATGTCGCACATATCACCGCGTTAACATCAACTGAGCCAACGGAATGTGACTGGAGGCTCCCTGGTGGCAAACGAACCTATTAATATGTAAAATTCTAGTTCAAGGATATCATTAACCACGACCCGTTTCAGAATTATTTGACATAATAAGATCCAATCAAATTCACCGCGTAGTCAACCATACAATATTGGAGAGATGGTAGAATAAGAGAAATACGAAAGGCTGTAATAACTACTGGCACACGCACTGTCGCCACTCGTTTTTTTTTTCTGTGTCGGCATGGACTGCAGGCAATCTACAAATCGAATCGATCTGGAATGCTTTGTTGCTGTGGCGGTAAATTGTCTTTAATTCGTGCAGCGATTAAGTGGAGATCATAGTGATTGTTGTTCAACTACACCGATTTCCTTTGTAGGATATGCGCTACTGCCATTATCTCCTCACAGGCTGTTTTACACGATTGACCTAATCTGGAAATCAAACACGCTTCCTGTCACAAAGCAACCGATAAAACGGAGAATAGTTCACAGCAAAAGTGCATTTTCCATCGATCATTGCATCAGATTTGACGGTACATATAAACACTGATGTCAGATTGACGTAGAGATTATAATGGCAGTGCCTCTGGTAAACATGACACCCACCCCGCACCCATCGGTGTGTGGGCCCGTAGACGAGAGTTATACCCCGTTAAGAAAGATGCCCGACAGCAAAGAAAGAAAGTAAAAATGGTCCCTGACAGTCTTTATATTGATGGGTTTCTCCACATACCGAAACAACAGCAACACCAGCAGCAAGATCGCATACCACAATGCCAGATGGTAGACGCCAGATGAATCGCCGACACACAGGGCCGTCACCGACATCATATGATCGACCAGGAGAGCATGTAGTGCCAGACTCAAAACCACGCACAGGGAGAGAGACAATACTAATACTAATCATAATTAAAATTTCAGTAATTTAAATGTTCTGCCGATCAATGTGTATGGGTTGATGACTCGGACTTAATTATCCAGAATTTAGGATCTCTGTAGTGATTATAACATTCTTTGTATACAAGAATCCAAAACAGATGATTGTGACACACCCGTACTCGATGGTTATGATTTTATTATGAAAAAAACGTACTAAATTTTCAAAGCGAAAGTCGGGTGGAATCGTGTGGGATATAAACAATGTTTGGATGGGGCTATCGACACCATCAGAACAGATTGTAAATATATATTGTGGTTGAAAATCGATCACCGTGTAGCTAATATAGCTAAGGATCTCATTATAGGTATTGTTTATATCCCACCTCGGAACAAGTCATACTCGATAAATGATCCATACACACAGTTGTTCTGTGAATATCTCAGTATTTCTAGTGAGTTAAAAAATATATATCTCGTTGGAGATTTTAATGCATGTATGTCGACTGTTAGTGACTTGAATTATACCCATACTGATATGAACCCGTTTGAAACAACCTACTAGTTCCCAATAGAGAGGTGTAGTCGTGATAACAAACTTAACAATTTTGGAAGATCATTATTAGAACTATGTAAATCAAACGGCCTTTCGTCGGCAAAGGTACATGTAGGTTGTGTGGATAAATGGATCGGTAAATTTACATGTCGATGGTAATCTGTTGTCGATTATGTATTAAGCTCGAACTCCGCGGCCAAACTTATTAGGAATTTGAGGTACAGAAATTGAATTTACTTTTTTCAGACGTGCACTCGTCAATATCTTTTAAACTTGTTTTCGGGGATCGAATATCACTTCATCGTTTTACGCGCACCTTACCAGAACATGGTCAGAATACTGCAGCGCCGCGTAACTGCATGGGACCCGAGAGAAACAAATACAGTAGCGCCGCGTAACTGGGACCCGAGAGAAACAAATATATATTTGAGAAACCTCAACCGAAGCCACGTAGAAGAAATATTCATTATTTTAAGGGACGATCGATCATAACAAAGTTGTAGAAATGATATATTATGTCCTCAATGACGCTGCTCAGGAAACGTTCGGTAAGCTAAAGCCCAAAACTCAAGACCAATCGGGAAGCAAAATAAATAACCCTTGGTTTAACAAGAATTGCAGAGAAAGCCGTACAAAATATAGGAAGGCACAACCCATCTAATGCAAATAAGGTCCATTTGACGAACGCAGCAAAATCTTATAAGCGATCGTTGAATACTGCTATAAAACGACAAATAACCGGAACGTGGACAACAATATATCTCACGGCGCTCTTTATAGTCATCTTCAAAAATTAAATCGTGTTGAGAATAAACATACTGACAATCCGTTCTCAGTACCGGAAATCAATATCGATGTTGAACATGATTTGAATACAAAAATTACCGAAGATGAAATAAGAAACAGTATTGCTAACCTGAAAAATAATAAAGCCATTTCCGATGATCTTATCAGAAATGAATATTTGACAAGTTCAGTGGATATTATGATGCCAATCTATGTAAAACGTTTTAATTTAATTTTTTATTATGGTTTTGCGCTGATGTTGGTTGGTGGGTAATATAATCTCGATATATAATAAAAAAGGGTCAAAACGTTAGCCTAGAAATTATCGTGGCATAAATATCCATAGTTGTCTTTGGTAGATTTTTACCTCTGTTCTTAATATCAGGCTTAAAGGCACGTGCGGCCTTAATTGTCGAAAATATTCATATTTGTTCCAAACACAGTAGACAGAAAAACATTAAAACGCATACAGTTCCGTTCATATATACCATGACCATCGCGTAAACAGCATGTTATCATAAAGACCTAATATATTTTACCTAAGCAAGAGCCTGATTGTGTTACAGAAGACAGCACAATGCTACTGGTTGATACACACACAAATGGCATAAACGCTCTTTATTAGTTCCATATCAGGTATTCACCAACAAAGAACGCTCGTTATGTTTACCATCATAATATAAATAAACACCAGAAAAGTAACTTTTTATGCTTTTGTTTACATAACAATGGTCAAACATATGACCATAACATACTGTTTATGCGATATTTCTTATTTGTATACGTACAAAGTCTATCTAAATTTTGATGTTCTTTCTGTTTGTGGCGGTTTTTGACGGGTGGATATATTTTCACAGGATACCCACCGCCAAGGCCAACCGTGTCTTTAATTCTTTTTCTCAGTCAGGATTTTGCTCTCAAAATTTTCAGAGTGAATTCAGAACAGGATAATCCACAACCGACACTCTATTTTTCCTCAATTATTTGATTGACTTAGCACGATTACACAACAAAACATGTTTTTATTACGCGTTTGTGTACCTGGAAAAAGCTTTCGATTCTGTGTGGAGGGAAGGTCTATGGTATTAAATGTGGATATCTATAATTAATGGCAAGATGCTCAATATTATTACTAATATATTACAGCGGGAATAAATCCAAAGTGGTCTTAAAAGATCAGGGGTGCTATTCACCGGCTGGGTTTATAATATAGTCCAGGTAGTTTACGAGGCGACGCTCAATGCGAAGCTGTCGGTGGACATATCGATGGGAAGACATCGCCGCGCCATATAGGATTATCCAATCAAGGTGATTGGCGTCAATCATAGATTGACCACCGGTCACATAAACATGCTGCGTGTAACAGTACACGTTTGTGCACATTTCAACAATGAGCAACCGAGGAAAAGGACGTGGGACAAAATAGACCACCGACGACATGAGGGGGTCTACAAAGGTCCAGAGGCCGAAACAATCGTGCTTGTAATTTTTTTTCCAAAATGGGTTTTTTTTCAAACAATTTACAAGGACTGACCATGTAATGTTGTTTGTAAGCATGTTAGTATCATGTTTGTTGGCATATGGCTATATAGACAGCTATAGTGACTATTTAGCCTCAGATTTAGCAACATTCTGGATTTCACAGCATCCCGTCCCACTTCTCAGTGGAAAACCGTAATTTATTTTAAAAAAAAATTAATGTATTACCCAGTTGTATTACCCGAATAAAAGTAATAAAATAAAAAAAACTGTATAACAAATACTACATGGTGAATACTCAATGATGACTAGATATCATTGACCCGATTGTTGCATAACATGAAATTTAAAAGGGTATCTCATAAATGTCTAATGTCTGAAATACTGTCTTGTTCTGGCATGCAATCAAATTCATTCCTTCTGGTTATTTCTCATCTTTTTAATGATTGCAAGTAATGTTAATTTGCAGCACTTATCCAAATAAAACTGAATTGGTTATGATGAATGGTCGTTACTGTTTATTGTTCAGAAAATCCCAACTGAAGGTGACGCTATTCTCCTTTAATTTACGAACTTCGTCTTGAAGCTTAAATACTGCTCAACAAGACTAAACTACAATACTAATTGTATACTGTTATCGCTTACAAATAGATGAACTGAAATAATGTGATGCATTCAGATGCTTTGAGAAATGACATTCTTCAATTTCTTCAAAGTTCAAACTAAAATCAAGAATAAAATCTGACTGAGACTATACTGCAGACTCTAGTGCACAAATATACATACAAATGGTTGAGTTATAATAATGCAAAATGTGTTTACGGATGGAAACAAGTTGGTAGCTCTGGTATGCATCGACCGGCAAAACCTGTGATATGCAGTAATATCTGCATACATCCTTCCCGTATCATTCAAGTCTATCACCATACCACTTCAAAATTCGACAACCGACACTTCAACTTATATGGCAAAAACTGTGTATGGATTGAATTTCACAAACAGGGCCCATGGATAAATCTGGTAGGCATTGGTACTCACAATCCGTGATATTATGCTTATTCGTTCTCCATTTCTGGTCCGTCACATGTCATAGAGCATCAAAATATGGCAACCGACTCTTGAGTTATGATGCAAAATGTTTGTACGGACGGACGCACGGACGGCTCGAGACGTCAACTATATACCCGCCGACTAATATCGGGGGTATAATAACCATATATCTATGTGTATACCTAACAACAACAATTCCCCTCCTCATCCACCCCGCTGGATAAGACTAAAGAGTTCTTTGATCATGCACAAATAATTGTAGAACCCCTGACCTGTTTACCACTATTTACACTGGCCAGTGTTCTCTGTCAGACTAAACACGCTCGATATATTAAGGCTATAATGCGGTCTAGGGCAATTTGTGACATACAGTGTACATACACAATGCTTTATTATTGTTGTTAGATACTGGAAACACCAGGAAACACCTGGAAATACAGTTTATTTTTAGTATTTCTGACCTGTGCTTTACCGATTAAGGATGTTATTGCTTGAGTCTTAATTTTACACACTTTGCACCAAAAAAGGATAGTGGAATGGGATTGAAAGGCAGTTAACACAGTTATTTAAGAACGGCTAAAAAACTCTGAAATTTTGATAAAAACATGAGAAAGGGGGTGGGTCCCTAACATTTGGAGGAACAAATTTGCAGAAATGGGGTGGTGGGTCCCTCGGGGTCGGAAAAATACTTTTTGGGCCCTATATGTGCAATTATTGTCCAGACCCCCCCCCCCCACTGCCGACTTTTTTGGCATTTGGAGAGAAGAATCAAAGTATTAAAGAACAAAGAAACCGGCACCATTCACCAACGCCGGAAAAATGATGCATGGAAAGAAATTTCTTTGGAAATAGCAGGGAAATATCCAAACAGAACCAAAACACAAACAAAAGTCTTCTGAGACATTGGCTCTTCATTTTCACACTGTGCTAATTAAAAAACCTCATTAATATCATTGAAACTCATTCTGCATATATATAAACGCAAGCATGAGTCTCCACACAATTATACCCAAAAATTATACCGCTATACATGCCGATTGTGGCCGGTGAGTGTTCATGAATTAGTCGTAAGACGGCATCAATTGACAGGTGACAAATCTGATAGATTGGATCAATCACACCATCAACAGCGTGTGTCGTTTGCGCTAAAGCAAAGATACCTTTGCGTTCAGCCGCTACCATATAAACTACCTGGTTAATAAAATAGTCTCGCTTGGTGAATAGCACCCCAGGTGTACGGAAGTTTTGTGTCTAATGTCGGAGTGAGACAAAGTATAAACCTCTCACCATTTTTATTTCCTCTGTATGTTAACGATCTCGAATGTTTTCTCTCTGACGCAAATGTGGAGGGTCCTACTAATGTATCTCAGGATCATGAGCAACTCGGATTTGTTTTGAAATTATGTATAAGCCTTTACGCCGACACAGTTTTGATTTCAGAATCACCACACGATTTACAGAATTCGCTTGATTTATTTTCCGACTAGTGTGACATTTGGAAACTGAAAACAAACATTTAAAAACCAAACTTGTATGTTTCGCAGAAAGAAACCCGTAGAAATATCCAACATTAAAATACGGAGGTGTTGTCTTAGATTACGTTGATACATTCAATTATCTCGGCGTTCTTTTCGGTAGAACTGGCTCATTCAAAGCGATGAAAAAATATGCGTCAAATAAGGCTGTTTACCCGAAGCACACCGAAGCTCATTTAAATATTTGGACTCACACCAACACCACACCTCAGACACACCTACAGCCCCACACATAGAGCTAGGTACCACACCCGAGCATGCAAATTGGTCCACACCTATAACACACCTAAATACACCATAAATGTAAGGGATATACCGCCATACTGCGATTACCGTGGGCTGCATCCCGTGATGGGTGGGGTATGAGTCCTTGTGGTAGTTGGGCCGCCATATCAGCCGAGGAATCAACATGCGGATTAGCATTATCTCACGACCAACTTCGGTCCTGCGTTGCCTTTTAGACTTGTGGTTGAGTTAAACCGGCTAAATGATTCGGCTGGTCACGCCTCTTCACAGTGTTTTATACCAAATGTATCTGTTGTATTGTATTCCCGATGCATGCAGTTTAGGTTTGTTTCATCGTGTATGTTGTTTCTGTTGTATCATGTTTTTTTAACTTCGTCTTGATTGTTGTTGAATGTTTGGATTTAACTAGTACTCGCCTTTCTCGCTGTGGAGATACTAGCCACCGGGAGGCAACTAAAAAAACAGCGTTTATGTTAGCTGTTGTATTGGTTTCCTGATGACTGCAGTTGTCTTTCTTTCTTTTTTTTAAAAGAAGAGGGATTTCATATGGTAAAAACGTATTGAATCATCAGGAAACACAACGTTTTTAACGTAGGAGTGATGATTCGCAAGTCTCAATAATGCTAATGTATTACCTCAGTACTCTGTCCTTCGCTTGGAACCGATCATTAACAGACCTGCTGTATTTATCATTGATAAGCCGCTTCAAAGTATTTGCCGGACAATTGAAATCTGCCAAAATCAATCAGAACTGGGTCAATAAAATATTCTCTGTCGATTGAATGTTCAAAGAAAGTTCAATCTGGCGCTCTTTGGCTGTTAACTTCTATTGCACAACCACCAGTGTGTATGACTCATCATAAGGCATTGCTCATTGCAGTAGCAGGGCTTTGTTAAGAACCCGGGATAAAGCTGATTCTTCTGAATTGTAAATATTGGCTCAGTTGGCACCCAAGGTAGATGTTCGTAGATAGTATAAAACAGTTTATGGTAAAAAGTGCAATTGAACAGTTATCTTTTGACAGTCAATCGGTGCGAATGTACACCGACATGGAATGTTGGGTATATACGGATAGATCTATCTATATGTGTCCCAAATTCTTTAAATTGTCAGGAATTATGTCATAGTCAGAACAATTGCAATAGTAGAGAAACCATATGTGCATGGTGTTCTATTCCTAGTCATGAGCACATTGAGTGTTTAAACTGTCAAGGTGCACATGCTGCAATGATTCATGTCCCGTATGGGGATGTGAATTCAAGATTCAGAGATGTAAGGATGAGAAGCATTTATCGTATATAGATGTTAAGAAAAATATGTGTGCTCGATCCCCATCTCCACAGGTCACATACTCCGATGTATGATGTATATTGATGCAAGTTGATGCCAGGACACAGGCAAGCACCGTAAGCATTCGTGTAGAAACTCGGGTAAGAGAATCAAGTATTGCAACCGATATTGAAACTAAGAAGTAAGAAGATAGCGTGTAAGATAGTCGAGCAGATATAAGAAAAGTCAGAAACTTTGGGGCAGTTGACACGGTGTAATCAGAATGAAAGTGTCAATGACACTGTAGCTCAACTTGGGAAGGTGTTAATAGTATTATGTTGAGCATTCAATAGAATGATAAAGAAGAAGGAAAGTCAAAAATTTCAGTAAATTGATTGTATTGTTTAAATGAATTATTTTCATTTCAAACATTTCTCCAATAGATATAGGCTGCAAGGTGTGCCGATTGATTCAAAAGTAAAATCCAAGATGGCTGCATGCGGCCATGTTTTTTAACGAAATTCGGAAAACATCGTTGGCTCCCATTTAGAGGTCACACCGAAGATCCTTGGGAAGTTTGTTGACGATCAGCCGAGATGTAGCCTGTATCTTGTGCCGAAGGAATTAGTCGTCAAAGAGTAAAATCCAAGATGGCGGCTGGCAGCCATGCTTTTAACGAATTTAGGAGGGAAATCGATGACTCCCAACTAGAGGTCACCTTGAATATGCATATAAAGTTTGGCGGTGGTCAAACGAGAGATGTGATCTGTAGGATGTGCCAAAGGATTTAGTCGCGTAAAGAGTAAAATACAAGATAGCTGCCAGCGGCCATTTTTTCATCGAAAATCGTTCAAATTCGATATCTCTCATCTAGAGGTGATCCTAAACATTTCTTCGATATATGCGGGCCTGCAGGGTGTGCCGAAGGATTCAAATTTGAAATCCAAGATGGCTGCTGGTGGCCATGTTTTTAACGAATTTAAGAAATACTTGATTGTTCCCATCTTGAGGTCACCCCGAAGATCCGTGTAGAATTTGGTACCGATCGGATGAGGGATATGGCCTGAAGGGTGTGCCGAAGGATTTAGTGACACAAAGAGTAAAATCCAAGATGGCTGCTGGCGGCCATATTTTTAACGAATTTCGGAAATAATCGATGGCTCCCATTTAGAGGTCACCGTGAAAATCCATATGCAGTTTGGTGGCGATCAGATGAGGGATGTGGTCTGCAGGGTGTGCCAAAGGATTAAGTCATACAATGAGTAAATTTCAAGATGCCTGTTGGCGGCAATTTTTGTTTTTTATCGAAAATAGCTCAAATTCGATAGCTTTCATCTAAAGTTGATTCTAAACATGGCTGTAAAATTTCAAAACATTTCAATAAATACGGGCTGCATGGTGTGCCGGTGGATTCAAATTGGCTGCTGGCGGCCATGTTTTTAACTAATTTCGGAAAAAATATATGGCTCCCATCTAGATATCACCCCGAAGATCAATATGAAGTTTGGTTATGATCGGATGAGGGATGCGGCCTGCAGTGTGAACGAAATGAAATTGTTGATGGAGGCACGCACGCATGTCACCATGCACACGCGGACGCCAACCCATGACAATAGGTCAAGCTTGACTTGTTTAAGTGGAGCCAACAAGCAGATGTTACAAGACAAGAGCCAAACCAAAAACAGAAGATATTACGTAATTTTGACCATACGAAATTCAAGGTTAGATGAACGCTCTTTATGTTTACCGTAACAAAAATACAATAATGGGCCATTTCAGTAATTGCTCTATTATCATGCCCCTGGTCCAAAATAACTCTCAGTTCACAGTGTTCATGTTTCAATTCGTATTTTCGAAAGCATACTTCCCCCTCTGTTATGAAAAAAATCCACAAGGTTGAATAAAGTCTTTAGTTAATCAGCTTGCTTTATTTTATATCAATATTATTGTCTATATGTCATCGACATATATACATATAATGAAAACACTGGAGTGTGAGTGGAGTGATTTCAATTTAACATGCCGTTATATGGGTGGGTCGCCAATTTGTCGGATGTTTTTTGCTCGTATGGACGTGGTGGGTCCCATGATGTGTAGATTTTGTTCACACCTGTGTACAGACATTTGTTGCAGACATGTACCCCCACCGTTTTGACTATAACATTCCTTTAAGGTCTATGACAAGTACTCACACCTGAAAATTGTCTCAGTGGTTGTCGTCACTAGTAATTATTTTTAGTCGAGTTTTTTTTCTTTTTTCAAAAACTCGACATGCTTTGGCGAGGTCGGTATAGGCGGGCGGGCGTCCAGGAGTCTGGACGGGAACAAGACAGCGCGATAACTAAAAATAAACGTCCACCAATTTAATTGATATTTGGTATATGGTTCTGTAACAACAATATCTAGCTCAACCGGGTTTGTCCAATCGTTTATACGACCGTCAGCGCTGTAGCTCAAACAAACGTTGACAGATTTCAAGGATCAGCTCTAGATGGGAGCTGTCAAATTTTAACGATTTTCGATAAAAAAAAACATGATGGCCACCGGCAGCCATCTTGGATTTTGCTCTTTGCAACATAAATCCTTGAGCACACCATACAGAGCATATATCACTCATCGAATGATCACCAAACTTCTTATGGATCCTCGGGTTGACCTCTAAATGGATGCTTACCATTTATTTTCCCGCATTTTTTTAAAAGCATGGCTGCCAGTGGTCATCTTGGATTTTACTCTTTGTATGGCTCGCCTTATAGGTCACATTTCTCACCCAGTCGTCATCAAACTTCATAAGGATTTTCGGGGTGACCTCTAGATAGGAGCCTCCCTT
Organism: Siphonodentalium dalli; assembly: GCA_032622095.1. Classification (NCBI taxonomy): domain Eukaryota; kingdom Metazoa; phylum Mollusca; class Scaphopoda; order Gadilida; family Siphonodentaliidae; genus Siphonodentalium; species Siphonodentalium dalli. The sequence goes on along the minus strand of CP136061.1, from coordinate 137,037,539 downwards.
TTCCCGAAATAGGTTTGAAAAAAACATGAATCCATCAGCTCACCCTGCAGCCCACGTTTATTGGAGAATTGTTTTGAAACTTTAAATGCTTGCATGACTTTGTTTACCTGAGTTATTGCCCTTAGTCCTGCGTTATGGTTCTTTAGTTCGTCTATTTGTAGTGAATCTCCGTCAGATTCACTCATATGGGCAAAACAAAACTCGCCCAGAGTCATCTTTGATGTACCTCAGGATTTTGCAGCAGATAGCGATTTTGTCCGGACAACTTACGGCCTTAAGTTAAATCTGCATGGTTTTCATCGGTCCTCACATCAATTCATGATTTCATATCTATTATAAATTTATCGTTGCTTATAATTATTTTTAAACTTTATAAAACAGGCCGATACACACGAAATGCCAATATACGTGCAGATACGTAACATTTCAGGAAGCTCCTGTCATGGAATGGTTAAGAAGAATTCGGTACCCGATCTGGCGACAGATGACGTCATACATCACCATATCATTGATGGAAACTGCCATTTTAAAGGTCATTCATATACCCCCATGTTTCACGTGCTCATTTACCACCGATATTCCGCAAACGTTCTCTTAAACCCCACTGTCAAGGGTGACGGGGGACATAGTGAATTAAATATGGCGTTGTGTTCGTTACACCCGGATGTGGGGACAAGGGTATTTATCGACATGCATGTGGTTCCCGTCTTCTCCGTGGTGCAGCCATTAACTGGAGAATGGCGATCGGGTGATTGCTGTTCAAATTACACCGATTTCCTTTGTGGGATATGCGCCACTGTCATCTCCCACACAGGCTGTTTTACGCCATTGACCTATCTAATCTGGAAATCAAACAGCTTCCTATAACAAAGCAACCGATTGAGAAGAGAATAGATCACAGCAAACGTGCCCTTTCCGTCGATGATTGCATCAGATTTGACGGTAATTATATTATATCAACAGCAACCAGAACCAGGTCATGTTGAAATGCCCCTGTATTGGCGTACAGTGTATGACATGTATTCCTCCTTACTCTATTTGGCACTGAAAATATGATCGTGGGAGCAATAATTTATATATTTAAAGCCACTTGGCGGTTTGCGCTCCAAAATACACCTAATAATATTCTCTATTGAATTTTTCCCGCGGTATCCAAATAGGTCGATCAAACTTGAAATACCTTTCTACGAGCATTATATGTCCCAGAAAAAAGACATCGAAGTTATAAACAATACAACTAGACCATGGGATGAACATGCCAGTACGCTCAAAAAAAAATATGTCTGCAGTGTTTACGATACTACAAGAACTTGATATTTCCAACGCAAGATTGTTTTATTGCAACAGAATGTAAATGTTCTGGTTTCTGGAGTTGCATATTTGCGAGAAAAACGTGTTTTTGTGAGCCGTTTTCGTGTACATGCTAACTAAAATATTAAACAAATTTTCTGTTTATTACTACAAGCTCATTCAGAGAATTTGATTATTATACAAATGGGATATATTGAAAATCTTGCAATAAACACGAAAACTCACAAACAGAACGGGTTACTTACGCTCAAAATAACAGTTTCAATATTAAATTTCCCCGAATTACGCCCGACGTCTGAAATAGAGTTACTGTTCTTGACGTTACATGTATTCGATCCATTGATTAGTGTTATTCATATGGACGGTACGTGTATTCAACGGAATATCTACTATCATATTGCACTAACGTGACGGTCAGTCAATGTTTATGGTACCAATAGGAAATTAATATAAACATAATTATGTATAGATATATATATATTTCACGAACACTGAGCTGCATAATTGCCATTCTAAAATATATAGGCCAATTGTTTTCTCAAGATCCGGACTTTCTAAAGATCGTGCATACATTTGCTCGGGAAATTTTTTGTTGCCATGCATATAGGCCCATCCAAGCTTAATATTCAAGCTTGTTTTAAACTAAGGTGGAAAGATGCATGGTGCAGATGTTCGAGGTGCCATGTCGT